>CM053598.1:13538722-13562808 GCA_028646575.1 Pseudocheirus occidentalis | reverse complement strand
GAGACTTTCCTTGTTTTGAAGATTGTATATAATACTGTGAACTGTTGAAACTGTGAACATTGTACTGAATAAAGATTTGTAGTGGAATAAACGGAGTGTTCACTAATACTGTGTAATCCAAATCTTAAAAGCTCCTCACAGTAGCATTCTCTCAGGAACTACTGCTGATTGGCTTTACAGTAGGTAGATAGGTAGGTAGGTAGGTAGGTAGGTAGGTAGGTAGGTAGGTAGTAGTTGTAGTAATACTCATAGTTGTTGTTGTGGTAAGAAACTTAACCCTTTCCTCTAGCCATGGCTTTAGAGCATGCCTATAACAACAGCCAAAATAAGCCGTACATTTCACAGAAAGTGGTTAGTCTTCCTTCATTTTTTCTTTCACATTTAATTATTTTAATTGCATTAGTTTGTGAGTAAATGAACTCAATTAATGTAATGTCTGTTACTTCTCAAATCCAGTTGTATGGATAATTCCATTACGTCCAACATTCACAAAGCACTCATTATACCCTAGGGAAATTTCTAGAAGCTGAGGATACAGGTCCATAAATGAAGTAATCCCTGCCTTCAAGAAGCTTACCTTCTTCTGGGGCAAAGGAAGTTACAACAGATACACAGGTGAGTCAAAACAAAATAATACAAAGTTAAAGAAATTAACTTTCATGAACACAAGGTTACTAAAAACTGGAGGTCACAGGGAGATCTCACAGGAGACGGCAGATGATCTGGGCTTGTAGGAGGCAGAGCTGTGGAGGTGACATCATCTGAACTACTGGGCAAAAGCAGGGATGTACAAATTGGGATGTTGTGGGAAGGTCAGCTTTTCTTGTTGATTTTTTTCTCCTCAATAGAAGGCATATAAAGGGACTGACATGAAACGAGACTAGAAAAACAGTCAGGAGTAAGTATCCAGAGAAGAATTTGAACCCAAAGTCCTCTGATGCTCTTTCTACAATGCCATATTGTGTTCCATGTGCTTGGAAATTAATGAAAAATAAGAGAATTCATCTTTGGCTAATTTAGCCACGGACACAGCCACAGATAGAGCAAAACTGGAAGTCAATCCTACCCAGGAATCCTCTCAATCCCTTCCTCCTCTTAGGTAGACTTAGAGTAGAGATTGTATGAGTAACTTAGTGCTAAAGAACTAAACATTATTTAAATTAAAAGATTCCACTTTTTTTAAAAAAAAGTTGAACTTTGGTGGAACATTGTAAAGAGTGTGGAATGGAGAATGAGGAAGGCCTGAGTCTGAATTCTGATTCAGTCACTTGCTAACTATTTGACCCTGGCAAAGTGTCTTACTCTCTCTAAGTCTCAGTTTCCTCACCTGTAAAGTCTGGAGAATAGTAGCAGTGGTGTCCCAGGATTGTTGGAAGGAGCAATGAGAAAACTTAGTAGAGTACTTTGTAGACCTTAAGTGCTGTGCAAATAAAAGCTTCAATAATACTATTATATTTGTTACAATAATAATAATTCTTATTTTAATTCCGTCAATGTAGGCAATTCATAGGTAATTTCTCGAACAATGCAGGTGAGCATTTTCTTTGCAGGTTAGAGTCCTAGCTGCCTGGACCACTGAAGAGTTAAGGGACTTTTCCAGGGTCATATCGTGAGGGGCACTTGAAACTCAGACTCTCAGGTCCTCTCTTTATCCATTTCCCTTGGTTGCTGTTTTTACCCATAATGCCTCATCATTCTTAGGCAATCTTTTGACCACTAGTATTCTCCACTGGATAGCTACAAGATGATTGTTTCTAAGATAAGGGTCCATGGTATTTGCCTAATAATTTTATATTTTAAAGTTGTAAAATACCATTTAGTCACACCAGAACTTGCAAAAAAGTATCCGCTCTACAGTGTTCCTGGAAATCTTCACCGGCCATTGCTTGTAGGACTCCAGGGTTAGTGAACCCATCATCTCCAGAAACAACCCATTCACTCCAGGATAGTTATCATCACGATGGGGGGGATTTTACTGAGATTGAAGTAGCATTCACTCCAACATCACCCTTGTGATTCCAAATATTGTTAATCCTGTTACACTAGAGAAAACATTGCCTCAGAGTTGAAGCTGGTATTATCACAAAGTTAGCAAATATCAGAAATGTAAAATGAATGGATGGATGGAAGAATGAGTGAGGAAGTATTTATTGAGCACTTACTATCTGCTGGTTTGGGGCAGGTAGGTGGCACCATAGTGTGCCTGGAATCAGGAAGACTCATCTTCCTGTGTTCCAGTCCAGCCTCAGACACTTAATAGCTGTGTGATCCTGAGAAAGTCACTTAACCCTGTTTGCCTCAATTTCTACATCTGTAAAATGAAATGGAGAAGGAGATGGCAAACCACACTAGTATCTTTGCCAAGAAAATCTCATGGAGAATCATACAAGACTGAAAAAACTTAACATCAGCAATCTGCTAGTTACACAAATCAGAAAAACAAAACCAAACAAAACCCAAATAATATTTGCACAAAAAGAGCATGCATCTGAATAAGGAAAAAAACAACAACCAGTATTGAGGATACCACATCCTAGACTTTCATGGAAACCTGCTTTGGAAATAGCCAGAACATATATGGTGGCCTGGGTTGTGACCTAAGGGAAGCTTAAGGTTCACTTGTCAGAGCCCTGGGTCCCAGGGTGAAGAGTCCAATTTTCTGTGTGAGAAGAGGAAGGAGTTTGGTGGTGGAATGGTCCCTCCCTCTTCCAGGGCTAGTTCTCCTCTCACCCCTCATGCATCAGTTTTGATGGAGTCAGAAAGACACAAGTTCAAATCCTCTTTCAAACACTTACCTCAGTAACCCTGGGCAAACAATTTAAACCATTCTCAGCCTCAGTTTCCTCACCTGTAATATAGCAATAACAAAATCTTCTTCCTTGTAGAGACCTTGTAAGAACCAAATGATCTAGACAGAGTTACTTTGCTGTCTTAAAGTGCTAAATGCCAGCTATTATTAACATACTATATTTCTCTCTCTCTTAAGGACTGCAAAATTTCAGTGGTGATGTATGGTGTATACATATGGGCACATTCCTATTGAAGGTTTAGATCAAATTTGACTCTCAAGTTAGCTGCACTGATTTGTTTTCTGCTGTATTCTGTTCACTTAATGTGTTTCTCATACCATTAAAGAGTACATAGGGGGCTATTGAAAGCCATTTACCTGTTAATTTTGCTGAGTGGGAAAGTTAATTGCCTTAGCTTTTGTTTATTCTTGCAGGAATGACCAAATAGCATTTTGATGAGAACTCGGTTTTTATGCCTAACCACAGCAAAGGGCAAAAAATACCATTTCTCTTTAGAATTTCATTCCATCCCTGGGCACGACTGGGGCTGTAGACAATGTGATTTATGATTCTCCAGTTTATGTTGTTGAAATAGACAAGCAGACATTTGTTTCATAAACAACTAATAAAGTGTTTCTGCATCTTTTGTATTATTTTGTCATCATATCTCTTCTACCTCAGCAACCTGGGGGCTGGCAGACAGTGTTAGTGCTAGAATCCACTTCTGACTTCACTTTTTTATCTTCCTTGTCTTTCCCTACTGACCTCTCTTGGATGGTAATACTGTGTCTTCGGCAGCATGGAAACCATCCTCCCCACTCCACTCTGCCATTACTACTACACCTACTACTTGTACTACTACTACACCTACTATACCTATACCTACACCTACTACTACTACTACTACTACTACTACTACTACTACTACTACTACTACCACTACTGCTACTACTACTGCTGCTGCTGCTGCTGCTGCTACTACTACCACCACCACCACCACAACCACCACCACCACCACCACCACTACTACTACTACTACTACTACTACTACTACTACTACTACTACTACTACTACTACTACTATTACTACTCACACACAAACACACATGCACCCACATACACATTTTCCTTTGTTTGGAGTAATAGGGTCAGGACTATTTTTCCTTTTTATCTTTATATTTTTAGACTGAGTTGATGAAGCCGCAAGCATTTATTTACTAACTACTTTATGCTAGGAATTGTGCTAGGCACTAGGAATACCTGCCCTCAAGAAATCCTTTGTGTAAGAGACACACTGAAAATTCCTGCCCTTAAGGAGCGTATATGCCATCAGAATCCAGAGGTTCATAGACCAATCATCAGGCATGATCTCAAAAGCCAGCTAGTCTAAGCTCTGATGAAATGCCTGAAGCTGAGGGAGGTTTAGTATCACCTAAGGTCACACAGGTAGTAAAATCAGAGGTGAGATTTAAACCTACTTTTTTGACTACAGCATCAGTGCTTTCTCCATTGTACAGCATGTATATGTGTAAAGTAAAATATTTTGGGAGAGTAATTACAGTGAAGGTAGGACTAGACTTGAATTGTGACCCTCGCCATCTCTAAGAGATGTGGCTTACATAGCTAAGGCACTGGTCTGACGGGAAAGGAGGACAGATGAAAAGATTGAAGGAAGGCTAGAGAGTAACAATTTCATCATGATTACAAAGGAAAACAGATGAAGCCTGGACGTGACTGTGTCCTGCTGTCACCACAACTTCCAGAGCCTTGAACCTCTCCTTTCCGATTCCTTGTTCAGCATCTGAATTCATGATCCACTCACTTCCTCCCACTCTACTCATGATAAATAAATATTGGCTTTTTTCTATAGCTCCTACAGTATTGACCCCTGGTTAGTGGTCCCACATGTCCCTATTTCCTACCATCATAACTTTTCTGCTAAAACTCTCCGTGTTGGATATATAGAAAGATGGACAGAGAAAAAGGGGGAAGAGAGGGAAGGAGAAGGAAGGGGAGGAGAGGGGAGGAAAGATAAAAGTTTTCTTTTAATTTCTCATCTTTTTTAGATTATAAACTGAGGGTTTGGATGGGGGAAATACCTTGTCTGCAGGTCACACAGCTAGTAAAGCAGGTGTGATTTTAACCTAGGTTTCCCTAATTTGAAACCCAATGCTCTTTTCACTGCTCTACAGTGGGTTCTCTTTTGGCCCTTCCTCATCTGAGTCTATATACATACATACATATACACACACATACATACATACACACATGTACATACAGACATATACACATATGTATATACATACATACATGTATACACACATATATTGTGTGTGTGTATATATTTGGAACATTATGTCTTTATTTCCTTAAAAAGAAGCAGATAAAGTTCCCCCTTGGGAGTGGGGGTTAAGGAGTTGGGACACCATGTGCCTAGTTCCTGCCTTCTTCCTGGGCTGTACACATACATCTCAGGTTGGGCATGAAGGTTAGAAAGATCTTGAATGTGAGGGGGGGTTCTCAGTAGAAGGGGCCTAGGGCTGCCAGGATTCTGCCCACATCAGGCTGTGACCATTGAATGGTTTCTGTGGGGTTGTGGTAACTCTCTACATTTTGCTGAGGGGCAGGTTAGTTAATCCCGTAACCTCCAGGTTTCTGAGACTAGATTCCTCCTTGGATTGAAGCTTCCTGGTCAAGCCCCTTAGAAATATTCTCAAATATGTAGGTGGTCAGAAACCTATGATCAGACTCAGGGAGACCTCTGTAGTAGCCAGGATTGTTGGTACTGAAGATAGAGGTCTCCTTGTTTCCAGAGTCTTTCATCCCAGCGTGGCATTGATCATGTGAGGCACCCACCGCATGCTCTGGAATTGGTGGTGACTCATGCTGCTAGACTCAGAGATACTAGGAGGGTCAGTGGATGGGGCCTCCCATATTATTTTTAGAAGTGTTTTTGCTGAGAGACTTCACATATTATCAATGGCTTTCTTGTAGATTACTTATTAACTTTCCATCCATAATAGGATCATGGTCATTATCAACTTTCCTATCCATTATTGGGCAGCCAGGGTGCACACTGGATAGAATGTGGCCCCCGAAGCCAGAAGGACCTCAGATATTTATGAGCTATGTTAATCTGGGCAAGTCACTTAATTCTCTTTGCCTTGGTTTCCCCATCTATAAAAGAAACAAGAGAAGGAAATGGCTAACCTCTCCAGTATCTTTTCCAAGATAACGCCAAATGGAGGTCACAGAGAGCCAGACAGGAATGAAATCCTTCAACAACTGTCCCTTATAAAGCAGTAAAGGAGCTGCTGTTTCCTTATCCTTTGCAAATGTGCATACATTTCAATAGACTAAACTTCTGGAGTTCCTTCCTTAGGAGGAAAGCAGAGGGCAGGCAGGAAGGCAGAAAGCAGGCAGGCAGGAAGGGTGGTGGTGGGCCAAGGCAGGGAGCCCTGCTCTCCCCCCACAAGGCTAAGATGTATCTACCCAGAGGCTGTGAGAGGGTGAATTAAAAGAGAGACAGGTATTTAAAGGGAGGTGAAAAGTAGAGTCTCCTTTACTGTCTTAAGTGTGAGCCTTTTATAGGACACTTCAAATGGCTTTTCCCTGTGGACATTGCCCACTATAGTGTTCTCAGGGCATGGGCAAAAACACCATGCTAATCTTGAGGATCCACTCCTCACACCTGCATACTAGGACTCTTTCCTGGGGGATGGGGAAGGAAGGAAGGAAGGAAGGAAGGAAGGAAGGAAGGAAGGAAGGAAGGAAGGAAGGAAGGAAGGAAGGAAGGAAGAAGGGATAGAGAAATGGAGGAAGGGAGAAAGGGAGAAAAGATGAAAGAAGGGGAAAATACCTTTATCTTTGAAGTATTCAGATGAATTTGCTTATTAAGATTAAATATCACTTGTTCAACATGATTTTTCACATCGAACATTCCCAAGGTTTTCAAACTACTTTAATTGTGTAAGAGGTCTGTCTGCAGAAAGAACAAAAATTGGAGAACACAAAACAGAAAAAGGTCCCCACATTCTCATGAATGTTATTGCTTCAGGTCTTCTTCCCGCCTTATTGCCAGTGTGCCCTTTATCTCACAAAGTCATGATGTCAGGAACCAGTATTTTCATATCCTACTGTCAAGGCTTAGAAAAGATTATGAAGTTCCTAACAATCAGCTGTGGCCAGTTTAGAGCAGGTTATTTGTTTGCAAAAGTTTCCAGAACCTGTGGACCTCCTGTTCATTTCAGCTATCTGGAGAAGTCTGCTTTGCATGAATACTAAAGGTATCACCACAGTTTGGGGAATCATTGGATTTGGGATCTTAAAAAGCTCTCAAAACTCACGTAGGGTAACTTTTCCTCCATTTTCTATACAGAGAAACTGAGCTTCATAGAGGTAAAGCTATTTGCTCCGGTGCACTCCTCCTCACCTGCCTTCTCAGCTAAAGAGCTTCCATCATATCTCATGGGGGAAAAAATAAAACCATTCGCTAAGAAGCCCACCTCTCCTTTCCTCCTCTTGTAGTGTTCAGGCATTTTCCTTAACTTCTTCCTTTATAGTCTCAGATTGAGAGTCTGTCCTTTTCTTCACAAAAAAAAAATCCTCCACAGAGGAGCTGGATCCCATCCCCTCTTCAGTTTCTCCAGTACCTCCCTCCTATTTTCATACTGTTTCTATTCTTCAACATCTCCCAATGTACTAGAAACTTATGACTAGAAATATACCATTGTTTCCTTTAATGACAGAGACAGAGACAGAGAGACAAAGAGAGACAGAGACAGATAGGGAGACAGAGACAGACAGAGAGACACAGGGAGACAGAAGCAGAGACATCACTTGATCCGATAATCTACGGTAGCTCTTATCCTACATATCTCCTCCCTTTCTTGAGTTAACTCTTTGAGGTTGCTCTTTTTCTATGAATCGGTGTCATTTTCTTTTCTTTTGCTCTCTTCTAAACCCTCTTCAGTCTGACTTCTGAGCTCCTTATATAACCAAAGTTGTCAGCCCCAAAGTTACCAATAAATTCTTCATTGCCAAATATTGTGATGTCTTCTCCATTCTGTTCTTCCTTGACCTTTCTTCAGCCTTTGCTAGGGTGGATTTTCCCCTTCTCCTGAATATTCATTCTTCTCCAGTCTTTGTAACACTACTTTCTCTTTCAGAGTTCTGTGAATCCCTAGCCCTCCTGAGTCACCTGTGCTAGGCCTTTATCCCTTTCACCTGCCCTAACCTAGCTGTCCCTTGAGGTTGTATGCTGGGCCCTGTTCTCTGCTCTCTCTGAATTATGCCACTCAGCCATTGTATCAGCTTGTGGGGATTCAATTAGCATCTAAATGCAAATGATTCTCAGATTTCCTTATCCAGTCCTAGTCTCTCCACTGAACTAAAAGCATGCATTTCCACCTCCCTCAACATCTCAAATATCTCAACTCAATGTTTTATCTGCATCTTAAATTCACTGTGTCCCAAATTGAACCTGTTATCTTTCTCCCTTCAATTGGGCCTCTCCCTTCCAAAGTCTACATCACTGAGGGGACTCTAGTTCTCTAAGTCACCCAGACCTCAGACCTTGCCATCATCCCTGAATCATCACTCTCACTTAACCAATAGATCCTACCTATTGCCAAAATGCTATTTCTAATTTCACAAGCTCTCATATATGTCTCTTTTTCTCCTCTCAGAAAGCTGTAACTGTACTACAGGCCATACTGTTGTAATAGCTTTCTAACTGGTCTCCCACTCTTAAATCTCTCTCTATTCGTATTCATTCCCCACTCACTGCCAAGGCAATTTTTCTAAAGGGTAGTTTTGAACAAGATATCCTCCTTCTCAATGAGCTCTAGGGGCTCTCTATTACCTATAAAATCAAGTATAATTTTTTTTTGCTTTTAAGATCTTAAAATCTGCCCCTCTCCAAGCCTTCCTACACTTTAATCCCCTCCATGAAATGTACAAAACCAGAAATGCTGACCTACTCTCCATTCCTCAATAATGGCTCTCCATCTATTTCACTGACTGCCATGCAAAGCAGAAAGACTTTGGGCCATGTTACATGTACCGCTAATGTTGTTTCATGTATTCCATGAAATCTACTGTGTACAAGTAGAGATAGACTCACACAGAAACCAAGCTTGGAAAATTAAGAAACTGAAAAGCAGCTAAGTGTGTGCCGAATAACCTCACTCCCCAGGCCAGAAGGGTCAAAGGTAGGAGCAGTTCGGAGTGGGGGAAGGAAAAAGAGGAAGAATTCTGATCCAAATTCAGACATTTATTAGCAAAGTGACTTTGGGTAAATCACCAACTTGCCTCAATTTCTTCAAATGGAAAAGGGGATGATAATAGCACATATCTTCCTAAGATTTTGTGAAGATTTAATGGGAAAAAATGTAAAACGTTTAGTAAATGACTAGCACATGGTAATGCTAGGTATATGCTTACTAATATTACCATTAATTTTCTCACTTTCCTCAAACTATTTTTGTGTTTACTTATTGATAAACATATATAATATATCATCACAGTCTAAGGTTCCTTGACCCCATGAGACTTTTCATTTGGCCTTTTGTCTCCCCAAACACACGAGCACAGTGCCCACTTACAGCATAGCAGGTACCTAAAATGTTTGATTTGATCACTGATTTGTCCTGACTGTAAAAAGTATGGCTCTTGAGGCCAGGGACTGAACCTTTTCTGTCTTTGTATCCACAGTACACGCCTCAGGCTCTGTAGGGTAGTAAGTGTTTAATACATGATTATAGAATAGAATTGAAAATTCCATGGCAATTATAGCTTTCCAAAATGGAAAGAGCTACCTTGACAATTAATGAGCCCATCATCATAAGATGATAAATGTGCTGACCACTTACCCCAATTACTAATTGTAAAAGTCAGTGTAAAATGAGAACCAGAGATGTCTACTTACAAACTCAAAGCAATATAGTAAAAATATTAGATGTAGTAGTAGTAGTAGTAGTAAACATTTATATAGAAATTTGAGATTGCAAACTGCTTTTAAAATGTCATTTTGTCATCCAAACCATCCTAAGAGGGACATGCCATTATTGTCTTCATATTTTAACCTGCCCAGGTTTCACATAGCAAGGAAGTATCTGAGATCAGATTTGAACTCAGCTCTTCCCAATTCCAAATTGAGTGCCCCACCCACTGTGCCACCTAGATGCCTCAGTGCTATCGAATAAGTAAATGGCAGAAGCAGATTTTGAAACCTGCTGCTTTGATTCCAAATATGGAGTTCTTTTGAGTGTATTGTTCTGGAATATAGCCAAGAAGTAGCTGCTTTTTGCTAAGGATTTTTAGAGCTAAGGTTTCTGAAGTCCTTATCATGTCTGAGATGTGAAAGCCCAATGGTCTTCATCAAATATAAACACCCGTCCGCTTTCTCAGATGCGTTTCATGCCATTGAATGCAGAAATTCCAGGTGTACGCTTCCACATTCCAGAGTTAAATCTGCAATCATGTCATAATAAATGTTAACATAAAAATTAACGTCAAGAAAATAAAAAAGAGGCAGACCTTTGTCTGCATTCTAGAATCTAGGAGACTGGCTTCAAATACAGAGCACAGAATACAAACGGTCTGCCTAAATCTATGCTTTAATAATGTTTTCAGGGCATTATTTAAGGTTATCCCTACCATTTTACTGGGCTCCTATTTGTACTCCAAGTTTTATCTTCTAAATCACCAGAAGTAACACTGGTTCCCAAGTTTTCTTTGATAATGTAGATTATTTTTTAATGCAATCTGCTTTCTCATCTGTTTTAATTCCTTTAAGAACTGAATCAACAGGAGGAAAAATCATCTGGGATATGGTTAGAAGTATGTTACTTGACTGGTAACATATCCTAACTTCTCCATTTCTGCATTTTTCCATTAAATTTCAAATTACTTTACTATGTCACCTCTTCTAGAGTTAAAGGAGAACTTGACCTTAGACTAGCATTTGTGGCATTATAATGCATAGCTAGGGAAATGTTCCTGATATTTCAAATAAAACTATTAAGGTCAAAACAAACTTCTCTTCTTCAGGGCACAGATATAAAGGAGGGAATAGTTTATAATTTATAAAGAAATCTGAGTCATCAGGAAAAGAATTGACTATATGTGTAAGAACCAACTGCTGACGGTGGCAAAAAAATAGAGTGAGAACAAGAAATTGAGGTCATTTTTTCTTTTTAAATAGTTATTGATATATTTTGCTTTTTCAATCATATTCATTTCCAAATATATATTTCCATTATTCCTTCCCAGAAAGGCACTCCTCATAACTAAGAAGAGAAAGAAAAAGGAGAGGGGACCAATTTACCTATAGTAACCAGCACAGCCTCACAGCCAGAAATCCCAAGTTCCGATCTCATGTGTCTCTGCTGTTGACTACCTTGGACACAATCACTTTGTCTTCCCTGGTATCACTTCCGTTCTCCAGTAAAAATAGGGTGTTGGACTCTGAAATTGCTTCCAACTTAGTATATGGATCTAAAGTTGCATCGAGTATGAGAATACATTCAATGTTCTTTACCCCATGTTTTCCACTTCTGTAAAGAATAGGGAAAGTTAAGCCTGCCTTTTCTCTTGACTGACTTGATGAAGAATAGGTGAATGATGCGTCTACATGTCTCTTGCTCTTCTTCGATTATATAGGAAGAAGACATTTTCTCAGAACAGTAGGCTAATTCCATCTCGTCAATGGCTGGACTTTTGCCAAGGGAGGCAGATGAGTATGAAACTTTCAAATATATGAGCCTTCTTGTGTACGCTTGTCTATGTCCAATTTTCAGCTAAGAGAAGAAGAGAGGGTATTTTCAAAGTTGCAGGACGATGCATCAAGCTGTTTGTGATGTGATCTGAATGTCAAGTCCCCTAAGAGACAAAATGAGATCCCTGAGTCAAAGTGACAGGGTTACAAACCCCGAAATGTAATGAGAATCTTGGTCGTGGAGAGTCACAAGAAATATTCTTAAACAATCTTTTGTTAAACGGTGATTTAAATGCTTTAATGAAGAAATCTGAGATTTCTAGAGAATCTGGTGGAGTTATTTTTTAAAAATCATTTAAAAGATGGATAAAAATGCTGTTGCTTATATAGCCATTCATCAGAATGCAGGGCAATAGTGTAAGGTGGGCCCATTTTGAGCTTGTCTCCATTCGAATTCTTCCTTGTCATTTTAGGGCTGTTCAGATGCTGCCTGTAAATGTGAAAGCTGTTAGGATTGGTCTATAAATAGATATTGCCCAGAGGGGACAAGTGATAGGGTTTGTACACAAGCATCAAGCTACTGCTCAGGGATAGACTTTAGAATCTAAAGATCTGAGAGGATGCCTGGGCTAATCTTCTGACAGATATTCTGTTAAAGGAAGGGAGGCCATCAGTCCACAGCTGATCTGAAGTATTCTATTGGTTTAATCGTGTCTCAGAAAGAAATCATACCAAGTTTCTGGCACATCTTCATCTGATTCAAAGCAGAACTTATAGTGGGTTCAACTCAGGTGCTACAGCTATGTGTGACAGAAGATTGACTCTATTTTGTGCTCTAAGACAACCCAGGGGGACAAAGACTTTAGTTTTCAAGGAATGCAGGAGAACTGTAGGATGATCTTGCCGAGGGAATTTTATTTTTAATAAGAAAATCTTAAAGTATTGAGTGCTAGAACAGCAGTTTGGCCTGATTTCCTCAGTTTCTTCTACTACAAGTATTCTTAAACATTACATTAACGAACAGAAATATTACCAGGTCCTTTAACAACATCTCCATAGTGAACTATAAAAGGTTCGAAATCTTACATAAAATTATTAATGAGTTGACTATAAATATAGAAGGCATTATATAACAGCTAATCCATAGAATTCACTATATCCTAAGGAATCATGG
Organism: Pseudocheirus occidentalis; assembly: GCA_028646575.1. NCBI lineage: Eukaryota > Metazoa > Chordata > Mammalia > Diprotodontia > Pseudocheiridae > Pseudocheirus > Pseudocheirus occidentalis. Next base: position 13,550,126 of record CM053598.1, on the reverse strand, counting down.
ATTTAGTGTTGGAAGGGAACCTACAAGCTAGTTCATCCAAACCTTTTATTTTACAGATAAGGAAAATGCTGCTGACGTGTGACTTGTCCAAGATCACACAGCTAATGAAGGGCAAAATTGGCATTTGAACCCAGGTTTCCTGTTTCCAAATGTGGCATTCTTCATATGGAATCATACTGCTTTTCCCTATATACTGGTTGGAGTTAAGGAGAAATACGATTATTTATTATATATGAAATTATTATGCCAAAATACATATGGCAGTATATATTTTTTTGTTTCTCTTTTGAAAAAGTTCAATGATAATTAATTCATTCACTGCTCATGGAATTATAAGCTAACAAAATCTTTAGAGGAGAACAATTTGTCGGTAGATGGTGAAAGTTACAAATATATCCTTACTTTTTGATACAATTGTTCCATTATTAGAGGGTGGTAGCCTGAACATGTCATCAGAAGTAATTGCAACCATAGCAATCTGGGAAAGATTTTCATAGCATGAATGTGTAATCACTTTCCACACCACAAAACAAACAAAGACTGTGAAGAACGTAAATATCCAATAATAGCAAGTGGGTAAATCATGGTATATTAATATAACAGAATCGTATATTGCAATTGAAACTGACAAGTCTGAGGAATACAAAGCGGTTTGAGTGGAAAACTGCTGCTCCAGAAGGAATTCTAGCTATGATCAAAGGAGTACAATTAAATGAGACCAAAAGGACAATAGATTCTGATAGGGACTTAGTAGGAGTGATTGAAATAATGCTTTGATACTTTATGCATTGGAATTAATTAATTTAAATTTAAATTGTCACTAAGCAAGTTTAGTTAAATGTATTGATGTTTTGGGGAATGTTTTGCATAAAACATGAAAAAAGTACGATTATGGTCATCACACTTCAAAAGAAAACCCATTTATCTAGGTTACATGGTTAACAATTAGAAGCATCACATGGAATTATTGTTTGTGATAAGGGATAAATGGAATTGGCTGTGGGGGGAAAAACAGACCCTAGGAGAAGTGTTTTGTAGTGAGAGTATAGAGCAGAACAAGGGTATTGGAGGAGATGCAAATGACATCCTAAACATAACAGAAGAAAAATATAGGAACTTTCCCCTTCCTTCCCCAGGAGTTTCAGGAACAAAAACCCATCCATACCATTCTGGCTAGCCTTTTTCTATTCACAGAATAAAAGATTCACTGGAAGGTTGTTGTGTGTTTACATGTACGAATTTTATGTTTATACATGAGCAGATAGATAAAACTAGAAATACATGCATGTATTTACACATGTATTTAATGTACATTTAATGCATGTATTGATATGTCTGTTGGGAGTCTTCACAGTGAGAAAGAATTTAGAGACATATTGATCATGTATTCATTGTTGTCCTACCCTATTGGGTTGTCCACTCCTGTGCAGTGAACAGTCACCGCAAATGCTATGAAAAACAATTTATCTTTATTTGGAGACAAAATCTTTTAGAAAAAAAACATAGACAAAAGAAAAACAAAATTTAAAGAAACAAGAAAACCATTCTGTGTAAGTGACGGCAGTTCTATGGATAATTATTAGGCAAGGAAGAGCGAGGAAGTATCCAGGGAGGAAATTCATAGTGGCAGTAGTGGGAGGGAGAATGTAGGGGAAACAGAAAAGTCTACCTAGAGAGAAAACTCAAGTAGGTCACTGAACCAGTAAGGACTCCAACTCTGCATCATTATTTTCAGCTAAGGGTAGCAACATTTTTACTTAAGATCACCTGGTGTGTGTCAATGCCCCAGATTTCTCTCCCCTTCAAAATTCTTAGAGTCCTTTTCTACAACAACATCCCTTCCCGCAACCCCCAGCCCTTCTTTCCATATGGAAAAAAAATATTTCCTGTAATGCTTTGCCACTTAGAGGCTATATTCATACAGATACAAATACATATGCACACATACACAGAGTATAAAGAAGTAAAGAAGGAGGACAATAACTAGAAAGGGAGGAAAAGAATATAAAGTGGCAGTCAGAGTAGGGCAACAAGTACTTATTAGGTTCCTATTATGTGCAAATCAATGTGCTAAGTGTACTGTGTCAGGAAGAAAGACTTGGGTTCAGACCTCCCCTCTGATACTGTTATATGGCCATAGACACATTCCTTAAGGTCTATGAATCGGAGTCAGCATTCTAAGATTTTAAGTTACAATTAGATTTTTAAAAACTTCCATGAATTTACATGTAATTAAATCACCACTGTACCAAGCATCATTGTAGTTCAAATTTATTTTATTTTCAAGTATTTGAGTATGATTAAAGGCTCTCTTTCTATGATTCCATTGAAGGAAAGCTCTTCATGCATTGGGGTTCTTGGGAGAGTTCTATCAATGGATAAGACTCTTGGTGATCCCACTTGGGATTTTCTTGGCAAAGATACTGGAGTAGTTGGCCTTTTCTTTATCCTGCTCATTTTATGGATGAGAAAAGTAAGGCAAAGAGGCTTAAGGGACTTACCCAAGGTGACACAGCTAATAAGTATCTGAGAACAGATTTGAAATCAGGACATCCTAACTCCAGGCCTAGTCTCCTATTTACTGTCCCATCCAGCTGCCCTATCATTTCTATCCTTAAGCAGGAATCTTCTTCCAACATATCCCAGTGACTCCTAAATACTTATTGAAAGACATAGTAAAGAATAGGTACCACACTAATATATCTGAGAAACTTAGAAAAGAACAAGGTATTTTGTAAATACTAAAAGTAGAAAGTGCTGGTCTTAAAACCAAGAAGAATTTAATTCGAACTATATGAGTGTGTACAAGTCCCTTAAAGACTGTTAACCTCAGTTGTCTCCCCTCTGAAATCAGGATACTAATGTCTGTGGCGTCTACATTGTCAGGTTTCTCTAAGGCTTAAAAGTAATAAAGTACATGCAGCAATTTCAAAATCTCAAACACAATACAAAAGTTACTGCTGTTAAAGAGATTCCATTCCCTAGTACATGATCAACACCTCTAATGATGTTATGAGAGTCCGCCATCTTCTCATTCATAGTGTATGAAGGAAAATTCCACAAATTTCTAATGTAAGGTAGAGTGGTTTCTTCATAGGATCATAAATCTGGGGCTAAAAGGTATCCTAAAAGTGATGCAGTTCAAAAATAAGGCCAAAGGCAGCTAGATAACTTGCCCTAAATGGGAAATGGAATAAATGGTGGAGCTAGAATTTATCCCCAGGTCTTTTGACTCCAGATTGAGGGAACTTTTCTCAGTATGACATTCATTTAAGGCTCAATTTAGAAATAAAATTATAAACATGGATTAAACTTTCATTGAAAACTCCTACAAGGATCCCTCTCTTGGATACAGTACACATTTCTGAAGGATATACAGAATTCTCTTGGAGTTTGTGCAACAGCCTTGAAGAGTGTGCCTGGATCTAGGATTTGCTCTTGGCTTGTTTGACTGGAGTTGGATCCTTGGAATTAAGGTTCCTAGAGTTTGAAGGCTGAAACCTGCCTGAGAAATCTCACACCATTTGCATGTGAAATCTGCCTAGCTAAACCTACAGTCAAGGGGAGCCTTATTGGGTCATTTGAGTAAAGCAGTCTCCTACCCAAGTTAAGTCTAGAAGACTATGTACTTGAATTTGACCCTTCGCAATATTTGAGATGAAAGTAGGTAGAAGGGAAATATTGTGTCTTTGATAATGTCCTCTAACATATATGTGCAGGTGTGTGCGCATGCACACACACAGAGTTATACACACATAAGCACACAAATACCCCAACCCTTTAGCCCAGATGAATGAGTATAAGTATAAACAATTCCAGAAATCTCCCCAGCTATTTGCAGAATGTGTCTGAATACAGATGTGTCTAGAGCACTGTGGGTGTTTAATTCATATTTCTATGAAGTAGATCTTAACACACACATCTCTCCATCTCCCACTTAAAAATCTACATGAATGCCCACACCATCAAGTTTATGCCTTTATTAGAATTTATCACAGAAAATCAAAATAGAGCATTCACAACAACTTATCACTAAAATGGCCACATAGTTTTCACTACAATGGTCACATAGTTTTAAATAAAGTATAATCATTTAGTCATTCATTCAGTTAATAACTCCATCATTCCATCAATGCAATTATTCAATCATACTTAAGGAGGCTTAGGGTCACAAAATACAAAAGTCAAAGTTCTCCACTCATCAGGCACACTAAGTTACAGTATCAGTCCCCACTCAGCACTCTCTTAAGGGGCAGTTTAAAATACACAGGACTTCTACCCCTCTGTCATAAATAAGTTACAATTTCAAGGTCATAAGTAAGTTAAAACTTCAATCAGTCACTACTAAGTTTCCACAGATAGATCTCTTCATCATGACCTGAGGTAAGCTCTCAGATTTCATGGATCCCCTTCTACGATCCCAGCTCCCACCTTGATTCACCAAACTGTCACCTGGATTCAAAGGCAGGCAGCTCCCAGATCCCTGTCCTGCTCTCTGTGCAGTCTCTGTTCCACACTGAAGCTTACAAAGTCTAGTCCAACTTAAATCCTTTACAGTCTCCATTCCCAGGAATCCAAGGCTTAAGAAAGCCATAAACACACAAAATACCAGCAACACAGTCATGCTTCCTCAGTCTTCTGCAGCTTTGACTGGTCTTTGGAAATCCTCAGCACTCAGCAGCTCCTCAGTAGCTTCTCACCAGCTTCTGCTGGTCCTCACACTAGGCAGAAGTTTCAGCTGGTTTCCAGAATCAAAATCACTTCTTCCAGGTTCTCAAAAGAAAAATCATTCTCTCCAACCTGGGACTCTCTTCCTCAGCCTCCATAACCTGTCTCCAAAAAGATCTGAAAATCCAGCTAGGGCTTTTCCTTATATACCTATTAGCTTCTCCTTTTTCTGTCCCTTCCTATTATATCAGCAACTTCCTGTTATGTTAGCAACAGAGATTCATACCTTTTGTTTCTTAACAGAGGCTTGACCGAATTAATTTCAAACTAGATGCTAAATACCTGTTAGCTTTGCCAATACAAAGGGATCAAATTTCATTACTATTATAGTAGGAATGAGGAATGGGGGGGGTGGTTTGCAGGGATGCAGCAAGGTGAGAACCTGTGATTTGAAATATCCACCTTCCTTAACAGAAGCAAAGGGTAGATTTGGGAGCCTTCCATTTGTTTAATAACAAATTAATCCTATTTGTCAGACATGTGAACATGTAAATCCAAACGGATTTAGCATAATCCATTTTAGAACAAGTGGACAGATGGTCAGCCTGGGTAGTACCAGGAAATCCTCTATTATATTTAGGAAATGAACTATTTTAGATTGGTGTTTTCAAGATTCCTAGGGGAAAAAATTATTGATCTGGAGCTAGAAAGGATCTCATAGGTCACTGAGTCCAACACCCACCCCCACTTTACAAATGAGGGAGATGTGAGTGACTACATGCCCAAGATAGTTTATGACATCTTGAGAGATTCATAGAGAGCTAGAAGAGACCTTGAAATCCATTTATGCAGTACCTTCATTTTAGAGATGAGGAAAATGACCATCCACAGTAGTGAAGTGACTTGGCCCTTATCAAATCGGCAACAGGGCAGAAATGAAATGGGATTTCTAGTCCTCTCAACAAAAAGACTGTGTTCTTTCCAGTGCACTATGTTGCTCTGAGTACTTGTGCTCTTTGTGCATGCTGATAGCAATTTTTCTAAGAAATAATCCTCCTTGGCCCTCTGAATTATAATGTATAAACTGGTCTGTAACTTAAAATTCCAGTGGAGGTGTGACGTTCGCTCTGCATGCTTGGTTGGTGGAGATTGGAGGTAGACATAACAAACTTTGATGTAACCAAGAACAGGACAAGATAGAAAGGACTTTAAGAGAGAAGAGGTAGCTGAAGAATGATGGACACAGTAGGAGGAGAGGAAAGTAATGTTGAGGAGGCAGAAATATGGCAACTCCTCCCTCTTGGCCCTGTTTGGGTTTTGGGGACCATGAAAGGAGCAGCCATACCAGGAGGAGATGCTACATAATGTCTTTGGAGCTAGTGAGGCTTAGGATTACCTTAAATGTGGAGCTAGGAGGTCACATACAGAGACTGACTCAAGACCCTGGGAGTTATCTTGAGACTGAATGAATATCGAAGAGTAGAGGTAGAGGGAGAAGTACTATCATCCCCCACCCCCATGATCCTTTTGGGTAAATTGCTGACCAACTAGGACTAGTTCTAGCTTGTAGCAAAATACATAATTTAGCCATTTTTCTTGATGATTTAATCAGTACAAACATGTATGATCCTTATGGATGTAGATATAATCCTATGGGGCTGAGGGACATCTTAAGCATGATGACTAGTTGCTATACTCCCTAATAATCTTTAGTAAATACCACCTCTCCTGCTCAGCATGGGATGAACTAGACTGGGTGCTATTTGTTCAAAATGTTAGATTGATGCCCTTTGGTAACATGAAGATCCAGGTAGCTATGAATTTCCTACCACCCTCCTTCCCACACCTGCCATGCTACAGAAAAATTTTAATGATAGTCGCTTGCCAGGACATTGGGCAGAGATAGATCTCATCACCTAATACAAAAAAGATATTAGACTAGATGACTCCTTAACATTACTTTCAGTTCTAAATGTATAGTCCCATAAAACTGGGTGAGGAGAGAGAAGTCATTCAATTCAATAAGCATTTATTAAGCACCGAATGTGTGCCAATCACTGTGCCGCTAGATGTTTGTGAAATAAAGCAAAAAGCAAAAAAAAATCCAAGGAACTTATGTGCTTTGTATATAGAGTAAAACACGTATATATTGATAAATAAAGTCACACTTTAATACAAAGATATACACAGTATGGAAAATGCCCTAACAAGGGTTGGACTGAATGGAATAGGGATGGAACAAAAAAGACTACAAAAGAGCCAGATGGGAGAGAATGGCAGGGGCCTAGAGAAGATGGAATGTTTTCAGTGGAGAAGAGTGATAGCCAGAGTGAGCTATAAACAGGTTTGTAATAGAGCAGAGGACTAGTGAAGGTGAGATCAGGCACATGAGGTACTTGGTTTCCAGGGAGAAGGAGAGTCAATGTTCTTCAAAATGAGCATTTGCTTACAAGCAATCATTTTCTGCATTTTTCCTGAAGATCCTTTATTCATAAAGACATACTCATGTGGCCTTGAGACCATGCCACAGAAAAAACTAATATTCCTTGATACAACAAACAGAGATTCTCTTGACTTGCATTATGATGCAATCGCAACTCAACAATTAAGGACCCTTGGGATTTTGACTAGAAACTACATTTTTTTCAGGGATAAAAAATTAGGATCATTATACTTCCCATTTTCAATTAAGATTGCAAAGCTTGATCCAGGGCAGAATGTCATTATTCCTTATGGTTTTAATAAATACCTTAAAAGCTGTTTGTGTTTGGCTTTACAATGTATAAACATAAATAGTGTACTTAGAGGCAGAGTAGACTTGAATGTGGGAAAACCTGGAATCAAATTCTGTGTCTGACACTTAATGGATGTATAAGCTTGCCTTTTCCTTTCTTTGTGCCTTAACTTTCTCATTTGTACAAATGGAGGAGAAACATCTGCATTACCCACTTCACTACGCTGTTGTCAGGTTCAAATGAGATAATATGTGTGAAGTACTCTTTGTAAATGTTAAAGTGCTATTTCCACGGTAGTTATTATTATCTTTTCTCTATTTCCTTGAAATTACTGTGTACCTCCTTTACCCTGCTGTTTCCTTTTATTCCATAACTGCTGTTCTCTGTAATACTTAGTTTTAAAATTTTATTCTACTCAAATTTTATATCAAACTCTTTTCTTTATTGGATGAGTCCCCTGTCATGTACATTCTTCCCGTTCTATGTGGGATGCATTCCATCCTTTGACAGAATCCCCCTCTTTTGCTAAGGCATGACCCCAGAAAGCAAATCCCTTTCAATTGAATCCGTGACTTTGCACGTCCTGTGTCTCTTTTGATCCTACAAAGTCATAGCCTTCACCTTAAACAAGAATGGAAAACATAGCCTTCAGCTTCATGTCCTTCACTATCTGACCCAGAAATCCAACATGACTAGAGATACAGACACTTAAAGTTTCTCTAGATTATGTCATCTATTTTCACCTAATAACAAGTAGTCAATGATAATCTTGATTTGTCTTGGAAGTCTCTCCATCTTGTCTTACTTGCAATCACTTGGCCAGCTGTTTGTTCAAATAAAACATTTGTTAAGTATGTGTAGCATTAAACTCATATATGCCTCATCAACTGGTTGATTAATTAAAGAATCTCAGTAAGTCATGGTCGGCAGGGAGTTCAAAAGGCCCCTCATCCTTAACAAAAATTCTCTTTATATTATTCCTGACAGGTGAATATCAATTATTTAGGTCAAGATCTTCCCTGAGAGAAGCTCACACACACACACACACACAAACACACACACACACAAACACACCACCTCCACCCCCACCATCACTACTACCACTGAATCTGTCTACTTGGAGATAACTCCAATTTTGCTTTTTTTTCCCCCTTATTTTGAGCTGAAATATGATTCTTTTAAAATTCTGCTCCCACACTTCTGGTTCTTCCTTCTCAGGTAAAGCAGTAGGTGAAAACTACTTTCAAATTACAAACACTTGAAGCCAATGAGCAGTAACTAGAATTTCCATAGCACTCTAAGATATTGAAACACTACAAATTAAGATCTTGGTTGATCCTCAGAACAGTCCTAGGAGTTGGTATTATTATTATTGTTGTTGTTGTCATCAGTTTGCTTTTTGGAGGGGAATTGGGGTTGAGTGACTTGTCCAAGGTCACACTGCTAGTCAAGGTTAAGTGTCTGAGGCTGCGTTTGATCTCTGTGCCTCCTGACTCCAGGGCCAATGCTCTATTCAGTGCATCACCTAGCCACCCCCTGATAGTGTTATTATTACCAGTTTACAAATGAGGAAACTGAGACACAGAAAGGTTAAGTGACTTGTCCAGAGTCATCCAGCTAAATCTAAATATCTGCATGCATTTGATCTCTAGACTCCCTGACTTTAAATCAGCATCTATGCATTCTATACAGTGTCATCTAGCTGCCTGTGCCATATTGCCTCAAGGTCCTGAAAATTATGCATCTCCTATTAAAATCTGAGGGTACGTTTTATTGTTTTTACTGTTGTTTGTTTTTGCTTCATCTCAATCCTGGCTTATGTTGAGGTTCTAGGCCAATGGTACTCCTATATCTTTTTTTTTTTTGATAAACTGTCATCTAACCATGTCTCCACTACCTTGTACTCATGATACTGATGTTTTTGAACCCATATGAAAGGCTATTTTTTTTCCTTTTGAATTTCAAATCACAGGTAAATCTCTTTCAGTGTGAAGAAGTAATCCCCCTAAGTGCTTGAATTATTCAAATTTACACTAGAAATTTCCACTTCACTGAAAGCAATGATAACATTTTATATAACTTCAAATAATGTGAATGTGAAAGCAGACAACCACTTAAGAGAACTGCATTAGTTGTGTTAATCGGGACCTGGGTATATTCAGTGTAGGCTGATGAATACTGTAACCTTTGGCAACAGGGATTGTTCTTGGTTCTACCATCCAGGGAATCTGTTGTTCCTCCCAGCTTTAAATGTGCTTGCAAATATGCTAAGTATACTCCTGATTAATTTTTTCATCTAAGCCATTGCTAAAAGTAGCAAAGAGCACTGGACCCAGCACCAGTCCTTAGTTTGCTTTATGAGAGATATCCTTCAAAGCCAAGATGGCGTGCTCCCAACTAGACGTATCAAACTTGTTTATATATGTCTGGTAGTAACAAGGAGACCAGTAACCATTGAAACTTTGTTTTTTCATATAATGAGATTCCTCTCCCTGAACTATATAATCTTCTGGTTTTGATTCCAAGTGGTCCTGCTGATACTTTAGTAGGAGGTCAGAGTCTCAGTCCTACTGTCTAGGTCCAAAGTTATCAATGCTTCTTCTCTTTCTCATATGTATTATGAGTTAGACTTAATGGTCTCTGAGATGACTTCTAGCTAACTAAGTTTTATATTAAACTTTTTATTTTACATAAAGCAAATAATAGAACTACTGACTTCAGTTTGTAATTTTCTTAGATATGTAAGGTCTAGGCCTGTAAAAGAATATAAAATCCCCCCCGTCTCTCCATATATGTGTGTATACATATATATACACATATATATGTATACACACATATATACATATACATATTTATGTTTGTATATGTATATAGTGAGGCTTTCAAATGCCTCCTTATACCATGGTGCTCCCCTGAGACCCCAGACTCTAGACCAGAGGTTCTCAACCTGTGCACTATGTTCAATTTGTAACAATGAAAATACATCCTGCTAATCGGATATTTACATTACAATTCATAACAGCAGCAAAATTATAGTTACGAAGTAGCAACAAAAATAATTTTATGGTTGGTGGGGGTCACCACAATGTGAGGAACTGCAACCACTGCTTCTAGAGTCTAGAGCAAAAGCATTCAAGTCTTAGTAGGTCCTGCTGAGGTGCAGTGTCTTCAAGTATGGCTGCAGCAAAGATTTTGTCTGTTATCTAAGGTCTAGGCTAGTTGTGTCTAGATGGGATCATCATCAGAAATTTGACCATTTGTTGGATAACTATTTTTTTCCCATAGAAGGAAAAAAAATAGCAAGCTAAATTTTAAAAACAACGGCAAAGTGTATGCCCTATGCTTGTATTCTGTTCTGGTTACCTCAACCAAGTTGCTTTTGGTTTAGTTTCTTTATTTATAAAATGAGTGAGTTGCACAAGATAGTTCAAAATTTAAGATATTGTGACCACAGAAGAACGTCTGTGAAGGGCAAGTTGTTGGGGGTTTTCTCAGACAGTAGCCATGTCAACAAAGTAACAGATGTTTACAATATTAATGTAACTTCAATGCAGCATGTTACAAAATCTTTCAATACAACAGGCACCAATGCATATGTCATGGTAAAGATAGAAAGTACTAAGGGGGAGGAAAATAGTTTTGTGATGATTGGACAGATTGAAAATGATTTCATAGAGAAGTGTCAGACTCGAAGGAGGGCTAGCATTCATTAAAACAAAAGAGAGAGGGGGATCATTTCTGATAAGAAAAGCAGCCTAAGGGATATTCTTTTGACAGTATCATACAATCCCCAGATCATAAAGAACTGAAAGTGATCTTAGAAGCCATCCAGCCCAACAAGCTCGTATGACGAAGGGAGGCCATGGGAAGGGAGGGATTTACCCAAGTCAACCAAGACAGATGTTAAAGAGCCTGGATTGGAGCCCACCTCCTTTGAAGCCACATCCATCAGGCTTTCCACCATACCATACCGTCTTTTTGATTGAATGTCACCTTTTAAA
>CM053598.1:13501624-13538222 GCA_028646575.1 Pseudocheirus occidentalis | reverse complement strand
AGGAAGGAAGGAAGGAAGGAAGGAAGGAAGGAAGGAAGGAAGGGCCACTCAGAGTTAAGTACAAATTTGACTCTTTTCAGACAAATTTGAGAGATGGAAAGTGAGCAGAGGTGCTCTGTACTCTTTCTGTAAAGGTAATCATTAATGTGCATGAAGAGTCATTGAATGTGTGTGTATGTTTTATTGTGTCTTTGTGTATGAAATGAGAGAGAGAACCCAGCAGGACCATTCTCAGCATTTGGAAAGTTGTCTGGGGAAATCCACATTACAGTCTTTTCACCTTGGCAGTTTTTACATGATCCTTTGGATCAAAAACTTAGTAAAATCAGGGAGCTTCCTGTGAACAGAAGCAAAGTTGGCTGCCCAAGATAGACTACTCTACTAATAGCGGTTTCAACATTGCTATGGGAAAACCTTTAGCAGCAACAAAAGCAACGACAGAAATAACATCTACACTTGCTACACTCAAAGAACATTTAATGCTTTAAATTAAACATAGGGATCATTTTAAAGAATTAGTTGCAATGAGTTCTTCATTTCCTCTACCTGCCTATGTTTCTAGCCTCGTTTGTCAGACATCATGAGTTTCCTCATCCTCTCCTTTTTCCTCTCTTTCTTTTCCCTGCCTGGGTTCATGCAGAAGGCTGGTGGGATAATGGAAAGAATAGGGGAATGGAAAAGGAGATCTTGGAATCTCCTCCTAGTATCCTCTAGCTTCTTTCTTCCTGGGATCACCTTGGAAAGGCCCTTGATCACTTTTAGCCTGAGCTTCCTCATCTACAAAATGAAAAGATTGGATAAGATTATATGTAGCTGACATCATCCTTCTCTAAAGTCTAAGATACATGAAAACTTTAGGAGGGCAGGGACTATTCCCTCTTTGTCTTAATATGCCCATAACCTGGTACCATGATCAGGAGAAAGCAGGAATTATACAAGGGCACATATTGATTGGACTTCATTTGAGCTCCTCCAAAACAGTCGGTTGTTCAGTCAGTCAATAGGCATTTAGCAAAGACTTCCTATGTGCCAGCAACTAAGCACTGTGAACACAAAGAAATTTTTAAAAAATATGCTCCCTGTCTTCAAGGACCTCACATTCTAATGTGAGGAGGAGAAAACGAATAAATTGCAAAGTCTTACCAGATTATACAATTCCCCTTGAGCCAATATTTTAATGTATCCTCTTTATGGGGAGAGAGAGAGGGAATAAACAATTAAACACCCGCTAAATGTTGATCACTCTTCCAAACAATTTACAAATATCTAGTTTGATCCTTAGAGCAACTCTGTGCATCAAGTGCTATTATTGTCATATCATGGCATCTAGACTAATAACTAGAGGAAGGCATCAGATTCATTCAACAACAACTAAGCACCTAATATGTGTGAGGCATTGTTCTCAGATAAAACAAAGAAACAAATTAAAAATGAATCAAGCTCATTTCTTGCAGCAGCAGTTTCACACCTAACTCACAACTTTCACAGTCTCACCAGCAACCTCAGTTCAAGCTCAAATTTCCCCCAAAATGGCAGCTACTATGAAGGATCAGATGATTATGATTGTCCTATAGGAAGACCAGGTTCTCCATACCAAGATCACTGTTGTTGGCCTTGGTGTGATTGACATGGCATGTGCAATCAGTATCTTAACAAAGAACTTGACTGATGGACTTGCCCTCTTTGACATGAGAGAAGACAAATTAAAGGGTGAGATGATGGATCTACAACATGGCAGGCTTTCACTCAAAATGCCAAAGATTGTTTCTGACAAAGATCACAGTGTGACTGCAAACTTAAAGCTGGTTGTTGTTAGCAGCTGTGGCATATCAACAGGAGGGAGAAAGTCATCTTCACTTGGTCCAATATAATGTGAATATCTTTAAATTCATAATTCCCAAGATTGTTAAATACAGCTCTAATTGCAAGCTGCTTATTGTTTCCAATGCAGTGGATATATTGACATATGTGACCTGGAAGTTAAGTGGTGTTCCTAAAAACCATGTTATTAGAAGTGGATTCTGCCCATTTCCATTACTTAATGGGGAGAGACATGGCAACAATTCTTCAAGTTGTCATAGATGGGTCCTTGGGGAAAAACTGAGACTCCAGTGTTCCCATGTGGAGTGGTTTGAATGTTGTTGGTGGGTCTCTGAAGAATCTTGATCTCATTTTGGGAAATGATGCTGATTCAGAGAATTGGAAAGATGTTCATAAACAGGTGGTTGAAAGTGCTTATGAGGTGATCAAGCTGAAGGGATACACTTCCTGGGCCATTTGCTTGTCTGTGGCAGATTTGGCAGAAGGCATTATGAATAATATTGGGAGAGTGCATCCAATTTCCACCATGATTAACAGTCTATATGGCATTAATGAAGATGTCTTCCTTATTGTCCCATGTGTCTTGGGGCAGAATTGCATTTTACATGTGGTGAAGGTAAGTCAGTCTGAAAGAGGGGAATCATTTAAATAATAATACAGATATACTTTGGGGAATCCAGAATCCAGCTGCAATTTTAAAGGCCTTTAATGTGCTACCGTTTTACTACCAAGGAGACATGACAGTGGTTAAGGTACTATATGTTATTCACTTTTCAAATAGGTCAAATCCTTTCTCTTATTATTGATTGAAGAACAGAATTGTAAAACCTGGAAGCACACTCTAGTCTACTCCTAAAGTTAGACATGGGAAATAGTACAGTGTGACTACTATTGGTTAAACCCTTTTTTTGTTTGCATCTGATGCTGGGTATGACTTATATAGTCTCAGTAGTTGGTGTCAGAGTCAGCCCCCCGCAAGTATGTAAACTACCTGCTTTGCATATAGGTGCCGCAGGTTCCTGTAGGTCCAGAACATAACATGCCTGGATACAAAACACCATATGGTAGTAATACTTCATTGATGCATTCACATGCCTGCTTCCATTAGGGCTCTACAGAATGTCCCTGTGTATCAGCTTTCCAGAGGACCTGATTTTATCTACCTGTATATATATCAATAATTAGACATTTCCATATTATGTAAAATGGTCTGTATATATACAACAATGCGACTAATTCCTCAAGTGTTTTCTTAACCCTAAATACAGAAGAAATAACAAATAGCTGATATAAATCGATCAATCTCTGTTTTCCTGGAACTTAGTTACTCTTCTACCAGTGAGGTAAGGTATGCAGTAGGTAATTACCAATAGTCAAAAGATAAATGAGTATTTATTAAACACCAGTTATCTGTCAGGAATTAAGCTAGATTTTCAGGATACAAAGCCAAAAGTGAATCTGTCCCTCTCCTTGACGATCTTATATTCTATTGGAAGAGACAATTTATATACATTGAGTATAGACAAATTTATTCAAAATGAAGGCAAAGTAGTTCTGGAGGTCAGGGGACTGGCAGGAAGTGGGATGGGGGTGGGGAAAGGCTTCTCTAGAAGGTGTTGTATTAAAAAGCTGCAAATCAAGTGTGAACCTCTCATAGGAATAAAGAACAGAGCCAGAAATGAGAGAGATGGACTGTTTGGAGAGCCACCTTGTAGGGGTGGCATGCGTCTTGAATAAGACACTGGGGCAATATCCATCAAGGGGCTGCTAGGTGCCAGTCACTGGATTCTGGTTCTGCTCCATATCTCCTACTTCCAACTTTCTGGCATCTCCAAAGGTCAGACACACACATCATTGTTTCCATATTGTCTGAGTCAGTGGAATTTAAGTTCTATGAGGACAATGGCTCTTTCTTGTTTGTCTGTTTTCCACAGCAGCGGCAGCAGCTGCTCAATGCATTGAAAAAGCAGGAATTTAGTGCTTTTGTGTCAGATTGGCTCAATCTGCCTTGACCGATCTGTGCTTCCACAACCACAACCACACACACACACACACACACACACACACACACACACACACACACACACCTACACCTGCACAGGAGAACACACAGAACTTTTAGCTCATTTCTAAAAAGACAGCGTTTTTGTTTGTTCATTCCTTTGTTTCTTTTTCTTATCTATATACTTATCTCTGTTTTTATTTATTTTTGTGAATGGTCAACCTTTCCAGGAATGAAAACACCCTCTTCTTAGGTATCAGGCAAATGCTCCTTACATATGCTCAGTTTAGAATGGATTCCACTGCTTCCTTGGATACCATTTTATTACCTAAAATGGCATGCTCTTTCCAGTTTTTGATCTTCTGAAACTTGGACCAAACCCCAGGTGACATCTGATAATGACCCTTTAACAGGGTATAGCCAAGCTTTAGAGATAGGAGAGATATATTAGAGAACCTGGAATCAAACTCTTACTTGACCTTTGGGGGTGAGAGGGTAAGCAAGATGAAGTGAAATCACTCAGAATACAAATAACAGATCTGGGATTTGAACCCCGGTTTTCCCACTTCCAAATCTTATTCTTTCCAGCGTGCCCCACTTACTTAGTCTACTGCTGAATACATTTCTAAAAGGAGACAAAAAATAGTACTTTCTGTAGTTGGGTTTAAAGAAGCGTGATTCAGTGAAAAGTGGTGTACTTAGAACTGCAGAAAGTGAATTCAAATTCTTCTCTGTTACTTTCACTTATATTACCCTGAACAAGTCACATTACCTTTCTGTGCCTCTGTTTTCTCATTTAGAACAAGACAAAAAAGGGCTATAGGATGGATAGGGCAGTCCCTTCTAGCATTAAAGTTTTTGTTTTAATCTTATCATCCTATGAACTAGATGGAGCATGCCCATGCTGTGTTGATCAGTGAACAGGAAAACATAGATGACTCTCTCATAAGAGTAACAAAGGATTCAAAAGAAGGGTGGTGAGGAGGGAGAGATGATGAATTCGATTTTAGACAAGTTGAATGTGAGATGTCTATAGGGCATGTAATTCAAAATGACTGATAGTCAATTGATGATCTGGCATCAGAGTCTGAGAGAAAGTAAAGTCTAGGGCTGAATATCTGGCCATCATCTGGGTGTCTAAGGCATTACAGAAACTGCTACCCCCACCCACCCCTACCCCACCCCCACCATTCCTGAGTGATACACAACCGTAATCCCTTACTGGTGTTTTATTACTTTTTTAACGAGACCAAAAAAGATAGAATTGGAAGAATTAAGAAACAAAACATAACTATTTTGGACTGTTGTGTGTGAAGTTTTGTGGGCATGTTTTTTTGTTGTTGTTTTGTTTTGCTTCTCTCCCTGACAGATGCCGATGGCTTTATAGGGGCTGACAGCTCTAACTAGCTAGTGTATTTTCGGTGAGTGAGAGCTTAGAAGAGATTATTCCAACCTGTCAAATAACCATCCCCGTGAATATAAGCGGCTGAACTTGTATAGCCCTGATGAGGTAGAGAAAGACAAAAAAAGTGCAGCCGGGTAAGGCTGACTGGGCAGAGCCCATCAAAGCCACTCGCCTGGGCATCTGGCCTAATTGATGCCCAGTGCTCCCCAGTCAGCGGCTGGATTTCTTAGCTGAATGAGTGCACTCAGCTCTCTCCAGTATTTTCCGGGGAGAGTAAGGTGACTAATTTGCTCTGGCTCCACTGCCAAGGAAGCAAGCATGCTGAGCTAACAGCTACAGATAGAGGGCTCTGCATTCCTGCTAGCAGCACTGAGCGAGCTGCTGGGAAAAGCCAGAGCAGTTGGAAAGCTGTGCACAGTGTGCAGGAGGATGGCATGCTTTCTGGGATAACATGCAAACGGATATACATGCATCTTTTACACAAAGTCTGAGTCTGGCTTTAGATAGTGAGAGCCTGGCTCTCGGTGCCTCCCAGAAACAAGAATGAGTCTCACCCGTCAAAAGATCGTCTTGGACCAAGAACATGAACAGTCGTTGCTATGAAAAGGATGTTCAGTAATCAGGCTTGGCATGAAAACTTGCTGCATAACCTTACATGGGCCGAGCAGGAAACTTTCAGCTGACAAGTAAGTTCTCCATCCCTTACCCCCAAATAGTAGCAGGGCAGGAGAAACTCCCAGAAAGTTAATCCTGTGTTCTAGAGGGGAGTAGCACTGCCAAAGGACAGTTCACTCTGGGATGTTTGTGGCAAGAACTGGGAATCAGGTGCCTGTATGCATGAATGTGGGCGTGGGGTGGGGGTGAGATGCAGAATTCTGAGTCTCACATCAACTTCTGTACTTCCTTCCTTGGGTGGTACCATGAAGCTAATCCAAAGAGAACCAAGATTTTTTGTCATTCTTAATTTCTGTTTCTTAATCACCTCCCATTCCTAGTGGTAACACCCCCATCTCCCACCCCCAAAGAAGCAAAAGCAAACAAGAATTGATCTGTGAAGTTTGTTTTGATGTGTGGAAGCCCTTAAGGAAGACTGAGAAAGATAGATTAGTGGTACTTGAATATCTTTCCCTCCCAATTTTGCCATTTTAGAGGGTTGAGTTAATATATAAGCTGGATTGGTTTCCTCCATTTTAAACAGGCAGTACTTTTATATTTCTTTATTTGTCTGTGGCTCTGTAGAGGTGGACACCTTTCACTGCCCCTGTAAATGGCAGGGTCCAGAAGAGAGGGTCTTCTGAACTGTGGACCATGGCAAAGTTCACCCACATCATGCTCCTGCTGGAGACTAGAGACCCCTCTTTTAGCAGCTGGTTTTACTGAAAGTCTACACCTCAGGCAGCTGGCTCTTAGGCACAGGGGAGAAGAGTAACAAGTTCGAATACCAGCCTATTGGTAGTCTCGAAATGCTAACAGATGGTCATAAATTTAATAGAGTTGCAGGCTGTCTTCAAAGTGCCATTGTTAACCAGAGGATAGTATGACTGTCTTGTGTAAGGTTAACTTGGAGCATCACAGAAATTGAGCTAATTGTCAGATCTGGTAACTAAATATGTTGGGGGTGGAGTTGATGTGTCCCTGGTCATCAGGAGAGCAAATAATTTACCAGTTGGTGGCATGTTTTAGGCATGCAATTATCTCTGTCTCATGTTTTCCTGAGAAAATACTTAGGTAATTTTATTTGTCCTGCATCCATGTTTTCCTGGCAAGTTTGCTTTTGGTTCCTAGGGTGACCCCCCCTGAGTTTGGGTTACTTATAACAAGTGTTATTCAATTCATTTATCAATGTGTCTGTGTGAATGGTCAGGTTACGGCAACTCAATCCCCTGGGCTGAGGAGTCACTATCCTCTGAAACAAAAGTGCAAGTGAATGAGAACAAGTATGGGGCCACCAGGCACAGCCCCCTCCATTTTCTCAGCAGCTGGCTCATTGGGCCATGAGGGGGGCATTAACACCCATCCTCATCTCTCACCAGGGACTTTCACTCTTGATCCATTTGGTCTCTTGTAAAATGTAGAGCTTAATCTTGACTTTGCAGGGAGCTGTCTGACCTCGATCACTGGTTGGGATAATTCTATCATCGGCCCTTGTCATCTTCCCTTCAGGGTCACCAGAGTGTCAGCCAGGGAAGCAGTCATCTGGGAAATCATAGTATTAGTTTATAATATTCTTTCTCACACATTTGTTTATAGAAACAAGCAACAAGCCCAATAAATATTGCCTAGAACTACTCAATAATATAAAAAAGATAATATTATATTGGGCATCTCAGTCTGAAAACATATGTAACATCTGTATGTGAAAATGGCTAATATTTCTGTATTTCTCAAGGTTTTACAAAGCATTTGAGAGATATTGTCTTATTAATAAAATATACAGAATATGAAAAGTATATATAGTCTTATGTGTATATACATATATGAGCACGTATTATGAATCACCCAATAGTCCTATATGAACTGTATAATATATACAATGTGAATTTTTAAATAGATTTTGGTTTTAGGACAAATTTACACTAAAATAAGTCAACAAATAAATATTCTTAAGCACCTACTATGCACCAGCTGCTGTGTTAGGCACTGACAATATAAAACATGTAAGTCTCTGCCCTCGTTGTGATTATATTCTAGCCACGCCCATAATCAGATGACCCAAGCAGAGACTGCTCCATCCCATATACTAGAGATATTTCCTCTTTGATGCGGATTGCAAGATCATCACTTTAACCTTACTATTGACTACAGAGGCAAAATTAGGCTTCAGGTAAGGGGGGGACTGTGTTTCATGACAACTAGAGCAATACTGCAGAGTGGACAAGGAGCTAGATTTGGGATCAGAAGACCCAAGCTTAAATTATGCTGTAAGCATTTATATTTTGTGTGATTCTGGACTGGTCCCTTTCCCTCTCTGTTCTTGCCTGTGTGTATGTGGGTGTATGGGTGTGTGGGTGTGTGCAAAATAAACTAGTTGGCCTCTCTGACCTCAAAGGTCTTTCATCTGTAAACCCATGATTAGATACATCCTAACATAGAGTGTGAAGTCCAACAGGTAGTGGGTTCTTCCTCATTAAATTTCCTCCATAAAAAGCTAAATTACCCATTGGATGACATAGAAGAAGTTCTTGTTGAGATATATGTTGATCTACTTGGACTCTGAGGTCCTTTCTAACTCTGAGATTTGTAGTTCTGTGAACTCATTTTAAAGACAAGATAATTGAAATAATTTCTTTGAGAATAGGGGTTATTTCATTCTTTGTGTATATATATACGTATATGTGTGTATATATATGTATATGTATATGTATATATATGTATATATATATATATCCCTTGATTATCATACACTAAGTACTAAATTATTGCTTGTGGATTGAGTGATTTATGGGCCTGTGTTCAAGTCTAGCTTTGCCTTGTATGCCTTTGTGACTGTGGCCTAGTCACTGAATCTCTTTGAGCCTAAGTTTTCTCAGTGGAAGAAAAAACAGGGGTGGAAAAACATGCAGTTCCTCCAGTGCTAAGACCATCCTTGTTTTGGAGCTAGAAGGTCCTGCAGAGGTTGTCGTGTCCAATCCCATCATTTTATAGATGATGAAAATAATGCCAATGGTGATACAATGACATACCCCGTATCACCCCACTCAGGAGACACAGGGTTATTGTGGTCAAAGTGCTTGGTGAGCCATATGACACTCCATTTCAGTTATTGTCTTTTGATTTATGCTGAATATTTTAAAAAGGAGTTGTTGACATCATCTCAGAGCAGTTACTGAAAATGCTCAAAGTATCTTGGAACATCACAATAATTTGGAGTTCAGTCAAAAAAATCAATTTTTCTAAACGTCAGTGTTCCCTTCAAGACCTTGCCACCTATAGGCACTAAGGAGCTATGCTCTGCCCAGAAGACAGGTCACTCTTCCTATTGAGTCTTTAGCTAAACAGCACATTTAATTTTATGGGAAGATGCTACTTTATAATATATGATGATCTAAAGGAAAATCTAGGCAGGAAAAGTGTTCAGCTAAAATGAGTGAGAATAGCTGTAGTTATTACTGGGAGCCTTCTCAGTAGAATGTTTCCTTCCCCAGCTCTAAGACTATTACTTGGATGTAATTTCACCCCCATTTTAGAGATTAGGAAACTGATATTGCCATTATGACCAATGACACATCACTAACATGTGATATCAATTCATTGATTTAGAAGATGGATGGACTTTCTATAACTTTAAAAAAAACAGTTCTTTTCAATGTAGAACTCACCTGTAACTAGGGAAATGTTAGGGGTTTTATAATGAATGACTTGGATGACTCTCTCAGATAACTGACCTTATTTTTATGAGACATAGTCATTCTAAGACAGCATTCATGTGGGACAAAGATTACCCTTTTAAAATTTAAATTTATTTATTTAATTTTAATTTACAACATTCATTTCCACAATCCCTTGAGTTTCAATATTTTTCCCCCTCCTTCTCCTCTGCCCTACCCGCCATGGTTGCAGGTAATCAAATATGGGGTCTACAAATATCTTCATGCTGAACATTAGTCAGGGCTGTATCCAAGAGAAATCATAGAAGTGGGAAAAGGACCTGTATGTACAAAAATATTTATAGTAGCTGTTTATGTGGCAGCAAAGAATTGGAAATCAAGGGGATGCCCATCAATTGGGGAATGGCTAAACAAGCTATGGTATATGAATGTAATTGAATACTATTGTGCTACAAGAAATGAGGAGCTGGGGTGGCTAGGTAGTGCAATGAATAGAAGACTGGCCCTGGAGTCAGGAGGACATGAGTTCAAATTTGGCCTCAGATACCAAACGCTCACTAGCCACATGATCCTTGGGCAAGTCACTTAACTCTAGTTGCCCTGCCTTCCCCCCTCCAAAAAAAAAATTAGGAGCAGTCAGACTTTGTAATAACTTGGAGAGACTTACATAAAATGATCACCTTTTTAACCTAAGTCATGCATCATAGATTTAAATGGTGAAAGCATCTTGAAGATTATTTAATCTAGCCATTCCCCTTAAAAAAAAAAAGGAATTGAAACTCCCCAGAATTAAGAGTAATCCACAGGTTAAAGAGTAAATTTACAAAGGTAATAAGTAGCGGTCAGGATTTGAACTCAGAACCTATGACTGAGAAATACCTGTAGGTTACATTTCATTTGGATCTTAAAACTAGGAATAAATCTATGTAGTAAGAAATGAATGATTTAGGCAGTGTACCACGTATCTCTCAATTACATATGAGTATATTTTCACATATACATATGCATGTATACAAATGCAATATATATGAATGGATAGAAAGATGGATAGATATATAGATAGATAGATAGGTGATGGATGGATGGATGGAGATGGAAATGGATAAAAAAGGTGATAGATTATAGAAATATTTAGCTAGCTAGATGGATACACAGCTGGATAGATAGCAATATAAGGATATATAAATGAATATATGTATATATACACACATATATATGAATATTTATATAATATATAGATGTGTATGTCTGTCTGTCGATCTATCTATCTCTATTTTTCTCCTACAAAAGCTCTTTTTTACTTTATGGAATAACTTGACCCAAAGTCATTTGGGGTCACTGTTGTATCTTCGAGATTTCTTATTTTCTGCATTACTGGTTTTCTAAATTCTGAACCATTATAGCCTTCTTCTCTGATGACTCCGTGTGTAATATCTATTTGAGTTTCAACAGCCCTCCTGCTGTTTTGGTGCAGAAACAGCTACTTGGCTGCATAGAAGTGATTTTAAGACCTGAATTTGGTTATTCTCTCCCCAAATAACATTCTGATGTAGAACCACTTTCCTTCATAGTTGAATGCTTTAATTACGTATTCCATTATTACCTCTTAAAAATCAAGTGCTCTGGATTTATGACTACCATTGGCATCTTGGGCCTCCCTAACTTGGTTCTTTCACTTAAGGATTACATTGGCAAATGTGGAATTTCCACCACATGGCAGTGGAGAGTTAATTAATGCTTTCTGTTGATTTCTAGTGAAAAAGTAGTCGCACTAGGCATGATTGGTAGCAATAATGTATTCTCTCCTGTTCATCTCAGCATTATGTTCAAAGGTTCAATAGGCCTAAGAAGCTGAATTCCTCTATATTTCCCACTCAAAATAAAGGTCTTCATGCTTTCTAGGCTCATGGCACATTACTCCTATTTAAGTCCACACTCAGTGATCCAGCCCAATTGTCCTCTCTGCTACTTGGCGATCCACCACTGCATTGATTCCAGATAGCTACTTTGCCCCATGCTCAATCCATATTCATTGACCATTAATCTAGTCCTTGAAAGGATCATTTAGCTCAACTCTAATTTATAGGTGAAGACACCGGGACAGAAGTCCGTGGTTCCCTCAAGGTCACAGGGGGCACAGTTGAACCCAAATTATCTTAATTCAGTCATAGATACTTCTACTCTTCATTTCCACCCTTAGGACCCTTAGGTTTTTTCAAGGATCAACCCATGGCCCAACTCCCAGAGGAATTCTTTCCTCGTAGTTGTTAGCATTTTCTCCTCCTCCTCCTCCTCCTCCTCCTCCTCACATTTCAGTTGATCTACATTTCTGTTCATCTTATAGGCCTCAGGTCAAATGGAAGTTCCTTGAGAGCAAAGACAATTTTTCTTCCCTGTTTGTTTGTCTCTGTGTCTCCAGCACCTGAACCCAAGATCTCACTGAGTAGGTGTTTATCACTCTCTTGAACTGGGAAATTCATGGCATCCAGGATCACAGGGGGATTTGGGGTCATAGGTCTAGAGTTGGAAGGGAAGTCAGAAGCCCGAATCAAAGCCCTTTGTCTCACAACTGAAAAGAATGAGGCCAGAGAAATGAAGTAACCTGATAAAAATTGAAGTTGTCAGAGAAACAGTCTAGGTTGAGAACCAAATATCATTGTTTTTTCCTTCAGCTTTGACTGAAGTAGAAAATTTCACCGTAAAAAGCCTTCATCCTGTAACGTTCAGGACTATTCAGTCAACATAATTTTTTAACAGTTGAGTACTATATTGGCCAAAGCCTAGAACTTGGAATCAAAGGACCTAGATTTGATTATGGGTTCCAACTCCCCCCTGTGTGATATTGCAAACATATTTTCACCAAACTGTGTCTTGATCTCCTCCCCCATAAAATGAGGAAATTGGATGAGATTATGTCTATATACCCATATAGCTCCAAATCTCAGGTAAATAAATATTCCCACTTGAATGAGATGGGGAGGTACAAATGTAATGTCCACATAAAACAATTATGGGCCTGTATGGATTTAACAGAATAGTTTGATGAAGATAGCAGTGAACCCAGAACAAATCATATATCAAATCACAAATGAAAGTTTTGAATGCCCAAACTCAAAGTCCTTATCTCGTAGACAGAATCATGATAACAAATCATTTTCTAACTTTTGTCTAAACCACAGAAGAATTTGGACATTTGCTTATCCCAAGACTTTCTTGAAGAGAAATGGAGAAGATTATCATTTTCAAACTTTCACCACTGTCTTTGGAGTGTAAGTATCCTCTGAACTGGGCAGATGTTTGGTTCCTATTATTTGGAGGATTCTTTCATTCCCAAAGCCAGTGAAAGGGAGTGTGTCTAGCAGAATTAAATACAGTTTCCTGTATTGGGGAAGACTGCAGTGGACTTAATGAAGTGCATCATTCACATGGCGGGCCTGGCTAATGAATGCTTTCCCTGTCATTCTGGGGAGGCATCTGAATGAGGCTAGTCTGATTCTGGATCACTGAATCCGTATGGAAATGAAAATTGTTTGTACGAGGACGGCATCCTTTCTTTCGGCTTTAATATTTAGGAGGAAGTTTTCTTCCATTTTGCTGTCTGCTGCAGGAATCTGGTGAAGGATGTTAAAATTGAATGAGGGAATATTTGTCTTTCCAACAGAAGCCTGATAATATCACATTTTTCTGGACTGTCAAACAAAAGTTAGTATGTGTGTGTGTGTGTGTTTATGTGTGTATGGATGTGTATTTGTGTTACTATGTGTCACTTTTTATGCCCATTGTCATCTGTGGGAATGTTCAGAGAAACAGGGGGCCAAATCTGACAATACTTCTTCATGATCTCTTCATTGATTTTCATTGTGCCAAGCAAGGATAGAAAAATGAATTGCTTTGTTCCCTTAGCATGAGAACTTCATGGCAACAGGATGGCATTCTTCCTATAAATTTTCAAATGGAAAATCAAAACAAAATAAAACCAAAAAAAGCTTATATGGAATGTTTAGTATATGCTATGAACTATGCTAAGCTAGTAAAGTCCCTGCCTCCAAGAAGATTACGTTTTAATGGGAGGAGGGAGACAGTCCATAAAGGGAGCTAGTAAGAGAAGGGAGGGCACATCAAAGTCAACATTATTTGGAAATGTTAGGATGAAATTTCATTTATCAGAACTCAGGGTCTCAGGGTCATTATCCTAGTTCTGATGGGAATAGTACAAGGAGGATAGCCATAGGGTAGACTGTATGGTTTGGTTCCTTTCTTGCAAAAAACAGTATTTGCATAGATTTTAATACATATCCTCAAACAGGCCCTTGAGATCATTGCCTGGTTCTGTAGACTAAGAGAAAGAAAGTATGGATTTGGATTCAGAGGGTCTGAATTTTAATCCCGACTCTTCAGATATAGCTAGAGCAGGATGACTGGAAGTTTGATCCAGAATGCTGTAAATACATGGAATGCTTCATAGATGTAGAAAAGGCAAGTCTTAGTACCTCTTTGAGAAGAAGACTTAGTAACACTAGAGAGTTGCTCATGGAAATTTTGAGTGAGCTCTTCATACATGTGACCTTGCTTTTCCTTACCATAATTCTGCACCACCTATCCTCTGCACAACAGATATGTAACCTAGAATCTCTGCCCTATACACCCTGCCAAAAAGAAACAAACAAAAACCATGTTCAGAGTCACTTGCCTTGGGTGTGGTAGGAGTAATTACCCTGGGTACTCAAACTCCTTCTTGCATCTCTGCTTTGTTCCCACTTTGATAGGAAAGTGAAGTGACCTCAATGGTCTCAGTTTTTGTAAAATAAGCATCTTAGACTACACAAAGTTCTATGGTTTTTGATACTCGAGGTCTCTGATCTGTGATATCCCTGGGCTTCCATTTCCTTACTTGTGAAGTGAGAGGCTTAGACTAGCTCACCTTCAATGTCCCTCTCTGCTGTAGCTCTTTGATTTAAGATACCCTTGAGTCTCAGGTTCTTGGAAATGAGAAGGTTTGAGTGTATGATCTCAAATATTCCTTCCAGCTCTAAATTTATGTTGCCTTGACCCTAAAGGAGAACCTAAAAAAAAGAAAGGACTTGATGCAAGTTATTGTATTATTACAAAGCCATGTTCTAGGTATCATGTCACATCTAATTTGAGCTACTATTTATGCATTGAGTTTGCCAAATAGCTGTTAGAGTAAGATTTAAAAATGGTAGAAATATGTTGGGGTTGACACTCAGGTTAAGAGAGAGCTGTCACTTAAAGAACATTTCTGATCGTGCTATCACATTACTCAAAATCCATCAGTGGCTCCCTCCTTCTCCAAAATTAAGTTCCAAATCCTCAGGTATAACCCAAAGGCCTCCTTTAAAGTATCTTCTACTGCCTTTTCCACACTGTTACCTATTCCCCTTTCTCACTCATTTTGTTGTTACTGTTCTAGTCCAACAAGACCTCTAGTTAGTCTCTGTTCATTCATTATATTTCTCATCCCCATCCTTCTACAAAAGTGGACCCTCAAGTATGAAATGCCCTCCCTCCTCCACCTGGCATTCTTAGTTTCCTTCAAGACACATCATGGATGCTACTTGCTGGGCAAGGCCTTTTGGGAGCACCCCCATCACCCTCCTCCCCACCACAGTCAAATCTCTTTTTTTTTTGGAGGGCAGTTGGGGTTAAGTGACTTGCCCAAAGTCACACAGCTAGTTAGTGTGTCAAGTGTCTGAGGCCAAATTTGAACTCAGGTCCTCCTGAACAGGGCCGGTGCTCTACTCACTGCGCCACCTAGCCGCCCCAGTTAAATCTCTTTTGAACTTACTTGGTGTTATTTTGGAAATTATTTGGGTGAACTCACTTGTCTACATTCTCTGTTGTGCCCAATCCACCTCCATTTGAGTTTAAACTCCTTAAGGGCAGGGAATGTTTTATTTTTTGTCTTTCTATCTCCTGTGTCTATCATTGTACCTTGGGTATGATAGGTACTTCAAAATGCTTGTGAATTGAATTCCTGATGGGAGAAGCAACAGAGAAGATGGAGAGCAGCAGTGGGGAGAGAAAAAGAAAAGTGAAGTTAGTCAAGAGGAATGAACAAGGAAGGTTTATTGGATGAGATGCTTGTAGAGAGGTAGTCTAACATAATGTATAAGGCATTGGACCTTGAGTCAGGAAGACCTTGTGTCAGTGCCATCTCAGACATTTACCATCTTTGGGACCTTGGACAGGTCACTCAACCTGTTAAGGTCTCAGTTTTTTTTAAAATCTGCACAATGACAGCATTAGAATTGTTTAAACATAAACATTCTGTCCAGCTTTATAACTGTAATCTTCCAGTCTATACCTGTCAGGGACTCCTGAGATCATCTACTACAATCTAGCCATTTTACAGATGAGGGGATAAAGGCATTTAAGGGAATCCTAAGATCACATAGATTTCAAACTTAAGTGTTTTGACTCCAGAGTCAACACTATTTCTAGAAATCTGTTCTCAGATACTAACTCTATAACCCTGAATCATTTAAAATCTATTTGCCTCAGTTTCCTCAACTGAGGAAAAATAGAGATAATAACAATATTTCCTCACAGGGTTTTTTATGAGGACCAAATGGATAATATTAATAAAGCACTCAGTACAGTGCCCAACACATCATAGGTGCTATGGAAATGCACACTTCCTTCCCCTATTGCAGTATGCTCACTCTCCAATGGAGAGAGTAGAAGAGTGTAGACAGCTTTAAATGAACTAACAAATAAATAAAGAAATGAATGGAGAGATAAATAGAAGACTTGAATAAGTATTTTTCATCAGATCACAGATTTAAAGATTTAAGGAATGTTTGAGTCCATTAAGTCTAAATTCTTCATTTGCCAAATGAGGAAAATAGGGTCCTAATAAGTTACATGACTTGTCCAAAGTAATAGGTGAAAGTGCTGGGATTTCAACCCTGGTCTCTCTTAAGTCCACTATTCATTCTCCTGTATTATTAGTTGACAGTGTAAATGTACAGAGGCCTATCTGTTGTATTGTCACGTGCTCTGTTGGATGCTGTATTTGTCTGAACCCCCAATTCATGCAAAATAATATCATAGCATTTAAGAGAATCACGAGTTGTTCAGAGTCCATGAATTTTATTCTCCAAAACAATTTGCCCCCAAAGTCCTCTTGAAGATGACTACAAATTTAGGTAATTGTTTTCATGCAAATATTAATCCTCTATTGCAGCAGTAGTAAACATTTCAGAACAAAGCTCCACCCCCCCCATAGGGTTCCCAGTATCTTCTAGAAGTCAGGTTGTTTAAGAGGCTCTAAACAACTCCTAAGTGAAGATAAATGCGTAGAGATGTACAAATATGTAGATAAAAATCCTCTGCCTATTGACTAAAGTCAGTTTTTATTAAAAATAATAATAACAAATAACAAAAGTAATAAATAATGAGGAGGTATTTGACTTTGGACTGTATAGACCACAATATTCACATCAAAGGAGGGAAAGCATGCATTTAAAACATGCAGATTTGAGACTTGTATTTTGGGAAATAGCCAATGCAGGAATTTGTCTTGCTAGATTATGCACATCTGTCCCAAGGTTTTTCTTCTTTAAGTAATGGTGGTGGTAAGAAAGTGATTAGGTAAATGCTTATCAATTGGAGTTAAAGGAAGCATATTCTTAATAATTTTCTTCAAAAGTCAGCCAACCAATCGACATGTATTTCTTCACCATTTTCCTTCAGATATAGCTCATGTAGTAGCTTCACAGTGAAGTCTTTCTTGATCACCCACAAATGCTTTTGTTCTCTCTCTCAAAATAACATCTATTTAACTATTTTGCATATATTTATATTTATTAACTTAAATGTTATACTGCATGCATATACAAGTAAATCTGCTTATGTAGGCACACAAATAGACATATGCATTCATTTATATAGCAATATATACATATGTGTATATATGCATATACATGCATGCATGCATGTATGCATGTATATGTGTGTGTAATATGTGTGTATGTAATCATTGTCTTTCCCATTAGAATATAAATTCTTTGAGAACAGGGATAATTTCATTCATTTTACTTATCTCATCAATGCTTAAAACAGTACCTGACACTTAGTAGAGAGTTTAGTTGCTTCTCCACGGTAATTTCTGTTAAACAGTGATGGGGGAATGGGAATGAGAGGAAGCCATAGCCCCATATATGTATAGGACACAGCACTTCAGGAATGTGGCTTTCTTGGAGCAGAAAAGCATGACTTAAGGAGGAAACTTCTTAGGGACAAAAACGAAGGGTTTTTTAGCCAAAGTACCTACACTCTGAGGACCTCTGATTCTACCATCATTGATATCCATTGACCAGGACCATATTGGAAAGCATCGCTGGATCTAACATCCCTGCCAGTTCTTGGACCTTTAAAAGCTCCCTTTCATTGTTGAATCAATGTGCCTAGTGACTAAAAAGCTGGACTTTGAGACAGCAGATCTCAGTTTCAATCATGACTCAGATGCATGTTAGACCATCCTGAGTGAGGCACTTTAATCTCTCTCAGCTGGCAGAAAATGTCCTTTCTGTAGAATGGGAATGATAATGGTACCTAACAGAGAGGGCTGTTGTGATGATCAAATGTGATGTCCCAAAACCCATACTGCAACTTTTACCTGTTAAAGTCTTAAACTTTTGAAGACTTTAGGGTCACACTGTTTATGTAAAACATTTTGGAAACTTTGCAATTCTTTATAAATGTGAATTTCCATTATTAATCAAAGCTTCATTCAAGTGCCTTTTCCTACAAGCAGCCTTCCTTAATTCTTCTAGATGTTAGTTTGTCCCACCCCTTCTCTTGGAAGTATTTTGGAGAAAAAAGGTATTTTTAGCAGGTGCTTATGATATGCTTTCTGAGTTGCACTGACATGAATTCATGCTTACGGGTGTTCTCTCTAACAGTGAAGACCATTGCAATGTGTGGTGCCCATGTCCACTTTCAATGATACTTGTTCCTGCACAATCTAGTGGCCCATCATGAAGATATTCTCTGACTAAAAGCAAAACAAAGCAAGCAAACAAGCAAAAAACAGCGGACATAGAATTACAGAGTGTTTTCACTCCTTAGAAACCATTTTCTCTAGCCTGTACACCAAAGGAATCTCCACTATACTCTATCAGACAAGGGGCCGTCTGGTCCCTGCTTGAAGACCTCCAAAGAAGGGAATCCCATTCCACCTATGCTTAGCTGTAAAGGTCATCACTTTCTGGGTCTTGGGGTTCATAAACCTTTCATTATGGAGACAGACCTCCCTTCCTTTACAAAGGGAGGTGGAACCTAGATTACAAACCTAGTAGGAACACTGTATTTGGAATCAAAGGATTTAGATTCAACTTTTGACTTTGCTCCTTAGTTATAACAATATCTTGAACAAAAAATTTACTTTTCTATGCCTCATTTTTTCTTTTTTGAGATAACCTGCAAGACGCAGGGGAACCTCCCTACCAAAATAAAGAGACCTGGGGTCAAAAATTGTATGAATTGGATGGAACACTAGAGCACTTCTAATCCAATTATCCTAATTTGTGGAGGATGATACTAAAGCCTAGGAAGATTAAGGGACCCATCCAAGGTCACAGAGATAGTAGACATAAGAGGTAAGATTGGAACCCAGGTCATTTGAATCCAAATAACATAAATCCCTTTTATTTCACTAATAAAAATGATAGTTTACATTTATACAGTGAATTGAATTTTTTCAAAGTACTTTATATCATTAGATGCTCATAATAATCCCACCTCAACAGAGGTTCTTGCCATTGTGCTTCCTTCTTACTTTCTCTTGGTTCTAGCCTTTCTCCCAAATCTAGTAATTTTCCAATTACATGAAATTTCACATCCTTTTTTTTTTCAAGAAGGAACTTCTGTGCAGTCAAAGACTCCTATGAGAGGTGTCAATGCAAGCTTCCAAGGAAGGCCCCCTCTGTCCCTACATTGGGGTCTAGCACATGCATCAACTCTTGCCAACATTTGATATTACCATAAAGTGCTGGCCAGCAAATTTTACATTGGCAATTTATGTTTCACTAGTCTGTTCAGTATCTCACTATGTGCTGGCTTCTTTCCTCAGGCTACAGTCTATAAACCCTCAATTTCAAGTTTGACATCAAGAATTTAGCTTAAAAATCTAGAGACCAAACATTAGAGTTATGCTTGTATGGAGCAATATTTCTGAACCTTGGAAAACTGACCTGATGTGTGTTTACAGCCAAAATATTTTCTACATTAATATAGATATTTACATAAATTATAAAACCCTTCATATGCTAATGTGCTGCTATACACAGGAATATATGTATTTATATATGTGTATATACATAGATATTTATTTGTATATGTATTAACATGTGTGTTTATACAAATCAGTCTCAATAGAGAACCAGTTTCATACCCAGAAAGTCCTGGATTCAGGTTCTGCCTCTGAAACACACTGACTGTTCTGACTTTTGGCAAATCATTTCACTTCTCAGTTAAATTCTTGAGGTATCTGGTGGGACAGTGGAGAAAGCACCGAGCATGGAATCAAGAAACCCCAAGGTCAGATCTGTCTTCAGACACTTATGTGCCTGAAGTTAAGTCCCTTAACTGTCAACGGCCTCAGCTTTTGTTTTTTCACTTGTAAAATAGGGATGAAGATAGCATCTTCTTCTCATGTCTGTGAATATCAAATAATGTAATCTTTGTAAAAAAAAATTCTAAGCACAGTGCCCTGTTCATATTTCCAATCCTTCCCTGCTCAAGGGAATTCTCCACAATTCTGAGATACTCACCTGCATTAGGAGAGGAATATTCCCCATCCTCAACTTCTCTGAACCTATGAAATCATGGGTCCTTACTCTATCTACTATGCCTATATTATAAGTCAAATATACTTAGATAGCTTTTAAATAGTTAACTACCTAGATATCTAGATAATCTGGCTCTTAGACTCCATAACTTTCTCAAAGCCTCAACCCAACAATCATTTTTTAAAAGGCCTTATCTGTCACCTGAAGCTTCTAGTCAATTGCTTCTCTGTCCCTCTCTTTTTCTCTCTCTGTCTTAGTCTTAAGTCTTAATCTTAGTCATCTTCTTCTTTTCTTCTTTTCTCTCTCTGTCTCTCTCTGTCTCTCTCTGTCTTTCTCTGTCTCTCTCTCTCACACACACACTACATAAAAACATCACATTTAATTTAAATTGTGCTTAGTGGTTTCCTATATGCACATATACAGTTTCATTCATCAGAAAGTAATTTCCTTGAGGGCAAGGACTCTTCTGCATTTTTCTTAATATCATGCCTAAATCATTGCCCAGTGCATGCATGGTCCATAGGATGCACAGAAGTGTTTGTGAAATGAATGAATGAACCTTTCTGAGCCTCCTTGTCCTTAATTTTCAACTAGGAATATTGACGTCACTTAATCCCACAAAGATATTTTGAGGATCAAATATTAATCAAAGTCTTTTGTAAACCTCAGGCTATTATCACATGACTTGGAATTTGAAATCTTCAAACATCATGGCACTCTGTGATTCATATCATATGGCATCGGTATAAGAATGTTGAGTGTTGCAAATATGAGCTTTTTTGTCAGGGACCACCTTGAGAAGATGGAAAACTCTCCCCAGTTACCCCAGTGCTCATGTCTTCACATTTCCCTGTTTGGAGGATAGCTTATTGTTCATCTCCCGTGCTTGTCCTTCTCTGGTGGGCTCCATTTTATGGACAGAGTCTAAGTGTGAATTTCACTGCTGCACTGAGATACACTGGCAGAAATACAAATACATATGACTAAGGGTAGACTCCCAATGAAGAGAACATGGACTGGTTAGCTGTGTGACATAGGTCTGGTGGTTTTGTCATCGCTGATACTACCAGTGTCAATTTAATTCACTTTCCATTTCTATCAATTTCTTATTTCTTTTACTTCTCTTTAGATCAAGTTTTATAGATTTAACTAGAAAGATAGCTATTGGCAAACACCCTTGAATGAAAGGGCTCTCCAATAGCTCTGTCCTTAAGTGGCAGGTGCTGGAGGCAATGACTTGGCAGTGATGGCTTGGCAGCAATAGCTTGGCTAGCTGCTTATTGAACCTTGTGGATCTGGCTAGGATATCATAAAAATAAGGAATTTTAAAATGGAAAATGGGTGGGAAATAAGATAGATACTTTCAATGTGACATAGTCCAAAATGTTGTAAAAAATAGATCAAAGACATTTCAGAAAAAGAAGTATTCACTTTGTACTCCCAGCAGCTTTGTTCTGGCCACTTTAAAAACAAAAAAACAAAAACATTAAAAACTAAAATTAGGTTAGAAAGAAGTTTGAAGAATTCAAATGACACTTTCAGAAAGTAACATTAGGGGAATTTACAGTAAAGCAAAATTATCATTATATAGTTGTATGGATCTTATCCGGGTAAAATAGCACCTTTAATATCTTTCTTTGATGTGTTGGGTTATATATAGAGATAGGAAGAGCCACATATGTCATCTAATCTACTCCATTTTATAAAAAGGGAAACTGAGGAGAGAGCAAAGACTAATAGCTGTCTGTGCTCTCAAGGTCCTTGAGGTCTACTGGGGGGGTTAACACAATAAATGAACATAAATCTTTGAGGGGTAGCAGAGGATCATAAAAGACACATCAGCTGGTCCTTGAAGAAAGTTAGAGATTGGAAGATCAAGATAAGGAAGAATGACATTCTGAGCATTAAGGGACAGTTTGTGCAAAGATACCAAAGGTGGAATGTTAAGGTCAAAAAATGAATTGACGAATGAATGACTCAGCATTGGGTTGGAATATGTTTATGTGAAATGGATGTTATATGCAGTAAGGCTAGACAGGTGGGCTGAAGTTTCATGGTAAGTATAGAAGGCTGTTCATAGAATGGTATTGTCTGAACTTGGAGTTAGGAAGATCTGGGTCCAAATCCGGTTTCTGTTATTTATTAGTCATGGGACCCTGGACAAGTCACTTAACCTTGTAAGCCTCAGTTTCTTCAACTTTAAAATAAAGCTGGGTTTTATGACCACTGAGATTTCTTCTAGTTCTAAATCTATAATCATCTAATCCTGGCAAAACTAAAATTTGAGTCTTCTAACCCCGAATCCAGTCCACTTCTCAGGAATCCTAAAAGGAAAAATCAAAATGTCCACGTCCCTTTCATTATTGCTTATCACTTGTCTGCAAAATTAAAGAAGAAAACAACAAAACAGCAGCAGCAAAGATTGAGAAGGCAGTTTCCAGAAGACAGCAATTCAAATTGCTTGATTTCATTATGCCTCATTTTATGAAACAGGAAGTAATCCTGCCTGATTAATCCAAAACCAATATGAATAGTTTTTTTTTTATTTGTCAAATCTTTTTTTGTTTAAGTCAGGGGAGGGTTGGCAGGGTCCAGTTTAGTCCTTCTTGGCAGCAGCCTTCCTCATGGCAGCTAGGACATTGCTGAGTTCCTCTCTCTTCCTCTTGGCTTGGATGTGAGTTCCCACCCTTTTTTTGATGAATTTAAGGGCTTGCTTATCCTTGGAGACTTTTAACAATCCCATGGCCCATCTCTCATAAGGAGTAAATCCACACACCTTCCAGATCATATCTCTCACAAACTTTGTGTGTTTGGTCAACCGCCCACGGTGGTGGCAGTTTTGCAGCTTCAAAACGTTTTTGGTAACTTTGTGGCCCTTGTTGAGGCCCATGGCCATGGGGTACCAGATAGCCATGGCGGCGACGCTTCTGTAGCCCCAAAGGCAACCACAGCAGAAAGCAATAGGAATAGTTTTAAAGAGTTCACATGAGTAGTAACTTTTCCTATCTTAATTCTCATGCTCACAGTTGAGTTTTGGTCAACAGTTCAGGGTTGCATTTCCCTCTTGGGCTCTCGAAGTACTTTTTAGGAGCTAAGGTGAGACTCTACTCCAGTGACTCAGAACAAGCAGCATGTTTTGCCCAAAGTATATCCACTGGGAATCATTTATGAAAACAGATTTAAATAACATTTTTAAAAATATATTTTCTAACATATTAAAAGCAATGGATATAAAGTATCCTCTTAAACGACTGTGACATATTTTCCTCCAAGTACATGAAGAGGCCAAGGAAAAGGGGTCTCAACCTTAGAAAGCAATTGGGGCAAAGGATAATTAATTCCTAGCAGTTCTTGGTTAAGATGTCCTATTGTATCAGCAAGCACCCTAGCATACCCAGGGCGCTGCTTGCACAGGTTCTCAGATCTGCTTTTCTAAAGGAAAGCAACTCAAAATGGGTTAAGAATCTTTCTTTAATCAAACAAACATATCATTTACCTAGCTCAGGGGGTAAAGTCAGCACCCTGAACTCCAGACTATATAAACACAAGTTACAAGCAAATCAAGAAACAGATCAGCAGATGGTCTTCCAACCATCTGACCATCACATCCATTACCTATTCAAGTTACCAGAGAGGGAAGCATCAACATCTGGGTTTTTCAAAGCCGGAGGACTCAATGGCTTCCCAGAGTCTCATCTGGCCAAATCACACAACTCTTTTCAAAATGAGCCCCAAAGGAAACCTCACATCAAGGATTATATATAGGCTTCTCCTATGTCAGAGAATGTCACAGCCCTCTTGACCCACTGTCCAATTACAAAGGAACAAAGTGTGGCCATTCCCAAAAATCAAGCCTCCCGCCACAGGCTCCACATGACCAACTTCAGCCTATTAGGGTGCAAAGTATACATTCAAATCAGGGAACATTCTCCCAGCCACTTAAGCATATCAAAGGGCCTAGGGACAGGAAAGATCTTCAGATTCTCATGACACCTTTTTTCTCAGTTGGAGCATGTTTAAGAAATTCTGTTAAATCCTAGAGAAATTCATTTATCCTCATATTTTACTGCAAAGATTATTGATCTATGATCTGGTCCAGGAATACTGGTAGGACTTTGAGAGGAAGATGGAGGAAAGGAAAATCCCTTCTGCCTTTCACAAGTCTCAAGATCTTCCTCTAGCCAAGAGGGACAAGGTTAGGGAGGAGATCTGACCAAGGTAGAAGAAAACATCTCTCCCCTCTTTAACCCCCATACACTCAAACTTCCTTCATAGGGAGATTAGTTGAATGCCAAACTTGGTCGAGCCCTGCGAATGAGTGGTTCTAACTAGTTGGATTTTTTTGTAGACAAGTAACCTGCATTCAGCCAAGTTCTCTTAGTGCTCTGAACATGATTTCACTTTGAAGGACTTTTTCACATACTCCAAGGCCTATGATACCTTACTGACATGGTGATTTAACAATGTACTTGAACCAGGTTTTGGCTGAGTAACTCAACCACCCCATTTCCCCTTTCAAGCTCTGTATATCTCTACATCAGTGTTATTATCAATGTCTATTTCATTTATGTTGTGGGTTTAAGGTAACATGGGTGGCTAGGCTGCAGGGTAGATAGAATGTCAGGCCTGGGGCCAGGTACTTGAGTTTAAATCTGGCCTTAGAAACTAGCTGTGTGACCCTGGGCAAGACACTTAACCCCAGTTGCTTTACTCTCCTCATATATAAAATGCACTGGAGAAGGACAAGGCAAACCACTCCAGTATTTTTGCTAAGAAGAACCCCATTGGGGTCACAAAGAGTCAGACATTATTTGTTTTTTATTTGCTTAGTACTATAGCACAAAATGAGGAGAAAAGATTGGTAGATAATATGCTTCATGTAAGATCATCTGAGGCAAAATGGGCATTTTTCTTCAAAATATAACTTTTAAGTTGAAGCAATAAGGCAAATGAATAAATAGACCCCATAAAAGTCAAAAATTGTCTCACGGATGACCAATGACTTAGTCATGCATTGTGAAAAACCCAATTTGCATATCTGTTAAACATATGGGCAACTCATATCTTCTGCTTTGAAAATTAACACCAACTTTGGGTCACATTATTCATTAGGTCAACAAAAGTAATACCCTTCTCTCTCTCCCCTTCCTCCCACCCATGTCCTCATTCCCATTGTTTGGGACATATTTATAGAAGCAACATAGGTACAGTAGAAAGAAAAATGTGTTTAGAGAGAAAAGATCTGGATTCTAATTCCTCTTCTGCCACACTACCCTTTCTGGACCCTCAGTTTTTATATCTATGAAATACTGTGGATGAATTTGATGATCTCTAAAGACCCTTCAATCTCAGAATCCAACAAAACTTCATATGGGAAAATGGTAATTTAATCCATTTTATGTATATATATATATATGTATACGTGTGTAGATATATGTATATGCATATATGCACATATATGTATGTATTTATAAGATTAGCTGATTTTTAAAGTGTTATAGACAAAGAGGTGGAAGATGAGCCTACATTAATATTGTCACACTCTGAATTCACATGCATTCATAGACATTAGTTTTGTCTACTTAATTTACCTCCTGTAACTTTGTATGCCTTTGTATTTTCTTTTATTCTTTTTCTTGGTGTTGACTTACCCCTAGTAAGATTGTTGTTATTGTTGATACTGTGTTCTCGAACAGAACCGTGATATCAGGGAGATGACGCTCTGACGCGCAAGTGAATTGTATTTAAGTGAGGAAGGACAGTGCAAAGTCACCAGCTTCACTTTTTCCACCACAGTCATCTGAGTCCAGTGGTGAGATATGGATTAGGATGACTGGAAATGGCCCGAAATTCAGTGAGAGATCTTGGCCTTTTTTAAGTCAAGTCTTTTAACAGGTCTCAATCTGATTGAGGCAAAGCCCATTTAGTGATTAAAACTAGGTAAGAAGTCAGGCAGAGAATGACCTCTTTACCTGCTTAAAAAAATCAGTCTGGGAGAGGAGGATTTAATTTTTATATTTCTATCTCCCAACACAGTTCAATGTATGGCACATAGATAACACTTAACAAATGTTTGTAGAATTAACTTAAGTTGAATATAGCATAACCAGGGTGCCTAGGTGATGCAGTGAATACAGCACCATCCCTGGAGTCAGGAGAACCTGAGTTCAAATCCAGCCTCAGACACATAGAACTTACTAGCCACGGGACCTTGGGCAAGTCACTTAACCCCAATTGCCCTGTCCTTTCCCCTCCAAAACCAAATAAACAGAAAAGACAGCATAACCAACAAGGATCAGGTTAGCATCATAGAGGACTTCTTTTCAAAATTAAAAAAAATTATATTTTAACCATATTTTTGGATTTATCTAAACAAATTAGGTCAGGATGAGATGGCCCATCCAGAATCCTCTCTTACTGAAGCGTTCTGGTTGCTTATTGTTTTTGTTGACCAGGGTAAAATGACAAGTGTTAAAAAAAGTGCTGCTGAATTAGAGCATTCAGAATAAACAGCGTGGTGAACATGAAACAAAATAAAGAGATCTCCTAAAACCATAGTCGTGGATGGATATGAGATTCCTTGTCAAGCTTGTAATCACTTGTTATAACTTTGCTATAGAAAGCAAGGCCTCCATTCATGAATGACCTACTGATGGCTTTTTCCAAAGATTGCAACTGTATTGTGTGTGATGTGTGTGTGCGTGTGTGTGTGTGTGTGTGTGTGTGTGTGTGTGTGTAGCTTCTTCACTGTATTGGATCACTGAGTAGTTAGAAGTCTAGAAGCATTTAATCATAACATAAAATCAGGAGCCGTAACAATTAGGGGTCCCAAATGTGAAATGGGCTGACTAAAGAGAATGATCTTCCTTGGAAGTCTTCTAGAGACTTAATGGCAACTTTTTTGGGGAAGCAGGAGAATGAATCTTTGTCATTTATGTTTTGAACTAGATAGACTCCCATATCCCTTCTGAAATGAAAATTCTGTGAGTCTGAGTTTAATTGAGGTGTCAATTATTCAGAGCAAAGTCACTGGAGTGATTTAAAACTCACAAAAGTCTGCTAATAGCAGTTCTACTCCAGAAAAAAAGATATACCACTCAAAAGATGAACCAAGGAGCCTATTTGGGTAGGGGAGGAGGTAAAGATATTAAAACAGTCTGACACATCCCCTTACAATTTGTACGTGTATGAATGCTTAGATTTAGATCTTTTTGTTTGTTTTCTCTACATTAATGTGAAGGCTGGGTAAAGAGAGGAAGGAGGTGGTTTCCAAATGACAATCTGAAAGCAGAACAGATGGTAATGAAATGGAAAGAATATTGAACAAGCTAGGACAAATGAACAGAGCCATCGAAAGTGGACTCTTGTATGCCCTGATTGAAGTTGAACTATTTGATGGTGAAAAGGGAAGTTGTGCTTCTTTCTGTTCAGCATCAGAGGACAGACCCAGATGAGACATTGCAAAGAATTAAACTTAGAGTCCTTATATGGATGTGAGCTTCCTTGGGCTAACAAGGTAAGGTCTTTTGCCTTGTTGGAAGCAAAGCACACCACCTTCAGATTCAGATGATCTGACTTCATCTCTGCCACTTAATACCTATTTGACCTTGGCCTTCCCCCTCTTTTGTTCTGAATTACATCATCAACAAAATAAAATGTTTGGAATAGAGAGCCCCGGAAGACCCTTCTCCCAGTTTCCATTCAATTTTAATGGATGAGCTTTGTAATAGCAGAGATGTAGTTACTGTTGAATTAATGCTTGTTGACTTAATGAATTAAATGAAACTTGGATGGCAATATTTTAAATCATCTTCAATAGTCTAGAGAAGTTCTTAATGTTTTATTGTATTCCTTTGACAAAGCATGAAACATATAGACTCATTTTCAAAATAAGTTTTTAGAAAAGTATAAATACTAGTTGAAACAAGGAAATAAATTATATTTAAATAAAGATGACTTTTTTCTATCCAAGTTCAGGACCCTATAAAATCTTTACTCAGATCCCAAATGATCTGTGGACCTCAAGTTAATAATCCTCAGTCTATTCTGAATTTTTATATGGAATTGGACTATTCTCTGAAGACTCTCTGTCTTTGAGATTCTGAGAAATAAACCTCTCTAAAGTGGAGGAATTCTTAGACTATGGCAGGAAATCACTCCAGGATGAATGATTTTTAGCAGCGTTTGAACTCTATCCACTAGAAATCAGACACTTACAGGTGTATAGTTGGAAGTGACCTGGAAGGCCATATAATCAAACTCTATCCTTGTTTTATAGGTGAGTAAACTGAGACCAAAGGTGCTCATATGACTTGTCCAGGCAATATTCTCTATAGAATGGTCCAATCATTTCACAACTCCAGCAGCAGTACATTAACCTCTCACTTTTCCCACTTTCCCTCCACCCTTCTAATGACTCCTCTTTTAAGCCTTCCTGTTTCCATTATGGTTCTTTGTATTGTTTAGTTGACTGTCCATGACCTCATTCCAGTTTTCTTGGCACAGAGCCACTTTAGAGGTTTCATATTTTCTTCTCTAGTTCATTTCAGAGATGAGGAAGGGGGTGGCAGTGTGAAGTGAGCTATGCAGATAATAAGTATTAGAGGCAGAGTGTGAACTCAGATCCTCTGTCTTCAGAGATAATACTCTTTCTTAGAGAGTTTTCTCAATATCTGAGGGGGTAAGGAATTTCCCCAAATTTACACTGTTAGTTGGTGCCAGAAGTGGAATCTGAAATCAGATCTTCTGACTCAAAGTTCAGTATATTTCAATAAACAAACAACACATATTAAAAGAATAAATCAAAACAAATCAAGAAACTTTGTGACAGCACTATACTAAACACTGGTGGTATTCAAAATCAGAAGCAAAAACCCATTAAACAGAGTAATCTTCCTAGAACTGAAATTCTATTGAGAATCTCATCCTCTATCCACTATGCCACCTGCTCTCCCATGAACATGGTGGAATAAAGCATCCAAATAAAGTCTCTGACCTTTTGCAGTGACCTTTAAGACTGGCTAGGATACTGGCCAACTGGATGACTGCACATGTTTAAGAAGCAATTAGTGAATCCTTTCTGTGGATTGGATAATTATTATCCTGAGGAGAGGACGCTAAAGTGTCAATTATTTACAACCCAAGATTCCAGTCTTCAGGCTCGAGGGCCAGTAACCTATATAAAATTTCAGACTCATCCTCACATTGATGCCAGTGGTGCCCTCACTGTGTCAGATGACTTAGACAGTAAATGTGGAAAGTTATGGTATTCTAATCCAGTGGAATTGTGCATTTAGAGAATTACATTATAGAAAGAAAAAATTATCTCTGATAACTGGGGTCCAAGTCAAGTCTTTGTCATATTCTTGCTATGTGACCATTGGAATTGTACCTTACCTCTCAGTACCCGTGGTCAGTGTCCAAGATTGTACATTTCAGAACACTGGCTGCTATGCATCAGTGGAAGAAGTTTCCATTCTAGGAATTCATCAGGCCCATGAAAATCACAGGTCTAGACACCAACACATTTCACCCATTTAAACTTTGCTCAGACATTATCTTCTACATGTCTTTCCCAAAATCATGCAAGGATTAGTCACTCCTTGCCAAAATTCTCTTTCAATTTATTTTTTACATATTTTGTTTTGTTTTAATGTATATATTGTCTGCCTCACAGGATGTAAGCACCTTAAGAGCAAAGCCTACTTCATTCTTAACTTTGTGTTCTGTTTACCAAGACAGTACTTGATAAACTGTTGTTAAGTGATTGATTAGGAGTTCTCCAGATCTGAAGACTGCCCCCCCACCCCAACTCAGATACATCACACACAGAGACATATACACACGAGAAATTGTAGAGTGTCAAGTCAGGAAACATTTTTTAAACAATTTAAATGATCCACAAGGTGGGGTTGTCTGCCTCTGAAAGTAATGGCCTTCACCTCATTGGTGGTCTGGAGAGAAAATCCAGGTATCCCAAATTCCCTATGTTTTAGAAAAGGATCCTCTTCACATCCCGGTCGGTCTAAACAACCTCTGAGATGGCATCTGACTCTGAGATCCCAGGCTTTCCCATGTTGAGATCATCTGAATTTGACACAACATAACGTAAAACCAGTTTTTAGGATCTTCTGCCTGGATCAACAACCTTTCCTTTTTGAAGAACACCAGCAAAAACTCCACTACCCATTGCTTACAATCTTGGCATTAGAAGCCTAAGATGCAGCTCATATGAATTCCAAAGAAAAAGAAGAACAAACCAAACAAATATGGAGGGTGATTGTTTACTTTTAATTTTAATTTTTCAAAAAGTTTCTAAAATTAGAGAAGAATGTATTAGAGAATAAGACTAAAAAAGCTACACAAAAGGGACGTAAATGTCACATTTGGATGCTCTAAGTCCCTAATAATGCCTCACTGCATTTTTGAGAGACATGGTTTCTACTATTTATCCACTCATTAAACACTGAGCTAAGTTTTGACATTTAGCTTCTGTGTGGCAGCAGACTTTAAATGAAAATGATGGTCTTGGCAGCTTAGGAAGTAATTTAAGCAGGTCCAAATATCCAAGGGTGAGTTCAAATTAAAATCTTCCAGACTGGAGCTGGTGCCCACTTCCAGTAAATCTGAACTCTTGCTGGGCTCTTCATAATTGAAGTAGTCACTTGTCTCTAATATTAGAAGACAAAACTGGGCAAACAATTTGGAGGGCCCCAATTTCTTTTCTTACATTTTTTTGTATAAATACAGAAGAGTCTTAATTGGGTGTTGGGTCCTTACTGAAGTTAGAGTCTTGTTCTCTTCCTACTTTTAGAACTTTGCTACATTTCTGCAATTTGATTTGGCTATACCACTGTGTGTTAGTAGTAATAAGGAAGGTAGTGTGAGGCAACAATAACAGAAATCACACGTTTTGGGTTAAAATACCAGCGCTACCAACTAAAATTTGAAGTAACCTGAAAGAGATTGATCCAATTACACACACAGGAAAAACAGAATGGATGAAAAATGCTTATTGTTCAGTACAAAATATGGTACACTTGTGTAAAGTTATAAAGTGTAAAGTTGTAAAGATGCCTTTAACATATATGTGTTTATGAGTAAGAGTATGTAGGTAGGTATGTTTTATATGTTGTTTATTGGAGGCAGCCTATTGATTATTCAGTGTATAGGGCACTAGGGATGGAGTTCAAATCCTGAAGACTTGAGTTCAAGTCCAGCTAGAGATTCTTCCTAGCTGTGTGACCATGGCTAAGTCACTTTAACTTTAAATGACTGACCACAGTGGATTCACTGGAGAAGGAAATAACAAACCACTCCAGTATCTCTGCAAAGAAAACCCTAGATGGAATCACAAAAAGTCAGTCAAGATTAAAATGACTCAACAACAAAATAAGTGGGAAGTATTGCCTAATTATCCTGCATGGTGAAAACTCACTCCATATATGCAAAAAAAATTCATCTGTAAGATCTCATCTTGGAGAGTTCCCTGGGACAGTGAGAGACTTGTCAACATTTTCATAGCCAGAATCTATTAATTATGGCTATCAATATAGGTCAAGAGATATTGATTCATTCTTGGAAACCAATGTGCCTGCTCTTGAACAAATCCCACTCCTACTCTGAGACCCATTTTCCTCATCTCTAAAGTCAAAGGGGTTAAGCTATAATTCTGAGTGTCCTTTTAGCTCCAAATCTGTGAGCCTATCATCTGGGATCATTATTTGTGTAATAGAAAATTTAAATAAGTAAGAATGAAATAGGAGTCACTTGGATGGGAAGTACATCATGGCTGGGAATGTCCAGAGGAGATTCCCATCACATGGCAACAGGACAAATTCCTATGTCTGGTTTTCAAAGAGAAATGGGACATTTTGAAATTGGTGCTTTTGCATAGGACACAATAGACAAAAATGTATTAAGCATGTTTGAGGATAAGGCATGTTTTGCACTGGGGGAAAAAGAACATTGCATTAGGAAATAGAGAAGCCCTGGGTTTGTGAAGGTGGGGAGGATGCCTGTCTTTTTGACAAGTCTGTGTATGTGTGTGTGTGTGTGTGCGCGCGCGTGTGTACTCCCTGCTTCTGATAGGCTCAGTATCAGCCTCATCCTCCTTCGCCCATCCATCCTCCTTTACTTTATTTAGATCACATCTGGTACATTATGTTCAGTTCTAAGGACTGCATTTTAGAAAGGGCATAGAAGAACTAGAGTGACCCATAGGAGGAGGGCTGGGGAAGGTCCTTGAGATTGTTCCATATGGGAACTGATTGAAGGCACTGGCAATATTTAGCCTGGGGAACAGATCCTACAGTTCAAAAATAGCAGGCTCCATTGATGTTTGAAGCATAATCAGAGTAGAGAGTAAATCCTACTTCTCTCTTAGGCATCTATGTCTGCCTTGGGGTAGCTCCTTCAAAATGTGCTCATTTCCATTTGCAAGTAGCCTCAAGGTCTATAAATCGAAAGACCTATAAACGAACCTTTCTTGAGTTTATATTACATTATAATATTTAACTGCAAAAATATATGCTGCATAATCTTTCATCGTGTCATGTTTTCCAGATGTCACTTCTCTTCCTTTTTCAGCTTTTTCATATTGAAATCGCTCATAAAAATTGAAAAGCAAAAGGCCCCGCCATAAGAAAAATCATCAATGACTTTTATTGTCTGGCATTTCGTTCTGAATTACTGGCAAGCAGAGCATAACACATTTATAAAATTATTCAAAGAACGTTTATTAAGTGCTTGCTGTGTGCAGAAGACTGTGTTTGCTTCTGGGAAAGATAAAATGGTTAGCTAAGACAGATTCCCTTTTTTCACTGTTTCTCCCTTATCTAATCCATCTTCCTCGCAGCTGCCAAAATAATGATTCAGAAACATAAGTTTTCCCATATCATTTCCCTATTCAAGAATCTTCAAGCGCCCTCGATCGTCTCTAGTATAAAACACAAACTCTTCAGCTTGGATTTGAAAGCTCTTTATAATCTACATTCCCAGGAGTGTTGAAGCCTTTCCCACTCTCTGCTTTCTAACCACGCTGGCTCGTTGAGTATTATCATGATTTACCCTTGTGTCTATCACCTCCACACCTTTGTACACAATGTTCCACATATGAATCACGTTCTCTCTCCTCACTTGAAATCTATACCTTCCTGTAAGCCTCAGTTCACATTCTGTGTCCTAGAGGAAAGCATTCCTGATACAATAAGCTTTTAGTATTCC
This sequence comes from Pseudocheirus occidentalis, assembly GCA_028646575.1. Taxonomy (NCBI): domain Eukaryota; kingdom Metazoa; phylum Chordata; class Mammalia; order Diprotodontia; family Pseudocheiridae; genus Pseudocheirus; species Pseudocheirus occidentalis. The sequence goes on along the minus strand of CM053598.1, from coordinate 13,504,628 downwards.
CTCCCTTCTGAGATTAATGCTGTATTTGTCTGTCCATATTAAACTTTGTTCTTCTTCTGTCAGGTCTGTGATTTCATGATTGTAGAGACAAGTCAACAAGGAAGGAGCTGTCTCTACCAAGAACAATCTACACTTTCTCTCTGACTTCCTGCCTTAGAGAGCTAAACAGGACACTGAGAGGTTGTGACTTGTCAAAGGTCACACAATCCATATGTGTCAGAGACAGAACTTTAACTGAGATCTGCTGGCCTTCTAAATAAGCTCTGTATCTACTACACTGGGCTAGCTCTCACTTATAGGCCACTCTGCCCAATACAATGCAAAGAACTTGAGAGAAGAGAAATGGATTATTGTTTTGTTTCTTTTTTTCTCTTGCTTTTTTTAACACCAGAATGTAACACAGTGCCCTACACATAACAAATGATTGATAATATTTAATTTTCTTTGAGCCAGATTTGTTTACAGTGGATTAAATGGGGAAGACTGGATTCGATTGCCCTCATAGAATTTGCTCTCTGGGAATATGAGTATGTCACAATATCCCATCAATTAAAATGGTTTCCCATTGTTAAATATTAAATACCTAACCTCTCTCTCTACTTCTTAACTTTGGGTGTAATTTGAAGAGGTAGGGAAATCAGAATTTTAATTCACATTCACTATTAGACAGTCTTGCTTTCTGTTAGTAAAAAATTTTGGGGGAGACTGAGAATGAGAACACATCTTGAAGCAAAAAAGTTGCCCTCTCTTTGTCAAGTTCAAGTGTTTATATATTGAAATCGCTAGCTTATATTTTACCTTAATGCGGCATTCCCCACAACTTATAGCCAGGGCTAATTTGAACTTCTCAGAATAAATGTGCTCTCTTTGTTAGATATTTGGTCACACTCAAAGTCTCGTTTTGGTTGAACTTTGTTCCCTTTTGATTATGTAGAATGCTTGTTTCCCTTTCAGGCTTGCAAAGTCAGCTGACCCATTACACCTACAAATTGCTACCTGCTGGTGCCATTTGTTCAAAACCCACAGCCTATAATTTTATCTTGATATGGAAAAGTAGTTCAGTCCATTAGATCTTTACAGTGAATGATCCATCCCATAACCTTTACTCAAGGCCTTTGGAAATGACCATATTTTATAAAGTTATTTTTTTTCTTGGTCGCTTTCTCCCAGGAACTAAGATGAAGAGAGATGAAAAGTTAAACTTTTGATTTTTCATAATGAACAAATTTTATCATTCAGTCTATAAGATTTCATCAATGTTGTCTTTTTAGTCCCTTCAAGAAATATTTGAAAGAATGGCTTTCGTTCCCCATATACCCTTCTGAAACCATCTTACTGTGTACATGGATTTCACGACATAACTTCTTCAGTTCATTTTGGACCGTCGATTGGTACAGGTTGCTGGGAGGTGAACTATCAGAAGAAATTCAGGGAGTTAATGGGAGAGAAGCAAATGTTATAGAGATGCTCACACCCACAGTCACAGAAAAAAATGCAGGAGAAATACTGGTTAAACCATTCCCAACGCATACAAAGGAACCCCATCAGTTTCAGGGATAGCTAAAGGAGCAATTCTCTTTGAATCTTTTCAACCTAAATATATGTGTGTGTATATATATATATATATATATATATATATATATATATATATATACATACATATATGTATATATATTCAAATAATATTTGCATTAGAATAATGTGATCCTCACTAATTATGATGACAATAAATTCTGTTCCTTCTCACTTATGAATCTTGAACTCTCTGTTTTTTCTTTGTTTGCATGTAGGTTTTCAAAATAGCACTTTCTTCATGAGCTCTTTCCTAACTCCCTTCCCCCCATTCTATCCCCAGCTTCATTTTTTGGAGAGTAATATGGAGACTTTGGTCTGAACTTTCACGTCTGAGGGCCTTGGGTTACTCCTCTATAAAATTTTGCAAGTAATACCAAACTGAGTCTGAGGCTCATGGCAGATCTAAAATAACAAAGTCCTAGGGTAATCCTGCCAGTAGCTCCAAGTTATGTTACAGTGCTAGATCATATACTTAGGGTTAAGTAGATCTGTAACTTAGGGCTAAGTATAGAACTCTGTCCATTGGTGAAAAGGTGTGAATTCCCCTGTTGACGTGGAAGAATGCTATTGGCTGAGACACTCCCCTGTTGACTTGGGAGAAGGCCAGTGCTTATAAGCAGGAGAATTTTGGAGACAGACAGATTTTGGATTTGGCTCCTCATTGAAGCTGATTGAAGACATGAACAGGATGGGACTTTGTTTGTTGGTGGCCTGGCTGATCCTTGAGTTCCAGGCAAGAGAAGTCCTGAAGGGTTTGAGGTGTGCTGAGCCCTGTGAACTTCAGTGTGTGTCAGGGATTGTCCTGAGGACTGGACAAGGACCTGGGAACTGTTCATCTTTGAGGACTGGACAAGAACCTGCCAGGTTTCAGCTCCTGAATCTAGATGATTGTTTGACAGACTCAGGAGGGAGCTGGGACCAGGGAAGAGGATCCAGGGAATCAGAGAGACTACCCAGAGACAAAATGAAGAAAAGGCTTCCCCTTGGGCAAAACTGATGTTTGCTGAGGACAAGGACCTGGGAGCTGTTCAACCCTGAGGACTCGACAAGAACCAGCCAGCTTTCAGCTCCTGACTCTAGGTGATTGTTTGACAGACTCAGGAAGGAGCTGGGACCAGGGAAGAGGATCCAGGGAATCAGAGAGACTACCCAGAGTCAAAATGAAGAAAAGGTCTCCCCTTGGACTAAACTGAGGTTTGTTGGAAATCAAGGGGTTGAAGGATTGTGTGGTTTTCTAAGTACTTTATTTGGAAACTAAAGTTAATGGCTGTCCCAGGAGTGGAAGATCAGTATATTGTGAATTGTTGATTTAATCAACTCCCTCTTAGGCAAACTAGGTCATTCCTTTTGTTAAATGATTGATTGAATCCCTCTTAGGGTAACTAGGTCATTCCTTTTGTTAATTGATTGATTGAATCCTTAGCTGGAT
>CM053598.1:13457059-13501124 GCA_028646575.1 Pseudocheirus occidentalis | reverse complement strand
TGTGAATTGTTGATACTATGAACATTGTACTGAATCTGATTTTGTAATGGAATAAACAGAGTGTTCACTAATACTGTGCAATCCGAATCTTAAAAGCTCTTCACAGTAGCATTCTCTAAGGAATCTACTGCTGATTGGCTTTACAAGTACCCCAAGGGAACCAATAAATGAAATACACTTGGTAACACATCTGTTCCTTTCTAATGTATAAGAAAGAATGAATGTTTGTTTGTTTGTTTTCTGATATTGCTTTCAAGAGATTACCTGTCTGTATTTTCAGACTGTATGATTTTGAAGGAATCTTGGCTATGATTGAGACAGGTGCATTTGTTTTTGGTTCATACAAAGAAAGAGAAAGGTAAAGAGTCTGGCATCCTTTGAGGTCATAGAAAGTGAAGCAGAAAGAAAAAAAAGGTAAAAAGCCCTCATTGAATTTTATCTTAAGTTTTCAGTGAACCACTTGTGAGTTGCTTGGCATCCATCAAAAATGGAGTCTGCAGGAAAATAGGAGGCATACACACCCTTTCATTGTCAAAGCACACTAACCATACTTGAATTCCCATTCCTTGAATCTGAGAAACGTTCTCTTCTCCTGTCTGGCCATCCAAGTGATGATACCTTCAGAACTCAGGTTCAGACTAACCGATACACCCATTATAGAATTTAAGAGCTGAATTTGTCATCATAGGCCTTCACACTTGGCAGCCCATACTGGGACTGCTCCTACAGGAACCCTGACATGTCATCATCTAGGCTCAGGTTTTATGTTTCCACTTAGAAGGAGCTCACACACTAAAAGGAAGATTTCAGCATAATATGGATTCTTAATCAACAGTGTATGGGACTTCTTCAAACTGCTGTGCTTAACTTAGTGAAGCATCACAGCTCCCACACTACCTCTTTCTCCCCTTTTTTCTCAGTATCACTTAAAGCATTTCCCATCAATCCAGTCTCATACACTTGAGTGGATATAATCTTTGTAGCCCTCATTAAAATAAAAAATTACAAGTGAATATCATGCTGTGCCATAATTTTTAGCTTTAATTATAACCATGTATTTAAATGATAATACACAGAACAGAGTTGAAAGGGATACAAGGATAAAAGGAATAGAGAGAATCCTGCCCTCTGTCCTAGATCAGACAAGCAGCACATTGAGGGAACGCTTCAATCTGACAAAGTTTACTCTCATAATTCAATTGAATGCAAATCACTTGCGTTTTAGAGGCGGTTGTAGAATTCATTCCTCTTGGCTAGAATTTCCTGGTTTCCCTTTTAAATGGAAATTAATTTATTGAATGAAATATTTAGAAAACTTAATCTGCATTTATTAATTAAAGGAATAATATTTAGGGGAAAAGGCTTAAAACACCTATAACTGAAAATAATATGAAAAATGGATATGTTTTAATGAAACACTATATTTTCAGCAATATTATTTGTTGTATCGAATTTGAGTATTTAAGCCTCCTCCTTAGTTAGATATTTGATTTACTCACAAATCACATAGAACCTTTTGGTTTAAAAATATATATCCCAGGAGGCTTTGGGGTCTGTCTGCTCACCCACTAAGGGATCCTTCACCTCAATGCCCCAAAGAACTAGCTTCAGGGTAGGAAGAAGAAAGAGCCAGGAGAATTGCTTTAAGAGACAAAGATCGGGATCATTTTTTTTCTTCTTGTGTGAGCTAGTTCTTTAAGCCCCTACCCTGAATCCTGGGTATAAAAGTTTAGGTGTAGCTCTTGTCCAAGACCTCATAGAGACAGATGGGAAAGGTCTGATACATAGTAAGCAACTTTTTTTTTTTGTAATAAATTGAATTACATTGAATCAATGTCATGGCATCTGAAATGGAGCTGTCGTGAGAGCAGTGTCAACAAGCTGAAACCTATCTCTTAAAATGAAGAGGATTATAATCTGAGGTGAAAGCAGAAAAAAAATGTTAGGGCAAAAATCAAACACTAGTGCTGACGAACTACAAGTACAAGAAAACCTACAACCTAGGGGAGACAGGGGAGATTTATATTGAAAACTAAAAAGGAAAGGTTCAGGGAAAGCCTGAAAAAGTTTCCTGTTTCCCAGGAACAGGAAGGACACAAAAGTAGGGTATTTTGCAGGAACAGTTGACCAAAAGGCCAGTTTAGGTTGGCTTGGGGAAGGAGGGGCACAGCTCAGCAAGGTCAGCAAGCACACAATAGCAAAAGTATCTGGGAGTGAGCAAGATATTGACTCTGTGCAGGCTCCTGATTGGTTCCTTTTTGAAACCAGGTTTATGCTCTGGTCAGTGTACCTGTCTGGTAAGGCAACTCTTAGAAAACAGATATATCAATCTCAGATGCAGTTCCACAGCAGAGGAGGTGTAGTACCAATACGATATTCACAGCACTGATGGTGATTATGAATATGCTGGCACAGTTATGAATTGCAAAATATAACAGACAGTCCCTATATAAGACAGAAGCAAAACATTTATTCAGACACCAGAAAGCTAAATTTCAATGCCAAAAAACCAAATCAATGATAGCAACAAAGGAGTTAATACACCATAACACAGCAGTGAGCCACACCATCCTTTAGCTTTCCCACAAACACTCACAAGCCTAGCTGTCTACTTGCCTGCATGCTGTCTCTCCCACCATGCTAGCTGCTCTGACTTCCAGCTCCTTCTTCTGCTCCACCTTTCAGAAAACTCCTCCCACCAGAGCTCCATGTGATAACATTTGGCCTATTAAAGGGCAGGGAAGATCTTCAAATTCTCATTACCATTATAGGAGGCAGCTATAAAAAGTGTTAAGGAGTTAGTATCAACAAAAACAGTAAAGGATTAAATATAAGGAAGTAAAGTCTGGGGTAGGATGCCAAATTTTTGAACCTAGATGAAAAATTGGAATTTTTGTGAGCAGAAATGACATTTCTAGAGTGCTTTAAAGTTCATAAAGTTTTTATATTTTTATTATCCACTTTGATCGTCAAAACAAGCCTGTGACGTAGATGCTATTGTTGTTGCTGTTTTATGTATGAGAATACTGAGGAAGGACAGAGGCTGTTACTTTGCACAGGAGCACACAGTGCTTAGAAGAATTCCTGGAAGACAGTACTTTTCAAAGATTATTGACTGACTAACTGATGGTTAGTTATCTAAGACAGGATTTGAACCCATATATTTTTAACTCCCAGTGCAATGGCCTATATACAGTACTTAGCTGCTCTACCAACCCCAATATAGATTAGGAGGAGGATGAAGGAAAGAAAGCGATAATGAATTTGGTGAGGGACATGTTGAATTTGAGATGCCTTCGTGGTCCCCTGTTAAAGTTTTTGTTATCTGATAAGTTAATTTTAACAATTAATGGACTTATTTTTTTCCAGTTGCTTTCATGAAATGAAACATTTCTTTAAATTCAGAACATTGTGAGAGGGTTTCTTAAAAGAAAAAAAAATAAATAACTCTATCAAAGAGTTATATCCTTTGAAATTTTGTTTTCCTTTTAAATTTTGTCTCTTAAATTCAGCAACTTCCTTCATAAACACCAGAAACAATAAAATTTCCTGAGAAATTCTTGGAAGTAGCAGAATTAAATGAATTTTTTTGAGTCCTATCAGATCAGAAATTTCCTTCCTTATGGAAATCTCCCCATGTTGTAGATGAGAATGGGAGGTTTTTTAAAGACCTTGAAACTACCAAGGCTTTTTATGCAATGCACCTTTAGATTTCTTCTGCATGAAATGCGTAGCTAATCTGCATGTTTAAGACAGCAACAACAGTAAAGACCATGCTGGGGAATTGGAGTGGCTCTGGCTTCTGCCAGAACATCATTTTTCTCCACTCAGGTCATTTATTAGACTGTATTTTCTTTATAGATATTTTGTGTTTTTCATTAGCAGTGAAAATGTCTACTCGCTGTGCCAAAGGAATGCTCTGGTTATTGGTGAGGGGTAGGTCCAGGAACAGATGGTCCTCTTCCAGACTGAAGGACACAGACTATAGGTCCAGGAACAGCTAAAGAAGGCCTCAACGAGGGTGCAGCATGTATGTTTTGTTCCTGACATCCCAATATTTTATTTTACCTCTGTAGGCACTTTCTTTGTTCAAGCTGTTCTCATGCCATTTCAGATTTAACAGATGATCTTTCAGAGGTATTGTAGCTGAACTTCTGATCACTTTGAGGGGCAGGTGATTATGGGCCATCCAGTCTTTCTAGCTCTTGAGCCAAGGGGCTTATCAGTAAAGTCACCCTGAAAATCAATTCCCTGGGAGTTAGAAGGGCTTTGGAAGGAAGAGAAAGATCTGAGATTTAAAATGGTAGGGGGGGGGGTATTAAGCTACTATCTCAGGGAGAAACTAACTCTCCTTATCCTTCTAACAGGGACTTTCAAAACCTGAAGAATATTTCTTCTTAGCTGAGAGAGTCAGAATGTAGCAATGAGTATTAGATGTGGAGTCAGGAATGCCTGGATTCAAACTCTATGCATATTATCTGCATGAAAATGAGGAAGTCACTGAACCTCACTTTGGTCAGGTATAAAACTGATAAAATGGCCCCACAAAGCACATGCAAGAGTGTATAGATGTATGTGTATGTGTATACATATATGTATGTATGTATGTGTATATACACACACGCATATAAACATATATATGTATGTATATAATATTATATAAGCATAAAATACTTAAATGAAATAATTTATGTAAAGAATTTTGCTGATTTTAAATATCCTCCATCCAATGAATCTGTGATCTCACCCACATGAAATTGGAAACATTGAAACTCCTTTTCCTTTTGACCTCTGATCTCTATGTCCTAAATACTCTGTCTCTGTCTCTGTCTCTGTCTCTCATATTTATCTATGAAAAGAAGAGAGACAGGTAATTGAGAGCTGTTCGTTGGGGCAGAAACACCAGATTGAGTTTAAATTCTGCCTTTGACACTACCTAGCGGTACTATTTTTGATAAGATGCTAAAACTTCCACCAGTCTTTTAAGATAGAGAGTATACAGAAAGACTTCATGCCGTTGTAAGGCACTAAAACTTTTGGTACATCATGAAAAAGTTCCTGAAGAGTTGCTGATCTCTCTCAGGAAGAGGCCTTTCCAAACCATCAGTTATACCCAGCAATGGGAAATGCAGCCTGGTTTTTGAAAAGTGATATAAGTAACATTAAAGCATAAACACAACCAACATGGGCTGGGAAATCACTCTTCTGGATCTCTGGCACTTTTCTTTACCAGGAGGCTCTGAGGGAACAATGTGGAACAGAAGAGGTATTAGACTAACTCTCAAACTGAAAGTCTACAGAGCTTCTGTGCCGACCTCATTGGTGTATACCTATGAAACCTGGACAATCTATCAGTGCCATGGCAGGAAAATGAATTGGTTCTGTTTGAATTGTCTTAGGAAGGTTCTAAAGATCACATGGCAGGATAAAGTAGCAGACACTGAGGCTCCCTTACTAGAAATAAACTGCCAGCATTCAGACTCTACTACAGAGAATGCAACTCTTGTGAGCTGGCCACATTGTTTTAATGCCAAATGTATGTTTGCCTTAAAGACTGTTTCATGGAGAAGTGTCCTAATGTAAATATATACATGGACGTCAGAAGAAGCAACACAAAGATACTCTCAAGGTTTCTCTGAGGAACTTTGGAATTGATTGTGAGACATGGGAGACACTGGCAGAGGACCACTCAGCATGGCTTGCCCGCATCAAAGAAAGTGCTGTGCTCTGTGAATGAAGCAGAACTGCAGAAGCTCAAAAGAAACAGGAGATGCACAAGTTTAGAGATATCCCCTCTCCAAATGCTTGCGTGGATTATTTGCATCCAACCTGTGGTGGAGCCTGGCAAGCTCATGTCACATCCCTGATTACCTTGGCCCCAACATAGTGATGCCATTTTGGTTCTCTTGGAAAATGAAGAACAACTGCCAATAAACCTCTAGGCTTCTAGAACTAGGTGGCTTCATAGCATCTGTAAAGAGGCTTTTCTTTTTGTCTTGGGATCTCTGGACATGACCTAGTACCACGTCTTGAGAGAAGTAAGCTCTTCATGTATGTTTCTTGAATAGATCTTGCTATTGTTACAGATTTAAAGCCAGGTAGAAATGATACAGAAGAGAAAATTGAGATTGACAAAGTTGCGTGCAATTCCCCACGTGCATAGTAGAGTATTTATTTGTCCTTCTTACTTATATGCAATTGAATCAAATAGTGTCTTATTAAAATAATAACTTCATCAACATCATTCACATTGCAATGAAATGCTGAACTTCGAAGTACATGTTTAAAATATAAACACATTGAGGGGATGAGCTGTGTATGCATGTGTGTTTGTATGTGTATGTATGTGTGTTTGTGTGTGTTTGTGTGTGTATTTCTATCTCAAGAACCTAGCCTAGCTCCTTGTATTAAAGCCAAGCTTCAGATCCCCTCTGAGATTTTTATGGCTGGCTGTACTTGCCTATTACAAGGTCAAGGATGTCAGTTCCAAAGGCTAAAGAGATATTAACCTCCCTTTAGGGCTCGGCTTGTCTCTGGGCCTTCCCCCTCACTTTCCATCCATGTGGGACAAGAGGAAGGAAAGTCCTTCGGTTAGAAAGGGCTGAACTCCAAGCCCCAGAGCCCTTTTATTAATTACTTAGTAATTTCCCTTGACATTGATCATGCTCTACTCTTGATATTTCTGAGGAATTTGGAAGTGAATTTATCTGAATTGTTAGGATCATGCAGGTAGGAAGCATCAGAGTCACAGTTTGACCCCAGGCCCTCTGATTTCTACCCAGGTCCTCCTTCCTCTTGTTTGCTCTATCTATACAATAGTACTTTCTTGTAGACTCAGTGTCTAACCTCTTGTCTACACTAGAAGCTGAATGCATTAATGAGTAACTAATTAGGCATGCAAAACTGAAAATTACCATGTCTTATCCTTCAGCGCATTTGTATTTGAGGGCAGGGGGAGACATAAAAGGGAAGAAGGAAAGATGAGAGAGAGAGAGAGAGAGAGAGAGAGAGAGAGACAGAGACAGAGACAGAGAGAGAGACAGAGAGACAAAGAAAGGGAGTGAGAGAGATTCAAAAAATGGTATTAAAAGCTTTAAGATGCTTCTGTTGATTTAGCTGAGCTATCAATCCAAATGTATCCCTGAAGTTGCTAAGCCAAAATAATTTGGGCAACACTATTTGCAATGAATTTTTTGATCGATAAACACTTGAGGAGCACAAAGGAAAAGATGACGAGATTAATGATGGCATCAATCTGTCAGTGTTCATTCTTGATTATTTTATTTTAATATCCTTGAAACATTTAACAAGATTGCCGACTAGGCAAAGTCTTCACGGATCTAAGAACAGAGCCAGGAGCCACTGTTTGTTGCCTTTCTTTGCATTTGAGTCTGGAGTTTTCTGTTACAAGGTTACATGTAAGCAATCATAAATAAGCACCTTTGAGATATCGTTTCTACAATGGAGGCAGGTGGAAGGATCAGTGAGAATGAACTGAACAAAATAAAAGGCCAGACTTCAATCCTCTCCCTCCACCCCTCAATTCTAAGTTTGTAGTCGAGATCAAATCATAATGGTGTGGCTTTCTATTCCTCCTTCGACATTTATGAGGTCATCTAGTTGAAATATAGAGGTGATGAATAATCCCCTCTATCTAATTTATCAATCTTTATGCATCAAGTAATCAAATACTTACTAGGTGCATACCATGGTGCAGGCACCATACGATGTTGTTAGAAGACAAAGGATACTAACTGGTGAGACTTTTTCAAGGGAGGAGAACCCAAAGGAGGGGACCTTTACCAAAGCAGGGGATTAGCCTGAAAATCTGCATCTTACTTGGGTCCTCGTTGTACCTTGGGCACATTGTTCCTTGGGACACTCATTTTAGACATGTCTGGCTTCTCCATCATATTCTCCTGCTTTGCTTTCCAGCTTTCATTTCTGGATTGTCTTCCCCATTAGATTGTAAGATACTTGAGGATAGGGACTGTTTCGTTGTTCTATTTTGTCTTGTTTGTGTTTGTGTCCTAGCCCTTAGCACAGTGTCTGGGCAGATAGCGTGTGCTTAATAAACATTTATTGAGTACTGACTTCCTTCTCTCTGGGGTTTAGATGAGTCACGATAGGTCAGAATGGATCCTGACCCAGAATGTTAATGGAGATTGACATTCTGAGCAAGTAGTGCCAGAATAAGCCAACAAAACATTGGAGTGGCAGGTCCTCTTCATTCCCTCCCATTGGACTCTTGACCTAGTACCAGTTAGAGCCTAGATTTGACCCTGAAAAGGCTAGTTTTTCTCTCCTCATCTGAGGTATTTGGTTTCAAATACTCCATGGATTCCTTCATGACATCCCCTGTAGAGCTTTTCATTTTAAGCTCTTTTTTTCCCAACTTAGACTACCTCCTCTGGTGAGGTGGCAATGCTAAAGTTTTATCTAATAACACACACACACACACTGTCCAGTACACTAAAACAAAGAGGAAAAACTAAAATTATTTTGTGAATGTTTTAATGCCAAGTCACAAGTTATGTCTGATGGACAGGAAAGGAAACAAAAGTATTTCAAATATAATTTATCTCATTATCAAGAAGGTTGATGAAGACTATCATATATTAAGAGTATGTGAGTCATAGGTGAAGATAGACAGAAAGAGAGAGTGAAAGACAGAGAGAGAGAGAGAGAGAGAGAGAAAGAGAGGGAGAGAAACACTGCAGCATACATTCATAATTCAGAAGCCTAGAGTTATTTGTGCACAGGTTCCCTTTTGCCTGTTACATGGTATTTTTCACTTCTTTGCACGAAATATTCAGTAAGTAACAATAGATTCAGATTATGTTTGTCTAAAGCCAAACCTTATTATAGCATAAACAAGATTTAAACCTAAGCAATGGAGGAATGAGGAAGCACGGCAGAGGGGAGAGTTGATAGAGGATAAAATCACTCAATTCCAGTAAAGTGGCCCATTATATCCAGACAGGTCATTCTTAAGAGGGTGACTGAGCCAGGCAAAGCTTCATGTACTCATAATGCTGTTGAGGGTAGCATTGCCCTTTCTTTGAAAATGACTTGAACTGATGCACTTCTATACAATCCCAGACTAATATTTTTTCCCCATATCAGGACTCGACAACTGCCCAATTCCTCATTCTTAGGGTAGATACCACTTTCCATGATATTTCAGGTTTTTTTTCTTTTATCTGAAAAAAACTACACTTCTCATCAACCCCCTTTTAAGGATGGGCTACATAGGTAACAATCATGGGAATGGGGGAAGAAATGCAGTTGAACTAAAGACATACACAAGTTAAACCATCACTATTTTCCACTTACTTCTACAACTCCTTTGAAATGCATCTCAAATTATAAGTGGTTTCTGAAATTGGCAGGTGCTCCCTGTTCTGATTATTTCCTTTTAGGGAAAAAGCCAGGACCTGAGGTTTCATTTCATCCCTGGTCATGCAATGCTCCTTATGATTGAAGATTGATTTTTTTCTCTGCCACACTTGGCCCTTATCAGTTGACATCCAGAATATTGAGCTTACTTCTGAATGTCTCATTTAGACAGGGTATTAATAAGCTGTAGCATGTCCTGCAAAGGGTAACCAGGTCAGAAAGTCGCGAGAGGAAGACTGAATGAAAAGTCAAAAAGGGATATTGATGGGTATTGGTAAGCATTTGATGCACTTCAAGAATTTGAATTGGAGGGTGACCTAATAGCAAAAAGAGTCTATGTTTTGCAAGGTCAGTTGAAGGAATTGGGAGTATTTATCTTGAAAAGTCAGAACACTCATATTATCTATGTCCAAGGCTTTGAAAGAAAATGGAACTGAGATTTGCTTTCTTAGCCAGAAGATGGAACTCTAGAAAGCAATGGGCAAAAGCTGCCTGAACTGATCAATTGATGGAGTGCAGGTGTAGAAGAGATCTTTGTTCAGCTATCTAGCCTAGGTAGCCCCTGAAATCCCATCCACATATGAGATTTGGAATTCCTACCCATTGTTCTGGCCTAGGCTTTGGTTAATTTTTGGACTGTCTGACTTTTTTTCTGTAGTCAATATCTGGATTTGTATTGAATAAACTGAGTAAGATTTCTTTCTAGAAATACCTTAAAGGTTAACTTCATTTAGTGCCTGGCTCAGCTGATTTTCTAGGTGGACCACTTTTTAGACATCTCTGAATGTGATTTCTTTCTTCAAGGTCCAGCTTTTACTGTGATTAGCAATGTCATAGTTTACATCAAAGACAAAAATTGAGACATAAATTCATACTCAGGCTTTATGGTTGCCAAGGCACTGACATTACAGATACTTTGGAAATGAACCAGTAATATGGTTTAAAGGGCTTTGAGGATGTGGAATATTTGGAAGCACAAATGAGGTTACAAAAGTGTTCAGTTTGGCATGCCGCTTGGAATGAAGATATTTCTCTGTTCATTTTAGGAAGCTGAAGACACCTGACTTGACTCTGTTCTCCACATGTGTTCTTTTCTTTTGCTTTTGAGTCAGGTCATGAAATGTGGTTATTTCTTGGGACCTGGATTCTAGACTTGAATTTAAATACAACCTCAGAAACTTATTATCCATATGATCCTACATCAGTCACTTAACCTGTTTGTCTCAGTTTCCTCATCTGGGAGAGAACTGGAGAAGGAATTGACAAATCACTCTAGTTATCTTTGTGAAGAAAATCCCAAATGGAAAAGTACTTTATAATCATCACAGACTCAGCATATATCCAGATTTGCTCTGAAGACCCGACTTGTCAGGATGAGTAGACATTAAAAGAGTAGCCTTCATGTGCTATGTAATATGAGCAAGGAGGTAGACAAAGCGATATCGGCACAATGGTGGTTAAATAAAAACAACTAACATTTGAAAAAGATATGCATCAATAGAGGTACAAGGATATAGCAAGCATTTTAAGAAAAGAAGTGAGGGAAATACTAAATATCTAAACTGACAATCCAAGAGATGCCTCTGATTACTTCTTCACCAGCCACATGGTAACAATTACATTTTTTGTTCTTAATACGTGCCTCAAATCTCCATGACTCTTCAAACCTCACAGACTATTACGCAGACCGTCATTGGCTGGTGTTCCTACTCCTCGGTAATTTCAAATACTTCTCAAATTGTGATTTCCACACTTGGGGCACTAGTGTTCCATCAAAGGTTTTGAGGACAATATGGAATTTTCCCCACCCCACTCTCAGGAACCTAAAGCCTTGTTAAATTTCATTAATTGAATAATTAAAATATTATTTAATCAAAAATTAAAATTTGTGTTCATGTGGCCAGTTAGCATAACAAAAGAAAATTTTCTTGTGGTTCTGTAACAGCAAGCCCAGTATGATCTAGTATGCCCATGATGGATGCTAACACAGGTTCTTACATCTGCTTTTCTAAAGGAAACAACTCAAAATGTGTTAACAAGCTTACTTTAATCAAACATATATTATTTACCTAGTTCAGGGGAAAAAGTCAGCACCCTGAACTTCAGAGAATACAAAAAGAAGTTACAAATAGAGAAAGAGTTTAGCAGACAGGGCTTCTAACCGTCTGATCATTACATCCGTATATACTCAGTTACCAGAATGGGAAGCACCAACATCTGGATTTTCAAAGCCTGGGTCTCACATTGGGAAGAGTTGTGTGATTTGGCCAGATGAAACTCTGAGCATCCTTTGAGCCCCCCAGTGTTGAAAACCCAGATGTTGGGGCTTCCCTCTCTAGTAATTAAATAAGTATGGATGTAATGGTCAGATCGTTGGAAGTCCGTCTGCTGATCTGTTTCTTTGCTTGTAACTTCTGTTTGTATTCTCTGAAGTTCAGGGTGCTGACTTTTTCCCCTGAACTAGGTATATGATACATGTTTGATTGATTAAAATAAGATTGTTAACCCATTTGGGGTTGCTTTTGTTTAGAAAAGGAGATGTAAGAAAATGTGCTAGCAGCCATTCTGGGTATGCTAGGGTGCCTGCTGCTACAGGTGCTTACTCTTAACTTTGAAAGTCAGATCACCTCAATTGTAAGAAATAAAGTGAGATTATGATTATGTCATCAACTATGGAAATTTGGATTTTTATTTTACTCACTCACTGGAAAGCCTGTTGAAGGACAAGCCCAAAGTGTCCCCCAAGAAATGTCAGGTAATAACAAACAGTAGATTCTCCTCATTATTTTTGAGACTGCCTTTCCACATTCTCTCCATCTATTGTTCTCTTATCTCTGTCATCAGGCATCCTTAGCATATTCTCTATTTCTTTCTATTTATATCTTTACTATCTCTCTCCATTTTCCCAGATATTTTAAAAATCTCTGGGGCTGGAAACCATTTCACCAATAAAAGTTGTATTTAGCAAAGTTCTTCATAAAAGATCTGTCAGCATTTTTGTGGAAAATTGATCCAATGAAAAGGCATTTTTAATAGAAAGAGTACAAATGAACTACTGTGGAAGCTGACCTTTACAAATATCAGGAGGTAGTAGGCCTTCCTATCCATTAGATTCTCTAAAATGTTCCACAGAGGGCCTCTTCTGTTGATTCATCTTGACTTGTTGAAGATTCAGACTCTTGGAGGCTTAGTCAGAAGGGCACAATTTTGTGCAGATTTCATTGACCTTAAAGGCTTTGAGTAAAAGCATGGGATAAGTACAGTTATGGTTATCTCTTTCCCCATTCATGACAAATAATGACACTGTTAGAGGATTCCCAAAACACTGTCAAAAAACAAAGGAAAAAGAAAGATATAAGGAGAGAAAGAGAGAGAGAAAGAGAGTAGAAGAGAGAGACAGAGACAGACAGACAGAGACAGAGAGACAGAGAGAGACAGAGAGAGAGAGAGAGAGAGAGAGAGAGAGAGAGAGAGAGAGAGAGAGAGAGAGAGACAGAGGCAGAGAGAGAGGCAGAGAGAGAGAGGCAGAGAGACAGAGAGACAGAGAGAGTTAGCTTTCTACTTTTACTTAATAAAACGAGCCATGGGTGTAGTTTCAAGGTATGTTAATATGCTTGTTAGAGACAGAACGAATAAAAAATTAAATAACAACCACAGCAATAACAATATTCATGTAGTACTTTAAAAATTATGATATATTTTAAATATATTTCACTTGATCCTTGCCAAAACTTCATTATCATCCTCACTTTCAGAAGAAGAAACTAAGGCTGACAGAGGGTAAGTGACTTACCCAGTGTTACATAGCTACTGGAGGGACAGGGGATTGAAACTCAAGTATTCCTGACTGCAAGTTCAGTGCTTTATCCATAATACCATCTAGTTTCCTGGAGATGAAGGAAGCTTTGTCTTCTCAGATTGTATTTGAAAGGGCCATTAAATCATAAGATTTATCTCAGAACTGAAAGATCTTTCTGAATAGGGCCACGTGTATGATGGATTTGTATCTCTCCTAATTTCTAGTATAGTACCACAAATACTGGCTAGATGAACAAATTGAAAAGCATGCTTTATTTTTTCAATTTTGACAAGATTATTACTACTTGTTTTGATTGTTATTAATTAGTCTTTTCCAGAATATCATTGATTTTCATTTAAATATGCATTTCTAAAAGTTATGCTAGTTTTCATTTGCTTTGGTTTGGTTTTTCCACATGTCTTTTTATCCATTCTCTGAAATTCACTTATGGTTTTATAATGTGTCTCAATAGGAAAATAATAGTAAACTCTATATTTCTTTGAGTCTAATGGCATGAGTTCACACTTTGTTAAGGAAGTAGAATCTCTATTAGGACCCATGTGGCAGGAACTTCAAACACTCTTAAACATGTTCATGTTCCCACTCACCTACAATTTGATTGGGACCTATTTCTTTCTTTTGTAAAGAATGCCTTATAAGAGATCCTTTATTGATCTCATCCACATAGTGAAATGATGTACCTATGGAGGATAAAAGAGTACAAAAAACCATGATTACATAGCTTAGATCATACGTTACAAATTGGAGTTCAACTATCCCATTTATAGTACCAATCAGGTCCACTCTTAGCTATCACCATCCACTTTCAAAAGAAGAAAACCATTACCAATGGATCTCCAGGCTTTGGGTTTTGCTACTATCCTGTCTTTTATGGTAAGTTCCCCCCACCAAATTTGACTCACCCTACCAATAGTTGCACATCAAACAAAGTTCAAGAGAAAAACTTATAAATATGTCCTTTGGACCACAAAACCATCCTGGAATAGAATTTTTTTCCTATGATAATCTACCATCTAGTTCCAATTTAAAAATGAATTTGTGTTAGTCATCCTTTTGGTCTATGGGAAGATGCTGACTTTGAATCTAAACTTTGCTACCAACTAACAAGGTGAGCATGGAACAAGCATTTAACTTCTCAGGACTTCAATTCCTCCCTTGTAAAATTAGAAGATAGAAACCTGATGACTTCTATGATGCCTTCAGCATACAAACCAAAAAGTCAATGATGACCTTAGAACTTGTAGCTCTTTGTTTGCTTCCTCTGTTGATTCAGTTGTAGCCATTGGTCTTGTTGATCTGGCTGCTGGAGGTCTTCAATAAAGGCTAGAAGCACATTTGTTTAGGACCATTTTAGAAGACTTTCCTTGTCTGGTTAGCATTATGATTAACCTCTGAAATCTCTTCTAGCACTAGTTGTATGATTATAAGATGAGGGCAGAGCTTATGGGCAGAACAGAAGCATTCTTTGAGAGAAAACAAGGGATAAGAGGAAGGGGGTAGGGGACATCCAAAAAGTTGTGTACAAATAATGTGCTGCCAGAATTATGAAGCCTTAATTTTACACTTGTGTAAAATGAGAAGTGTTGAGCTAAATGGTCCACCTCTCAGTCTTTTCATTCCCGTTCTGCATTTGTAGATTTTCAAGTCATATCCTTCTTTTTATACATTAAACAAAAAATATTTACTCATACATTTGCATGTGAATACATTATTCTCCTTTGTTTCTCTGCGAGGCAGAGCAAATTTCATATTCACACATCTTGGAATAATGTTGTGGTCCTAGAACATAGGCTTCTATAATCATAAGATCTCATGGGTACGAACTCCTATGTGGGCATCAGATTTCTGCTTTCTACCCTGGGGAATCACTGGAAAAGGGACTCCTTGTCAGCCACCTGTTTCCCCTTAGAGCAGTAGTACTAAGGTTTGCCAATAAAGCCTTATACCTGCTCATCTGTTCTGATTAGTATCATCCTTTGTGCTTATCTACAGTAGCCACATGGTGCTGCCCCCTTTTTACAAAAGGCCAACTGAGCCACTCTTAGAGGTGAGGGCTCCAGATACCCTGGGAGAACAATTAAACTCTTCCATTTCCCAGACAATCCTCAGTAGGGACCACAGCAACATAACTCATCATTATTAACATGGGAAGAAACCATGAGAGTAGAGGATGAACTGATCATATGTCATGAATGTTGGTTTCTTGTGCTAAATACTATAGGAAAACCCATTGTATGCCCCCCAAATCCTGTGGCCATGAAGCAAAAAACAAACAAAAACAATCGTTGTTAACATTCCATCCTATATAGTCATGTATTAAGCTTTTAAATATTACACTCTAATGACATTCAGTCCATTAATAGGGGAAAACTTTCCATTTTTAAGTGCCCATTAGTGAGGCTTTGTGGAAATTATTGGATTGAATTTGCTTACTTTATCCAAGGACTAGTGGGATGGCCTGTATTCTGGGTTCTAATAGGAAGTCCTAACTGGTGGCATGTACTTGCAAAAAATAAAATAAAATCTGGCATGACACATTGTCAGGACATATTTATTAAGCTTCTGGTAGGTCAGGTACTGTGCTAAGCTCTGAGGATACAAAAGGAGACAAACAGTCCCTGCCTTCAAGGAGTTTGTGATCTAATGGAAGAGATAAGTGAACAAATAAGTTATTGTTGTTCAGTCCTGTCTGACTTTTCATGACCCCATGAACCATAGCACATGAGACCGTTCTATCTTCTACTATCTCCTGATGTCTGTCCAAGCTCATGCCTGTTGCCTCCATGACACTGTCTATCAATCTCATCCTCTGCCATCCCCTTTTCCTTTTGCCTTCAATATTTCCCAGCAACAGGATCTTTTCCAACAAGTTCCTTTCATTATGTGGTCAAAGTATTTAAGCTTCAGATTCAGTATTTGACCTTCCAGGTAATAGTCTGAATTAACTTCTTTAAGTAACAATCAATTTGATCTTCCTGCCCAAGGGACTCTCAAAATCTCCTCCATCACCACAATTCAAAAGCATCACTTCTGCAGCGCTCAGCTTTCCTTACAACCCAACTCTCACAGCCATACATTGGTACTGGATAAAACATGACTCAGACTATGTGGACGTTTGTGGGCAAGGTGATGTCTCTGCTTTTTTAAGTTTGCTGTCTGGATTTGTACAAACAACATAAAGGCATGATAAGTAGAGAATAAAGAGAAGAGGGGGGTTCCTAGAATTAATAGGCATTGGGAAAAGCCTCTTAAGGAAGATGGGATTTTAATTGGAACTTAAAGGGAGCCAAGGAAGTGAGGAGGTAGAAATGAGGAGGGAGAAGATTGCAGGTATGAGGAGAGGAGGAACCAGAGAAAATGCCCAGTGCCAAGAGATCGAGTGTCTTGTTCATAGAACAACCAGGAGACCAATTACCTCATGAGACTCTTATGAGGTGTCCTGGGGTAAGTTCAATGATGATCTTAAGAAAGTGAGGTATTCCTCCTTTTTCAGGTAACAGTAAATAAAAATGAGTGTGTTAAAAGAACTCCAAAGGAGTCTAGAGTGTCATTAATATATATGATTATATAATATATGAGAAATGTATATTTCTTTATATACTCTCTCTTCCCATACCCCTGACTCATCTGCTGACATTGCTCTGAAGACCGTAGGGAATTGAGAAGTATTTGTTTCCCTGAATGGACACTCTAGACTCCTTTTTTAATACACATAGTCTTATTTACTCTTACCTAGAAAAGGAAAGTTACCTCACCTTCTTAGGATGATCATTGAGTTTACCCCCAGGATACCCCTTCTCTTGTATCATTTCCTTCCTAAAGTATCATATAGCCTGCCATGTTCCAGGCACTGTGCTCAGAGTTTGGCATGGGAAGACATCTAGGAAACCACTTTTATTATCAGGGACCTTAAATTGGGGACTAGTGGGGAGAAGAAACTATATACCTTTATAAATATATACAGAATAATAAGATCCAAGATAGATTATAATAACATTAACTACAATGATTATTATGATAACTAGCATTGCGCAGTATTTACTATAAGGCAGGCCATGTGCTGAGTGCTTTAGTGCATAATATTTCAAGAAAACATGACATTAGTTTGGGGATGATTAAGGATCAGAAGAGAATTTCCATAGATATCTTTCATCCCTCTCCTGTCTGTGCTTTTGACCAGTTCAAACTTTGTTGCCATGACTCATATTCTTTCTTATCCTGGAATTTTCCTCAAACTGCGGGCCCTCTTAGCTTCCAGTCTCCTTCCATCATTGTAGCCCTCTTGCCTCATTATTAAATGCTTTCTACGGTCTCCATCTTTTGGACAGGCCCAGGCCAAGCATCCTCATTCCTTTCATGGCTGTGCTTCTGACCACCAGAACTTGACATCATGGCTCTGGAGGGCTATTCCTTATCAATACCTCATTTGCAGTTACCTTTTGCCTGTTATCTTCCCGCATTAGACTAATCTCCTTTAGGGAAGGGAAGATTGTCCTTTTTGTATATCTCCATGTTTTACCACATTGCCTTGTATACTGGGATCATTGCCTGGCTAAAAAGACTGGACTTGAGGTGATTCTTAATGAAAGAGGAATATTTTACGTGGCTGAAATGGAAGGAGAGGGAGAGAGAGAGAGAGAGAGAGAGTGCAATTTGGGCATGGCAAACAATCAGCCCAAATGATTGGGTTTGGGGTGGGGAGTTGTGCTTGAGGAAGAGTGAGGAAGTCACTATTACTGGAATATAGAATGTGAGAAGGAGAAACATAGAAAATGAACCTGGAAACCTGGAATGATAAATTGAGGCCAGGTTGTGAAGTATCCTAGAGAAGAAGGTGTTTAAAAGGGTCCAGTGATACACAGAACAGAGCTTTTTGTTCTCTATCTGACATATATTACCTGTACTATTGAATATGTCAGTCAACATCTCTGAGTCACAATATAATCATCACTAGATGACTTCTGAGGTTTATTCCAGCTCTAATTATGAGTCTATGATCCTGTGACTGCATGGAGAAAGTACCTTGTAAAATAATTCCCTCCTTTTTACTAATAAGTTGAAAGATATGGGCACTGACAGTTCTTTCAAATTGGGATCCATGTTTATTTGTGGGTAACTTTATGGAAGAGAAGCTCTGTGCCATAGTGAATAGAGGTCTTGCCTTAGCATGAGAAAGATTAGGGTTCAAAGCTTGTTTCTGTTTTGTGGGCAAGTTATTTAACCTTGAAGTGTTCCACTCTATACTGTAAATTAGAGATGAATTAACAATCTGCATTGATAGAGGGAATTTCTTCACTGGACGTTTCCTGTACTGATTAAATCACAGGATCAAATTAGAGCTAAAAACTCCACTGGGTAACATTAAGGAAATTCTATTACCCTGAGTCTCTATGGATTTTGTAATGATTGACAAGCCTTGGTTTTATTAAATCTTAGTTTATCAAGTTTTAAGTTTTATTAAAAATGAAATAGTGTTTTCAATATTGATTTTATATCTCATTATTTAGATCCAATTGAATTGTTATGTCCATTTGTAATAGTATTTAGGATGCAGCAGAAGTGAAATCTATGGAGAGTGGCAGAGGGATGGGAATAAAGAAAAGGGAATTATGTGCAAACACATACACAAGATGTTAATGGGCAACTGCCAATGAGATATGAGAAGAAGGGAGTCAGTAGGTAATGGTAAGGTGATGGCAGAAGAAGCCACAGACTGGAGGAGTAGATGATAAAAAGAAAATGCAGACATGAAGCAGGACCAAAAGAAATGAGTATGATCCCACCAAAGCAGAAAAATCAAACTTCCAGAAAACTCTCCCCTGAACAGTAGATTCAGAGAACCATCCACTAAGAAGACAAAGACTGTGGACTGGATGGAACTGAATTGTCTCATTGGACATGAATCAGTTCCAAACTCCAAGAAGAGTTTCACTATTCTCTGTTAATCCTCATGTTATTTTTATTTTTTAATTGGAACAGGTCTGGGATCCTGGTTGACTCAAATTCAAATCCCACTTCTGACATTTGCCAACTATGTGACTCTGGGCAAAGTACCTTACCTTTCTCATTCTTATTGCCCATGATCACAAAACCAATCTGGGTGACAGACAGGACTTGAATCCAGATCTTCCTGCCCTCAAGGGATGACTTAGTCCCTCTGAGAAACCATCTGATAAAATATAGGTTGAAATGTTGCTCAATAGAGGAAGTACTTAGAATGATGAAGTACAATCTTTGAGTATTATCATAGTAAGTAAGAAATAACTAATACATTTAAAATCACAGATTATTATTGTAGTGTCTTAGCATTGTTATCTACTCAGCAATTACATGAAATTTTAATGTGAAATTAATATTCTGATTAGGAAGCATGAAACTGAATCTAATTGTATAATATTCATATCGGTGCTTCTTAAATGGAAATCAGCGAGTATTGTCCCAGATTTTCCTATTCTATTATAAAGTTTACTGTACTTCAGTCTTCCTCTTTCCCATATTGATTCATTTATCTTTACCAACATTCTTCATCTGATGAAGAATTAGGGTGTTTATTGCATATATTTCAGAAAGGAATTTCCATAATTAGGAGCAAGAACTGTACCTTTGTTATATCCTATACTTGGCCCAACCCAGTGTGAACATCTGAAAACAGAATCAGATGGATTTCTACTTAGAACTTTGGAGGTCAAAGAGGAAGGAGAGAAGGGAGGACAGTGTAAATCTTTAAGGCCCCTGCTCCCTCCCCCAGTACTCTCCTTCTCAATAAAATGAAGGAGTAGGTAGGGTAGATGGAATGATCTCCAGGGTTGCTTCTACTTATAACCCTAGAAATGGTTAGGGTATATACAATTAAATTCATTGAAAGAAAATCCAGAGAACATGTTTGGTGTGGGCGCCAAAGCTTCCAAAGGGCAAACATGCTTGCCTTTGTATTCCAAGAGCTTAGCATAATGCCATTTATAGAACTGGTAACAAATAAATGATTGTTGATATGAACTGGGTTGTGGAATGCTCTCCCAAAACACAGGTAATTCCTTTAAGAGATCAAGTGTATTTACTTATTTATTTGGGTTTAACCTGAAAAGTTTTAGATAATCACTCAATAAAGAAATGATCAACTGGAAGAAGAAAGCGGATCCTATTGGGCCCCAATCTAATGGCACACAGCATTAAATAACCAAGTAAACATCCATACCTACTGATGGTGAGATCAACCTTTGGAAACCAAAGATGTGGGCAAATTAGGCTATTGTCCCATTTCATTTGCTCATTATTTCTTTCAGTAATTCTGAATCTAGTTAAGTTTCTTTTTGTAATGGAGAGAAAGTAATCCGAAAGACAAACTGTTTTAAGACCCACACATTTGCTTTCAAGGCCTTCCAGGTGCTACTGAAATGATTTTCCTCAGTCATTCTGTCAAATAGGCTTGTAAACAGCTTCTCCACTCTCACCCGCCATACTTTATAAAAGAGGACAATGACAGGATGAAAGGCAGGCCTTTATCTCTCCTTCAGTCCCCATTTCTTAAGGGTACAGCTATTTCTATGCCTTGGAGTCAGAGGAACCCAAAACTAAATTAATGCTCTACCAGCCATGTGACTTTAGCAAAACCTCTTAACCCACCCATGCCTTAGTTCCCCATGAAAGGATAAAATTGGATCACATGGCCGCAAAGGTATATTTAAGCTCTATGTACCTGATCCTAGGATTTTGGTGTAGTAACTGAAGGAAAGTCATGGAGCTAAATCCTAGATAAAATTTGTAACCTAAAGTATGAAAACGAAATGTCCAATTTTCCCCTTATAGGTAGCTAGTTAATACAGCAGTAGATCTAGATTTGGGAAGCTAAGTTCAAAACTAGCCTCAGACACTCACTGAATGTGTTGGCCTGGGATGGAATTCTGCCTCTGTTTTCTCTACCAAATGACGATTATAATATCTAACTCAGAGTTCTTGTAAGGAATGCATAAGATGCTCTTTGTAAGATATTTAGAATAAAACCTGTTACATAGTAGGTATATATGTATGTATATATATATATACATACATGTGTGTATGTGTATATGTATGTATATGTATATGAGTGTGTTTGTGTTTCCTGCCTCCTTTTCCCCCCTCCCTCTTCTACCTACTGTATACCCACTCTTCTCAGAGATAATTTAAAGAAAGAAAATAGACTTCTTCCCAGAACTCATGCAAAGATTGTGGGGAGACCTGGTCAACTACTGACCAGGGATCCTGTTGTATTTATAAAGGTTAAAAAGAGATTCTTCATGTTTTGGGAGTCATGGATACCTTGGGCAGTCTAAATAAAGCTCTGACCCTCTTCTCAGAATAGTAGTTATAAAGGTGTAAAATTAAATGTAAAACATTAAAAAGGAAACCAAACTGATTATGGAAATTATATGTGTGTGTGTGTGTGTTTCCTCATCTAAATTCATGGACCCTCTGAAATCTATTCATTGACTCCTGGTATGTGAAATATCTCCTTTCAGTCTTAGTGTTCCTCAAGTGATGAGCAGTCACAAGGGGAAGAGTCAGTCAGTAATCCATCAGGTCAATAATCCTTCTGTGGAAGTGGGGGATGGATCATAAAGGTCTTGTTAAGTTCCCATTATTTCAAAGGATGGTTAAGATCTCATTACTTCAAATCACAATTTTTAACTTAAGGTTTTAAGTGTCCAGCATTGCATTTTCTACTTAAGTATTACAAGAGGCATTGGTGTATATATATATATATATGAGGGTCACTTGTTAAGAAAAGTCTTGATACATTGATCCATATACAGAATACATATGTTTTTGCAGAATTGGAAAGCTTCTAGTGTACTGGTGTCATATGGCACACTGTTTAGCAGGGATGCCTTGGGCAGCTTCTGATTTGATGGCCTGACCTGTAAATAAAGCCCACACTTGGCTCTTCTGTCACAGTAGGATTTTCATTAATTCCCAGTTAAGTAATGCCTGTTTGATTGCAACAAATAAAAGGAGATAGCTTCCCTTCCCTGTGCATATATAATTAAAGTTAAGGAGAATTAGAGCAATATTTAGTCCAATTCAATTCTAGCAACACTGATTAACCACCTACAATGGCAAGGCATGATACTCTGTCCCTCAGTGTAATTTAACAACAATAGCACCACAGCCAGCCCTTAAGGAACCTGCATTCTATTAGGAGAAGGGAAGAGGCAGGAGCATATGACAAAAATACATGTAGGCAGAATATGTAGTTACATGTTATGAGAGAGAGAGAGAGAGAGAGAGAGAGAGAGAGAGAGAGAGAGAGAGAGAGAAAGCACATGGAAGAGGACAAGGCCAGGGGCAATCAGGGAAGGCTTCATTGAAGAAGTGGTAACTGATCTTTAAGTAGGAAAGAGTTTGAATAGATAGGAGTGAAAGTTTTTTTGGTTAAAAATATTGTGTAATGCATTAATTGACTATTCTTCCCAAGCACACCTAAATGTTGACGTTGTAAAATAAAACAAACAAAAGCCCTCTAAATGTTTAGACTGTAAGATCCTTGGGAATATAGTCTGTTTCTTTTCTTTTCTTTTTTTAATCTACTGTGGTACCCGACACATGTTGAATGACAGATAAGAGCATTACATGGATATGACATGGCAATAGCCTAACTGGCCTTCATCACTTAAAATTAGTAGATGAGGATGCCATTTGTCTTTGTTATGATTCATGTGTTCATTTTTTTAGTTCCATAAAAACTATTCTGGGGAATCATTCACACAGAGTGCAGGAACCTCATTGACTCATGGATGGAGGTTGAGGCTGGTGGTGAGAAGGGCCTAGATTCAAATCCTCCCTCTATCATATAGTACTCACTAATGCTAGCTCAAGTCCATTAATCTCTAGATACCTCAGGCAGCTGTCCCGGAGTTTGGCCAGGGAAGTGCAAATATTGTTGGTAGACAGGATTCCTACATTCGTACTCCTTCCTACTGAGGAAATTATCAGATCATAGATGGAATTTTAGAAGTTAGAAAATTCATCTTCTATTTTTTTCCAGATAAGGATGTAGAAGAATAGAGAGAGTTTCTTATATGGTGTCATTAAGGTAGAAATTAGCCCAGTTCATGTTTGAACCCTGGATCTAACTCCAAGTTCTGTATTTTTTGTTATTATGGTTGTCCTTGGAACCATTTCTCATGAATCCATTCCAGATTCTTATATATTCACAGCACAGTGACAGGGAGTATTAGACATGGGAGCAGGAGCAGATTTAGACAAGTTCTATGAGGCACAATCCTCCTTGAACCCATGTACCATGATTCAAGTAGCCTTCCTATTAGCATGAGTGGCTAACCGGAGGATTGCCACTGCAAAACAGCCTTCGAGGTTCTGAATACACAGTATAGTGAACTCTCCACTTATTCAATAACAAATCAGGGCAAAACATTCACAGAAATTCAAGTTACAGTATTTACAATGTTGCCACTTATCAAAGAAAATCCAAATATAGCATTCTCCATGTCAAAACTTAACAACTTATCACTAAAATGGCCACATTGTTTTCACCAAAGTGGTCACATAGCTTTCAACAAAGTACATTCATTTAGTCGATCACAAAATTCTTAATTCTGTCACAAAGTGCAAAAGTCAAAGTTCTCCACCCCTAGGTCACAAGGAAATCATACTCTTCTCAGTTGGTACACAGTGTCTGAATAAAATCTTTCAGCTTGACTCGAGGCTGGCTTTCAGCTTCCACAGCTCCTCTTACAGAGTCCCAGCTCCAACTGTCACCTGGGTTCACAGGCAGGCAGCTCCCAGGTGCCTGTCCATCTCCTTGTCCAGTTACTCTTCCAGTTACCATTCCATATTGAAGCTTACAATGTGCAGTCCTAAGTCCCCTACAGTTCCTGCCTCTGGGAAGATAAAGCTCAACAGACCCACAAGTATGTACATACACATTGCCATCATCAATTCACTATCTGCCTCTGAAATTAACACAGATCCACAAACAAGGTAATATAGTCCACTTGGCCACAGTATATAGGGAATTCTTGTTCAAGTTCAGATGGGATTAAATTTCTTCTCAGATCCCATCCAACTCAAAATTCTATGGTTCTGTAATAATATATGAAGCAATATATTTAGAGGAACTGTGAGCTAACCCACATACCTATATACAGGGACATGGGATGTTCAACAATGTCATAAAGGGGCATTATCTCATTTTTTAAAGATTCCCTAAAATGTAGAGCGAGCCTGGAAAGTTAAACAGAAATGGGCAGGCCTCGGTATTTGCTTATATATGAAAATAAATTTATCAGCATGTTCATGCATGGATGGATGGTTCTACTTTGACTTTTTCTCTCCTTTTATTAAGAAGTAATTACTAAATTTATTGTTTATTTTTATTATTTATTAATAAATGTAGAATGGGATAAAGAATGGGATAGAATAAAGTAGAATGGGATCTTTGCTCCAAGGTACTGGAATGTAGAGGGCAACAGAGCTGATGTTCCTTCAGTAGCATAGAGGTAGGTGAGCTTACACTCTACTTAACAAAAGTAACTAGGTAAAATAGGGGTGTACCACTAGAAAACAGGACTTTCTCTGGGTTTTCTCTACCCTATGATACCTGAGCTAAAAGTGGGTTCTCCTGAAGACCAACCCTATTGCATCCAAGACTTTCTAACTTACCAGTATCATTGGAATTGATCTTGAAAAGATGATTTGCAGGTACATTTAATATGCTTTCTAGGGGCAAGATTTGTGAAAATATTTCCAGATGGGAAAAATGTAAAGAGTGGATTTTGTCAGTTAGTGATCCTTATGAGAGACCCTTGGATCAGGCAAACTTACCAAAGCCCACCCAGCTGGACTGACTCACCAAAATGGATGTACTGCTATTACTCTGATACAAGGTAACCTACTAGAGTAAAGCAGTTTTTTTGACATGTTTTTAGTGTGGATAGCCCAACATGATTACGAGAGGTCTGAGCAAGTTGAGAATGAGTCTTTGTGTAAGTCATATTGACTTGCATTATCACTAGTACAGAAAGGAATGCATCTATGTACCATCAACAATTCTGTCAGTTAAATTTAAACTACCAGATTTTATCTCTAACTATCATGTATGGGTCGCAACTTGAATTTATAGAAGGCTCTCCTATCTTTGGAGTGCCTATCCTGTTGAGATCACAGATTATTTACATGACAGATGACAGTGATTATAGTTAGGCTAGACTAGCAAGGCTGGCACTCAGTATTCCCCAGTGCTCCCAGAGAGTAACTCAGCCTACCATTGGCCCTTAGTGCAAATGGAACTCAACTCAAATTTTAGTTCTCTGTAATAGACAATAAATTTGACAGGAAAAGAAAACCTTGGAGGGAAGTGAATTATCCCATTTCCACAAGGTCAAGGTCACTTTACTTTGAAAACTGTAGGCCAAACAGTCTCAGACACTTTTTATATAACCCACAACCTATTTCTAATGTTTACAACTTTTCCAAATGATTTCACCTATCATAGCAATCTTGACCCTCACAACAGTTCTGTGAAGCAGAGAGGAAAGCTCTCACAAACCTAACTTGGAAAACATGATCAGGGCTTTTTGTCAGGGCAAACTAATGTAAGAGGCACAAAAATTCAACAGATTTCAGCAGAATTAAAGCCAGAAATAGTTGCTTCTTTTAAAGAAGAAAATTTGCCAAGGCGGAGCTAAGATGGTGGAAAGGAAGCAGTAGCTTTTCCAAGCTCCTCTAAGAAATCTGTTGCTAAAAGCTAAAAGGTGAATTTGAACAGATTTTAGAGTGACAGATCCCACTGGGAGATGGAGCATGGCAGATTCCCATCCCAGGAAAGTGCCTACTCAGGTCTGGGCAAAGAGAACATGGAGTACACAGGAGCTGCACTAGCATGGATCTGAGAGCAGAGTAAGGCAGTCTGAGAAGAAGCCCCAACAAGCCAGCAGATTCACCCAGCCAGAAGGGTTTGCAGCCATCTCACCACAGGACAGAGGATCATCAGAACTGGGTAGGAAAAAAAAACTCAGGGACCATAGCAGTCAGCAGCTTTTCCTGGGGCTAACAACCCGCAGCCTGGATGTTTAAAATTACATACTCAAAGTTCCAGAAGTCAAAGTGGAGGAATAAAATTTAGTTACTCTAATCCCCCCTCCCTGACCCAGAAAATTCCAGAGTTAAATTACCCACCCAGAGGAAAATCTTAAATTAGTAGAAACAGCCTCAGGTTGGGTGTCACTGAGGAAAGGGTAAGGGAGACAGTATGAAGTCTAAGCCCAGGAAGGCGGAGCCAGGAAACCCTAACAACAAAAGCCCAGGTATGCTTTAGCACCTCCTGGTCAATCAGCAAGCTACAGCCCTGTCCTGTCCTTCTGCTTGCTTTCTGTTACTGAACCAGAGATGTAGCCCAGAGACACAGAGGTGGAAACTTGAAGCAGCCAGATGACCCTGCTTCTCTAGGTTACTCTGTAATCCTCAGGGTAACTCAGGGAAAACATTGAGAGTCCTGGTCTTGGCCTCCGCCTACACACTTAGAGGCTATAGCTCATGAAGTTAACAACCAAACTCCTACCTTCTAGCCTGAAAATCTCAATACTTCTGCACCTCAGAAGGAGATACCCACTCTAAAAATCCAGGATATAGGCAACTACAATGGGGAAGAAGGAAACTGCAAAGGCTAGGTTCATCAAATCCTTTTATACTGAGCAAGAACAACCAAATTCAGAAGGCAACGCAGATGCTACAGTCACATTGGAAACCACAGAAGGAAATAAGAATTGGTCTCAAGGCCAAAAAGCATTCTTGGAGGATCTCAAAAGGGATTTTAAAAACTAAATTAAAGAGGTAGGAGATAAATTTAAATCTACAGTGACAAAATTGGAAAAAAAAATCTCACTGAAGAAAACAAATCCTTAAAAAGTAAAAATGGAGAATTAGGATAGGAGGTCCTAAATTTAACCAGAGAAAATACCTCCCTAAAAAGAAAAACTGAACAAATGGAAAAGGAGATCCAAAAACTAATTGAGAAAAATAATTCATTAAAAATTAGAATCAGTCAAATTGAA
This sequence comes from Pseudocheirus occidentalis, assembly GCA_028646575.1. Taxonomy (NCBI): domain Eukaryota; kingdom Metazoa; phylum Chordata; class Mammalia; order Diprotodontia; family Pseudocheiridae; genus Pseudocheirus; species Pseudocheirus occidentalis. Next base: position 13,473,857 of record CM053598.1, on the reverse strand, counting down.
GCTAAGGACTCTATTGATGCAACAAGAGTCAGTCAAGCAAAACATAAAGATTGAAAAATTAGAAGAAAGTGCAAAAGATCTCACTGAAAAAAAAACTGATCTGGAAAACAGATCCAGGAGAGATAACCTAAGAATTATCAGCCTACTGGAAAGCCATGGTGAAAAAATCATCCTGGACAGCATCCTGCAAGAGATTGTCAAAGAAAACCATCCTGAGGTCCTTGAATCAGACGGTGAAATAGTTATTGAAAGAATTCACCAATCTCCTCCTGAAAGAGATCCCAAATTGAAAACTCCAAGAAATATAGAAGCCAAATTCCAGAACTACAAGGTCAAGGAGAAAATACTAAATGCAACCAAAAAGAAATAATTCAAATATCATGGAACTACAGTCAGGATTGCACAGGATTTAGCAGCTGCTACATTAAAAGATTGGGGGAATGGAATGTGATATTTAGTAAAGCAATAGAGCAAGGATTGCAACCAAGGATCAACTACCCCGCAAGACTGAGCATATTCTTTCAGGCAAGGAGATGGTCATTGAATGAAATAAAGGACTTCCAGACTTTCCTTATGAAAAAAGCCTGAGCTCCATGGAAAATTTGATCTCCACTTACAAGACCCAAGAAAAACATAAAAAGATAAACAAGGAAAACATACATTCACACATACACATACACACACAGGTGCTCACACATGCACATAACTTGGGACTCAATAAGAGCAAATTGCTTACATCCATTTATAAAAAGCAGATACCTGTCAATACTGAAATTTATATAAGTATTGTAACACTTAAAAGGGTTGTACATAGAAAGAGGGTATGGGTATAAGGGAACTAATCTGAAGATTTAAAAAAAACCTATTAAGGGAAAGAAAGGAATTGTAATGGGAGAAAAGGAAAGGCAGAGGCAGAAGATGGTAAATTATGCCACAAGAAGAGGCATAAAATTATACTAAAGTTGAGGAGTGGGAACAAAGGACATGAGCATCATATGATTTCTTTGATTCTGATTTAAAGAATGATCGATACAAATGGTTAAGTTTAGATTCTAACATGAACAGACACAAAAAAACTCATAATAATAGAGGGAAAAGAGGGAAGGAGAGGAGCAATGTATGGAATTTAGTAGCACTGGTTTGGGTACAAAGAGGGAATAATATACTCTGTTATGAATAAAAATCTATTGTGTCCTACAGGCAGTGGGAGGTATAAGGGGGAGGGGTGAAAGAAGGAGAAGGGTAGCCAGTATGGAGAGAAAGAATAGCAAGGGGAAAGCGTAGGTAAAGAGGGCAGGACACAGGGAGAAAATACTGAGGGAGATGGTGATCAAAAGGAAAACTTTTAAGGAGGGGAAGGAAAAAGGAAGACACAAAGATATAAACAGGGGAGGGAATAAGATGGAGGGAAAGTCACAGATAGGAATCATAATTGTGAATGTGAATGGGATGAACTCTCCCATAAAACAGAGGTGGACAGCAGAATGGATTAAAAACCACAATCCTACAATATGCTGTCTATAAGAATCACACTTGAAACAAAGGGATATGCAAAGGGTAAAGGAAAAAGGATGAATTAGAATATATTTTACCTCAGCAAAAGTAAAAAAATCAGGGGGTAGCAATCCTTATCTCAGATAAATCAAAAGCTAAAATCAATCTAATTAAAAGAGATAAGGAAGGAAACTACATCCTGCTAAAAGGCACCATCGAGAATAAAGCAATATCATTATTGACCATATATACACCAAGTGGTATAGCATCCAAATTCCTAGAGGAAAAGACAAGGGAATTAGAGGAAGCAATAGATAGCAAAACAATGCTAGTGGCGGACCTCAATCTCCCTCTCTTTAAACTTGATAAATCTAACCTCAAAATAAACAAGAAAGCAGTTAAGAAGGCAAATAAAATTTTAGAGAGGCTAGACATGATAGATCTCTGGAGAAAACTGAAGGGGGATAAAAAGGATTATACCTTCTTCTCAGTAGTCTACAGCACTTACACAAAAATCAGCCATGTACAAGGGCATAAAAACCTCACAATTCAGAGCAGAAAGACAGAAATATTAAATGCGTCATTCTCAGATCACGATGCAATAAAAATTATATGCAATAAAGGGCCATGGAGACGTAGGCAAAAAAAGAAATAAATTAATCCTAAAGAATGAGTGGGTCAAACAAGAAATTATAGAAACAATCAGTAACTTCTTTCAAGAGAATGATAATAATGAGACATCATACCAAAACTTGTGGGATACAGCACAGGCAGTTCTTAGAGGAAGTTTTATACCCCTGAATGCATACAAGAAAAAATTAGAGAAAATGGAGTTCAATGAATTGGGCATGCAATTGAAAAAGCTAGAAAAAGAACGAATTGAAAATCCCAAATTAAATACTGAATTAGGAATAATGAAAACCAAAGGAAAGATTAATAAAATTGAATGTAAGAAAACTATTGAACTTATAAATAAAACTAAGAGTTGATTTTATGAAAAAACCAACAAAATTGATAGTCCCTGAGCCAATATGATAAAAAAAAGAAAGAAGCAAACCAAATTCTGAGTCTCAAAAATGAAAAGGGTGCATGTACCTCTGATGATGAGGAAACTAAAGCAATAATTAGGAAGTATTTTGCCCAATTGTATGCACATAAATTTGACAATCAGTGAAATGGATGAATATTTACAAAAATATAAGTTGCCCAGACTAACTGAAGAGGAAGTAAATTACTTAAACTATCCTTCTCAGAAAAAGAAATTGAAGAAGCTATCAGATAATTCCCTAGGAAAAAATCCCCAGGGCCGGATGAATTTACTAGTGAATTCTATCAAACACTTAAACATCAATTGATTCCAATACTGTGCAAAGTATTTGGGAAAATTGGTGAGGAAGGAATCCTGCCAAATTCTTGTTATGACACAAATATGGTACTGATAACTAAATCAGGGAGAGACAAAATGGAGAAAGAAAATTATAGACAAATATCCCTCATGAATATAGATGCAAAAATTTTAAATACATATTGGCAAAAAGACTACAGCCACTCATCACAAGAATAATACATTTTGATCGGGTTGCATTTATTCCAGGAATGCAAGGATGGTTCAATATTAGGAAAATGTCAATATCATTGATCATATCAACAATAAAACTAGCAGAAACCATATGATTATCTCAATAAATGCAGAAAAAGCCCTTGATAAAATATAACATCTATTCCTATTAAAAACACTAGAAAGTATAAGAATAAATGGAGTTTTCCTTAGAATAATAAGTAGCATCTACTTAAACACATTAGCAAATATTATATGCAATGGGGATGAACTAAAGCAATTCCAATAAGATCAGGGGTAAAACAAGGATGTTCACTATCACCCCTCTCATTCAATCTGGTACTAAATATGTTAGCAGGAGCAATTATAGAAGAAAAAGAAATAAAAGGAATCAAATTAGGCAAAGAAGAGGCTAAGCTATCCCTCTTTGCAGAATATATGATGATATAACTTGAGAATCCTAGAGAATCAAGTAAAAAAAACTTCTGGAGTCAATAAATAAATTTAGCAAAATTGCAGGATATAAAATAAACCCACATAAATGCTCAGCATTCTTATATATTTCCAATGAAGTCCAATAGCAAGAGATAGTAAGAGAAACTCCATTTAATGTCACTGTAGTCATTATTAAATATTTGGGAATCTACCTGCCAAAACAAGCCCAGTACCTTTAAGAACACAACAACAAAACACTTTTCACAAAAATAAAATCAGATCTAATTGGAAAAACATCTATTTCCCATGGCTTGGTAGAGCTAATATAATAAAAATGATAATTTTACCTAAATTAAATTGCCTATTTAGTGCCATACCAATCAATCTACCAAAATAGTACTTTATAGAACTAGAAAAAATAGTGACAACATTCACTTGAAACAGCAAAAGGTCCACAATATCAAAGCATTTAACGAAATGAAATGCTAAGGAAGGTGGCCTAGCCAAACCAGATTTTAATCTTTATTATAAAGCTTTGGTCCTTAAAACTGCTTGGTACTGGCTAAGGAATAGAGTAGTGAATCAATGGAATAGATTGGGTAAAAAGGACTCAGTAGTCAACGACTATAGTAATATACTGTTTGATAAGCCCAAAAACTACAGTTTTTGTCTTAAGAATTCACTATTTGACAAAAACTGCTGGGAAAACTGGAATGTAGCATGGCAGAAACTGGACATAGACCATCATATAATGCCATACACCAAAGTCAAGTCTAAATGGGTGCATGATCTAGATATAAAGGCTGATACTGTAAACAATCTGGGGAAGCAAGGAATAGTTTACCTGTCATATTTATGGAGTAGGGAAGACTTTATGACCAAAGAAGAATTGGAGAGCATTATAAAATGCAAAATGGATAATCTTGATTACATTAAACTGAAAAGTTTCTGTACAAACAAAGCCAATATAATCAAGATTAAGAGGGAAGTCAGAAATTAGGAAAGAAAATTTACAACCAGTGTCTCTGATAAAGTTCTTATTTCTAAAATATACAGGGAATTAAGTAAAATTTATAAGAATACAAGTTATTCCCCAAGTGATAAATGGTTAAAGATATAAGGAGCAATTTTCAGAGGCATAAATTAAAGATATCTTTAAGCATATGGAAAAATGTTATAAATCACTATTGATTCAAGAAATGCAAATCAAAATAACTTTGAGGTACCACATCTCACCAGTCAGATTGGCTAAGATGACAAACAGGAAAATGACAAGTGCTGGAGAGGATATGGAAAAATTGGAACACTAATGCATAGTTAGTGGAGCTATGAACTGATACAACCATTCCAGGGGGGAATCTGGAACTATGCCCAAAGGGCTATAAATAATTGCATAACCTTTGACCCAGTGATACCACTTTTGGGGTTGTATCCCAAAAAGATGATAGAAGTGGGAGAAGGATTCATACGTACAAAATATTTGTTGCAACTCTCTTTATGGTGGCAAAAAACCTGGAAATTTAGGGGATACCTGTCAATTGGGGAATGGCTGAACAAGTTGTGGTATATGAATGTAATGGAATACTATTGTGCTATAAGAAATCGGAAGGAGATGGACTTCATAATTATCTGGAAAGGCTTAATACGAATTGTTGCTAAGTAAAAATAGCAGAACCAGGGAAAATTTGTGGTATGTTTGATGACCGACCTTGATACACTAGACTCTTCTCAGCAACACACAGTTAAAAAACATCTCTACAAGTCTCAGGATGGAAGGAGAAACCTACATTCAGAGAAAGACCTAGAAATAGAGTTTAAATGGAGACTGAAGCAATCTACATGCTATAGTTCTTTTTCATGTTTGGTTTTGTTTCTTTTTCCCATTGTTCCCTCCATTGGTTATAACCCTTCTATACAACCAGATTATTGTACCATGTGAAAGTATTTGCAGATCCTATACATGATTACATCTCACCATGGAGAAGAGGGGAAGGGAAGACCGAAAATTTGAGACTCAAGGTTTGGTGGAAGTGAACCTTGTAAACTAAAAGTAAATAAATAAATGAGAAAAAAAACAATAAAAGCAGAACAATAACAAAAAAATAAAAAGAAAATTTGCCCTAATCCTGAAATTTTTCCTTTTTTTTTAGAAGGGGAAAGGCAAGGCAACTGGAGTTAAGTGACTTGCCCAAAGTCACACAGCTAGTAAGTGTGTCAAGTGTCTGAGGCCAGATTTGAACCTCAGGTCCTCCTGACTCCAGGTCCAGTGCTCTATTCATTTTTCTACCTAGCTGCCCTGTCCTGCAACATTTTCACTTCTTGCATTATAAATTGGATGTGACAATATGTTGATATGTGTGCGTGTGCACGTGTATGTGTGTGCAGATGCTATTTGCCAGGGTTCCAACATAGCACGTTGTGACTCCAGCAGATAAGACAAGCCAGTAAACTCTTTGAGGACAGTGATGAGGCCTACTGCATCCTTATAATCCCTAAAGTCTCTGGCACATAATAAATACTCAAAGTTTGTTGAGGGTTTGCCCAAAGTCTCACAGGTAATAAGTATCAGACATGGAATTTCAACTGACTCCAGATCCATTGCTCATTTCAAAAGAGAAATACTTCACAGGGGCAACCAAAAATGAGCCCCATTCAACTAGTCATCTCTTACAAAGAGAGATTCAATGGGAATGTTGCCATTATCTGAAAATAATTTCTTCAAATGCCTGGTACCTTTTCAAGCCTGCTTTAGCTGTGACCTCCTCCACCAGGACTCCCCACCCCACTCACTCAGTAGCTCTCCAATGAGTATGTATTTCTTTTATTCTCTTCTTTGTGGACATTCTGAATATCCTCAGGCCTCCTCCCCCGTGATCCACCACACACCATACCACAGAATGTCAGCACTTTGAAGGTAGGAGATTTTTCATTTTCTTTATTGTTATCATTTTTTGGGTTCCCTCTCCTTTGGTAGGAGTGGAAACCAGGACAAACGGAAGGTCAATGGCTTGCATAGTCAAGCAACAAGCTTGGAGCAGGGACTAAAGCAGACTGTGGGCCCATAGATCTCTATTTCAGGGTTGGTGAAATTGTGTTAGACTTCCTTAAGACTCCCATTAGCACTGTGTAATCAATTATTTCACCTATAAACATATGCCACTGATTGTTGCCTTTTATACCTTAACATCAAGGAATAAATGATATTAATAAACCTTCTAATGTCGTCCCTAAACCCCATGGACCTTCCTTCCCTTTTTCAGGAAATTGTGGTCTTCTTCTTCCTTCACACATGGTGTCTTTAATAAATAAAATGCTTGTTTATTTAAATTGAAAGGATCTTTGCCCATTTTAGAAGTCAGAAAAGAGAGGCTAAGAGGAAAAAAGACACTGGCCCAGGATAAGATAACTGATAAGTGTCAGACATGGGGCAGATTTCCTTTACTTTGCTCCCTCCCATAGCCGTCACGTAGTGGCTTTCCCTGTAGTAATACCCAATAACAGTTATTAGATATCTCTCTTTTTTCTTCTGACATGTTTCTGTGGTGGCTATGCACATTGTAATGGAATGAAATGTTTTACACTGTTGGAAATACGCATCCCACTTTGCTAGGGCAGAATGAAATTATAACCATGCACCATCAACAATTCAGTGTTGTCAGTTAAATTTATACTACCAGATTTTATCACCGGCAATTAGGTATGAGGCAGAAAGAACACTCTGAATTTCAGATTCTATGGCAAATTTGTTACTTTAAATTAGAAAAAATGATCTCTTGATTTGTAAGCTGATAAAAAAATCATTAGGAAGTACCAAGTGCCAATAAATATGAGGACCCTGCTCTTTGTTCGTGGGTCCCCCTTTTCACATTGTCAGTATCCAATCTTATACACAAGAGTGCACAATTTGAATTAACTGCAGTAAAAAAAATCCTTGGACTGATGTGAGATCCCCTTTGGGGAAAAGGTAATTTGTGACAGAGAGAGAACTTGGGCCCTTTCCAAAAAATGCAGTTCTTTCCAAAGATAAAGTTTGAACTGGAGGATTGTATGGAGTATATAACTGGAAACTGAAGGTGGATCATGGAAGGAACATTGTATGAAGTTCTTCCCTTGCATTCAGACTCTTGATGGCCCAATGTTTGCCCAAGGGACCTCCTACTCAAGTAGTCACTTCCCTTCTATTCTGTTGACTTGAATGATGTTGTTCAGGGTTGGGGCTGGTGAGGGGGGGGGAAGAGAACAAATGCCATCACAGTGATTGTCTGGAGTATTTGCCTTATTCCTTGTATGGATGTTTAATCTATAAACAGGTCTTTCCATTAGTAACTGAGCAAGTTAGCCAAATATAAAACATATTCTCTATGCCATAAACTATATTAAGTACTGGAGATGGCTAATTAGGTAGCTAATATGTGGGTGTATATATCTAATTACATGGTATATGTGTATATATACATGCATATATGAATATATACATGTATTTATATATATATGTATATATATATAGGTATGTATATGTGTTTATACCATCATCAATAGCTGACTAAATTATTTGGACAGTTAAGAGCTTAATTGGACGGTAATTCAGTAGACAAAATTGATTAAAATTTATAATGATAGTGATGTGAAAATTTCATGAAAAGGTATATGTGCCATCTTATTTACAAGTGTATATTTGCCACAGAGTTTCTGTTGGTCAAAAGTCACCCTTTAAATCTGCCTCAGCTCCTGTGTTGTTAGAGCGAACATACTCAGCACTGCATTCTCTGCAGACATTCCCTCTCATCTTCTCTCCCACTGTTTCCACCTTTTTTCTGTACACTCTCCATCCCTGCAACTTCCCACCTCTTGCTCTGAGAGTTGTGCTCCAGCGCACACCAGCATATTCCTCGGCAGCCAGAAATCTCTCACTATCAACCTGTATCCCCACTTTTAGAGTAGACCATGGGTTATAGTAAGTGGTTTCTTCATTTAAACAGCTGTTGGTAGTGACTAGATGAAAGATACTGAAAGTGTGTTAGGGGCGGTATGTTTGGCTAAGAGCACCATTCCTGAGGCTGAGATGCAGTTTCTGAAAATTGGAGGTGATTCGGACCTTGGAGGGTAATTTAGCGCACACTGGCTAGAGATAGGGTACACCCTACCTCCCCTCCCCCCCCAAAAAACACCTCTCAGAAGGATACTACACTTGGGTGAAACTAATGAAATGGATTAAAATAAAGCTAAGTGTAAATGACTGTATCATTTTAATAAATCAAATTAAAAATTACCTGATGACAGTCAATTAGCCATATTTGTAAGTGCTTACTACATGTCAGACACTGTGCTATGCGCTGAAGATCTAAAGAAAGAAAAAAAAAGATTCTGCCCTCAGTGAACTTACATTCTAATGAGGGAGACAAGATGTAAAACTAGGTCCATTAAAAATGTGAAGATACATAGCAGACGAAAAGTAACCTCTGAAGTAAAGACATTGTTCCCCAGTGGAGAGGGGCACTGAGAAAACCCTCCTCTAGAAGACAGGTATGAGATGAGTCTTAAAGGAGCCAGGAAAGGGAAGCATGGGAAGTGCTGTGTGTGAGGACTGCACATCGGCCAAATACCAAACCTGCCAGTGTGTGCAGAGGACGAAAGTGTATAACTGGAAAGGTACACTGTGACCTGGGCATGGACAGCCTTCAATGCCAAATGTAGAAACTTACACTTGACTTTGGAAAAGCAATGTCTAGATGCCATTTCATGAGAAGAAGAATAAACAAGGAGAAGATTAGGAGGAAGAAAAGGAGGAGAGGCAAGAAGAAAAGGAGGAAGAGGAGGAGGAAGAAGAAAAGGAGGAAGAGCAAGAAGAGAAGGAGGGAGAAGAGGAGGAGGAAGAAAAGGAGGAGGAAGAGAAGAGAGGAGAGATAAAAACAGATAGAGACACAGAGAGATAATGAGTCATAAAGACAGGGAAACAGAGACAAAGAGAAATGGAAAGAATATTTTTAGTAGAATGTAAATTCATATAATTCTAAACCGTGAGATGTCAGCAAGATTGTGGTGACCACTGAATCTCAAGTTATAGCACAGGGAGTAACAGTCCCACTGCCCTGAGTTCTGCAATAATGAGTGTGACTGGAGTGACCTCATTTTACAGAGAAAATTGATCAAGCAGAGAATTTCCAGAAGAGGGTGACTAAAGTAAGGAACACCCTACAGGTGATGCCATATGAGGACGTGGATGGCACATGAGTCATCTTCAAGAATTTGACAAGTTGTTATAGAGAATGGGGTGGCGTGGGGGTTGTATATGTTCTTCCAAATCTCAAACGGCAGAGACAGAATTAGTGGTTAGATGATGCAGTGAGGAAAGTTAAGGCTTGATGTAAGGGGGTACGAGGGGAAACATACATACATACATATGCATGTCCACATATGTGTATTTGTATATAGTGTGCTTTCATTTACGTACATATTTACACACATATACATATTTGTACATGTGTGTATATTCACGGTGTACATATAAAATATATTACGTGTATTTATACAAAATATGAATGTGTGTATATAATATGTTGTATAATATAGATATATACACACATATTCATGCATCTACACATACACATATTTGCACACACATATGTTTGAGCTAGGCAGATGTGAAATGGCCTACTTCAGGAGCTGCTGGGTTCTTCTCTGAAGGTCCAGGAAAGACTGAAGACCACTCATTGGGAATGTGATAAAACTACGTTCTTGTGCAGGGCTAGATTCTTGTGAGGTCCCTTTAAACTCTTAGGCTTTGGGAAAGAGTTTAATCAGATAATATCATTCTAATAAGAACAACTAATTTCTATTTTATCTAAAAGCAAGTTACAAAACAAAAAATGTTTTCCAGAAGACACGGCCATGAACAAGAAAAAGTCTGATATTAAATGAATCAGTGAGTATTATTAAGTGCCTACTGTGTGCTGAGTCACTAAGGATTCAAGTACAAGTACTTGAAAGGATGGACCAAAAGGAGCCAATGGTGGGATGGCAGGAGGCAGTGTAATGCAGGGGGAACAGCAACACTGAACTAGATTTGGGGGTTGTGAATTTTCACTAATTGCCCATACGGCATAATCCAGATCACTTCACTTCTTAAGGGCTCAGTTTCCTTCTCTATAAAATGAAAGAGTTGGGTACAATGCTCCCTGAAATCTCTTTTGGCTCCCATATTCTCTGCTTCAGAATGAACTTTATGTTGCCCCAACAGGTGTCTTTTGAAATCTATCCCTTCCTTTAAGAGTTAGCTGGAGTTGGGGTGGCTAAGTGGCACAGTGAATAGAGCACTGGCCTTGGAGTCAGGAGGACCTGAGTTCAAATCTAGCCTCAGGTACTTAACACAAAAAAAATTAGCCATGTGACCTTGGGCAAGTCATTTAAACCCAGTTGCCCTGCCCTTCTCCCTCCAAAATAAATAAATGAACAAACAAATAAATAAATGAACGAATAAATAAATAAAATTTAAATTAAAAAAATTAAAAGAAAAGATAAAATCTTCTCTACAAAACGCTCTGATCACACTTTGAATTTCTCCTTTGTGCCCATGCTTTTCCACCATGATTCTGTGGGTACATTTTGACCATCTGTAACTTCTCCGTGCTGCAAGTAATCACGTCATTGGGAAATATTTTACAAGATCCAATGATCCTTGTTACTCCGACCTCATCAGTGTCCTTTGGCCCTCTGATTGGAGGTTACAGCCATAACCTCTCGTGGGTTATTCAACGTGGGGAACAGGCTGATGTCTCTTCTGAAATCTCATTTCCCACATCTCCATACTCACTTTTTAATTCTTTGATTGCCATACCAGCGGCCATCCCTTTTCCTCTTTCTTCTGTGTGTTGTCTTTCTTCATGAGATTATTGGGGTAGAGAGAGTATCTTTTCTTTCTCTTTTTGTGTCTCTAGAATTTAGCACAGTTCTTAATACACACAAGGCACCTAAAAAAAACAGTTTATTGACTGGCTGGCCTCCTCCTTCCCCCTCAGACCATAAACTCTTGTAGACGAGAGACTTTCATATTTGTCTTTGGGTCTTCAGAACAACAACATTGTGGGGCACAAACTATTATTGTCTTATTTTACATTTCCAGAAACTGAGACTCAGAACCTGAAGTGACTTACTAAGGTTCACACAGCCACCAAGCATTTATTTGTGACAGGATATGAACTCAGGTCTCCCTGAATCCAGGCCCATTGCTCTAAATGCAGCACCACCTAGCTGCCTGCCTAGAAATCTCCAAACCAGTGGAACAGGGCATGGCAGAAAGAGCTGTGGGCTCAGTCTGGCATCAAGCCTTTGCTCTTCCATCGACTACATGTAGAATCTTAGCCCAGTAATTTCACACATCTGAGCCTAAGTTTCTTCCTCTGTAAATTGAGTGGCTTACAGGAAATGACCTGGAAGTCCCCTTTCAGCAGTAGCAGATCTGTGAGCTCAAGAACTGACTCATTATTCTCACGGAGTTTTTAAATATTAAGGTTATTCTAGTCTTTGTGGTAAGTATGTTTTCAATGTAAATTAATACACTAGATTTCTGCATTATAAACTTATAAGCTTATCACATTTGGAAACCCATTGGTGATCCAACAAAAACAGGATTTCTTACAAATACAGAGTTAAAGATGAAAGAACCAATGGACAAGTACTAAGAATCTATAACGGGCCAGGAATCTAGGTTAGGTCCTAGAAGTACAGACACAAAAACAAAACCATCCCTGCCCTCAAGGATCTTACATTCTATTGACATCAGCTTATACACCTATAAGTTAATGCAAAGTAAATAAGAAGAGGCTTTGAAGGTGGTGGTGGTGCCATTGAGCAGAGGATCAAGAAAGGCCTCAATTGAGAGTGGGCCATTGATCTGTGGTTTGAAGAAAAGGATGGATTGAAAGCAGCAGAAGGGAGCAAGGAGTGCAGCCTACACAGTGAACAGTGAATTCAAATGGAACAGCACAGAGATGGGAGGAAGCATGGCCTTCCTGAGCTGCATTGGGTCAGCCACTTGGCCTGAAAAGTTGGAATAGGTTAAGGGAAGTAATGTGTTGCAAGCCTGAGAAGGTACACAAAACTGCCGATATATGCATTTTATGCGTGGATCTCATGTATATTTATGCAAGTGTCCACTCAAAAGCATGGTTATGGTGATGGAGTGAGGAAAGACCTGAGTTTGAAAAAAGTTCTGTCATGTCCCAGATGAGGAAACTGGTAATGTGATTTGTCCAAGGCAGAAAACTAAAGCTAACAGAGTCAGGATTCACACCCAGAATCTTCAGATTCTCAATCTAGCCTCCTTCCCTCTTTCTGTGTTCTCTATGAGCCATTCACCAAGCTTCTCCCACCCCTGACTCCCTTACTGCCAGTGCGCTCAAAGTTGGCTCTGGTCTCTTAAACTCCCTTCACTTGCTCACTACATCCTTTTCAACCTAGTTTTGACCAAGCACATTATTTTCTATTATGCCTTTTATTTTGTTTTGAGTCCATATCGAAATGACTTCATTTTTTCCACTTTATACTTAGAATTCCCCCCCGGTTGGAGACAATCAGCCATCTCGACTTTCCCCATGCACCAATCACAGGTCATTTTCAGACTCTCAGAAGAATGCTTTGTATGAGGCGGCAATCAACCTGACCCAGCCAAGAATATCTTATTTTCTTTTTCCCCCATAGCTAGGAAAGAGAAGGGAGTCACCGGAGGGGTGGCCCTTGGCTTAGAAGGGAAAGGCCTCTTCCGTCCTTTCCAAAAGGCCAGGCCTCTCAGAGGGATGTGTGGTGAGGGTTGCTGCTCTTTCCTCCAGGTCTGCTATCTGTGTACTCTTGCTTTCTATCCAGAATTTGCAAAGAGGAAGAAGAGAAACATACAAATATCCATATTCTTGTTTAAGAGTCAGAGATGCAGCTAAACCCTGATCAAAAACAGCCTGATTGTCCCTAGTGAACCTTTGAGAGGCTGATGAACGGAAATCAGGTACGGATTTTAATGAACCCTAGACCTTCCTTGCCAAGTGTGTAGATCGCCTTAATTGAATCAACTGGGAAAGTCTATTTCTCACTGATAATTCCTTGGGAAATGTCTCAAATGCTACTCTGATCACAGGCCTCTTTTCTCCCTAACATTTGCATATCATTGAGGCTTCTCTTCCCCCCAGCCTGTGTCATGCCTCACTCCCTCTGCCCTCATTTTCACTTTATTAGACTTTGCAAAATTTTGTGCAGTGTGTATGTGTGTGTGTGTGTGTGTGTGTGTGTGTGTATTCAACACAGAGCTCCACATACTCATTTGATTGACACTGCACAGAAGTTTGCATTCAGAATTCACAAGGTTGTGTGAGAATTAATAAAATAGTAACAAAATTCTTACTCAATTTCCCATTCCTTCCTAAAAATGTTCCATGGCTTAGATGTAGTCCCATTTTACAGATGAGTAAAATGAGTCCGGTCAAGTTCTTTACCCTGTTTGCCTCAGTTTTCTCATATGTAAAATGAGCTGGAAAAGGAAATGCCAAAACCACTGCTGTATCTTTGGCATGAAAACTCCAAATCGGGTGACAAAAAGTTGGATGTGACTGAAAATGCTGAGCAACAACAAAAATGAATATCTAAGATGTTTAAGGGGCCTAGCCAAGATATCACATAGCTAATGTGAGTCAAAGGCAGGATCTAAGCTGCTCCTGGTGACAGTTTACACACACACACACACACACACACACACACACACACACACACACATGCACGCACACACACGTTCGCACAAGTGTGAATGGACAATGGATAAACATCATTTAGTAAATTGATATTAAAAGCCAAACTTATTTGGAAGGCATTCTTTTTCATATGAGACACAGAAACAAGTGTCTAATGTCTGAATTCTAACTGTCTGTGTGTCTTTGGGGCTTGAAGGAATGAGAAGAAATCATAGGACTGTGCAGTTCTAGATCTGGGGCTAGAAGAGCCTCCAGAAGCCTTCTGGTCTAGTCTCTTAGTTTTCCAAATGAGCAGCCTAGTCCCAGATATGTGAGTTATTTACACCAACAAAGCTGAAATGAAATCTTCCTTGGAGACCTGAAAGACACAGAGAGCTTGGATTTGAAGCATGGCCCTGATTCCAAATCCAAATGTCTTTCCATTGCTTTATACAAAGTTATGTCAGATTTATATGTGTGGCATTGGAAATCTCTCCCATTAATTTATTGTAATGTTTGTGTCACCCCACATGTTTTTTTCGTCTTTGCCTGTATCTGCATTGTTCTTCTTCTGTTGTCTCAGTCATGTCTGAGTCTTCCTGAGTTCATTCAGAGTTTTCTTGGCAAAGACACTGGAGTGGTGCACCATTTGTTTTCCCATCTCATTTTACACATGGGGAAACTGAGGCAAACAGGGTTCAGTCACTTGCTCAGAGTCACACAGCTTAGTAAGTGGCCGAGACCAGATTTGAACTCACAAAGATGAGTCTTCCTGACTTCAGGCGGGCAATCTATCCAGGGAGTCATATGTCTCTGTATCTATGGTTTACAAATAGCTAGGTTTGAATGTAGCGCATTAAGATTTGCAAAGCCCTTTATACATACCTCCTTTGATTCTTCCAATACCCTTGCGAGACACATGCTATCATCACCCCACTTTGCAAATGAGGCAGCTGAGATCAGAGGCATCAAGTGATTTTCCAAGTATCACAATCTGTGTGACAATAGCAGAGGCCAGAATTGTATCCCTCTCTTCCTCACTCCCTGTCCTGCACGAAGCCCACTCGACTACTTTGACTTTGGTAATGCTTATCTGTCAGCAAGCCTATAGAGGCAGGCAGCTTCTCCTTCTGAAGATTCTTTTGGAAGGTTGGTCAGTGACCAAAATGCTGCTAGTGACTTTCAAGCAAAGCGCTGTGTAGCCAAGTCTTTCCGTGGGGAATTATCTCACACACACACACATATACGCACATGCACACACACACGCATGCATGTACATTCACATGCACACAAGATGGAGTTTTGTGCCTCCAGTTCTCTAGCGTATTCTCCCCCCAGCTGCCTACAGGATTCCAGGCAGGTCACACCTCAGATCTCTTCCAAGGTCATTTGCTGATCAATGACATCCAAGTTAGCACCTCACAGAAACATTTTTCACTAGAGGGAAATTTGACACAAGGCTTTGTCAGCAAAAGTCATTTTATCCACATGGCAAGGCTAACCTTTAACATGTGTTTTGTCAAACAATGTTAAGCTCAGGATCTGACACTGTTTTTAATTTTTGGCTCCCCAATTTCTTGATATGATGTCATTTAAACTGCTGTTTGGGGTTGTGTGTATGTTTTTTTGTTTGTTTTTTTCCCACAAAAACACACACGCTTTTCAAAGAAAAAACAGTGTAAATAAAACAATGAATTGTTTATTTGTATATTATTCCACAGTTATTTATTTAGTATTTTTATTGCTAAATTTATCATAAATAAAAGAAAAAAGATTGATGAAATTCAGTAGTACTGAATCATCTCTCTGCTGTGAGTATTCCCAGCAATGATGCAGATCAGAGCCCTCACGGGCCTTCTTATCCAACTGAATTGTATATTATCCCTTCCCTAAAATCCGACAGAAAGGTTATTGCATTTGCCCCTTTGGAAACCGGGGGGTAAGTCAGATGTAAAGTGAATAAGGCCCTGGACAATGAATCAAGGAGACTCAAATTCAAATTCTGTCTCATATGCTTACTAGCTGTGTGACCCTGGACAAGTCACTTAACGTATCTCAGAGATTTAGTTTCTGCATTTGTAAAATGAAGATGTAGTAAATTTTTTCGTCAAAGTATAGTATGAGGATCAGATAAGATACAAGGTATGCCGCCAAGTTTATGACGCTATTTTGTTGTTGCTCAGTAATTCAGGCATAGCCAGCTGCTCATGACTCTTTTGGGGGTTTTTTTGGCAAAGATTCTGGAGTGGCTTACATTCTCTTCTCCAGCTCATATTACAAACAGGGAAACTGAGGCAAAAGGGTGATGTGACTTGCTCAATATCACACAACTAGTGAACAAATGAGGCCAGATGTGAGCGCAGGAAAATGAGTCTTTCTTACTCTAGACTGGGCATTTTGGCCACTGCATCACCAGGCTGCCCTTGTGATGTATAGAGTACAATATGATGTATTATGACATGACATGACATGATATGACATAGCATGACATGATGTGATGTGCCATGACCTAAATGTACTATAATATAATATACTATAATATAGTATAATATAGTATAATATAATATAATATGATATAATATAATATAATATAATATAATAT
>CM053598.1:13435849-13456559 GCA_028646575.1 Pseudocheirus occidentalis | reverse complement strand
ATTTACTCTCATTGAATTTAGCTTAGGGAAGGAAAGACATAAACTCTAAACTGAGTATCGTGCCACATAGGAGAAGAGGGGCGAGGGGAATGAGAAGGGGGGTGTTGGAGAGAAGGGCAGGGTTGGGGGAGGGGTGTGGGAAGCATTCATCTCAGTAAAGGGACAGAGACAGGGTAGAGAACAAAACAAGGGGGGGTGCAGGATAGGAACGAGGTACATGCAAGTAGTCTCTCACAATTTGCCCACCATGGCGATGTCCTGTATTGAATTGCTGCTCCTCCCAGTGGGAGCGGGTGACAGGGGAGGAATTGCAAGAATCTAGTATTTAAAGCTATACAATCAAATGCAACTGGGAAATAATACGTACAGGGACGGGGGCAGGGAGCTTCTCCCTGCCCTGCTAGAAAGCTAGAGCAGTGTTGGAGGAGGGCATAAAAGGGAACAGATTGTGGGAGGGGTCTTACAGTGGGATCAATGTTCTGGGCTGGGTGGTAGGGGCAAAAAGGGGAGAAAATTTGTAACTCAAAACCTTGTGGAAATGAATGATGTAACCAATAAAATAAATTAAAATTTTAAAAAAATGGTGCTCAGTCCCATTTTTCAGTTTATGAAATTCTCACTAGGTGTCATTTGAACAAGCTTATCTGTTCAATACGGGTAAGGGACTAATTGTTGAACAATAACATTATAATGTATTCAATCAACCCAGAGAGAAGAGCTCCCCATTCTCCTTTTCATCAAGCTCATTCACAATTCTGTTCTTCCAAATTTCATTTCCAAGAGCCTTCTACACCCTTTGAGCCATCTTCCCTTTTAAAATCACAGGGTCTGAAATCATAGCAATCTTTCTTTGGTGTTTACAGCGTCCATTTCTCTAAAGTGTAACTCATATGTTAGTTCTCTCTGGCATTCCCTTCATCGATTATCACAGCAATGGCTCTAAGATGAATGTCATGGTCATCTCCAGTTCTTTGAACATCTGTTAAACACCCAGTCATCTGATTGTTGTCAGTCATTTTTAGTTGTTTCCAATCCTTCTTCATGCTATTTGGGGTTTTCTTGGCTAAGATACCGCAGCCTTTTGTCATTTCCTTCTCTAGCTCATTTTACAGACGAGGAAACTGAGGGAAATGGGCTTAAGTGATTGTCACTTATGACACAGTTACTGAGTGACTATCAGTCAACAAACATTTGTTAAGTGACTGCTATATGTGTGAGAAACTAGGAATATGGTGGTCCAAATAATATCATACCCACCACCAAGAAACTTACAATCCACTTGTGGAAGAACATTATATGCATGTGACATGTACACAGAAAACTATGATAGATTTGCAGGTCTTTCGAATATACACTTCTGATTAGTATGTACCAGTTGCAGGAGGACTGTAAGTAATCTTTCTGAACCTGCAAATAGTTTTCAATAAAGTAGCTCACATCTTCTCTGGATTTGCACATAGTAGGGACTAAGACCATAAATCTTAAATGAAAGTACGATTAAAAATGTGATAGGGATAAACGAATGATCCATATATAGTATTGGGAGAAATTTGAGAAAAAGAGCTCACTTTTTAATAAGTTGATAAGGTGAAAAAGGGTGTTCTGGAATGATGTTTGTCTTCTATAAATGCTTGGGGGCAAAAGATGATCAGATGGGGTAACAAAATAGCAAGCTGTCCATTTGGAGTATGGAGATGAGCAATGTGAAGGAAGGCTAGGAAGAGAAGGCAAAATAAGACTAGGGAGGCTGTTTATGGCAGCATGAAAAGTTCTGTCAAAGGGTTCCTGTGATGCCTATCCTATCAAATTCACAGCGACATACTGTAGCAGGAGGACCACTGGCTTTGGATTCAGCAGAAATCTAAATTTGAATCTGTGTCCCAATACTACCCAGCAGTGTGACTTTGGACAGATCACTTAACATCCCTGATCCTTGGTGGACTTTTCTATAAAAGGAAATGGCAACATATACCCAGTTTACAGAGATGCTATGAGTAAATAATTTTGCAAACTTCAAAATACTCTGTATACATGTTTTCTTCCAATCTACATACCTATTATCAATCAACACATAAACATATGTAGATAAATGTTACCATATGTGTATATATGCATGTATGTATGCACACATAGGTACACATATATTTATAATTACATCAGTTTAAAAGACTGATGATATTTCTTCAATAGAGAAAGATCCCAGTGAAAAATCCCAAAGGAGATAAAGACCAGTTTTGTAATCAATAGTTTATGTTTAGCAATTTGCCCAGGGCCCTTAGAAGTAAAATTATTTGCCCAGGGTCACTCAGACAATGTGTGGCATAGGTAGGCCTTAAACCTAGATTATTCTGACAACAAGGCCAGTGTCTGGCACGTTTGCCAGTGTCTGACCACCTTTCTTATTACATACATGAGTTTTGGCATTCTTACCAACCCAAAGTAATGTTGAATAGGGACCAGAAATCCAGATTTTGAATCAGGGAGTCAAATTTGGATCTAGGCTCTCTCACTTCAGTGAATGAATGATAGCATTATTCTTTAAGTAAATAAGAATAACAGTATTCATTAAGCATTGAATATATGCTGGGTACTCTGCCTTGCACTACTTCTACTAGTACAAACTAGCCAAACAGTCTCCACCCGCAGGGAGCTTACATCCTAAGAAAGAAAGATGATCACATAGATAAAAATGGAGAAAACAAGCAGGGGCCCTGTAGTTCAGACTATGCCTGGTCTAACTGCTTTTTCCCCAAATTGAAAATTTTGGACTTGCTTCAATGGATGTTAATCACCAACAAGTTAAATAAACAGCATGATCTGTGCAGGGCTTGATACTCTGCAAAGCATATGGCAGCCAGAGTCAGTTGAGTGCAGATGTCCTGTGGATGTTCTGTAATCCTAACTCTTCATCTCTAGGGGCTTGCTTCTTTGTGTGCGCCCTTTTTCCATCCCTGTAGTTTTGATCATCCTTTGTGCTTCCCCCCAACCCTCCCTTGCATTGTACTTACTTGCTTACATGTCTTTTACGCCTGTTAGACTGTGAACTCTTTGAGAAACCATTTGGAGGCTCCTAGGACATAGCACAGAGCTTTGCCTGTAGGTAGGTACTTATCAGTCTCTGGGTAGATCAAACTGAATCAAAAACTCCAAGCCAATGACAAACCTTTCTTTCTTACCAGAAGCAGAAAAAAGCTTCATCAGAGAACTAAGCTGCCATAAGTCCCCAAGCAATTTCCCCAGTCGTTTGTTTTTAACGACACCCCTCACATCAGTGCTTATCAGATTTCCCTGTTCCCTACTACTTCACTGCATCCCTCAGTCCTTAAACCTTAAATGTGAAAAACTCAGAGTCACTCTGAGAAAACTGATGGAAAATTGGGTCCTGGAGTAGAGTTAGAACATATAGGATTTGATGTTTTCCTTGTAAATTGGTGCAGGCATGAGTTTACTTGTTCATCATACAGAAAAATATTTCATGTTATTCTCCATCATCTATTCCCTGTTATGCCAATTAAGGAAGCATATCTACACTCCCTGCTTCCAACAGTAACAACAAGCTTTGGAGGGAGGGGTAGGGCATCTCTAAACACTCTGGACAGAGGCTTTGGAACTTATTGGGCAAACTAAAGGGAGGCAGCTGCTCTCTGCCCAGCAGCCAGGAGATAATGAACCAGCTAATAATTCTGGAATACGTTGCCATTCTGCAGGCCAGAGTTATGTGTAAAATAATCCCAAAGAGACAGGGAGGATTGTGTTTTCCTTCCAGGACTTGTCTTCTGAAAGAATGAAATAATCTTTGCTATTAAATCATATTAAATTAAGCCAGATGATTAATTTTGTAATAAATAGCATCAATCACATTGCTTGTCCAGCTATATTTATTGATTTTTCAGTCTTTTTGAAGAAAATGTTTTACTCTTTCTCCCTGGGATAACTGACATTCCATTAACCAGCCCTGGGAAAAATCAACCCCTGATGATGGGCGGGGAAGAGTGGAGACTTACAATATTGATCAGCATTGACATTCTTAGAAGAAATGTAGCCACTAAAAAGCTATTCTCTTAAAAATCCCCTTCTCCCCCCACACACCTTCCTAAATTCTATGTGATGGGAGCAGTTCCTGTGAGTAGCTGGAAATTTGTATTGCTGCCATATAGAACATACTGAAGCAAAGAGTTATCACCATCCTGAAGCAGGTCAAAGCTGTTTACAAGTAGTGCCACATGAACAAAAGTTGTGAATTTGGTCATGCTATTTTGGTACACATTACTCATATATTTAGAGTCAAAAGCCATGCTGAATTTATCTGTGAATTTGTGAGCACAAAATCACACTGCCCACTAGATATAACTGATCTTAAAGCAAGGACCAACCTGGTCATTTTCCTTTCACATCAAAGTGTGACTATACCTTTACTCTTTTCTCTCCTTATCCCTTACTCACGGAAGATCAATGAAATTAATGCAGTTGTTTCTGGAATGGAAGGGTTTCTCTCACTCCTTTCCCTAGTTACTACTCCCCTCTATGAATTGTCTTTTCCTATTATAACATAAGATCCTTAAAGGCAATGACTATCTCTTGTTATCTGTATCCCTAGCAATCAGCACTGAATACCTTGTGCATATTAAGGAACTAACATATGTATCTGTTCTTTTTACTACTTCAAAAACTGAGTGATTATTCTATCTTCTTTCTGGTTAGGTGGTGGTATATAGTGTTTAAAGTGCTGACTTGGAAGGAAAACCCAAATCCATGTCTTCTATATGGCACTATTTCCTGTTTAACTGACTGGATCTCTAGGATTATGGTCTTAATTTCCTCATCTGTCAAAATCTGACTGTTTATAATACCTGTGATCCTACTCCACAGGTTATAGAACCAATGGAGATTGGCACCTTCTTGTCTGCTCATGACCTAAGAGTGTTGCCTAGAGCACTGATGGGTTAAGGGACTTGCCAAGGGTCATACTGTTAGGACATGTCAGAGGTGGGTCTTCAACCAGGTCTTCTTGGTTAGGATTCCCATGCAATACATCACAGCTACTTCTGAGTGCTATCTAAATAAAATAGGATATGTCTTCCCCTAGATTTGCAGATAACATTCATGAAATCACATATGCTGATTCTATTTCCAAAAGCAACTGCTAACCAACCATTCCATTCAAGAATTCCTTATATTTTAGACATTATAAAAGGAGACAGATGTAAGTGACCCAGTTTTAGAAGTCTGTACAGAAGCTGGCTTTGTTTTTTGGTTGGCCATTGTCCTTTGTTCTTAGTCCAAAACGATATTACTATGTTGGAGTCAAGGCACAGTGCATCTGTCATGACTGATCATACCAATATAAGCTTGGAAGACCCTACCACAGATCAGACACAAGCAGTCCATGTGAATGTTTGGAGTGGACATGTCTGTAAATTGGTGCATCTCCCTTTTCTTTTGAGCCACCATAATTCTACGTTACTCATAGAACACAGTGCTTTCTTTGATGTGGGCATATCTTGCTGGGCAATCCTGTGCCTGTGTCCTAAATTCCAAAGTTCTTCAAAGAGACTTTTAGAGTATCTTTGTATGGCCTCTTCTGACCTTTGTGTGAGCATTTGCCTTGTATGGGTTCTCTGTAACATAGTCTTTTAGACAAATGTCCATTTAGCATTTGAACAATGGGAATAAAGATGACAAATTGACTGGTAAAAGAGGGCAAGTCAGAAGGAACACCATTGTCTGTATCATTTTGTTTCCCTCTTGTCCTCTTTTGAGTGTTAGAAAGGGGGAGGGAAATCAACTGTAACAATAAGACAAAAAAAATGACAAGTGTTAGTACTTTGCCTGGAATTATCTTTCTCTAAATAAAGAAGGTTCATGATATCATAAAACCTGATAGAAAGAAGGAGAGTCCACTGAGCAGCTTGGCTTCTTGAGAGGTGGATCGGACCCCACACATGAAGACAGTAAAATCTTCTTCAAAACCTACCTCAGACACTCAGTAGTTGTGTGACCTTGGGCAAGTAGCTCCCTTCTTTATGTTTCAGTTTCCTCATCTACAAAGTGAGGGAACTGAAACAGGTGACATCTAATTTCCCTGCAATCTAGCTAGGCTTTGAGAATCATTTTGAAATCCTCTGTTTTAATTTGTATAAATTTTATATCTACTAATCCAATACGCATCTTAAATCCCTGTCCACTTAGCCCTATAGAATGTAATCTCTTTGAGGTCAGAGATTGTCTGCTTTTAATTTTGGACCTCCGAGGAGCTTAGAATATTTTCTTGTTCTTCTCTTTCTTTTGTGATGGGAGGGAGCTCTAAGTTGATTCTGCAGGTTGCAAAAATAGGCAATAGATAAATTCTTTATGGTTTTAGAGAGATTTGAGTTACTCAGAAGTTAATGACTTACTCATTGTCTCACAGAAACCATGTATATAAGGCATGACTCAAATCCTAGTCGTCCTGACTTAGAGGGAGCTCCCTCTCCACTATTACTTTTTACATATTAGGTGCTTGATTAATGTGGATTCAACTGGTGTAGATTGGAAAGGAAACAGCAAAATCAAGTTTTTGAGAAACAGTCGAAATAGAGATTCTAAAGATACTGAGATACTGAGCACCAAAAGGAGAGAGACTTGCTAATTAATATGCATCCATTATGACCTTCTTGGAGACTAGAGCAAAGATCATTCACAGAAATGAGGAAGTGGGAGGACCCAGAAGGAAAGATGACCTTCAGTGTATGACACTTCCTGGTGCCTCTGCTACAGCTTTATATCTGTGATGTCCTCACTTGTGAGAATTTCTTGCACTGAATCTGTGTATGGGCCTGGAACATTCTGATAATTTGTTTTGCCTAAGGCACATTATAATTCACAACTGACCCATATAAAAGTATTTTGTTCACTAATATCATCAGACTGTCCAGGTATGGTATTTATTAATTCATTAATGCTATAAAAATAGTATGTATGTAGCATGGGAATTCAGTCACTTTAGACGCTATTTAATTATTCTGTGGATCCAAAACAAAACATTTGGAGAATAATACCTATCTAGTAAAATAACTTCCAAGGAGAGATCACTGAAACTTTTAGGAAGCCATAATTGTTAAGATGTATCAACATTTTCTTGTAAAATAATTTTTAAAAAAGAAGACATGTAGTAGTGTTTGATTGGTCATTAGACTGGTTAGTTAAAAGTGGTCAGGAGTATTTGTAAAAACATTCTGTTCTAGCTCCAACCACCTCCAATATGTATAAAATATGACTCTAAACAAATTTTAGAGTTAGAGAAGAGTTACAAAGAGAAAAAAAATCTCCCATTGAAGGCAGCCTGCCAGGCTGACAGGAAGGGTCTATTGTGCTGCACTTAGAGCCCAGCACACTCCTGAGTGAGCCATGTGGACCCACCGCTGGCACGGACTGGCTAGAACAGACTTCAGGAGAGTAAATCACCAGCAGCATGGTGGTTTCCAGATATCTCAATGCATAAAATCCAAAGATAAAGTAAAAGATCAGTGTGCAATACGGTAGGAACTGGGTGAGAGAAGAGCATGTTTTGGCCCCTGCCCCCAGGGAAAGAGATGGAAGAAATGCAGTGGCTGCAGCTACTGCCATGTGGCTACCTCTGGTTCCTGCATGGTTCATAGGGGGAGCAAGCAACCATTCAGAGGGAAATTGCTCTTGTTCTGACCTCTTTGGGTCTGGATCATGGCCTTGGGTGGTGGTCCTGAAAGGAGAGGCAGTGTGCCAGAGCTTCAGGTTTCTGTAGAGAGGGCACCCTCCTCAGACCTCTGACAACATTTTTGAAAACCCCAGTGATTTGGGACATAGCCATGGCAAAGATCTCAAGAGACAAGTAATTGGCTGGCAAGATGAGCAAGTAGAGGAAGCGAAATCAGAGCACTGGATCCTTTTTTGGGGACAAAAAGGATGAAAACATGGAACCAGAAGAAGACAAAAGAGTCAAAACTCCTGCATCAAAAGCTTCCAAGAAAAATGAAAACTGGTTACAATCCATGGAGGAGCTCAAGAAGGATTTTGACAATCAAGTAAGAGAAGTGAATGAAAAAATTGGGAAGAGAAATGAAAATGATGCAAGAAAATCATGAAAAGTCAGGCAACAGCTTGCTAAAGGAGACCTCCCCCTCTTCCCCCCCCCAAAAATGACTGAGAAAAATAACACCTTAAAATAGACTAACTCAAATGGCAAAAGAGTCCTAAAAAGCCAATGAGGAGAAGAATGCCTTAAAAAGTCAAAATACCCAGGTGGAAAAGGAATTTCAAAAACTCACTGAAGAGAATAATTCCTCCAAAACTGGATTAGAACAAGTGAAGAGTAATGACTTTATGAGAAATCAAGATGCCACAAAAATATCCATAAAAGTGAAAAAACAGAAGACAATGTGAAATATCTCATTGGAAAAATCACTGACCTGGAAAATAGAGACCTGAGAGACAATTAAAAAATTATTGGACTACCTGAAAGCCATGATCCAAAAGAGATCCTAGAAATCATCCTTGAAGAAATTCTCAAGGAAAATTTCCCTGATATTCTAGAACCAGAGGGCAAAATAGAAATTGAAAGAATTCAAAGATCCTCGAAAGAAAACTCTTTGGAATATCATAACCAAATTCCAGAGTTCCCAGGTTAAAGAGAAAATATTACAAGCTCCCAGTAAGAAACAATTGGAATAGTGTGGAAACACAATAAGATTAACAAAGGGTCTAACAGCTTCTACACTAAGGGATTGAAGGACTTGCAATATGATATTCCAGAGGTCAAAGAAGCTAGGATTAAAACCAAGAATCACCTACCAGCAAAAATGAGTATAATGGTTCAGGGGAAAATATGGACATTCAATGAAATAGAAAACTTTCAAGCATTCTTCATTAAAAATCAGAGCTGAACAGAAAATTTGGCTTTCAAAAACAAGAAGCATGAGAAGTTAAACAGGGAAAAGAAATCATAAGAAATTTATTAAAGTTTAACTTTTTACATTCCTACGTAGAAAAATGATTAGTGAAACTCATGAAACTTTTCTCAGTATGAGGAGAATTAAAAGTTTTATATATATGTGTATATATATATATATATATATGTATGTGTGTGTATATATATGTATGTGTGTGTATATGTATATGTATGTATACATACATATTTGTGTATGTATAGGACGGTGTACATGTGTATAAGTGCTTGTGTGATTGTATGTGTGTGTGCATGTATACATAGAGAGCACAGGATCGGTTGAATAGGAAATTCTGAAGTGAGAAAGAAATATAATGAGAGAATTAGAAAAGAAGAGATAGAACTGGATAAATTATCATATAAAAGAGGAAGGAGAAAATTTGTATAATGGAGGGGAAGAGCGGGAAGGTAAAACAGAATGGGTCAACTTCACATTCGTTGAATTTAGCTTAAGGAGAGAATAACATACACACTCATTTGGGTATCTTACCATATAGGAAAGTAGGGGAGAAGGGGATAAGAGAAGGAATGATAAAATGGAGGGCAGATTATTAGAGAGGGCAGTTAGAAGCACATACATTTGAATAGTCTCAGAATCAAAGTAGAAAATAGAATAAGTGGAAGCAGGATAGGATGGAGGGGAAATGGAGTAAATCTTTCACAATATAACTACTATGTAAACATTTTCGTGTAACTACACATGTACAACCTGTATTGAATTGCTTGTTTCCCAGTGCGGGTGGGTGAGGAGGGAAGAAGGGAAAGAATCTGAAAATCAAATTTTAAAAACAAATGTTAAAAAAATTGTTTTTTTACATACAACTTGGAAATAAGGTATACAGATATTGGGGTATAGAAATCCATCTTGCTCTACAAGAAAGTTTGGGGTGATGGGGGAAGATAAAAGAGAGAATAGATTGGGGAAGAGGTATTCACTAGGCTTTCTATCTTGGGGTGAGGGTAAGGGAAAGATGGAGAGAAAATCTGTAACTCAAAATTTTGTGGAAATGAATGTTGAAAACTAAAAATAAATTTTAAAAAATAAAATAATAAAAAAATTTAAATAAAAGAAAGTGGTCAGGAGCTAGTATTTCATCTATGAGGAAACCTCTTGTATTGGTACAAATCAGTAATTCTCATATTATTTAGGATAATGGTATCATAGGAAGAGTCTAGATGTGACAATTTGATTTGATTCTAAACCTCTCATTTTTCAGAACAGTAAGCTGAGGTAAAGGGAAGACCAAAGGTCACCCGAGTACTATTTTTCTGAGTCGGCATTTGAACTCTGTTCCTCTGATTTCAGGGTCAATGCTCTTTTCAAAGTTAGCCATTAAAAAGGGTTATGCGACTTGTCTATGGTCAGACTCCACATTTGTGAATTTAGATGTGCTATTCAGCTCTGGTCTTTACATCAGGAATGCTTGAAAATGCTCAATTTCATTAAATATCCATTTTTTCCCATGAAACAATTTATTCAGTTTTCTTGGGTAGGTGAATCTTGATTATAGTCTTAGCTCCTTGGCTTTCTGGAATATAATATTGCAAGCTCTCTTGTACTTTATTGTAGAATCTTCTACTTGATATCTGAATTGATATTTGAATCATTCCTTTATTGTAGAGGCCACTTTTCTCAGTAGCCTAAGGGCCAGCCTTAGGCAGTAGTCTCAGGAAGGATTGAGTTAAGAGAGAGGTGTACAGCAGCTGACCTTTATTATATTGTAGCATCCTCTTCATATACCCTAGAACCCTAGAGTTAGCATGATTCTCACATGCACCAGAGGGGAACTGACCAATGGAGGAGGAGATTGATGTGTGGAGGAGGAGCCGAGCCAGCTGTTTCAGCTGTCACTCTTCAGACGAGTAATTTCTCCAGAACCCTCCCTGTGAGCTTAGCAACTGAGCTGTGACCCAAAGCACCACAGGTGCTTTGACTCACACTGTTCCCTACACTTTATGGCTGCTTGAAATATTTTCTCCTTGACCTGTGAGTGCCTAAATGTGAATACAATACTTCTGAGTGTTTTCATTTGGGGATCTCTTTCAGGAGGTGATTCATGGATTCTTTCCATTTCTATTTTACCCTCTGATCCTAGAATATTAGGGCAGTTTAACTTGATAATTTCCTGAAAGATGATGTCTAGGCTTTTTTTTAATCATTGCTTTGAAGTAGTCTAATAAGTCTTAAAGTAATTCTTTTCAATCTATTTCCTGTGAAAATTTTATATTTACTTATATTTTTTAGTTCTTTTAATTTTTAAAAATTATTTCTTGATGCCTTATGGGTTAATTAGCTTCTGCTTGCTCAAATCAATTTTTTAAGGAATTATTTCCTTTGGTGAACTTTTCTACAGTTTTTCCCATTTGGTTAACTGTGTTTTTTAAGGCATTCTTCTTTTCAATGGACTCTTGTGCCTCTTTTATCCATTTTACTTATTCTATTTTTTGAGGTGCTATTTCCTCACCATGTTTCATCTTAACACATTGTTTAAGGTATTTAACACAGAAGTAGTTAAACTTTGGGAAGAAGTTGCTGATGTAACAGGAAGTGGAATAATAGGCAGTAGCTAAGTATATATAAGAAAAAGCCTCAGTTGGGAATGGCAGAATTTTCTGGGGTAAGCATCTGGAGGCTAGAGCTTCTGCTGAGACCTTTCCTACCATGAGTGAGAGAGGACGGTCCCTGCTCGAGGCAGTCTGTTCTGTTGTGAAGGCTTTGGAATGTGGGTGTTCACTGAATTAACCACGTGTAACAATTTTGGGCCTACCAAAATGACTTTGGCTTTCTGATTCTGGGACTCAGTTTTCTGGTATTTGAATAAAGGGTTTCATTCCACCTTCCATGTGGAGAGTCTCCTACATTTTGTGGTTCACAATTATACCAGAATATTTATAAGCACTGTGGGTTTTGTGAATATTGCATTATTGTTACACGCTCTCATTTTTTGTCAATTTTTTCCTTTACCTCTCCTTTCTTGAATTTTAAAATTGAAATGGCAAGTTTAACAGACTGACCACAGAGTCCAAATAAAAAGTTTAATGAGCTTTAATTTATCAGCTGAGGCTCCTTAAACTTTTTATTTGGACTTTGTGGTCACTCTGGTATGCTGGTATACATTTTCCTTTGAGACTTCAGATGTGGCTTTTTCCCCTGATTTTTGTCTTCTCTGAATTCGTGTTTTGATCTCAACCTGTCATAACAGTAGCTTTCTATGGTCAGTTTTTGTTGTTGTTGTTGCTGCTGCTGCTTGCTCATTTTCCAGCCTATTTCTTGACTCTTAACTCTATGTTAAAATTGAGTTCTTTTCCCAGGTGGAGGGGACAGTGTGTTAAGCTTCAAGTCTTTCATGGTGCTATTTTCAAAGCTACTTCTGAGGGTCTGTAAGTTTTCTGTCCTTACAAGTTTGTATAATCTAAGGAGAGACCTGGTTACTGCTCTCTGGTCCTGTGTTCTGATCTGTAGGTGACCAGGAGTTGTGACCAGTGTTCCTGATCCCTTGTGGCAACTATCTTTGGTGTGCTAGTGCTCCTCTTCACCCTGGAATTGTGACCCCATAACTGCATATAGTTAATACAACAGGGTTCTTTACCCAGTCCCAGCAAAGGGAGCATGTAATCTCCTGACCAGTTGTATGACCCTTTTACCATCTGTGGACTCAGAGCTCTGGGAGGCACCACTGTTAATTCAGTCATATTTAAGGTCTACTGCTGACTTTTAGGATTGTGACCTATGCTGAACTGTGCACCACTCTCACTTCAGTAAGACAGATATTTCCTGTTGGCCTTCTAATTTGCCTTAGGCTTGAAAGTTATTTCACATCATCCTTTTGTTAGTTCTGCTGCACCAAATTTCATTATCAGACATTATTTTAAAGTTCTTTGGAGGAGAATTTGGAAGAACTCAGGAAAGTCCCTACCTTTACTTCACCATCTTGTCCCTCCACCTCTTGTAATTCTTTTTCTTTCTCTGTGTCCTTCAATGTTAGTTTTTTTAAACTATCTATCCTATTGTATTCTGAGGAAATTCTAATTAATTTCTAAAAATTATGTTGACATTTCAGTATATTTTCTGCCACTTTTTCCTGTTTCTTTTCATTTTTTGTCATTGTATTTCCCTTGGAATTAATCATCTGTTTGTTTCATTAATTGTTCCCCCCTCTGGAAGAAGCAAATAAAACTTTAAACAAACATACAAAAATCTTTATTTCTTGGGTAGTTTCTAGTTGATTTGCTTATTTGTGTGGAATTTCTCTGACTGTTGCTGCAAGTAATATTCAAGCCTAAGGCTTCTTTGTGACCTTTCACTCTACTATCTCCCTAGAAATTGTATTTATCTATAAAATATATGAATTCATTCAGCAAAGACTTATTGAATTCCAACTATGGAGAAGGTCCTAGGGAAGATCCTAAAATAAATAAGACACAGTCTGTTCCCTTATAGAATCTAAACAATGGTTGACAATGAACCAATTATCTACAATCCACTGAAAACTGTGGACATGATTAAAAGATGCACAAAGGATTATGGGAGTACCAAACAGTAGCCTCTGCAGTTCTGGTTTTTACTTACCTTGTGATTATAGAAGTCTGTTCTTTATAGCAGTTTACGCAAATTGCTGATTTTATAAAATTCAAGTCACTGGTTAAGGCAATGTGACTTTTAATATTACATAATTATAGAACTATCAGATCCCAGGGCATAGTCATCACCTGGTAGTCTATGAAGGATAGACAGAAATTTTTTTCCAAAATTGTTTGGCAATGAATTTTTTGTGCCAAACATAACACATTAACATGTTTCACCACTTCCTTCTTTCCATATGATTCATTATAAGAAAATAATACAAATATGAGAATTTATTTTCTGCAAAAGGATAAAATATAGACATGTACATAATGCACAATGAAGTAATCTCAGATACACTAAGGGTAATTATGCATTTATTATCCATATTATCTTTTTATCCTCAGTGATTATCAGAGTACCCAGTAAGGTTATTCCAAACTCCTCATTTCCGATTAATGTACCTATATCAATATTTTATGCCAAATGTGTAT
The DNA here is from genome assembly GCA_028646575.1 of Pseudocheirus occidentalis. Classification (NCBI taxonomy): domain Eukaryota; kingdom Metazoa; phylum Chordata; class Mammalia; order Diprotodontia; family Pseudocheiridae; genus Pseudocheirus; species Pseudocheirus occidentalis. The sequence goes on along the minus strand of CM053598.1, from coordinate 13,442,542 downwards.
TCCAAGGGTTAATTATCCATATATACCTCCACTGAATCAATAAGTCAAAGACAGAAATTTAATGAAAGTAGAAGATACCACAGAAGAGATTTCTTGTGATCAGGTGAAGAGAATCACTCTTGCCCTGGGATGCTGGGATAAGGCAGCAAACAAGTTCAGTAACTGGAATTCCAAAAACTAATTGTAGAGCATCTGTACTTCAGTACCTGAAAGGTATTCATTTTGGTGAGAGGGGGGAGAGGTAGGACACATCTATGTCTCCTTTCTGGGACTGGTAAAGGATGGCCTGTTCACTTTAAAAGCTGATTTCAACTTTCCATTGATATCTATAGTTTGTAGCAGTGTCCTTAGAAGACTGCAGGGTTACACTGTGTTCCCTGCCTCAAGAGCTAAGGACAAATTGGACACATACACCTGGAGGAAAAGCAGCCTGAGCACTCTAGAAAGGAACCAAGATTTGGAAGATGGAAAGAACTATAACCTAGAGTAATGTCAGAACTCTCAGAATGAAAAAAAAAAGTTCCAAAATCTATGAGATTTGGGCTATGCCTTTGTTGCATGTTGTCTTAGCTTGACCTTACATTCCATTGGGATAAAGTATATGTAGAAAGGAGAGTGTAGTCCCAGTTTAGGAATATTTATTGAGAAGGAATAGCAATAAATATCTGCTCCTAAAAGCTAATTAACAGCAACTCAATCATAAATGAGTATACTAGATAGGGACTTAGGAGAGTGATCATACTAGAAAATTATTACCAGCTAGCTCTTCAGGGTTACCCTTAGAACCTGGAGGAGAAGAGTAGATAGCCATCTTCTGAAGATTTCTTCTTTCATTGGGGTGAGAGTTGGGAGAATAAATCCATACATGGTTCTATAATGAGCGCATACCTGGTAAATGGTAGCTGCTTAATAAGATTTGTTGATTGATTGATAGAAATAAAAATAGAAAGGCAGACTATGATACATTAATACTTATACTTTGTGGCCTTATAAAGGTTTTAGAGCTAAAATTCTGTAACCATGCTGCATGTTCCCAACTATAAACATGAATAGTACCATTACTTTTTTTCCAATATCTTTTATCTTTTTGGTGCCATGAAATAAAAATAAATGAAGAATTGGTAAACCAAAAGCAAGAATTGATGCATAAATAGATAGAGATAACTAAACTGATGAATAAAGATAAATGAATGGATTAATAAATAAAAGAAAAACAATATTTTAAGGTCAAGAAGTGGTCTGTATGTTGGAGGTTGCCCACTCCTGCCATAGCATCCAAAGCAATTGATTGAATCATACTGAATTCTGAATGAGAAGAGAACAAGAAGAGGAACAGAAGAAAGTTGAAATTCAAGGCAAGTAAGGATGTAGTAAAGAAAAGGGGGAGGGCTAGGGATGAGGAAGCAGGGGGAAGTGCCTATTTGCTATTAGAGATATCAGGAAGACATCTCAGGGTCATAAAAGAATCAGTCAGTGTACTTAGATAGCTACTATCATTGAAATATCATAGAATATTTGAGAAATGTCATAGGCCTTAGAGAAAGGAAGATGGATCGTTTTATGAGGAAAGAAGAGAGTAAAGTCTGCCCATGAAAAGACAATGAAATCAATTTTGATTCCTGGTAAAATTCTAAATCATGTTATTAAACAGATGGTTAGTGGCAATTTAGAATAGGACATTGAAATTATTTTTACACTATTGTATTCACAACTAATTATTAAATTGGTATCCAGGCTTTTCTCCTTAATTTCTTAATTAAGGTCCAGATCTTCTTAAAGGCAATCTCAGAAGGATGTGACTGATTAGTGAGATTACTCCAATCCCTCAAGGAACATGTTCTTCAATCTTAGGTGAGACCCATGAAACTAGGTAAACTAAGGTCTATGTAGAGGGTAAACAGAATCTAATCTGGACAAGTCCTTACCCTGGGGAAAAGAGCCCCTACCCTTATACACCTTAGTTAGAGTTTAGGGTAACTTAGATCATGAAGGAGAAATCCAACCAGAAAAGTCTGCGTGGAGATGAATTCCCCTGTCCAGATTGCTGAAGGTGACTGAGTCTCATCAAGAACCTCTATTCTCAGCAGAAGAGGCTGAAGATTTTTAGCCCACCTCCAAATTTAATGTCCATGGACCAGGACCAATTTTTCCTTATTAAGGAAATTCCCTTTCAGAAGGGTTATTTAAAGTTTTCAAGTCTCCAATGGATATTTTTGGTTATGAGAGAAATGACTGTCAATTTATTATTCTAATAAATTAATATTAATTACACAGAAACTGTCTCTCTGGATTTTTCATTCATGTCAACTTCGTGATCACAAGCAAGTATCATGATTACACTGAGTAGTTTTTGCTAGACTAATTTCATTTCCGGGTTTTTTTAGTTACAAGATTGCTAATTAAAATCCTGGTCTTATTCCTGTTTCTCTAGATTTTAGCAATACATTTCATATAGTCATTCTAGTGATTTTTCTGGAAAAAATCATAAGGTCATAGATGTAAATCTGGGTGGATCAGTGAATCCAAACTTTGTCCCAGTGACAGGAAGTGACTTGATATTATGCAGGCCTGTACAACTGTCTGTGCACTGCTCATGACCCCTGGGCACACCAAAGGATTGCAGAAGATCCATGAAAAAATATGCTACATTTTCTTTTGTGGGCAATGCAAAACCTTTTAGTGCTAAGCAAACAGTGGGCCACAGGTTGTACAGATGGGCTATAATGCAAGAAATACGACAGATCAGTCTAATAAAAATTGCCTTAACAGACAAGGTAAAATAGTCTTTAGTGTTGAGTTACGTTCATTTCAATAAACACTTATTAAGTGCCTACTGTATGCTGGGCACTGTGCTAAGCACTGGGGATACAAAAGGAGGCAAAAGACAAGCTCTGCTCTCAAGGAGCTTACACTCTAAAGCAGGGAGACAACATTCTGACAAATACAAACAAAACAATCTCTCAGGATATATAAAAACTTATTAACCAAGGAAAAGCACTGGAATTAAGAGCAGTTAGAGCATTTTTCCTGTAGGAGCTTGAATTTTGGTTGATATTTAAAGGAAGCTAGAGGAGTTAGGAGTTGGAGCAGAGGAGAGAGAGCTTTCCAGACATGGGAGACAGTCAGAGAAAATGCCCAGAGCCTACAGATGGAGGGCCTGCTTTGTGGGACAGTCAGGTAGACTGGATCAAAGAGTACATGGTAGAGAGTATCATCTAAGAAGAATGGAAAGGTAGTAGAAGGCAGACATGCCAAAGAGAGTATTTAGTATTTGCCTCTGGAGACAATAGGAAGCCATGACTAGAGTATATTTAGTGGGGTAGGGGAGTGATACAATTAGACTTGTGTATTAGGAAAATCACTTTGGTGGCTGAATGTGCCATCACTGTGTTGAGATCTGGGGATACAAAAAGAAGGAGAAAGACAGTCCCTGCCCTCAAGGGTCTTATAATCTAAAGGGCAGATCATCAAGCCAACAAATATATACAGAACAAGCTATATAAATGGTAAATAGGAAATAAGTAAATTAGTGGAATTAGGAGGGGTTAGGGAAAGCTTCCTGTCGATGGTGAAAATTTAGTTTGGACTCAAGAGAAGTGAGGATCACTAGCAGTCAGAGTGGAGGAGAGAGAGTATTCTAGACATGGGAGATGAAAATGACTGAAAAAAATGCCCAAGTGTCCAGAGCTAAGAGATGGTGTGAATTGTTAATTGAATAGTGAGAAGGACATCATCGCCAGATCAAAGAGTATGCATGTAGGTGTATATATGTATATGTGGTATGTCTGTCTGGGTCTCGGTCTATTTTTTAGTTTTCAACATTCAGTTCCATAAACTTTTGAGTTTTAAATTTTCTCTACTTCCCTCTGCTCACCCCTTCCTAAAACAGCATGCAATCTGATATATGTTCTATATATATATTCATATTAAACATATTCCCACGTTAGTCATATTGTAAAGAATTATAAACAATGGGATGAACCACAAGAAACAGGAAACAAAACAAGAAAGAAAAGAAACATAAACAAAAGAGAGGGAGGGAGGGAGAGAGAACAAATAGTATGCTTTGATCTGCATTCAGACTCAGTAGTTCTTTCTCTGGATGATGGATAGCATTTTTCATCATGAGCCTTTTGGACTTTTCTTAGAACCTTGCATTGTGAGAAAAGCTAAGTTTATCAAAGTTACTCATCACTCAGTTGTGGCTGGTAACTTCCTCCTGGTTCTACTCACTTCAATCTGCATCATTTCATTCAAGTCTTTCCAGGTTTTTGTGAAGTGTGTCTGCTCATCATCTCTTATAACACAATAGCATCCCATTACATTCATACACCACAACTTGTTCAGTCATTCCCCAACTGATGGGCATCCCTTCAATTTCCAATTCTTTACTGCCACAAAAAGAGCTGCTATAAATATTTTTGCATGTGTGGGCCTTTTTTGCATGTTATGATCTCTCAAAGAGTATATTTTGAGGAGGAAGGTGTAAGAAGAGCAGAAATGTGGAGGAATGTGAGCTTATGAAGGGTTTTGGATGCCAACTTCACAAGTAAATGAGGAAAATGCATTTGAATTGCTGCTTCTCTGAAAAAAATGAGTGTGTCGCCAGATGAATTTAATATGGCATGCAAGTCAAGAATTTCTTAAGAAGAGTAATTGTGTCCTTAGGATTCATTAGGATGTGATGTCCAGGACTAGAGATCTGACACACTCATTTTGTTCTGCACTATTGTCCTAGTTTGGTAATATAAATTTTCGGAAGTATATTTTAGGAAGTATACAAAAAGGCACACTTTAGATCTTCCTTCCTTCCTTCCTTCCTTCTTTCCTTTAGTCCTTCCTTCTTTGCTTCCTTCCTTCCTTCCTTCCTTCCTTCCATCCTTCCTTCCTTCGTTCCTTCCATCCATCCTTCCTTCCTTCCATCCTTCCTTCCTTCCTTCCTTCCTTCCATCCTTCTTTCTTTCCTTCCTTCCTTCCTTCCTTCCTTCGTTCCTTCCTTCCTTCCTTCCTTCCTTCTTTCCTTCCTTCCTTCCTTCCTTCCTTCCTTCCTTCCTTCCTCCCTTCCTTCTTTTCTCCCTCTTTCCCTTTCTCCCTTTTCCCTCATAAAATCTTTCCTTCCTTTATCCTTTCTTCCCTTCTTTCCTTTTTCCTATTATCTCTCATCCCTCCTCTTCTTTTTTTTCTCTTCCATTTTCTCAGAATTGTTCAAACTAAACAATTCCAACAGAACTTTTGAAGACCATTTAAAAAATAGGTAGTACTACAAAAAGCACAAACTTTTAAGTTATGGTTTATTTTTTTTATTTCCTTCCATACTTCCATGGCACAGAAGAACCTCTTCACTATTTTTATCACCAATAATAATAGCCACTCAGAAAGGGCACTGATAATCCAGTGGTCATTAAATTATTTTCATTAATCCTAGATGAAATTTTGTTTCCTATGGAAGAAAAGTTGACCTTTGCATGATAAATTACCCAAGAGTTTACACAGAATGTGTCTCTATTGGGTCTTTTCTTCAGAATACCAATTTCCAAACATGAAATTATATTTTTTTAATTTATTTTTTATTTCTTTTCTTGTTTACATCATTCATTTTTATTACATTTTTGAATTACACATTTTCTCCCTGTCTTGCCCCTGTCCCAACCCTAAAAGAGCAATCCCACTGTAAAGCCCCTCCCCTGCTCTGCTCTCTTATTTTCTGGTAGGGCAGGGAGGGTCTCCCTATCCCAGCCCCTGTATATCTTAATTCCTAGTTGCAGGTATTGGAGAATTTTAAATTCTAGCTTCTTTTGATTCCTCCCTTGTCACCCACCCTCACTAGAAGGATACTCAGTTCAATACAAGCTATGGATGTATGATTATACAGGACATCTTCATAGTGGACATATTGTGACAGTGATCATCTGTCTCTCCTTCCTATCCCTCCCTTCACCTTGTTCTGTTCTCTACCCTGTCCCTGTCCATTTACTGAAGTGTGTCCTTCCAGCATCCCTCCCCCAGACCCTGTGCTCCCCTCCATCCTCCCCCCTCTCATCCACATGCCCCCTACTCTTCTGTGTGGCATGATGCCCAGTTTAGAGTTTATGCCATTTCTTCCCTAAGCCAATTTCAATGAGAGTAGTTGAAAGTAAAATTGTAATTGTTATCCCTTGCCTCTTCTCTATGGAATAATTAATCCCATTTTGTCTCTCCCTGTCTCCTCTCATTCTAGTCCTCTCCCACCTCAGAATTTTGCCTTTTAAAGTATCATCCCTTCACGTTTAATTCATCCTATACCGTCTGTATACACATATACACACATGCTCAGATATGTATTTGTATGCATATATAGCCTCCTATATGGACCTATGTGTAAGTATACATATATGTATATATATATATAGACATTTGTATTCCCTTCATCTATCGTCATGCTAGGAAAAGTTTCATAAGGTACTATTATCATTTTTCCATATTGGCATGTAAATAAGTCAAATTTGACAAGTTCCTTATGATTTCTTTCCCATGGTTAGTTTGATTGTCAAATTTTCTGTTCAGCTCTGGTTTTTTCAGCAAGAATGCTTGAAAGTCCTCCACCTCATTGAATGACATATCTTCCCCTGGAACAATATGCTCAATTTTTTTGTGTAGTTGATTCTTTGTTTTAATCCCAGTTCCCTTAATCTTCGAAATATCATATTCCAGGCC
>CM053598.1:13394716-13435349 GCA_028646575.1 Pseudocheirus occidentalis | reverse complement strand
GTTGACTCTCTTTTCATGATTTTCTTGCACCATTCTCATTTCTCTTCCCAATTTTTCCTCCACTTCTCTTATTTGGTTTTCAAAGTCCTTTTTCAGTTGATGTATAGCTTCTAGGCATACTTCAATTGTCTTGGAAGCATTTGGTGTGGGAGTTCTGAGTTCTGGGCTCTCTTCCTCCCATTCCATGCTTTGACCCTTTTTATCCACAAAAAAGGATTCTAGAGTTTTATGGGTATTTTTATTTTGCCTCCTTTTCCTCATGTTGGCCAGTCAATTAATTGGTTGGTTTTTTTAGGTCTGTGAAACTCTGCTTCTAGGGGGGAAGCTGTGTTCCAAATTGCCGGGGTTTTCCCAACTGCCTGAGTTATTAGGGGGGTGGTGCAAGTTCCCCCAGCTTTGGCTTGCTGAAAGTACACCCCAGGACCACCACCCAAGACCACGATCCAGATCCAGGCCGCTCAACACAAGAGCACTTGGCCCGGATCAATCGATTCAGCCCCCCTGCTCTGAAGCAGCCTGGTGGGGGCCGCTGCCAGTTCCAGCAGTTCCCTTCCCCCACTGCTTCCTTGCCCCGGGGGCAGAATGGCCGAACTGCTGTACCACCTCCAAATTAATTTTCAAAGTTTCACTTTCACTAACTCACTCAGCCCGATTTTAAGCTCCCCTTAGGCAGGTGCTTTAGTTTTTCTTTGAAGTAGACTCACCCTGCAGTTTGGGAGCACCAACTTTTGCCTCTATAAGAGGGAATATTAATCTTTTCTGTATCATTGCCTCTTTTAACAGTGTGGTGAAACTTGTAGACACTTTTGGAGAATAGTGAATTTATAATAAATGTGTAATATAAAATATATAGGATTCACTTCCAAACTCCTTACAATTTGGCTTCCAACCTCATTATTCTACTAAGTCTACTCTCTCCAAAGTAACCAATAATCACTTTATTGCCAAATCCAATGACATTTTTTTTTCAATTCCCATTCTTCTTGATCTTTCAACAGCCTTTAATGGTGTGGACCACTGTCTTCTCCTTAATTCTCTCCTAGAACTCCAGATTGTCAGACCATGACTTTTCTCATGGGCATCCTTCTGTCTATCAGATCACTTTTTTTTAGTCTCAGCCTCCTTTTTATGATGTCATCCACTAATATCCCACAGGGTTCTGCCCTGGGCTTTCCATCTTCTCCCTATTTCCCTGGTGATCTCATCAACTCCTATGGATTTATTTACCATTTCTATGGGGACAATTCTCAAACCTATGTATCCTTCCTTAATCTCTCTTCAGTACTCCAATATCTTATTTCCTACTGCCTTTCATAAATCTTGTAGGTATCTTAAACTCAATGTGTCCAAAACAGAATTCATTTCTCCTTTCCTCTGAACCAGTGGTTCTCAACCTTCCTAATGCTATGATCCTTTAATACAGTTCTTCATATTGTGGTGACCCCCCCCCACCATAACATTATTTTTATTGCTACTTCATAACTGTAATTTTACTACTGCTATGGATCATAATGTAAATATCTGATCTGCAGGATGGATTTTCATTGTTACAAATTGAACACAACCTACAGGTTGAGAACCACTGCTCTAACTCCTTCTCTGTCTTCCTTCAAAACTCTCCTATTATTATCAAAGATGCTGCTATTTTCTCAGTCCTTTCATCATCCATGTTAGCTTTCAAACATGCCTATTTCTTGTCCCTAATCCATCAAATGTTGCCAAGAACTGTCAGTTTCACCTTTCATCATCTCTTGAATGTACCTCTTCTAAAACACTTAATAAACAAGACCATTTTACCTTTCCAGTCTTCTTCCATGTTACTTCCTGTCGCATGTTCTTTGATCCAGTGACAACAGTCTGCTTGGTTTTTGGTAATATGCTCCATCTCAGCTCTGGAAATTTCCTTTGCCTATCCCCCATACTTTGAGTGTTCTCCCAACTCATCTCTGCTCTCTGGCTTCCCTAGAGTCTCCTCAAGTTCTGATTAAAATGCCATCTTCTAAGGGAAAATTTTCTCAACTCTTCTTAATTTTGGTACTTTCCTTTGAATTGTTTACTATTTCTCTGTATATAACTTGCTTGACATTTTTATCTTAATATTACGCTCATTTGCAAATATCTCCATTCTGTTCTCTACCCAATTAATCAACCCTTATTAAAAGGAATTTTGCTGCTATTGGGAATGAGGACTTTTAATTATGTTAACTGAATGGGATTTAATGTGAATTGAAATTATTTTCAAAATCATTCATTTCTAAGATACATATGCTCTCTTAAAATGAAATTAAAAACCAAAAAAAAAAAGAAAGAAGGTAAAAATGGCCAGCAATACATCAAACCAGCATCATGTTGTATGTAACATTTTACAGTCACAATCCTCTTCTCTTCAAACAACTGAGCATTCGCCAGGCTTGTTACATTACCTTAATTGATTTGTCATTCCACAGTCTCTCTGGAGACTCTTCTTAAATCACAGGTCTGCCTATGTTATTTCCAAACTTAAAAAACTTCAGTGGTTGGCTATTTCCTTAGTATAACATATACTATAGTATATAGTATAACATAGTATAACATAATTAGATTGAAACATAAGTTCTCCCACAAACTGTCTCCAACATGTCCTTATTATGACCTGTTTATAAATACTACGGCATCTTAGGTGTCCATGTACTCATATATTATGACTTAGAGTTCATATAACACCAGAAAACATATATTAGTGTATTTAAAATAATAGGATATTTCAGTTATACATTTAATCAAAGAAAAAAAGCAAACCTCTTTATAAGAGATAGAAAATAAATCATATGGAAAATTTAGACCTTGCACCCTAGAATATAAAATCCTAATGTAAGTCCCCTCCCTCCCATCCACCTTCCCTTCTAAGTGAGAATGGTTTTATGTCCCTAGATGTTTCAGACAAGAGAAAGGTATTCCAACCTCCCTATAGGCAGCTCCTCTTACTCTCAGAATCACACATGATCAAAATTTGGGGAGCACCTTCCCAAACCCAGTTGACAATGCTGTCCCAAGTTGGTGCCCTTTGTCACAAAGGAAGAGCAAGACAGGTAAACTAAAGGGGAATTTAAAAAAAAATCCTTAGATAGTAAGAAATGCAAAGCAAAACCACTCACATGCATCACAAAAAACATATTTTCCCCTTAGAGGCAATAGGGATTTAGTACTTCAGAGTTTTTAAGGCAAGTCAAGGAATCAAATGACTGTGCCGTCCAAGTTGAAGAGAAGGTTATTAAAAAGCAGCTTGTTGAAGCAATATTTGAAGATTATAGATTGAGCTAAAATATGCTGTTTGTAGTGTTTGACCTCTTGTTCCTTACTGCATGTGGTATTAAAATACAATTACAGTTATAATACAATGTCCCATTCACATCATATTATTGAATTAAAAGATGATATTTTATAACAAACAAAAGCATAATTTTCAGGAAGACCAAGCAAACTAATAAATGAAATTATTGAGTTGCATCAAATGATGAGCCAAGCATGAGAAATTTAATCATCCACATCCTCTTTCTCTTTGGATAAAACAATCTTGTTTCATTTATTCCCATGTGTGTAGAATAAGTGTGATAAAGTCCTAGATTCTCAAGTGAGTAACTATGAAAGAAACATTCATTTCATAAAACCTAACTCCATTAGAGAATTAAATTCAAGAATCTACAGATGTCACAAACATTCATCATAAGTTCCTAGAAATTTGCCCATTCTTAAGATTCTTTGAGAAGATGTATATCTTGCCCCCTTTCCCAAATTTGACTAATTTTAAGAAAACTGGAAGAAAGAAAATTCAACTCTCCAATAAAACTGTTGGAGTAAGGGGCTGCTCTCTTTATAAACCCCATAATGGGTTTCAAAATAGCTAGGAATGTGGTAGAGTTGGAAGAGTTAAAGACTAGGACTCAAAGTATTGGAATTCAAGCCCTAATTAAGTTATCTAGTTCCTAAAGAAAATCTTGTGACACTCATTGAACTTCATTGTTCCTCAAAATGCCTGGCTTGAATAGCCTCCTGAGATTCTTTACAGTTCTAAGTAACTTAAAATAGATTTGGGCATACAAAAGTGTGATTTACACAAATCTTCCTGAGGTATATCTGTGGTATGAAGAGAAGGAAATTTGCACTATAGGAAACAGAGGGAAGGAAGCCTTAGGTACAAGGGGAATTTTTTTTAAAACCAAGGAGAATATAATATCTTTGAAACTTGTGACTATCTCATTCTTACATTTATATTCCCAGCATCTAGAACAATGCTTGATATGTATTACGAGCTTAATAAGTGTTTTGTTGTTTTGCTTTCCAGAAGGAGGAAAGAGAAATAATATGGTTTGGGTTTGGCTTATTTTTCCATCACAAAGGAGGAATTTCTGGGGTGAGGGCCTGATTTCATCTGCATGTATTGATGGTGTCAGAAAAGAAAAAGGAACATCAATATATTTTTAAACATAGATAATAATAATATAGGAATATAGGATAGAATTTGGAAATGGGGCTTTAGAGAAAGAATTGGAATAAAAAGCCTTAGGAAAAAACTCCATGTCCACCTATTGCTTAAATAGAATTATTATAATGGTCAAGATTCAATTCTTAAAATAACATACAGAAAAGAGATGAATATGCAGTAATATTAAATAATAACCTATATCCTCTTAACACCATATGCATGCACATATGTATTAATAGACAGATTTGGTGACAGTCATGCAAAATTCATTCATTTTAATGTAACTTGAATAATAATCATGTTCCCAATGCACAGTTCATCATTAGCATCTGCTGCAATGAGGTGAAGCCTCTTCTTTCATTATTCACTGTCTATAGCATTCTTAGTTTGATATCATGAGAACTAACATACCTGGACTGGCTCATGGACAAACTGATGAACTCCCAACTCAGACATTCTCACTTGATATTCTGCTCTAAGGCGGTGACTGACACTGGATGAGAAACCTTGAACCTTTTCTCAGAAATAGTAAAAATAAAAGAGCAATAATAATGTCAAGAATAAGATGGTGATGGCAATGATGATGATAATTTCCCTAGATAATATACATAAACTCAGATGGCTCTCTAATTTCAAAAACATTCACTTATAGGAAATAGCAAATAAGTCAGTGTGACTAGAATGGACTGCATCAACATTTCAACAACAACGTAATCTGTCTCTTCCCTCCAGACACACATAAACACAAAAGGGCAGCTAGGTGACAGCACCTCTAGGGTCAGGAGTACCTGAGTTTAAATCTGTCTTTCCTACTTGTGTGACCCTGGACTAGTCACTTAACCCTAATTGCCTTCAAAACAGAAAAAGAAAGTAAAGTATGTGTACGAACAATTACAGAAAAGATAAGCTTGAGATTATCCACAGAGGAAAGCTCCAAAGATTAAAGAGGGAGGGGAAAGGCTTCCTGTAGATGGTAGGACTTTAGCTGAAATTGGAAAGAAGTCAGAGAAGTTCGGAGGCAGGCATGAAGAACATCCCAGTGGTGCTGCACAACTAAGGAACGCATTCAGATTTCGAGGATGGAGCATCTTGTGCTAGAAACAAGGAGGCCAGAGTGTGTGGAAAGTGTGAAAAGCAGAGAAACTCACAAGAAGAGAATATAGGAAGAAAACCTTTGTTATGAAGGGTTCCCAAAGAACAGAGAATTTTCTACTTGATGTGAGAGGAAACAGAACCAGTGGAGCTTATTGAAGAGAAAGGTGACATGGTCAGACCTATATTTTTGGCATATTGATTTGAAAACTGAGTGGGATGGATGAGAGTGAGGAAAGAATCGAGGCAGGGAAAAAAACAGCAGGTCAGTAATATTTCAAGGGTGAAGAGATGAGTCTATACCAGAGGGGCAGAAGAAAGTATCAGAAGAAAGAAGGCATTTCTTAGAGAGATGTTATGAAGGTAGTACTATACATCAATAACAGTAACACAGTATATAAAATATTAAATATATAATAAAAGTAATGTAAGACTGGGAAAGAAGTGGACAAGTCATAGCAAGAACTAAGGACAACCAGTAACAACATGGATGTCTTATCAGTACCCAAGACACTCCAAGACAACCGGATGGAGTACTTTGCTGTGTCAACTGAACGCCTGTGGAAAATTTTAGGGTGCGTGTGGATAAAATCCATACAGAGTGAGAACAGGATGTATTATGATCCTATGATCAATTCATATGCAAGTGACCTAGAGACTAATACTTGCTTAAATGTATATAGTCCTTTCCTAGCCAGGAAAAGTAGCCTAGTGCAGAGGGAGGTTGTAATCAATTTCATCACCAGAGGTTTTAGGGCAAATTCAACAGATGTGTATTCTATTAGTGTCTGCCCTCCACAGATTATCTTCCTCCTACTTTATATAAATCTTGTACATACCTAGTTATTTACATGCCCCCCCGATTTGAATCTAATCTCTTGAAGACAGGACAACTAATAAATGCCTGTTGATTTAATGACCAAAAAATAAATAAATAAACACCTACTAGCAAAACACTATTATATATTTTGAATATACAGTGAAAAAAAAATAATCTGTCTCTTTCCTCTAAAACAGCAGTTCTCAACATGTGAGTCATGAACCTTTTGGGGTCAAATAACCCTTTCACAGGGGTCTCCTAAAACCACCACAAAACACATATTTCCAGTAGTCTAAGGAACCGAGACAAAGCTCCTCTATCTGTCTCCAGGTGGGTCTGCCCACATGCAGACATGCTCACATACAAGTAGTAAAGGGTCCAGGTATTAGGAAGGTTAAGAATCACTGCTCTATAAGCTTATATATGAATTCTTAAGGAATTCATCACTTTACATTAGAAATTATAATCTATAGATAAAATGATACAAAGAAATGGAAAATACAGTAAAGTGGGAGAAAATATTAATGCCTGGGTGCTGTGGAGGGAAAGGCTGGGCAAAATAAGGCCTCATTTGTTGCTCTCACCTAAGCCATGCCCCAAAGGAAGCTATAGAATATGAGAAGTATAGCTTAGGGAGGCAGGGAATTCCAGACAATGGATGGTTCTTATGAAAAGGCATGGAGGTGAGAGACAGGATATCACTTATAGGAAATAGCAAATAAGGCAGTATGACTAGAATGGATCACATCAATGTAGAAAAATAGTCAATTTCCCTGGAAACCAGACTGTAAAGGGCCTTATATTCCAAAGTGATGAGTTTGTATTTTATCCCAGTAGAGATAACTCCATGATTTTGTCATAAAGAAGTGACAATGGTCAGATTTCTCTTGAAAGAGCATCAACTGGGAAACTCATGGAATATGGAAGAAACTGGAATCAGGAAAACTCATTAAGGTGACTACAGCTATTTCCAGAAATATGGACATCCATGCCAGGACAGTAGTGTGTGTGTGTGTGTGTGTGTGTGTGTGTGTGTGTGTGTGTGTGCGCGTGTGTGTGTGTCTGTGTCTGTGTCTGTGTCTGTGTCTCTGTGTGTCTCTGTGTCTCTGTGTGTCTTACGTCATAGTGTGTATGTGTGTGTGTTTGTGTGTGTAGGGGGTTGTGATTTAGATAGGAGATGGAATGAAGAGGTGTGTGTATAAGACCACTCACTACATTTCTTTGACTTGTGGTTGGAATGTGAGTACCTTCATTCATTCACTGATTTCAAAGATCTGTCTTACACGCCTTCTTTCTCTGCTGCTTGTGATCTGTGTGATCTGTGAACCATTCATAAAGGAATGGTTCAGAGGTATATTATCTTACTGACATTCATTCTAATTTAAGGTTACCTTGAGATATCACATGCTTTATTTTAAAAGTGTCTTCTCTTTTTTTTTCTAAACTATGGAATATCTGGAGAGCTATCTTTGAGAGATATCTGTAGGGAACTTAAGTACACTCTTTCTCAAATTTGACGGTTTTCTCATACTATTCCCTTAGAAGAAAGGCTTAAATGCCGCTAAAACTATCTTTCCGAACACCTGAAACTTTACAAACTGAAGTTGGCTAGAGCCAGAGGGTGTTCTTTGTAAAGCTGCCCAAGTATTTCTCAAAGTATCCTGGAGGAAAGTAAAATAAAATGCAGTTGGGTTGCTGCAAAGAAGCTTTATATTCACAGATCCATTGAAAGGATTGGTGGAGAATATGGATGATTTCCCCTAGTATGAAGAACACCTGACTATTATATGATAGATAATCTTAATGCAGTTGCCTTGTGCCTTTCGAAAGTTGACATTGCTTGAAGACCCCAAGGGGTCCTCCTAGTCTTCTACCACAGATAATGTTCATGAAAAATCTGTCAATATTAAAAATATTTTTCAGTCTTATCATCATAGCTATATTTGAGGAAGGCAAAAATATGCTGATTTTGAGGCTCCTGAGACAACATATGTAGATTCCAAATGATGGATCAGAATCAGAGGTTTAGGATTAGAAGGGATGGCAGAAGTCTAGAGTCCAATTCTCTCGTTTTACATATGACAAAACTGAGGCCCAGTGACTTGCCAAGGAAATACAGGTAGGAAGTAATTAAGGCGGAATTTAAATGCAAGATCTCTGGTCCAGAGTCTGTTTTTTTTTGTTGTTGTTGTTGTTGTCTACCACTGTACCACCCTGCTAGGCATAATGCTATCAATTGTGCAGTGGCCCTGGAGTCAGGAGGGCCTGAGTTGAAATCCAGCCTCAGACACTTGACACACTTACTAGCCATGTGACTTTGGGCAAGTCACTTAACCCCAAATGCCCTCCAAAAAACAAAAACATAAAAAATGAAATAAAATTTGATGTAATTAAAGTCAAAGGACATGGGGTACAAACCCTATCTTTGCTACTTGCTCTCTCTGTGAGATCACATCCACTATCTAAGCCCCAGATTCTTTATTCATAAAATGAAAAACTTGAATTAAGTGGTTCCTGAGTTCCCTTTCAGGTCAAAATCTATCATTCTCTATGTCTTCAATATAGTCTGTAAATGATATGAGTTCTTCAGGCAACCAGTGCCCTTTGGGGAGAAAAGCATGTTCCCCAAATCTCCAAATGTGATGGTTATAAAACCCCAAATAGTAAATTAGGGGGACAAAAGCATAAACATGTTGATATTGGATGGATCTCTGATCTCACCAAAGTGGATACTCCTGGAAATAGTACAGATAGCTCAATATCAATGTCTTTTCTCATCTTTATTTGCATGAACATTCTTCACAGGGGAGTCCATCAACTTGACATTCACCCTTTTATCATATTCTCAATGCAAAAATTTATACTTAACAAATCTAAATGTCTAACATTTATAGTGTTATTAGAACATCTTAACAGCTAAGTCACATCCTTCCTAACTCAAGAGACCATATGTTTCAGCTTTTAAAAAGAAAAAAGAAACAAGAAAAATACAAGTTCATTTGATAAAATTTTAGCCACTTAATTGACTACTAAATTAAATGAAACATGGATAGACAAACAGACAGACAGACAGATAGATAGATAGATAGATAGATAGATAGATAGATAAATAGATATGGATATGTGTATATATGTATGTGTCTATATATATATATATATATATACAAAGAAAGGAATTAAAATAGGTATATAATTATATATTTTATGGATAAACCTATTCAAAATTCAAAGAAAACATAAAGTACTGGAGGTAAATAGACTGTAAAAAGAGTGAGTTTTCATATTTGTCTTGAAATTAAATTTCAGATATTTTATTTCTTCTTATTTATCTGGTAATGACTTGTATTGGACATTAATGATCTCTCTCTCTGTCTCTCTTTCTCTCTCTCTCTGTCTCTCTCTCCCTCTTGCTAATGCTCTCAATTTTTCTTCCTTCCTTCCCTTCTTTCATTTTCTTCCTTTCTCCTTTCTCTCCCTTCTTCCTTTTTCTTCCCCATTTTACTTCATTCCTTTCCCTGAGAAGTGGACTCACAGATAAAGAATTTGGACATAAATTAGAAGTCATCTATTTCAACCATTTCATTTTACATTTGAGAAAACTGAGATTTAGAAAAGTTAAGAGATTTTACATCATATAGATATTAAGTAGGATCTGAACTCAAATCTTATGAATGCAAACCCTCTCTCTTGCTGCCATTTTCACTTCCTCAAAAACACTGGCCTATTTAGTTGTCCAAATACAACACATAAAGATCTTGTCTCAATTCAACCAACTGTCTCTTTTCCTTTAGTGGGCAGGGAAAAAAAATTAAATCTAACCTATAGAAATCTGCAGAGTCTGGTAAGTTTGCTGCTCTGACAAGTCAGTGTTTTTTCTGGCGAAGCATGGGAAATATATAATCTGGAATTCAATTTATACAAATTAAGGTATCAGTTTTTATTGGTGATACTGGGACTGGTGTCCACATCAGTGTTTTCTACCCAATGAAGTTCTGCAATGAAGAGAGGTGGAGAAAGCTTTAGGTAAGAGAAGTACACAAAAATAAATCATTCTTATCTGAAGCAAAATTAAATTTAGGGGCTCATGTAGAGAGAAATTGATATGGCTAGATAGATAGATAGATAGATAGATAGATAGATAGATAGATAGATAGATAGACAGACAGACAGACAGACAGACAGACAGACAGACAGACAGACAGATAGATAGATAGATAGATAGATAGATAGATAGATAGATAGATAGATAGATAGATAGATGATGCACACACATATATACATCCACACATATACATGTATGTATGTATATGGCATTTATAATATATACATATATTTTAAATATGAAATATATTGAAATAAAAGATCTGTTGAATTAAAAAGTGAGATGATCCTATAAAGATAATGTTGTAGTGTAGAATATAAGAATGGGATAAGAATGAATCATGACTAGATTGTAATGATTCCAGTCAGAAAAAAGCAGGGAAAGGATTTTCCTATACTGGAGAAAAGAGAATAATCAAAGAAGGAAAAGGATGCTGAGGGCCAGATGTTAAATTGATGATAAAATATGAATGAGAAGGTAAAAATATTCAATTCATTTCTATTTTCTTTGTCAAGAAGAAGGAACTTGTAATGAAAATGAAACATAAATAAATAACTATCAGAGAAGTAGACCGATAAAAAATAAGGTAAGTATAGGAGAGCACATAGCTATTTTTGACAAATTCACATTTTAAGGTCATAGGCACTTCATATTCCAGTACTTGAAAACTTGGAAGAAATAGTTGTCAAAATTTTGTCTTTAGTATGCTGAAGCCAATGTCTTTCACAAGTCATGGAATGTAGGAGAGCTGTCTGAGGACTAGAGAAGAACCAATCAGGCCTAGTTTTCACAAAAAGAGATAAGTGAAGAAAACTTCTTAGACTAATGAGTTTAATTGGCCTCAGGCCAAATCCTAATGCTTATTCTGTAACAGGAATTGTCTAGAAAAGAAAGTTATGATGAGAAAGCTATGGTATGGCATCTACAAGAAAAGGCTACATCAGAAATGCCTCAGGTCATGATGATGATGATGATGATGATGATCACAATTAGGATGATCATGATGTTGATCTTGATCATGGTCATGATGATCATGATTATGATTATGACAAAGGTAAAATGGGTAAAGTGGAATAAGATGGAATGTGTATTTCCATTCACTGATGCATCTACTATCCCATTGCTGTGAGAACTTTATCCAACTTTGCAGAGTTCAACTATTTATGACTATGTTTCATTTATGTATATCTTCCTGTAATTATTTCCTATGTGGTCTACACAGCATAGTAAAAGCTTTGTTCTCATGACATTACATGGTACCTAATCACCCCATTTGATTTTTGCCTTCATCCCTCAATGTCAAAATATGACTATCCCTCCTGTTTTTCTGATCATCCAACTTTTCAAAGACAATTAGATGTATTGGAGAAGTAGAGCACTGGGCCTAGATAATAATGTAGACATTTAACATGGAGCAGAAAATATTTAGAAAGAAATAAAAATAATCCATCCTTTCATTTTTGAACATTCATCATAAGCAAGAGGGGATTCTCTCTGTATTCATCTATCCTGGATGGTAGAATTAGAAGAGACAATTTTTTGAAAGTAAAGTTGTATAGGAGAGAGAGATAGACATAGTGACAGAAAGACAGATATGGGAGAGATAGAGACAGAGAGAGAAAAAAGAGAGATATAAGAGAAGAAAGGAAAGAGAGAGGAGAAGGAAGAAAAGGAGGAGAAGGAAGAAGAGAAGGAGATAGAAAAGGAGAAGGAAGAAAGAGGGAGAAGATGAAGAAGAGGAGGAAGAAGAGGAAGAGGAGGAGCAGGAGAAAATAGCCAAATAGAGAGCCAACACTTCTTAACAATAGGGAAAAATCCAAAAGTGAATTGGGCAGCCATAAAAGAAAAAGGATCTTCCCCATCCTCATTATAGGCATTCAAATGCAGACTGGATGGTCAGTTGGAGGGATGTCTAGGGATAACAGCTACAGCAATATGGGCTATGTTTGAAGTCTCTTATCACAAATCTCTTGATTCTGTAAAGAGTATATTCACTGGAAGCCTAAGCCCTGGAGATTGGTGACGATCAGTCCCTGAGAGAGGGCTGAGGCCAGGGTGTATAATAACTATCTGCCTCTCCCCAACCTGAGCTCAAATACAACAACAAACAAAGCGTTTTCAGCATGTTCTGTGTAAGTTATGTAATGAAGGAAAGAAAAATCATGAAAAGAGTAAGAAGGAAAAAGAACCTGTTTGATCCTAAAGTAACTTAATTATTTCACCACAACTAAAATGCTGGAGCAAAGCTTTTCAGAGGCCCTCTCAGTCATGACTGAAAAGAAAAGTTATTCATTTTCACTTCAAATTTATAATTTGTACTAAAAACAAATATTAATCCAATACGCTCTGTGCTGTGAATATCAATGGAGTGAGGTAATCTTTGGTTCTATGCTCCCTGGAGATAAGCTCTGATACCAATAAGTTACAGGTTCCTCATGAATTTTTCTGATTTACAAAAGTAATTTACTTTGCACAATCAATTTAGTTATACACCTATTTAGCTTAACTTTTCTGAGGTATTTGGATGGCAATTATTGATTGGGATAAATCCAAAGGGAAATCTCTATGAGTCACTCTCTCTGATATTGTACACCTTGGCATCCTGAAACAAGATGAAAGAAGACACAATGAAATGAGACCACTTAGGAATATTTGACATTTTTGGTCAAATTCTCTGTCTCCTTAGTCAAAATGTGCTCTTCGTTTGATAAAATATTAAAACTTGACAGCTCTGATATTGTGGATCTTGGAGATTTTATGAGCTGAAGACATCCATGGTGCAATCTGTGTTATAAATAAGAAAGATCCAAGGAAGGGTAGTGCAGTAGTCAGGGTGATGGATCTGGTGCTCTACCTGGATTCTAATCCTGGCTGTGCCATTTGCTTCTAGTATAACTTTGGGCAAAGAACTTTTCCTCATTTCAAAAAATGAGATGGTTTGATTCTATGGCATCTAATTCCCTTCTAGCACCATATATTATATAATATATGGTATACAATATAATATAATATAATATATACTAATATAATATTATATAATTATTATATTAGTATATAATAATTATTATAACATAACATAACATATATAACATAACATAGCATAACATAACATAATATAATATAATATAATAATAACTATATAATACAATACCCTTTTGAAGTATAGTTAACCAATGCTGTTTCAAATGGACTATTTGGATATTTGGCCTGAACTGAGTAAAGGATCTTTTATGACTACGTAGTCTAAGGGAAACTTTCTTCTTTTTTTCCTTTTTATTCTTTTTTGCTTTTTTGGAGGGGAGAAGACAGGATAATTAGGGGCTAAGTGACTTGCCCAAGGTCACAGAGCTAGTAAATGTTAAATGTCTGAGGTCAAATTTGAACTCAGCTCCTCCTGACTCCAGCGTCAGTGCTCTATTCACTGTACCACCTCACTGCGCCCAAGGAAAAATTTTTGAGCCAATTCATTTTACTAGTTCAGGAGACAAGTGAATTGTGAAAATCCCATTTATAACTATCTCAGTGAAAGTGAACAGCATCTATTTAACCCTCTGATGTTTTAGTATCAGTAGTTGTAGCATCTTATTAAGGCAGGCAGTCCTTCCTTTCATACAAATTACACCCTATTCAAGTCTTGCCAACTCATCTAGGTCAGAATTCTTTGGAATTCTACCCTGGGCCTAAGAGTTCTGATTGGTGAAAGAACAAGTTTATGCAGTCTCTTAGTCAGTCAACAAACCTTCTTAAGTGCTTAGTACTTAGAACTTCCTCCCCAACTCTTCAAGAAGAGCAAAGAAGAGAAAAATAATCTTTACCCACAAGTCAGACACAGATCGTGTTTGATATCCATACATCATCACAGACATCTTGCCATATGCCATGAGTCCATATCATTCCTTCTGCCATTCCTACTTTCCATATTTCCTTCGTGGAAAAGCAATGACTTAAATCACCTTGAAAAGAGGAAGAATTTTCATTGCTAGTTCATGGGGTTATTCAATAAGGATGGCATAGCTCTGTCACCTCCCTGCCATGTAACACTGGCAAGTCAATACCTCTAGCTCTGCACTTCTTCCATTTATAAACAGAAGTAAATGAGCATTCAATTTTTATTCTACTCTAAAGTCCTAGATATCAATTTAAAGCCTAATAGATACAGGGTTTTAAATAATATTTTCTTCAAAGAAGAACTCCACTTTAATTATGACATCTGCTCTAGTGTATGGCTCATCAATTTAGATAAGAGATTCCCAAACTTATGTGGCCTATAGCCCCCTTTCGTAAAAACAAACAAGCAAATAAATAAATAGGTGGATAAGTAGGAATGAATGAATGAATGAATGAATGAGTGAGTGAGTAAATAATTGAATTACTCAGAACCCCCCTGGAAATCTACTTTCTTTAACTGTTTAATTTTTTTTTAATTTGTATCATTTCACACACATGTGTGTATATTTCAACAAAATCTTAAATTTAATAATTTATTGTAAATTTATGGGTTATTTTTCCTACTTTGAAATTTTGATAACACCATTTTGTGCCATGTAATCATATTCTATCATGCTGTGAGCAAGTCATTACATGCACATATTCCTGTTAGTACATGCTAGACTTCCTGACAACATGTGATGGCATGCTCACCTGACAACATTGACTTGTAAGACCTGGTGACACGCTTAACCACTGATCTGTTATCACTTGCATTTTATGTGTTTATTTGGAAAATAATCTAATCACTAAAGACTTTAACTCTGTTTTGCAACTATGAAATATGTACAAACAGATTTTCAATATTTTCTTTTCTTCTATTCTTATGCTTCCATGCCCCTTTGTTCTTATTCAAAACCCCTCAGCTGCACCGAGTTTACTACTACCACCCCCAGATCATTCTACTGCCTTCCAGGAAGTGGCATTGATGAATTTGGCAACTTCTGGTAAACATTTGGTTTTTGTTTGGGGTTTGCAAAGCCATGGGTTCAGATGCCAGAGGAACCCAGAGTTGCTAGGTAGCACAGTGCACAGATCTCTGGCCTTGAAGTCAGGAAGACTCATCTTCCTGAGTTCAAATCTGGCCTCAGTCACTTCCTATGCATGTGACCCTAGGCAAGTCATTTAGCTCCATTTGACACAGTTTCCTCATTTGTAAAATGAGTTAGAGAAGGAAATGGTAAAACAGCTCCAGTATCTCTGCCAAGAAAAGCTCAGATTGGGACACAAAGAGTTAGAAATGGCAGGAAACAACCAAACAACCAACTTTTTCCTTTAAGGTGCATCTTTGGTTCTCTTTTGCATGAGTGCTTTCCTTACTTGCCTAGATATTAGTGACTTCCCTCCTAGACCATCCTGGTTTTAGATGCTCTGCTTTTGCATGTATCAGTTTTGTATTAATGATATCTACATTTTTATGTGTTCTTGTTTCCTCTCTCTTTCAGTGGAATATAAGCTGGCTTTAAGTTGCCATTGCTTCATCCTTTGGATTTATATTACTGAGTAATGGGTGTAGTATATGACACAGAGCACATATATGATAAATAAACATTTAGAAATTGATCCTGAGTGCATAGAAGCTCAGCACACCCATTCTGTTAAAGTCCTACCAAGCTGGCAAGATTTCAAATGTGGCCTTGCTCATAGAAATTAGACTTGTTACCTAAGGACCAGTCTAGATAAATTTAGAGAGATTCATCACCAAGTTGACTTCAAGATAACAGAATAATTCAATTATGGCAACTAATTTAAATAATTTATTTTGATATAGAAGATTTGGGCTTTGTGTTACTGGAGGAATATCCACAACTACTGAAGTTGTCTCATAGGACATTCTATTTCAAGTGTAAGGGACCTTAAATGGGGGCTACTCAACCACTTTATTTCACAAGTGAAGAAACTGGAGGGTAAAGAGCTTAAATGATTTGCCCAGAGTCAAACACGTATAGCATGAGGCAGGATTTGAATGCAGTGCTTTTGAATCCAGAGTCACTGTACTAAGATACTTCTTTCTACTTGAATAGCTCTTCAGGAAATGAAAGAAATGAAAAGATAATTAAGACCCATTTCGTTCCTCAAAGGCTTTATAAAGTGCCAAGAGAAATAAGAAATGTACACCAAGAAAAATCATCTGAATATGTGATTTCATCTCACTAGTTCTCAACACTATTGGAATTCTATCTGCCCAAGATGGATAGACCACCCATTTATTACCTGTCATAGAAAAATGGAGCTCTACAAGATGATGTAACCCAGAGAAGTGTACATTAAGAGGCAAGTAATGAACTGCTTCAAGGGCAGCACTCCATTCACCAGGCCACACTGCCTGTCATAATACAAATTGAATATTGAATATATATACATATGTATACGTATGCATATACATACATGTATATGTATAAAGGTATACATATACATGTATGCACATGTATGTACATACAAACATATACATAGAAGCATATGCATATGCAAAGAAGAGAGAGAAAGAGAGAGACAGAGACAGAGACAGAGAAAGAGAGAGAGAGAGAGAGAAAGAGAGAGTGTCTTATAAGAGGTACAGCTTGAATTGTCAGATGTCATTTCTCAGTAGAGATATTGTGATTGGCTTCATGTTGGTAGCAGCATTAGAATCATGTTAGCAAAGCATTCACATTGAGAGCTTATTGGAAATAGATAATGACTGGGGACCTTAAGTGGTCCTTCAGTGCCAAGTCAGAAAGTTTGGACTTTATTGGACAGAAAATGAGAAACTACTGAGAATATTAGAGAAAGAGAAAGATCAGAAATACTCCTTTGGTCTGTTAGCCAATCAGCATTTAGTAAGAAATATCTAGTTACCAGCCACTGTAAGTACCAGGGGTACAAAAAATAGTTATTAAGCTGTAGTGATTTCATGTAGAAATCCAGTCCTAATTCTGAGGTTTTTCTTCATGCTTCCTCAAACTCCACCTCTCTTCTCTTTAATTTTGAAATTTGGATTTTTTTAAGGAATAAAAAAATATATATATTGTTAATCCAAAGTGGGGGTTTACTTTTTTTGTTTAACTTTCGATTGTCTTTGATGTTTCAGTTTCTCAGAGAGTGGCCATTTGATGTCTAGACAGCTTATACCATTCACCTTGATAAAACCTGAGTTGATTATTTTGTTTGTACGGGGAGCATATGGTAATTACTCCCTAAAATATTCTGCCACAGCCATCACAGTATGCTAATAATTGCCATTAGCCTTTAAGCTAAGAACTTAAGTTCTTATTTGTAACATGATTTTAGAAGCCTATTCTATGTTCTCCTTCATATTATGTTAACCCCAATTATAAATTAATTGGTCTGGTCTGACATTCTGATTTGCCATCTAGCCATATTATCCTAATTGAAGTCATCTTTTTTTAAAGTATGTTTTTACCCATAAAGGTAGGAAAAGTCATTAAAAAAAACTTCTTTTTGACAAAAAATTAAGTTTTGATGTATATGGCTAAATGCCATTGCCATGGATTTTTTTGTTTTTGTTTTTGTTTTTCAGTTTATAAATATGCCTGATGTATATGATAAGCAAGTTCAGAGAAAGTGCTGTCCCAATCAAATCAGCTCACATATACTCTCCTCAACTATTTAAAGTTGTACTGGGGGTAGGTAGTAGAAAACTATATTACCATTTTTGATTTCCAACTGAGGCACTCTACTTCAATCTGCTAAAATGATCATGAGGGAGCCATAGACAAACATATGTTTTCTCCATGAATAGACACTGATAAAAGAGTTACTGATCAAGTCATAGTAGTAGTAGTAGTAGTAGTAGTAGTAGTAGTAGTAGTAGTAGTAGTAGGATGAGGAAGAGGAAGAAGATGAGGAGGAGGAGGAGGAGGAGGAATAGTAGCAGCAGCAACAGTAGCAGTAGTGGACACAGCAGCAGCAGGAGCAGCGGCATCAACAGCAGTAAATGGGGACCTAACTTGGAAAGGCTACAAACCCTGCCTCTACATAATATGTTTTGCTGTAGATGAAATTTCATGTAGTTTTTTAGAGTATAAACAGAAAATGGTGGGTGTGAATGTATGTATAAGGAACAGATCAGGAAGAACCAGAATGGGGGAAGTTTCAGAGATTAAAAGAATAACAGAATGTAGCGAAGTCAGCAACCAAGCTTAAAGTGAAGAGGAACTCTCTAGGACAGTGGTTCTCAACCTTCCTAATGCTGTGGCCCTTTAATACAGTTCCTCATATTGTGGTGACCCCCAACCACAAAATTATATTCATTGCTACTTCATAACTGTAATTTTGCTGCTGTTATGAATTGTGGAGTAAATATCTGATATGCAGGATGTACTTTCATTGTTACAAATTGAACATAACCACAGGTTGAAAACCGCTGCTTCTAAGGTTTTGAGGTCATAACTAGAAAGAACATGTAAGTCAGCTCCCATTGATTTGAGGTGAAGAGTCAGGCTAGGAAGGTTTAGCAGCAAGCACCTCAGCATACCCAGGGCGGCAGCTAGCACAGGTTCTTAGATCTGCTTTTCTAAAGGAAAGCAACTCAAAATGGGTTAACAGTCTTACTTTAATCAATCAAACAAATCATTTACCTAGTTTACGAGAAAAGTCAACAGCCGGAACTTCAGAGAACACAAACAAGTTACAAGTGTACAAAGAAATCGATCAGGAGACACTGCTTCCAGCCATCTGACCATTATATCCATACCTAGTTGTCTAGCAGAGAGGGAAGCACCAACATCTGGGTTTTCAATGCGGGGGGGGGGGGTGGGGGGGGGCTCAACCACTGCCCAGAGTCTCATTGGCCAAATTACACAACTCTTTCCAAAGTGAGCCCCAAAGTAAAACCTCACATCAGGGTATATATAGCCTTCTCCTGGATCAGAGAATGTCACAGCCCTCTTGACCCACTGCTCAATCACAAAGTAACAAGGTGTGGGCATTCCTGAAGAACAAGCCTCCTGCTTGGCTCCACAACCACATTCAGCCTATTAGGGGGCAGGGTATACTTTCAAATCAGGGAAGGTTCTACATGTCATTTAAGCCTATCAAAGGGCCTAGGGGCAGGGAAGATCTTCAGATTCTCATAACAGGAGAGGGGCAAATAATAGGAGATTTCAAAATGCAGGTTCAAATTTTGATCTCTGGCTCCAGATCCAGTCCTCTGGTGACCATGACAGATGCAGTTGATCTTTGACTCATCCTCTGTGTCCCTAGGATTACATAAATTAGAATATTTTCAAATAAAAGATATTCTAGATATCAGCATTCACTCTACACATTAGCCCTTTCAGCATCAATCTTGCCCCTTCTTTGCTGTTTCTACTTAAGGTAGGGGATCTTGCCATGACATCTGTGGTATGTGTGTGTGTGTGTGTGTGTTTATGTATGTGTCCCTCTCACATCTGTCTCACATCTTTCTCACACATACACACACACACATAGTTCATACTTAGATATCTCCCATATATAGATTTTACAATGTATATCACACACATATCTTACATATATATCTATCTCACATATATATTACATATTTACACACATACATATATGTGTGTATATGTATGCATACACATGCAATTTTGAGAAAAAATCCCCTATGTAATTCTATGTATTTCATAGTATACATTTAAAAATATTTTGAGAAAGGGGGAAAAAAAGCTTCACAAGACTGCCAAAGGGGTCCAAGGAACATAAAAGTTAAACTTCCCCAAATTGAAATAATAACAGTCTTACAAATAGGTTTTTAATTTTATGGGAAAATTTCCCTTCTGCCAAAGTCCTATATCACTTTTTTCCATTGTTGTTTATTGTTTCATTTTATTTTGTCAATGTATTATTTGCAAATTAAAAAACCCTTTTTGTTTTTACATTATGTATATTTTAAGATTAACCCCATTCCCTGAGGGGTCTCATCTAACAAAGTAAAGCTAATAAGCAACACTAAAAATGCCATGACCTCTCTGCAAGGGTGTATAACATTCCACATCTGGAGTGTCTCCCAACTTCTCTATTTTTAAAATTGTTTTCATTATCAGAAATCCATTTTCTTATCCTCCCAGTCCTCACTCCCTTGAAAAAAGGAAATATTCCTTTTAAGAAATGTACAAGATCAGTAAAAGAATCTCTCATATTAGCTATAAACACACACACATGCATATGTACATGTGTACACATGTATATGTATGCACCCATGCTTACATATCATTTATGTGTGTGCATTTCTGTGCCTATATGTTTCATTATTGGTCCTCTATAGTAATAGATTGGCATTGTAATGGTCTTACTTCTTAAATCCTTAGAACTTATTTGTCTTTATAGAGTTGTTGTGATTGTATAAATTGTTCCACTGCTTTTACAGATTTAAATCTTCATCATATTATAAAAGCCTTTGAAATTATTCATTTTTATAATATTGATGTCATATTATAAATTGTTCTTCTGCCTCTGCACTGTTCACTCTCCTTCACTGCACATGAAGCTTTCCAGGGCTCTGGGAAATCATCTATTTCCCCATTTCTTATAGCACAGTAATATTCCATAACATTCAGAGATCACAATTTATTCAGTCATTTCTCAATGGATGGGCACCTTCTCACTTTTCAGTTTTTTCGCCCTTGCAAAAAGAACGGCTATAAATGCTTTTTTTCCTTCATGAAGAATATTTTCCTATTTCTTTGATCACTTTTGAGTATAGGTCTAGTAGTGATACAGCTAAAACAAAGGGCATGTGCTATATATAAACTTATTTATTTATTTGCTTGTTTATTATATTTCCAAATTGTTTTCCAGAATGGTAGGATCACTTCCACAGATTCACCCACAGTTCATCAGTATGCTTATTCTCCCATATTCTCTCAGACATATGCTATTTTCCTTTTTAGGAACTTGGATGGTCTGATGAGTGAGACATAGAATCTCAGAATTGCTCTCATTTACAACTAATTAATAATGATTTGGAGCTATTTTTATATGACAATAGATGCTTGGGTGTCTTCCATTGAGAACTGTTTCATCATATATATAGATCAATTATTAGGTGGAGAAAGTTTGTTATTCTTATAACTGTGAATCAGTTCTTCATATGCCAGGGAAAAGAGACCTTTATCAGAGAAATTTGATGCAAAGGACAAAAGGATTTTTGTTTGTTTGTTTGTTTTCCCCCAAGTTAATTGTTTCTGTGTTAGTCTTATCTCCATTGGACATAGTTATTATTTTTATAATTTGATGTAATCAAAAGTATTCAATTTATCTCCTGTTTTCTACTTTGTGCCCTGTTAATCATGCGTATGTTCTCCTATGCATAAATATAATACATTGTATAAAATTTAGGTCCTTTGAGGCTCAACTTGGTATAAGCTGTGTTTGTCATTTTGTCTTTATCATTGTCACCAGTAATCTCATTGCCTCTAAAACCATTGTAGAACACTTCCTTGTTCAAAATAAATGATTGAAGATGCGAGAGAGAAAAAAGGAACTGTCATACTGGCCAAGAATTAGAACATACGCCTCAATTCATTGTCACACTCTACCACCTCACTTCCACATGGGGAAAGGCACATTTCATTATTAATTTCATTGACTTAAATTTCCTGAAAACATACATACATACATACGTACATACATACATACATATGTACATACATACACAAATTTTTATGTGTATGTGTATACACACATATTTGACTTTAAGACTATCTGAGAGTAGAAGAATAGAGAGCACAGGTTTTCTTTCAACATTATAACTTTTCTATGAATAGCCCTGACACATGAGATAGATTCTCAAAAGGTAACTTATGGCAAGATGTAGTCAATCATTGGACAGGATGGGCAGATATTATTGAACTGTAATCAATAGCTCTAAAAGGCATGGACACACTGACAAAGGCACCAGTATAAAAATATAGTATGGAATTTGAATCATTCTTCTAAATCATTTGCCATAAAAAGATTCTTTACAAAAACATTTTGAAATTTTAACTGTGTCTCGTTCAATGGGGAAAACACACACACATACACACACATACACACACACACATTTGCTTCAGAGTAAAAGCATTGAAGCATGAATCTTGATTCAGTAATTTCATACCTGTCTGATTTCAGATACGTGTTACTTAATCTTTGCAGCTCATGTTTTCTTCATATAGAAATATGTGTATGTGTGGGTATATATGTATGTATAGATACATGTGTGCATGTATAGATAGGTAGATAGATAGATATAGATAGAGGAAAGAAAGAAAGAAAGAAAGAAAGAAAGAAAGAAAGAAAGAAAGAAAGAAAGAAAGAAAGAAAGAAAGAAAGAAAGAAAGAAAGAAAGGGAAAAGAAGGAAGGAAGGAAGGAAGGAAGAAAGGAAGGAAGGAAGGAAGGAAGGAAGGAAGGAAGGAAGGAAGGAAGGAAGATGGATAGATGGATGGATGGATTCATAGATACATAGACATAGGGGGCAATAGAGATAGACATGGAGATAAGGGTAGTGACAAGGACAGGTAGAGGGCTGAGGATAGAGATCTGTATACGTTGGAGATATATGTTAATATAGTAAGTAAATATAAATAAATACAAAATAAGCATATACCATGAACATTAAATGTTTAATATATATCATGTGTATATGTTATAAAAACAAATATGCGCATTGCCAAAATGTGCATATACATACGTAGATTGTAGATACACATCTGTATGTGCATACCTCTCTGTATCACTGAGTTCCTTATATGTGTGTGTGTGTGTGTGTGTGTGTGTGTGTGTGTGTATAACTATATTACTATCACCCAAGCATGATCTGCTTGGAAATATACAGTGTAAATATAAATTGAAAAGAAAGATATACCTGACTCTCAAGGAGCTCCCATTCCACTGGGGATGAAGAGGATAAGAGTGATTGAAGATTTCAGTTGCAGTTCCCTCCATTTTTGGGGGGGTGGTGGTATAATGCAAGGTCCAGGAGTTCTTCAAATAAAGCCCACGATTATTTGAACATCACAGCAGTTCTGGAGGTTATAGCAGAAGGGTGGGAAATAATGAGACTTTTTTGGCCAAAGCACAAGGAGGAGGGAACATGGTCAAGTCCCATAAAATCATTGCTATGAATGACTTCTGAGGGCTCTTTCAGTTCTAAATCCTTTGGTCCTAGGAGGATAATTGTAGAATACTAACATAATGCCAGACAGTCAATAGTTACTCAATAATCATATTTAAGCACATATTTTGTGCCAGACACTGTGTTAAAGGGGAATCACAATAATATACTCTTTTTGTCAAGATAGAGTGCCAGCCTCAAAGTTAAGATGAACTGGGTACATCTACCCCAGTTCCACGCATGGGATGTAAGAGTTCTCATTACACAAAGAATTCCTCTAAGACTCTTAATTGCAGGTTGTAATTGCTGCTGGTTTCCAGTGAATGAGAGCAATTCCATGTTAGAAGCTCCCCAGATAGATGGAAATAAAGGTCTAGACCCTCCTGACCCCCACCAAATGAAAATGAATGAATGAATGAACAAATGAATAAATAGATGAGTAAAAAACAAAAATTCAATGAGTCACGATTTACCATTTGGACCAATCAGTTCTGCTTCTTTTACTTCAATCGGTGAGAAAACGGTGTTTAAATGGAAAGCGAAGGACATTTTTTTCTCCTATTGAAGGTTTTCAGAATGTCTAACTTCTGAAAATAACCACAAACTCTTATCTGTGAAAGTGATATGTTCAAAACTGATTCACATTACTTCAACTTGAGCGCCACATGTATGTGAACATAAGAATTGTTTCAAGGAGGAAAATAAAATCTTGCAAAGAGAGTACATGAAAACTCCATTAAGAATGTCAAAATTCTAATCACAAATCATTTAAGCAAGAAAATTGCTGTCTTTTATGATGGACTGTTTCTAGACTCAAAGACACTTGCTGCTGGTGCACATTCTCTTTCTCTCCCTTTGATACACTAATAATCCCATGTGTTTGGATATTTTCCTTTATAAGAAATATATCTGTTTTTTCATTCTGTACTTCTAATAACTTTGGGAAGGAGCTGTATAAGACAAATGCTTTTACCTTTCAGACATAAGAGACCTAGTAAGGTCATCTTACTTATCCCAGGTGAAAGGATCATAATAATGATGGAGCTGGCCCTGGAGCCCTTTTGATTTTCCAAACAGGTTTCTTTCCAATTAACCCTGAGTAACGAGGCAGGAGGCAGCCTTTAGAGTTACTCTGAAGACTGATTCCTATCCAGACCAGGAAGCCAATAATGCTGTGTCAAAATTAGAGTTGAGTAGAATGTAAGCTCCTTGAGTGCAAAACATTTTCTTTTCTATATTCATTTCTTTCTTTCTTTCTTTCTCTCTTTCTTTCTTTCTTCCTTCCTTTCTTTCTTTCTTCCTTTCTTTCTTTCTTTCTTTCTTTCTTTCTTCCTTTCTTTCTTTCTTTCTTTCTTTCTTTCTTTTCCTTCCTTCCTTCCTTCCTTCCTTCCTTCCTTCCTTCCTTCCTTCCTTCCTTCCTTCCTTCCTTCCTTCCTTCCTTCCTTTCTTCCTTCCTTCCTTTTTCTTTATACTACAGTGCTTTACAGAGTTAAAGCTTAATAGGAACTTTATGAATTAAATTGAACACTTATATTCAGTGGTAATAGTGAATCATTGAAGCTTCTTGAGGGGCAGTATGACTTGGTCAAACCTTTGCTTTAATAATATCAATTTAATTCCTTTGTATAGAATAGAAGGGATATAAAAGAGGCTCGATAGAGCAGGGGAGAAGCATTTAATAAACTGAAACAGTTCTCTAAAAGAAATATGATGAAGGCCTGACAGTGTGACCATGCTGCGAATGGAGAGGACGTTATATTGGTAAGGAGAGGGAATGAATATGGTTTAGCAAAGTGGAAGTATGGGCCTGACTAAGAGTCGGGAATAACTCAAGCCTGCAAACTTGGGTACTGAGACCTGAGCCTCTACTCTCAAAAGTAACAGGAAATTAGGAGGAGTGGTGAGTATAGAGAGAAAGATAATACATGGAATATTTCTTTGCATTTTCTGACATTATGCCTTTTTACAATTAACATTTATAAATGTATGGAGGTAAAAAAACAGTAATATATACTTGTATTTAGAATCAAAGAGGCGAAAATCAGAGATGATTTTTAAATGATTTTGTGGAAAAATTGCTTTCATTTTTGTTACTGAATTTTTTCACTCTAGTGTTGCCTTAAATTAGAAACCCCAGTGCTTTTCAGATAATGCAATTTTATTTAAAAAAACCATAATTTACATATGAAATTCCAATCCAACTGCTGTTAAAGTTGTACCACTGTGTATAATGGTGATGGCATTTAAAGATCCCCCTGTATTGGCTTGGTTTTTGTGTTGTGTGCTAAAACCCAGAGCTTGTGAATCCCATTTGTGGGATGGACTTGTTGATGTGAAGAGAGAGGGTTAAACAGGGTGAAGCTGGATTTAGAGAGAGAAGGCCCAAGCAGAGAGTGGCCCAAGCAGAGGAGGCCAGAAGAACTTTTGGGGAGCAGTATTGTGGAGGCAGAGAGAGAATTGCCAAGGGCCAGAGTTGCTGAAAGAGAGACTGTTGAGGGCCAATTGGAGCTGCCCAGGACTTTTGAGAACTGCCACCTGGAGCTACCAAGAACTGAGGAGGCATGGCTGTGATGTCGGTATTTTGTCTGTCTATTTTGATGTTGTTTTGCCAGATTTGTCTGCTGGTGAAGGACAGTGCTGTTGTTGCAGAAGTCCTGGAACCTGGCTGTTGGTTCAGAAGCCCAGAAGAAGGATTTTCTTGCTGTATGTTCACAGAAATCCTGGCAGAGGGTCTTCCAGATCTTTTTATGGGTTCTGGGACTGTTCTGCAGGCAGAGAGTGGATTGATGAGTACACTGGTAGTGTACCTTGTGGCTTTGTTAAGCTTCCTCTCCCCAGGAACAGAGATTGCTGAGAACTTGCCTCTTGTCAAGATGAAGAAATTACCTCTCCTTGAGTATTCAATGCTGTGAAAATATCTTAACCTTATTGTATGTTAAGGGTGGATAACCTTTTGTGCTATCCCTTGTCCCTTTTTAGAAAAGTGCTTGGCTAATGGATGGTATAGTAATTCAGATCAGGGTAGGGAACTTTTGACTTTTTGTGCTCTGTGACTAACCAAATGAATGCACTTTGTTTATGATTGGAAACTAATCTCCATTTGAGAAGAGAGACTTTGACTGACTAAATGAATGTTCTCTCCAGGGGTGGAGCAGTACTTGGATTGAATTGAGAACTTACTTGCTTAATGAAAGAGGTACACTGTATTTTGATTTTGTCTGTTTTGTGAAAGTTTTTTGCCATTTTTTTTGCCTTAATTTGTCACTGAATAAAATAGAGTTACTATGCTGGTATTCCAAACCTTGAAAGTTGCCTTTGCTTGGCATTACACTGTGCACTAGAAAGATTCATCATTGTGAATTAAGTTGGAACCCCTAATGTTGGGTTGTTGAAGATATCAAAAGCTGTTGTATGGGTGCTATTTAAATGTGATGATGAGAAGCATGCAGAATACCAAAATCAAAAGATGAAATGAAAGGGTGCCAAAGCACACCCATAGTCCAGATGGATTAGTTGTCATCCAGATATATGTACAGTAATAGTAGAAAAATGGATGGAAACAATAATAAGAAAACCAGGAGAAAGTACAGAATTCAGTTGATTGGGAAGACACAGGGGTTAGTTGTGGTCCCCTGTGGCTTAAAGGAATAAGTCCATAGGGCTCCGGAGCCAAATGGACAAGGAAAATATCATTATAAACTAGCATGAGTTTGATTCTTTGGAGGTTCCTGACTTTGGTAGTTGTACCTATTGTAACTTTAGAAACCTATGCCTGAGAGATAATTAGCTTACTTGAGTTGGATCAGGTGAATAATCAATAAGTATTCATTAAATTGCTATCTTATGTTAGACGTTATGCTAGAAACTGGAAATACAGAAAGTTTTTACTGAGGAAAGAAAAATTTTCAATTTCAAGGAATTCAAATTCTATGGGGTGAGAGAATACATGGATTGGTATATACAATCTAAAAGCAAGAACATCTGGGAGATGAAGTAGAAGTAGCAACTGGAGTTAACTGAAAATGTCTCCTGTGGAGGTGGTTTCTGAACTGATCTGGGAAGGGAATTAGGGATTCTAAGAAGCAGGAAATAAGAAGGGAATACATTCCAGGCTTGAATGACAGTGTGTACAAAGGCAAGGTGTCTGGAGATGGAATATCATATGGAAGATATAAAGAGAGATATAAAGAACATCAATTAAAGGGGTAGGTAGGAGGTGCAGTGAATTGCATTGGTCCTGGAGTCAGCAGGACCAGGGTTCAAATCCAGCCTCAGACACTTAACACTTACTAGACATGTGACCTTGGGCAAGTCACTTAACCCCAACTGGCCCTCCAAAAAAGAAAAACGAAACAATACAAAAAAAAGAATACCAGTCGAGCTATAAAGAACATCAACTGAACTGGATTGTAGAGTTCATGAAGGGTAGTAATACATAATAATCCTACCAAAGTAGCTTGCCATCGAGTTTTGAATTTTAATGTGAATTACTGATGTTTTACTTTTTTAAGGCTTATTTTTAAATGTTTTGCTATTTAGAATCAATCAATAAGTATTTTTTAAGTGTTTACTATGTGTTAGTATGTAAACTAAGGGACTACAAAGACAAAATTCACACAGTCCCTATTCTAAAGATGCCTGTGGTCTTATGGAAGAGACAATATCATGCAAGGAATGCAAAGTCGTTAAATCCTTTGACTTTGAAAGGATTTGAGATGTAGTTGGAACCTTCAATTTAACAGTTGAGATTAATGTTCAAAATAGTCTTGTCTGGAACATTAGCAAGGTAGTATTATAGAATGGTTAGAGCACAGAGCTTGGAATCAGGAGAACTTACACTCTTCCCCTGCCTCAGAAACTTACTAACCATAGAAACCTGGGCCTCAATTTCTGCTTCTGTGAAATGAGGGGATTAGCCCCTCTGATTTCTAAGGTCCTTCTGAACTCCCCCTCTGTGATCTTATGTAATGAATAGCAACAATAGCTCTGAATTAGTTGGCTCCGAATTAGTATCATCTAGACTTCTATCATGTCTGATTTCTTCTTTGATTCTGACAATTATATTATCAACACAGGGTGTTATCGGGCACTGTAGGAAATGAAAAGTGTTCAGGATTTCTAGTCCAAGACCAGGATTCTCATGTTAGTTCAGCTGTTCCCTTTGCAAACTTGGGCACAACACTTACCCACTCTGGGCCATGGTTTCCACATTTATAAAATGTGGACACTGGATGACATGACGCCTAAAGTCTCTTACTAGTTGAAATCTAGTGTATTTATAATGTTTATGAGACACTTGACAAGGCTGGATTGGTCTAACAAATCAATTAGGAATTGACTTAAAGTCTAGATGATGATTGTATAGGCTCATACTATGAAGAGGTGACAAGGGCTTTGTCCCAAGGCACAGAATTGCAAAATATACTTAAATCAGGAGTAACGATTCTTCTAAAAGACGGCATAATTTTGAAAATATATTCCACAAATATTTTAATAGCACTTTCACTCTGTGTAGCAACTTGGAGAATAGAGCAAATGTTTTGATGTCATGATTTTGGAGAAGCCAAATGAGTTTTGGATGGCAAGCGGTCGCCAGATTCCAATAGGTCAGCTCTTTCATGATGCAAATGCAGATGTGCCATCACATTACAGCTCTCCCACAAAATAAGGTTTTTGATAGGACTCCCCTTCCCTGCCTGCCATTATCATAACTCAGTTCCATATCCTTCCCGTTGGCTTTTGTTTACCACCCCCTGTTTTACCATCATACTTGGATTTATCTCTTTTATTTTTTGGCTTCTATTTTGCTTTCCCTATAAATTCATCATCCCATTTCAACATACTTCCATTTTCCCTCTTATTCTTTCCTACTCATTTACCTTTGTGAAGTTGAGCTAATAATGGTTCCTAAGGATCTCGTGAAACATTGAATCTGTTATTCATAGCTGTACTTCCTAGCCAAAGAACTCTGTTTGGACTCTGCTTATGTCCGGTATCTCCCCTTCCATGTCTACAAACTGTGTTAGAAGAGAGATACTTCTGTAGCATACAATAGTGAACTCATCTTGCCTAGTACTAGATAATTTTGCATTCAATTTATTTTCTACTTTGTATTAAAAGCATACAATATCAATTTCTATCACTGGTGCCTCCATTTATCTTTTTTCATGCTCTTTGAGAAAGGCCCAAATAATTTTTCATTTGTTTTCTCTTTTTTTCATATAATCTATAAGGCAGTACTCTTAATTCATTAAATCAGTAACATTTAATGTAATTAAAATAGCAAAAAAAAGTAAGACATTTTAAAGTTCCTCTATGAACAGTTGTTGCCAAATGTGTTTTCCTATTAACATGAGACTAATGTAACCATATCATTGTTAAAATAACCTATGGGGACTCATTTTTCTTTGCAGGAATATTTTATTTCTAAACAGAAGTTAAACAAAACTTGCCTTGTCTGAAATATCTTTGTGGGATGCTTGTTTTAGGCTTAAACAATGCCACAATGGCAGCCTCTCACCATTCCCATAATGGTTATTACCTGAGACAACTTTTTGGACAGAGATTACAGGACATTTATAGACAATGACATTTGAACACACAGTAGAAGTTTGTTGCTACAATTGTCAGGATAAATTGCATTTCCCATACATTGTGTATAGGGTAGAAGTTGTCATTCAATCTTTCAACACACAGACCACATCCCACCACGCCCTTCTATCCTATGCTGCCTCTCAAAATCTGCCCAAGTTCATCTGCATTGTTTCCATAATAATATCTACTCATCTCATCTGCCACCATTCCCCTTTTCCTTTGTCCTCAATCATTCCCAACATCAGGGGCTCTTCCAATGAGTCCCATCTTTTCATTATAACTGGAGAATATATATACATATATATGTGTATATGTGTATGTATGTATGTATATTCCTATAGTAACTCTATTGAATAAGGGCAGTTATACACAATCAGAGATGTGCTGTTAAATGTTTAAAAACTGGATCTCTGAAAATTCAAGATAGACTTTTATATTTAATCTGCGTAATTCAGATATTCTCCATGAATTTTTAATTCTAGATAATCAACAAGACAATAAATCAAGCTCTGATTTGTAGTGTTTGCCAAATTCTATTGTGTAAATGTTCAGACTGAACATTTAAAACTAGGTTCAAGAAACAAGAGGAGCTAGCTCCAGCAAATACTTCTATATTTCAATAGAATGTAAGCTCCCTGAGGTCAAGGAATGCATTATGTTTTCCTTCTGCATCTCTAGAACCCAGAAGAGAGATTAGTACATATTAAACCCTTCACCACAGTTTACTA
Source organism: Pseudocheirus occidentalis (assembly GCA_028646575.1). NCBI lineage: Eukaryota > Metazoa > Chordata > Mammalia > Diprotodontia > Pseudocheiridae > Pseudocheirus > Pseudocheirus occidentalis. The sequence continues at coordinate 13,404,484 of CM053598.1, read as the reverse complement.
TTACTATTGCCACTACTGTAGTCACTCCTAAACTTGGGCTGAGAAAATGAGAAGTTACCAAGTATTGGTGACCAAATATCTGTCAGGAAGTGGCAATGGCATGGTTAGGAGTCTACCTAGGTTATTGTCTTAATATCTGGTTTTGGTGAAGGTGAGGTGGGGTGTCAAAGGCAGCAAACTCTATTTGAGGGACACACAAAGGAAGAGGCACCATATTTGAAATGTAAGGGTCCACTTGGAATCAGGAATTCCCACTAGTAGGGAAAATGGAGTGGCTGGGACCTCAAAGCAGTTGGAGCTGAGCTTTTTAGAAAGGAGAGTACCTTGGGGGAGGCAGAAGGCCTGTGCTTGTAATAGATAGGGATCTTGATGGTAGGAAGGGAAGGAGGGAAACATTGATTGTGCATAATACAGATTTTCAACCAAGTTTCTAGATTGATGTGGATGTCATGTGTATAATAGTCAGAATAATGAGGATTATTCCAAGAAAGAATGCTTGTTGCATGCTGATATATGTTTTTACCTTTGTTCCACCATTTATTCCTACCATGTACGGAATATATTCTCTATACTTTCTTACTATACTTTTCTTATCAAAGCATGCAAAACTGAAGTACTGATTCCACTTAATATAATCCTTCAAGATTCCTTCCTTTCTTATAGAAATACTAGCCTTTTCTCTCCAAGGCAGAACTGCTAATTGATGTCTCATGTTTCTTTTTGGGAGACTGAGTGGAAAATGAGAAACTAACTTTAAGGAGGAACCAGTTCCATTTTAATCACCATCCAGTTTAGTTTTAGGAATAAAATACATGCTATTATAGTAAATGTACACTCTCATCTGAGGGGAGCTGAATTCTAATGTTCTTTACAAATTTATGATTTTATGACATCTTCATTAGCAATTGCCCTCGTGACTTTATTCTGGAATGAACAGAAAGCATTTATGATGCACTTCCTATGTACCAAGCAGAAGGGATAGCTAGTGGTACACACACGGTGGCAGGGCAGCTGGCAAAACAGTTGGCTGAACACTTAGATGGTGTGTGAAGCCTAGTCTGGCCTCTGCTATTAGCTTGACGTCATGGGTTGTGTGTTTGTGGTCACTATCTCACCAAACAGGCAGAAATGAAAAGGGAGTGATTATTCCAAGGCTGGAAGGCATTCTACCATTTCTAGACCCTGCCACCTGCAGATTGACCACTGTCTTCCTCCTCCTCCACTTCCTCCTTCTTATCTCTCTTCCACTGTAGTCTTCAGGTCCTGGAGCCATTCCAGGTTCTTATTTATATTGGGTTCATATTGAACTATCTAGCTTGGTTGTTCATATTAAAACTGCATACACATAGTGTTGGGGTTTTTTCATATTTAAAATTGTCTTTTGTTTCTTTCCTTGGCCAGATGTAGGTTTTCAAGTTAGTGATTACTTAGCAATAATTTCTTTGCCATGTCACCACACTCCAACCTACTTCCCAATTTACAGCTTTTCTCTATCTGTTGGCTCTCCAAGTAAGAATATAACCTCCTTGAGAGCAGGGGCTATCTTGGATGGGCATTCCCAGTACTTAGCATAATGTCTAAGAGCTAAAATCATGCATTCATTCATTCATGCAATTATAAATCCCCTCTGACAACTACATTAAAATACACCAAAATATTTGATATACAACCAAAAATACTATAGGATGCAACAATTTCCATGAATATAATGGAAATACCAGTGGAAAGCTCATGATATTGTCAAGGTTCAGAGTTGGGAGAGCTAATTTAATTTTTTTGAAAGAATTCAATCAGATCTTCTCTTTAGCCAAAAGGACCTTTTTTAAGGCAAAAGCATGGGGGCCTGAGACTTAGCAAGGAGGTAATGTTTGGGCAGTGAAAACCTGAAAACTTCCCAGAATGGATCTTATGAATTGGTGTCAGTTCTGAAGGTCTACTTCAACTCCCTCCCCCCCCCTTCACTTCTGCTGTCAATCAGCAGAAAGGCCTTTAGGGAGCTTTTGACCTCCACCCTTCTTTACTAGTGCCCTGGTGACCTTTCTCCATCCCTCCCTCCCTCCTTCCTTCTCCTTTGCTTCAGGACTCTTCTCCCTTTCCCTTGCTGTCAGTCAGCATCCTTGTTCTTTGTAAGCCTGTTTCCCAGCCACTGAGAGATGTTGGCGGGTTTCCCTGTTGCTTGCCATTGTAGAAGATTTTTGTACCAAGACTTGAGTCCAGCCATTGGGAGAAGGGACAGTCAGGGGAAGGGAGCTTGACTGCATTAGGGATTAAAAATTCTGTTCACCCCACATTGCATGCCTCCTCCTCATGATCAGTCATGGGCAGGACCACCCTCATCTCCTGAGGGAAGAAAATAAATTCTTGTTCTTATCCTAAGAGATCTCCATGTTCTTGATGAAATTTTGGAACGAGGTGTTTCATCTCAAACACTCATATACACAAAAAGTTACACAGCTTGTAGGAAGATGATGGAATTTCAGGGTTTCTAATAGGGGTTGGAGATTTAGGCACAAGATGAGGAAGATGGGTGACACAAGATAAGGGAAACAGGGAAAATTTTGTGACCCGGGATGGGGGATGACAAGGAATTCCATGATCTGGGATAAGGGGGAAGTTTTATGACATTTCAAGATAAGGAAAGAGACTTTAGGATACTCTCCAGCTCAGGGGGGCCTCCCCAATAACTGAGAAAGCAAGCCTTAAACTTATGTTATCCTTTTTTTTTCTTTTTTTTTTGGAGGGCAGTTGGGATTAAGTGACTTGCCCAAGGTCACACGGCTAGTTTTTTTGTGTTAAATGTCTGAGGCCGGATTTGAACTCAGGTACTCCTGACTCCAGGGCTGGTGCTCTATTCACTGTGCCACCTAGCCGCCCCGACTTACGTTATCCTTTAGGGTACCTCTTTATCCACATCAATATGTCAAGGACACTGGGATCCAATAAGTCTGAAAAATAGGTAACATATCAAGTCATCTCTCACATTGCCCTGTTATCTAATGGCTTTCTTTACCATAATCAGTCAGGCTAGTATAGAGAAACTAGCATCTAGGACATTTAGGTGATGTAACCTAGACTAGGTGCTTTGCCAATGTGTCTTTGATTAAGCCAAGCATCTGAAGAGGGAAGGCAGGGCTTTTGTTAACCAGCACATTGTCAATAATGAAAGATGAACAACAATGGCGCATGTGCAAATTTGAGAAACACAGAGAACTCTCTTTGTGTTAGAGTTTGGGAAGCCTGTTCTTTAGTGGAATGGAAATTGGCAATAATTTCTCCAGGGTTTTGATCCCAGGAAGGTCTGCCCTATCTGTGAGTTTTAAGGAAAGTTCTTTTGGGGGATTCTGTCAACTTATATTTGGCTAATTATTTAGAGTTATATGAGTTCAAAGATCATTTATTCCACCTTTCCCATTTTATAATGTCCACAAGGGAAGACAAAGCCTACAGATTTGAAGTAACTTGCCAAAGGTCAAACAGGTAGTGAGGAAACCAGGCACTCTGATCCCCATTCTAATGTCCTTTCTCCTATGCTATGCTTCATCTGTGAGTGGCAGAAAAAACCAAGCAAACACTGGGGATCTTGCCAGAATTGGTTAGCTTGCTAAAAGACAAAGGAGCAGGTGAATTGTGGTAACAAGACTAGACTAATTAGACTTTTTTCTGAGAACCTGCTGTTTCTATTCTTAGGAAATTATCCCCACTGAAGAAAATCCATTACATATATATATCAAATGACATTAAATAAATCCCATCAAAGCAGAACTTCTCAGTGTCTGAGTCTGCCTTCAAAAACTAGACAGAGAGCATAGAGAAGAGAGAGGCTCTTCTTGATTCCTCTAGTCAACCCACCTCTGCATTTGACCTTTACATATGCATGTAACCATGTTGTCTACTCCAATAAAATAGAGCTCTCTTGAAAGCAAGGACTATTTCATTTATGCTTTTGCTGGTGGAATGCCAGCACCAGGCACAGGGAAGATACTTTGAAAATGCTTGCTGACTGATTGACAGACATCTATTGTCATTGTTAATTCAAACCTTCCCTGGCAAGTTAAATAGATGATCTCTTCTCTGAAAAACAATGTGTCCACTTCATTAATGCCATTCAGAGATGATTCCCCAAATGACCATAATCACCACCCCAGGCAAGGATAAACTTTGATGGCCTGATAAGTACACTCTTCTGGCACTCTGGTTTGGGAGGCAGATGATGAGATTAGCACAAGCCTGGGCAGCATGAAAATGCCTTTTTGGAGAAGGAGCTGGGGGATAATTATATATCTGATTCTTCTTTGGTGACCCAGGGTGGCAAGGATGCTGTTATCATGTACACTAAATATATTCTGGAAATAGAATCCTGCATTAGGAAGCATTCTATTCTGATGATGCATGCAAGACTTGGATGGCAGAGGCAGACCTTATATGACATGCAATAATCTCCATGTTGCTGTAGATAGATACCTCCTGATTGAGTAGTTCCTTTCTACCATCTACCTTGACCTTACATTCTTCCCCCAAATCCAGAGGAACATCATTGGACAATAGATGTAGAACTAGATGGTACCTCCAAGTCACGCCACCTAATACAATTACACTATTTTACAGAGAAGAATCTGAGGCTGATAAAGATGAAGTGACATTCCCAAGGCCACACAAGTGAATTTTATCAGTTTCACCAGTGCCTCAAGTGGGCATTTTTCTTGTTACTCCCCCCCATATTCCAGCTAAAAAGGCTGATCAATTCTCATCCATCTCTATACCTCAGTTCACTGAGTTTTATCCTTCATACAGCTGCCCACATGATTTCCCATTCATCAGATCTGGACTTGATAGGTCTTTACTCGTTAAATTCTATTGCTTCCCTTTAGCTTCAGGATCAAATATAAGCTTGTTTTGGCTTTGAACGTCTCTTATAAACTTCACCCAACTTATTTTTTGTTAGTCCCATGATATAAAGATTTTCTCCCCAGCCAAGTCAGTCTTTTCTCTGTGTTTTATACCTAGCACCACACCTTAAGACTTTGCCTTGGCAGGCTCTAACCATCATTCTTTCAACATATTCCCTCCTTCCTCACTTCTTCTCCCTGAGCCCTCTCTGTTAACACCACCTGCCCGCACCACCTTCTACACAAAAACATTCCTCATCTCACTTCTGACTACCCTCATTCCCTAATAGGAAAAAAAGGTTCATTTATTTTATAAACACATTTACTGAATATACATGTATTGTCTCCCTTGGTAAGAATGTGACACCCTTGAAGGCAAGGGATGTTTAATTCTTTCCAGTCCCTAGGACAGTACTTATCACAAGGTGAGTCCTTAAAAAATTCTTGTGGGATGTTTTGTGGTAGTGGTAGCAGTTACAGTAGTAATGGGAATAGTAATAGTAGCATCAGCAGCATAGGAGTAATAATGATGGTGCTAGTCATATTAATAGTAGTAGTAGCAGTGGTGGTGGTGGTAATAGTGGTAGTAGCGGTGTTAGTGGTAGTAGTAGTAGTAATGCTAGTAGTGGTGGTAACAGCAGCAGCAACAGCAGTAGTAGTAATAACAGCAGCAGTTAGGTATGGTAGTAGTGGTGGTGGTAGTGGTATTAGTAGTAGTAATAGTAGTAGTAGTAGTAGTAGTCATTGTCCATAGTTGTAGTAGCTGTATTACATAGCAGTGATAAAATCAGCCACATAAGAGACATGGAGTGGATGGGTGGGTTTGGGGATTCTGGGGTTAGTGGTGATAGTAGGCATATCATCAGGAAGAATAAGTGTGGAGAGAAAAGCTGCTGATCTCCAGTCCACAAATGCTAAACTCAAGGTGGCAGTAAATTGTAAATTCCTCGAGTAGAGAATATTTGGTTTTGTTATTGGTCTGTCCACACTGCCCCCACATAGTGTTTTTGTACCTAGTAGGTGCCTAGTAAATCTCAGTCGAATTTTATTAAGATGATAATGTCCAGTTAGTTAATGAGGGAAGGGAACAAGCATTTACTTGGCACCTATTATGTGACAGGTATTGTCCTAAATGATTTATAAGTATCACATATAGTATCAATGGACATTTCATGCCCACAGACATAGATTCAGGAGTCAATCCTGATCAAGAGAACAGCTAAAAATAGTTTCATTGGGCAAAAATCTCTTTCACAACAATATTGGTGGATGTTGGAACTCATTCCATGAACCTGTTCTCCTGGCAGTTTATAAACACATACATTTTAAAATAGATGATTCAAACAACTAATGAAAAGGTATCTTTCCCAGGAAATCTATAATGCACAATTGCATTTCTTCCACTTATATGAAATCAGAATGGGGCTGAGGCATTTCTGTATCATAGGCAAGGTCTGAAGAATCTGAATACTTGGGGCTATCCTGTTCAGCTCCCTCCCACCCTCAGGTTCTTTAAGGGGACCATGAACATCCTGACACTAGTTCTCACTATATTATTACTATTATTGTTTATCATCTGTATCCTCATCTTCCTCTTCCTCCTCCTCCTCCTCCTCACCATCACCAGAACTTCATTTTCCTTCCTAATTCCCAAATTTTCTTTCCCTTCATTTTTGGTTCCTTATTAATGAACTTCTAATATCAAGACCTTCAGTTCTTTTCACCAAAGATGCAACGTTAAATTTATTCATTGGGGTCCAAAACTCTAATTTATGTGTTTGGGATGAAGAGCTCTACCTATGATATTAGGCTATGAAATTAGTCCCTTTTTCTATAAGGTACAAGCCAAAGTGTTTTAAAGAATGGGCCTTCCATAGTTTTAACAAAGCTCCCTTTATTCTATATGACTAGTAATTAAAATTTCAAATGCTTTGAAGCTCCAGCTCTCATCATGAGAAAAAAAAGGAAATTAAGGGTTTTTTTAAGTGACCATTGTTTAATCAGACAAACTACTAATTAAATAGGAAAACTTCATACCTAATATTGTTTCAGTAGGTATTTTTCTATTAGTTGAAACCATAATTATTGGTTATAGTAATGGGTATTTTTAAAATTGAAATACACAAATAACTTAAGACTCTATGTTTTTTGCAAGTAAAAGTTATTCCCATTGTGGGAAATCCTTTCAGCTATGTATATCACAGGCAAATAAGATGATATTGATAACAAATTTAGAAGTGGAGTATCTGAGAAACCATCCCATCCAAGTCCCTCATTTTACAAATGGGAAAACTGAGACTGAGTAAATTGACTTTCCCAAGGCCACACAAATAGTAATTGTCAGATTTGAAATTTGAACCCATGACCCCTAACTCTTAGTCTAGTGCTTTTTTACAATGTACCACAAATCCTCAGACACAATTAACCCTCTCTAACCTGAAGCCAACTTGGCCAATAGGAGACTGGTTCTGACCCTGAGTAAAACCCAAGGTTGGCATTCCCATAGAGCCATTCTAGTGCAGCACTTTTTGTACCAAGAAGTAAAAACTACACCTGAGGAACCTCTGACTATGTTGAGAGGGTCCTAGATGTCAGGAAAGGATATCTCTGGCTGTATATAGAACCAGATGCAAGTTCAGAAGTTTATTAAGAGACTGATAATTCATCTGACTCCTGCCCAAATCCAAGAACCTCCAGGGGCAAAGCTCAATCTGGCTTGTTCTGGTTCTGCTCTGGGGATATCACATCCTATCACGTCCAAATGAATTTTTAATAACTAATATGTCTGTATTTATTAATGAGCATCTGTGTTATTCATGGGGTGATCTATTAACTTCAGTTAGGAAGTTTTTTGTTTTGTTTTGTTTTGTTTTCCTCAGGGGAAATGGACATTCAATTGAAAAGTAGTTCAGGGTCAGAGGGAACATGTACCCAAGGAAACTTTACCCAGGGTCCAAACCCATCACCCTGCATTGCCAACTTAGGGGAAGATGAGAAAATCAGCTCATGGAGACAGTTGTGGGTGAAACAATTATAAACCAGAAGTTGAAACTGAAGTCTTTCGCCTTACTAATTATTTAGTTATTGCAAATTTAACATAAATAAAATATTTTTCCAAAGTTGGCCAATTTTCTGCCAATGCAAATGATTCCTAGAAATAAGGATTTAGAGCAGGAAGTGATTTGGGAGGGAAGGAAGGAGAAACCTAGGCATAAATAGAGATGGGGATTGGAAGAGAAAAGGAAGGGCAGGAAGAGTTAATATTTCTATCTCTCTATGATATAGTGAAAGGATTATAATTAAAATCAAATAATAGGTCCAAAATCCCTGGTTTTGTCATTTATTAGTAATATGACCACAAAGTCTCTTCATTTTCCTGGCCCTCAGTTTCCTCATCTGTGAAATAAAGAGTTTGTGTTACAATATTGTTGAACAGCCCCTGGCATTGGAGTCAGAAGACTTAAATTCCATTTCTTCTCTGATCACTTTGATCTACCTGAGTGACCATTAACTTACTTAGTTCTCTTACTTAGTTATCATCATTTGATAAATACAAGATAGTCGGATCTTATGATCTAGGACAAGATGTTCGTCAAGTTTCCTTCCAGCTCTAAGCACTCAAAGCTCCATTTTCTTAATCTTTGACTCTGGATGACAACTTTCTGAGTTTGTTTTCCAATCTGTACAATAAGGATAATATTTGTACTGAAAAGAACATAGTTCATAGCACTGTAAATTCCTGTCTAAAAAGGAGCTAATTCTCCTCTCAGGTCTGCTTACTTCCCATCATGGCTTTGAGAATGAAATGGGGTGAATACATGGTTTCTAAATAGAAAGGCTTTCTTCCTGCATGAGAATTTCAGAGTTGCTCACTTCTGGTCTGTCTTCACTTTCAGACATAGAAACTCTTGAAGACAATGCAACAAATTATAGAAGGATTGCAATCTTCATTAAGAAAGGGTGTGGCCAGTACTCTGATGGATCAATGTGGATACTCATCCCAGTGGTGTAAATCAGAGAACATTTGTGTCTGCCCATTTAGTGTGGCTTGACTCCATTTGAGCTCTATCCAATATGGCAACGGTTTTCTAAGAGTCTAGAGCTCAGGATCTTGTGGAAATGTGAATTGAGCTCTTGAGTTTCCCTTGGGTCTTGCTTCTTGAATAGCCCCACTGCCTTTTTTCCAGGTCATGTAATCCTTTGATGACACTCTTAAACCACTGCTCTTGAGTAATTCCTCTATTTTGGAATATTGTGTCCTGTTTATACCCTTTATGGTTCCATCCTGGCCTTTTGGAAAATTAAATTCTTTAGAGATCAGAGACTTATATTAGTGTGAGACATAAAACGTCACTAGAAGAAATGGTTCTGAATCTCATCGATTTTACTATAGAAACTCCATGTGATATTGGATAAGGGATTTTCCTTTTTAAGACCTCAGTTTCTCTATTAATAAAATTAAGCATTTAAACCAAAGGGTATCTAATGTCCTGCCAAGAGATGTTTGAGACAGCGAGGTGGCCTTGTGGATAGACTACCTGTCTGAAGTCAGCAAGACCTAAATGAATAACTAGACACTTATTTTGCTATGTGACCCTGGCAAGTCACAACCTCTGTCTGCCTCAGTTTCTTCAACTATAAAACGGGGATCCTAATAGATAGATACCTCTCAGAATTGTTACAAAGAACAATGAGATATTTGAAAAGTGCTAAGCATAGTGCCTGGTACATAGTAGATGCTCCTTCCTTTCTTCCTTCCTTCCCTCCTGTCTGTTTTCCCTCCCTCCCTCCTTCCTTCCCTCCTTCCTTCCTTCCTTCCTTCCTTCCCTCCTTCCTTCCTTCCTTCCTTCCTTCCTTCCTTCCTTCCTTCCCTCCTTCCTTC
>CM053598.1:13370051-13394216 GCA_028646575.1 Pseudocheirus occidentalis | reverse complement strand
TCCTTCCTTCCTTCCTTCCTTCCTTCCGTCCTTCCTTCCTTCCTTCCTTCTTTCCTTCCCTCCTTCCTTCCTTCTTTCCTTCTTTCCTTCCCTCCTTCCTTCCTTCTTTCCTTCTTTCCTTCCCTCCTTCCTTCCTTCCTTCTTTTCTTCCCTCCCTCCTTCCTTCCTTCCTTCCTTCCTTCTTTCCTTCCTTTCTTCCTTCCTACTTTCCTTCCCTACTTCCTTCCTTCCTTCCTTTTTTTCTTCCCTCATTCCTTCCTTCCTTCCTTCTTTCCTCCCTCCCTCCCTTCTTTCCTTCCTTCCTCCCTCCCTTCCTCCCTCCCTTCCTTCCTTCCTTTCTTCCTTCCTTCCTTCCTTCCTTCCTTCCTTCCTTCCTTCTTTTTTATTCCCAATCCTAAATAGATGACCACTGAACATGGTAGGACACTCAATCTTCTTGATTATAAATCATGTGAAGTGTCAGATCAATCATGTTTCATGTGTCTCATTCCCCATAGTGCCTAGTGTAGCAGCACACATATAGAAGTGACTCAATAAGTATTTTCTGATCCACTAATAATGCCATTTATTCTTTGTAACATTCAGAGTCTTCCTATGTCTTCTCTCCTGTTTGATCTTGTGTTTCCAGAAAACACCAAAGTTCCTACAATTGTCGATGTTCTCACCAACAAATTGGCATCATTTGTTCCTGCACAGTGGTTCACAGGGCTTTCTTTATTCTTTATCCACATCTTTCAGCTTCGAATCATATTGCATGCTGAGAATTGCTACTTTTTTTCTGTACACAGAAAAATGTGTTGCTTCTCAGCTTGTCTCAAGGATGAAATGACTACAGAATTATAGGCAATGTTAGGTTTGAACGAAAGGAACTTAGAAATCTTTTTGGAGCTATAGAAGCTTTACGTAACATATGGTGCTTAAATGGAATCATTATTTCATCAGTCTAAATCCTCTGATGTTGACTCTGTGTGGCATTAAAGAAGTTATTGCAACATTATATACCTCAATTTCCTACTTTGTAAAAGGAGAGAGGGTTAGGATACCTGTCTTCTGTGATTTTTAAGCAGCAACTGCAGCTCTTAGGCTGTCCATCTGATATGCTTTACTATTGCTACATGTCAAATCCAATTAACATGTAAATTGGATTTACATGTTAAGACCTACTATGTCCCAGGAATTATGCTAAGGTGCAATGGCTATAGAGGCAAATGGCAATTTGTCTTAAGGACCTCACATTCTAATAGGAAACATAACATGCAGCAACACAAATTCAGGCTAAAAAGGCAGTGGTCTGCAAGGGAAGACTCTAAGACCAAGAAGGAATGGAAAAGGCTCCTTGTAGAAGATCAGACTTTAGCTGAGATTTGTATTAAGCCCGGGAAATCTGGAGGCAGAGGTGAGGAGCAAGAGCATTGGAATCCTGGGGGCCAGCCAGTCATAACACTTGGAGTCAAGTGATGGAATGGCATGTACAAGTAAGAGCAAAGAAGTCAGTGTCACTGGATCTCTTAGTACATAAATCCGAGTAATGTGCAAGAAGCCTGAAAAGGTAGTAAGGGGGCATCTTATGAAGGGCTTGGAATACCACTCAGAGGAGTTCATATTTGATCCTAAATACAATAGAGAGCCAGTTGTATTTGTTGAATGGGGACCCAGAAATGATATCACCACCCACTGAGAAGGCAAAGAAAAACTATTATAGTTGTGAAATCATTCAAACCTTACTTTAATATTACCTATATTTTAAAAAAGAAAAATATGTAAAGCAAGAGAATTGTATTCGTCTGTATTTAGAGTCCATCAATTTTCTTTCTAGAGATGTATAGCATTTATTTTTTTTTCATATTGAGCACTTTGGAATTATTTTAGACCGTACTCTTGAGTAGAGTAGTCAAGTCTTTCATAGTTGTTCACCATTAAAACATTGCTGTTACTGTGCACAATGATCTGGTTCTTCTCAGTGCAATTTCATCAGTTCATATATGTCTTTCCATGTTTTATTACTTTGTTTCTTTTTGTGAAACCACCTTCCCTCACGATTTCTTATGATATAATAATGTTTCATCATAATCATACACCACAACTTGTTCAGCTATTCCCTAATAGATTTCCATTCCCTCAGTTTGCAATTCTTTGCCATCACAAAAAGAGATACTCTAAGGATTTTCATACAGATAGGTTCTTTTCCTTTTTCTTTATGTTGCGGACCTAATAGAGGTCAAAGGGCATGTACACTTTTATTGTCTTTTGGGCATAGTTCCGAATTGCACTCCATAATCATCAGACCAGTCCATAACTTCACCAATAATTGATTAGTGTACTATTTTCCCTCACCCACTCCAGCATTTGACATTTCTAAGGGGGTGCAAGGTGATACCTCAGAGATGTTTTCATTTGCATTTCTTTAATCAATAGTGATTTAGAGCATTTCTTTTTCTAGGACTGTATATTGCTTTGATTTCTTCTTTTGTAAACTGCCTGGAGTGAGTAAGTTTAGCATGGTAAATAATTAAGTCATCGTAGCCACAATAACTGCCTTCAAATGTCCAGCTTAAGGAAGAAAAGACTCGGTGGGGAAACTGAGTACTGAAAGCATCATATTCAGAGGAGAGATTGGTTCGTACCTTTTTGGCTTCTGAGAACAGAGCCAAGATCAATAGGTGGAAGTTCTAAATTTTAGATTTGATATCAGAGAAAAATAAAACAAAAAGAAAAAAAAACTTTCCATGTAATCAGACCTGTCTGAAAATAGAGTGTATTGGCTTGAAAAGTGCTGGTTTGCCATTTATTGGAAGTCTTCAGGTAGAAAGTGGACAACTGTGCCTGATATATTGGTGGGCATTCTTTTATGGTATGTGTTAGAGTCAGTGGCTGAAAAGGTCCCTCCTTACTCTCAAATTAGCTGATTCTGTGATATTTGAAGGATTTTTTTGTTTGTTTGTTTGTTTTAAGTAGACAGCTGAGATTTGTTCTGAATGGGCTCCAGAGTACAGACCCTGGAGCAACAAGACAAATTTAGGATTGATGTAAAGTAAAACTTTTAAACTATCAGCACCAACTTGAAGTGGAACATGCTGCAAAGGGACATAGTTCTTTCCCCTTTGTTAGATATTTGCAACCAATTAAATGCATGATTTCTCAAGGATCATGAATTGAGAATTCTTGGATTTTTTGGTTCACTTCCAAGATTAGAGGACTCACTGGGTAAGGTCCAAATTCTCTGCAATCTTTCCTCAGGTTTTCTTCTTTATACAAGGTGAGCCAGCCTGATCCTGATCGAAGCTGTTCCTCTACGTATTAAACCTGAACAATGTGAATTTCAAATGGAAATTACAAAAATCAGGTACTGCATAATGAGACTCATATCTAGTTAATTTGCAAGCAAAAAAAATCACTTATAGGATGGCTGGAACATTTTTATTACCACAAATTATTTTAGTATATTACAGTATGTAAATTGCACTTCTGGACCTAATGAAGTTCCCAGAAAGCAATGTGGGAAACCAGTTCTGTCAGATCATATAACTAACCTTGTCATGTTTTATTTGTACATTTTCTTGTACTTGGACTCCATTTACATTTCTAAAAATGCATTCCTGCCTTTAATTTTACTTATGGCCTTTTGGAAGGATTTTCACCCTGGCCTTATGATTTTGTTATTCTGCTTACTTTCTATTTTCAGAGACATTATAGTAAACCTGGAAAAGAAGCTGTTACAAAAAATAGACTTAACATTTTAAAATATGGTAGGTGGAGGGGGTAGGTGGGTGAGGGGCAGCTAGGTGGTACAGTAAATAGAGCACCAGCCCTGGAGTCAGGAGGACCTGAGTTCAAATCTGGCCTTAGACACTTGAAATACTTACTAGCCATGTGACTTTGGGCAAGTCATTTAACCCCAAATGCCCTCCAAAAAGCAAAAAAAAAAGTGAAATGTCATATTAAAAGACGTTTAAGGAGTATTTCTTTGAAGTGTTCTTTGTTTTTCTTTTCTACAACTTCATTTTTAGTTCATAGTTATCAGCTGGACGTTCTTGCAGCAAGCCTTTCTTAGTGATAAAACCCTAAAGGGAGGTCTAATATTCTCTAACAGGTAAAATGTCAGTGTCAATGGCTAGCAGAGGAGTTCTTAAATTTTATGTTTCATGAACACCTTTGGTAGTTTGGTAAAAAATTAGGGACCCTTCCTCAAAATTCATTTTCACCATGCATGAAATGAAATACTTACCATTACAAAGGAACATTGTATTAATATAGTTCTTTCTAATTCATCTCCCATTTATCTATCGTCTGTATCAGGGGAGAGTAACTGTGGCTTCCAGGCTGCATATGGCCCTCTAGGTCCTTGGGTGTGGCCTTTTGCCTGAGTCCAAGTTTTGCAGAACAAATCCTTTTATTGAGGGAATTTGTTCTGTGAAGTTTGGATTCAGTCAAAGGGTCACACTTGAGGACCTAGAGGGCCATGTGCGGCCTTGAGGCCAGAAGTTCCCCACCCCTGATCTATATCTTCTATTTCACATCCATCACATATCTCTTTATAATCTATCACCTATTTATCTTCATCTCTCTATTATTTAATCTATCCTATAACTATCATTTATTTGCCTACAACCTATCATTTATTTATCTATGTATCTGTCATCTAACTACCCCCTATCCATCTATCTGTTTCTTTTCATGCACATCCTGTTGTGTCTCCTTGAGAATGTTCTTTGAATTTAGTGTCTCTTCAGGTCTGCTGGCATATCTAGCTTTTTTCTCCCTAAAACATCATGTACCTTTATCATGGATTATTTGAAAGGACTTACTATTCATTCATGCATTACCCGTCCTGCCTATAGCTCAGTATTCCATTTCAGAAAATCGTAACTGGCAAGGTCAGAACTAGTCAAGTGTTGCTTGGACATTGCCTTTCATACAATAATCTAATAGCTGTTTCCTATTACTGGTCTGCTTTCTTGATATATTGCAGGGTCCTGGGCCTATCACAGTACTTTCTTGATTCATGTCTGCTCATGAGGACAGATTGTCTGGGATTAGCACTGAAAATATCATGTGCCAGAAACTACATTTTTACCTTGTACCCTCCTTTACATGGCAAAATCATCCAGCACCTTCTCCAACCCCAATCCTTCTCTTCTCATTTGCTGTACCTTCCCTAGTCACTGTTTCTTCTAGTATTTTCTTCTACTGTTAACACAATCTCTTCCATTGTAGATCCCTTCCGCTCACATTTTGTCCATCTACTAAGACTCAGTAATACCTATGTCCCTGCCTCACCTCTGTGAAAATGCTGTATTTGTTTGGAAAATGAATTGTTTTGTTTTATTTTCCTCATTGCTGAGGCTCAGAATTGTAGGGGAAAAAAGGCCAAACACTGAACTCCTTTGTGAATTTTCATCCTATCCTGGGCATCATAATTCACAAAGCAAGTAATGGAATTTAAAAGTTTATCTTTAGCTCTATAATTAAATCCATCAATCAATCATATAATCAATATATTAACCACCACTCAGTGTCAAGTATTGTGCTTAGTACCTGTGGAAAGCACTGAGGACAAAAAGCATATGGAAAGGAAAGTAGGTAAATGCAAAGGAAGAGCAAAAATCCAAACTATCTGCCCTGAAGGAGCTTCATTTTACACAGGAAAGACATAATTCACCTACATGGGTAAATGGCAGATGCAGATGATGGAAACACAAGCTATTCTTGAGAAGAAGGCACTAGGCTGCTAGAAAGATCTCCTGGGGAAAAATAATAGCTAGAATTTTTTGTAGTTCTAAACCTTACGAAGTGCTTTAAAACAGCATTTCATTTTATCTTCACAGTAACCCTAGGACATAGGCCCCACTATTGTCTCAATTTTCAAAATGCAAAGACTTGGGCAAACAAAGTTCAAATGACTTGCCCATGGTCAGAACTGCTGCCAAATGTCTGGAGCTTGATTGAACTCAGGTCTTCCTGATTCTAGATACAATCCTCTATGTCCATTGAACCATCGAATCACATGGGATCTGTTTACATGATATACCTAGGATTTCTCTGGATTTATCTGAATTCGAGAGAGTAGGAAAAAGTGAGCACTGTGGGCCATTAAGTTCATGTATTCTTATCTCATATCTGTTAAGTAACAAAATTAAAAACAAAAGCGAACTTGTCTGGCTGTAGAAAAAAATGGAGCATATGGTAAGGTCATAATTTCCAAACTCAAAACTTTGTATTTCCCCTAATAGTCTAAAAGTTTAAATTTTTAACAACTTTGTAAAAATAGAAAAGCTTGCTACATACATATAATTAAGTTTAGCAACAACACTGAGAAGTTCATACTACTTAAAGGAAGAAAAACTATTAAATCATTAATGAGGAAAGGTGGAGAACTATAAAAGTTTTTAGCAAGAGAGAAAGAAATAGAAATTTTGAAAGAGAAAGTAAGGTCATGAGTAGATTCTCTGGGTGTTGAAAGTAAAGTTTTAGTAAAGGAAAACCAGGTCATAGACATGCTTCTGAAAGTCTTAGTGGTCTTTGGGGATGGGCAACAAAGAAAAGGTAGAGTTAAACCTTGAGGATCTCTGGGGAAGTATAATCTAAAAAAAACCATCATGATTCCAAAGATTGCTCAGTTTCCAAGGCCTCTAGGGCCCTAACTTTGGTTTCTTGAAGTTTCTATTGATCTCAAAGTAATTTTTTTTGCATAACTTCCTTTCTTAGCCTGAAAACGCCAAACTCATCCACTTCTTCCTTTCTCCCCTTTCCTACCCTTCTCTCTTTTATTTTTCCTCATGTGCTCTGTTCTGCTCTGTTTTGCTTTGGTCAGGAGCTGTTCATTTGATTTTTATAGAAAATTCAAGAAAGACAAAAGGGCATTCCAGAAGTGGAAATGAAATGACATTTTTGTTCAGTAGAAACAGTGGGGTGGACCTCAAACTTCATTTCGGTCAGGGACTTCAATTGTCACATTTGTGGAAACCTCCTCCACCATTACAGATAAACTCAAGTCAATAAATATTTATTAAGTATTTACAATGTGCTGGGTATGATGCTAATTGTTGTGTATACACACACACACACACACACACACACACACATGACAAAAACTGTCCCTGAATCTGTAACTTACAGTCTAAGACAGCCAATTAGGAGACTGTCAGGTTAAGTGATCTTGTCAGGGTCACATGTCCATGTAGGGTGTGAACCTGGGTCTTTCTACACTGAGGCACACATTTCTTTCTCACATTGGCTGGACTAGAGGATTCTGGTGGCTGGAATGTCAATGGCTCCTTCCCTCCATCACTTGCTTCCTCTTTTTAATGTTTTCATATTTTTACATTCCCTTTCAGAGTCTTTCTAATAGTAATCCATTCTTCTGTCTGGGCATGGATCCTGGGGATGTGTAGCCTTTATTTAATTCAATGGAATGTTGGCCACTAGTGAAGTTTTATGCAAGATGGTAGCATATAAGACATTTCTGCAAACTTCTTTTTTTAAAGGCACGGGAGTAAATTCTAAGGCCAATACACATTGAAAGAGGGGGGAAAAGAAACAGAACACAGTATAGCTAAACCATATGTGGGACTCTCCAGCTGCATTGATTTAGTCCGAGCCTTTTCCTAATTGACTCATTGCTAATACCATGAAATTTAGACAGCATATGGTTAAGAGTGCAGATACTCTGAATTGAATGGAAGCAGTGTAAAAATGGCAAAGGGGATTAATTTTGTAGTCCATGCTAAAATAAAACAAGTGGTGGAGAAAGAATATAATGAACCTCTTGCCTCCTTTGTAATGACTGTGCTAAGTTGTGTTTTGGGGGAGGATTTTTGCCTTTCTTAAAATGATTTATGAACATGAAGTGAGAGATAGAAAATGCAAAATTTGACCTTCTTACAACCATTGTGGACAGTGACTCATTTTATAAGCTATGTTCGTTCTGCTCAGCAGCCAAGAACAGCAGGCTAATCCAGGATAGGAATAGTCATCTGCATGAGACTGCTATGCAGCAGAGGGAGGAAGCCTGGTATGCTGGATTCAGAAGAAATAGATTTAGTTCCCACTCTACCATTATGTGACATTTATTCCATCAGCTCTTCTCTGACTCAATTTCCCCCAAACATAAAATATATTTGAAGACATGTGGTAGAAAGAAAGAGACAGAGAGAAAGAGAGAGAGAGAGAGAGAGAGAGAGAGAGAGAGAGAGAGAGAGAGAAAGAGAGAAAGGGAAAGGGAAAGAGAAAGAGGAAGAGAAAGAGAAAGAGAAAGAAGAGTAAGAGAAAGGGAAAAGGAAAGGAAAAAGGAAAGGAAAAAGGAAAGGAAAAAGGAAAGGAAAGGAAAGGAAAGGAAAGGAAAGGAAAGGAAAGGAAAGGAAAGGAAAGGAAAGGAAAGGAAAGGAAAGGAAAGGAAAGGAAAGGAAAGGAAGAAAGAAGAAAACTGTTGCTCAGCTCAAGTCAGATAATTTGGCTAATGAGACTTGTAAATACAAAGTGCTCCACAATTGTGAGTTGTTACTGATGGTTTTAAACAATAAAGACATGAGCCTAAGAATGGAATGAAAAGAGACAACATTTATTAAGCGTTTACTGTGTGCCAAATGCTGGATTGTGCACTGAGAATATACACAGAAACTAGAGCGCAGTGCCTGCTATCAAGGAGCTCATGTTCTACTTGGGATAGATAATCCAAAAATCAAGGCTCAGCATGTTCATCTTCAGTCTATGCAGAGGGAAAAGATGGGGCATCCTTAGGCATGGGAGATAGCAGGATCAATGGCAAGGCCCAAAAGATCTTGGGAAGTACCAGCAAGCTAAATGGGCCCCTACTGAGATAATAGTAAGTTCAAAGTTTAGAGTCAAGGGGCAGAGTCTCTCACCCCGTAAAACGTGGTAAAGAGATGAATTTCCTCTCTCCCCCCACCCCCACCTCAGCAAATCCAACAAACATCATTACAAAGAAGGTATAGTTCACAATCTCGATAATGAGGCTGAATGAGTGATACTAAACAAGTTGTTTTACTAGAATATGGATGATAATACTTGTGTTTTCCACCTCAGGGCTTTGTTCTAAGAAAATCACTTTGTAAAGCTCAAAAATGCCATGGATATTATTGTTGATATAGTTATTATACCGCTCAAGATGTCTAACTTTTAGGAAGAGCGTTAAGATTTAGGAAAAGCTTTAAAAATGTCATCTCTTTATCTTCAAAGCAACCTTGAGAAGTAGGTGTTATTATTGTCTCCATTGTACAGAAGAGGAAGCAGAAGCAATCAGTGCCCTACCCAGGGTCATAAGGCTAATGAATGTCTGAGGCCAATTGATTTCAGATCTCTTTGACTGCAGGTCCAGCCTTCTTGCCACTAAACCACCTAGTTGCCTTACATACATTGTTGGTGCCCAAACTGTTTATAGGTGCTTGAAATAAAGACTAAAAAATAAAACAATAAAAAGGCCATTGATTAGAAGGAATTTGCAGTCTAATGGTGGAGGACCCCTTTCCCATTTATAAGTGAATATATAACAAACACTAAATCAATATCGAGTGCATTTTGGGTGGAGGTACTAGACACTGCATCAGGAAATTCTTTAAAAGAGGTCACATGGTACTGGAGTTTGAGTTTTAAGGACACCAGAGATTCCAAGAAGTAGAGGGAAAGCAAGAGAACAGATTAGTCATGGGGCAACAAAATTCAGTGTGAAGGAATGGGGATAGGAAATGGTATTTCGTATGTGCAGAAAATTAAGTAGGTCAGGATAATTGCATCTTAGAGTTAGTGGATGGGAGCATAGTGTAAGATGATTGAAAAATGTAGAAAGGAGCTTGGTTGGAAAGCCTACACAATCTCTGATTCATGAAAGAAGAGACAAGCACTGTATCATTCTGACTGGCTACACTACAAAATAAGCTCAACTGAGCCCTCACTGCTGCTAGGCAATCCTATTCTACCTCCCAAACCAACTCATTATTTCACTTTCCACAGAGGATTTCTTAAAGTTTTCAAACCTTCTCAAATTTTGCCTAGCATTCCCAGCCCACCCCCAACCCCTATTCTCTCAAGTGAGAAGCTTGTCTCATGTCATTTTTTTATTCTATAAATTAACTCTCACTCAAATGCCTTCTGTTTCTGTCTACTCCTTCACCCGTGTCATACACAGTGAAGTGACCTTATTCCTGACAAAGGCTAACAGCCTCTCTACTTGTTCAAGTTATCCCATTCTGTTGTGTCTCTTCAACAGATCGCCACCTCTCTCATACCTATTTTTCAACTCATTTTCCTTTTTTCTCCTGTCTCGTAGCTCATTTCCTACTTCCCAAAAGCATAATCATGATGCCCCTATCCTGCTAACAAACAGTCACCAACAAACACAATGTCACTTGATCTTTCCGTCCTTGCTAAATTTCATTCTAGATTTCTTCTTCTATTTGGAACCAAATTCCTTTCAAAGGCCATCTATGACATACGTTTCCACTTTCTCTCTTCTACTTGTCTTCTTGATTGCTTACAATTTGACTTCTGACATTATCATTCTACTGGAGTTGCTCTCTTCGAAGTTACTAATCATCTCCTTATTGACAAATACAATGGTCTTTTCTCAATCTCCATTTTCCTGGACGTCTCTTCAGCCTTTGACACTGTTGCTCACTCTTTCATCCTTGATATGTCTTTCCTATCTAGGGTTTCAGGACGTTCCTCTCTCCTGCCTTTCCTTCTACCTATTCTACTTCTTTATCTTCTTTTCTAGCTCCTCCTCCAGATCACACCCTTTAACTATAGGTATTCCTCAGGGTTCTAAATACTCCCCCTTCTACCATAACTGTTACTATAGAGGAAAATATGGAGTATGTGTAGTGTTTAAGGAAGACTAGCACCTCTGGTGTGCAGGCTTGTCAAGCCCTTTTCAGGATTGCTCATCAATCTTTAGTGTCTACCTTAAAGGATTTATAGCATGCACCCCAACCACACCCCAGTAAACCATCTTGGAAGACGGGCTAAACCAGGTTGAGGGTAATCAAGATGCTTCAAACCCATTGCTGAGTTAGGAAGGAGTCACTCCCCCCCCCCATTCATGTGAAGACTTCCTCCAATGGAATGAATAGATGAGAACAATGTGCTCCAAAGTTCATGAAGGCACCTGAAGCAGGCTCAGTAGAGTGATTAGAGCTAGGTTAGACATTGATGACACCAAGGACTTCTATTGTGTCCAGGGCCATTGACAATAGTCCTGATTTTTGTCTTAGCACTGGACTTCATTGACTCTACAAGACAGTGAAACTCATATCTTTGTACAACTCTACCTTAAATCAAATTCACACACAAGTCAAGGAATTACCCCCATGATGTCTTCGGTCCTCTTTAAAGATGAAGACAAACAAGAACAAAGGAAAGTATGCCCTGTTCTCTCAATCCCTTACACCACAACCTAGAAGTCTTGATTCATTCCTAACTATCTCCCATCCCATATAATTCTGCTGCCCAAACCTATGGATTTGCCTTCTGTAACATCTTTCTATATGTCCCCTTCTCTCCTGACACTGCCACCACTCTACCTCAGGTCTTCATCACCCTTTACCTGGATTATTGCAATATTCTGCTGGTGGATGTGTCAGCATCAAATCTCTCTAGACACCAATACATTAAATCACCACAATTATTTTCCTAAAGGTCGGGTCCCATCAAGTCATCCTCCTCCCCCCCCCAACTCAATAAACTCTAGTGGCTTCCTGTTGCCTCCACAGGCAAATTTAAAATACTTGTTTGACATTCAACGTCCTTCATAAATTAGTCCCATCCTTTGTAATCTTCATATACCTTGCTCACCAACATACCTTCCTTTGGAGAGGAGAAAGAGAGGAAGAGGAAAGGGAGAGGATGAACTGAATTACCCAACTATCTGGGTCTCCATTTAGGACACTGCATATACTTGCTGGTTGTGTTTATCCTTCAGTTTTGAAGAGGACCACGGCACCAAGAAAATGATGGCATGACTTGCAGTTGACTGATTTGAGTGGGTAGGGTTGTGCAAGGTCCCCAGCCTCACTTTCTCCTCCAGTGCCATCTCAATCCAGAAACCAGATATACATCATGGTGACTGGAGATGACCCAGAATGCAATGGGAGATCCTGGCCCTTTTAGACTAAGGCTTTTCAGGTACTCACTTAGAGTGAGGTGCCCATTCAGTGAATAGTATTCTTTAAGAAGTGACTCAAGGTATGGTCCCTTTAATTAGAAAAAAAGGAAAAAAATCAAGCGTCTCCAGCTCATTTTACAAATGAGAAAACTGAGACAAAGAGGGTGCAGTGATTTGCCCAGGGTCATATAGCTAGTAAATGTCTGAAGATGGATTTGAACTCAGGAGGATGTCTTCCTGACTCCCAGCCTGGCACTCTCTCTACTATGCTGCCCACTATGCACATCAAGGATTCATCTGTATATTAGAGTGTTCCTCAGGTTTGCCCAGGGGCCCACAATGACCCTATGGCAGCCAGGTGGCAGCCCTTGGCATCCTTTTACACACACATATTTTGAATTAAAATATGATCAGTATTTCCCTTGAGTCAGTGGATTCTAGGCTCTAGAGCTAGAAGTCACCTAACCCAAGGTTTTGCAGAGGAAAAAGACTAGGGTTAAGAGAAGGGGTGCAAATTGCCCCAAGTCACAAAGGAAGTAAATGCCCTAACCAGGATTACAACCTTGGTTTTACAATTTTAACTAGAATGTTTTTTTTTCTGTGATGCCATGGCAATGGGGAGGGTAAAAGGACTGAGCTTATCCTTCATTTTCTTCATACTCTTCATCTTTGCCATGATCATCAGGATCCCCTCAGTTGGCATTTATCCACAGCTGAAATTTGCAAAATTTTTCATAAATATTCCTAGCATATCTCTACAATGGCCCCGTGGAGGAAGGGGCTACTCATTATTAGTATGTCTGACCAAGGCGGATTGGAGAGGCTTACATATGGTAACTTCACTTGTAAGAATTCCAGACAGGATTTGAAACCATAGAGTAATAGAATAGAAAGAGGGAGGGTATTAAAATTGTTCACCATGTCTAACACTATCTTTTTACTATGAGGAAACCAAGGCCCAGAGAGGTTAATTAATTGACCTAATGTCTCCTAAGAAGTGAGACAAAAATCAGTATGTGAACCCAGGGGTGCTGACCCCAAATTCCGCATTTTTTCTACTTTTCCACATTCTACCTTCACAAATGTCCTAGGTCCCTCTTGACTCAATGTTTAGTTATTTCTCTACAATAATATATTTTCTCAGGGCAGCTAGATGGTGCAGTGAAAAGCACAAAGGCCCTGGAGTCAGGAGGACCTGAGTTCAAATGTGGCCTCAGACATTTAACACTTAGTAGTTCCATGACCTTGGGCAAGTCACTTAACCTCAATAGTGCTGCCTTCCCCCTTCTACAAAAACAAAAAAAAAACATTGTCACTCTAAATCTTCCTCATTCTCTTCACCATCTCAAAGACAAAGCTTCCACAGACTTAAATTAAAAGAATAAAAAATAAAAATAAAGTCCAAGACGGCTTTATGTGTACTGGAACTTATCTGCCCATCTCCATGATAAAACAAAAAAATGGTCAAGCGATGTAACAAAAAGGGCTTCTTGTACAGGAGTTGGGGACAATGTTGTGTTTGCCTGACCTAGCAGAGAGGATCTACTTCCCTATGTTTGCTATAACACATAGTTGTTGTTGTTAGTGGTGGTGTTGGTTCTTTGTTTTCAAAGAAGACCAATTATATCATGAGGTGATGTCTTGATTTGTTCATGAAAAGGATTTAAGTGAGTATTATATTGTGTTCATATAGATATGAACTCTTGGAAGTTTCCTTTAGTGGACACAGGACTGATCAAGACCTCAATTATGCTGTCTTTAAGCTGGATTTTGAAAAGGACCAAGGAGGAAAGGGTGACTCTTCTCAGAAGTCTATCACTTGCCCCCACCAGCAAGACAAGTTTTCATTTAGGATACCATAAAGCTAGAAAGCATCCATGGAAATGTTATGGTGTTATGTTGATGTTATGGTGGCTCATGTTCCTTTAGAATGAAAATCAGCTGAAAAAGCTAAATAGGTTTAGTCTACAGAAGAACAGATGCAAAGAGGACATGATGAGCTCCCACAAGTTATTTAAATGGTTGGCAAATAGAAGAAGGAAATGAATTATTATACATGGACCCAGAGGACAAAATCATAAGTGATAATAATAATTCCAGAGTCAGAAGACCTGGGTTCACATTCTGCCTCTGATATTTGCTTTCTCTGTGACCCTGGAAAAGTCACTAAGCCTCAATGGGGCCAAGTTTCCTCCTCTTGAAAAAGAAAAAGAAAGAGTTGGACGAATGGTGGTTTGTCTGATATATGAGAGTCTGAATTTCTTTTATGCATGTGTTGGGACAGGCAGCCATTAAGATTTCTTCCAAATCTTAAGTTCTAGGATTCTTTGACCATATAGTCATTTGCATCCATCTTTATCTACATTCTTGTGATAGATCAATAATCCCATGATTTTATGAAGTAGGGAAAAAACAGAAAGAGGATATGTATATGAACATCGGTGTAAAAGGAAAAAAGTCTGTCCAATGAGGGTTGTTACCAACTGGAAGGTGTTGCCTCAGGAGTGAGTGGGGTCCTCCTTTCTGGTCAATCAAAGACTGGACATTGACTTTGTAAGGATATTGTAAAGGATCTTCCCAATGAGGCTTAGGTTGGCATATATAGCCATTGAAGGCGCTTAATTTTCTGATTCTTGAAATTGATCAGAACTAATGAGTAAGAAGATATTTTCACCTTTCTGCTCCAAGTCTGCTTGCTAATACATATATAAAGCCACCATATTTCTTTGAGACATAGCTGTAGCTATGAAAGAGAGCATTGTTCATATTCCCTTTGCTTAATTGAATTTCTTAAAGGGAGTTGAGGAAAATATAAAAATTCATATTAGGATCAGTGACCTCATGTGGTAGGCAGGCTATATTATCTGTCTATATTTATGTCTATATATCTGCTTCTATATATCTAAATCTATCTTTAAGTAGATATGTCACTTTGTCAGAAAGTATAACCTATATTTCTCAAATAAGGGAAGAAGTGATAGGTTTTATTTATGCAACTCTATTGAGATTTCATTAGCTATCATAAGTACCTAGAGTTTTATTTATTAGACTGCAGATAGGCAGATTGCCAGAAGCCAATCTCTACCATACCAGATGAACTCCAAATTCAGGGCTGCCACATATTGGTATATAATTTCCCATCATGGAAGGTATGGTCTTCCAAGTTCTGCTATGTTGAGAATATCAAGGTCCTTGCAGAAAGAGGGCTGAAGTTGGTGCTAGAAATAAAGGAAATCATAAGGATTGACTCTCTTCTCCACTAGGTTTGCTGGGCACTCAACCTTACTGCTGTGGCAATGAAACCAGACAGGGATAAAGATTAAAAAAGGCAGACACACACCCATGTTTTTTCTTCCCTGGACTTTGAATTTATACTCAAAATCAAACAAGTTTTAAAGACTCAATTCAGCTTGTGGAAGAAGCCATTTCCTTCCAAAGGGCTTTTGATCCCTAGGGGGAGTTTGTGGATAGTCTTGTGGGGAAAGATGTACCTTTTCTCTGAAAGCACTTTTCTGTCAGTGCTTTATCAAGTGACATTTCTATAGCTTCATGAAATTTTCGTCCATTCTCTTGCCTAGAAGCACCTTGCAAGTGACCCTGGGGATCATCACAAGATCTTGAAGTTATCTTCACTGACCTTTGGCCATGGTTTATATTACTTCGCTTGTGACTTAATTCTTTTATGCATTTCAAATAGTACCTTGAAGAGGCTCAGTCATATCCTGATTACTGGGTTAATGCCATAATAGCAACATTTATTAAACAGTTCTTGTGCCCCATGCTCTCTACCTAAATGACAGTGGACAAAGCCTAGATAATACATGGACTGTCTTGAAGTTTACAATGTAGAAGGGGATAAGACCAGCACAATAGATAATCAAAATTTTCCCTTGCTTTTGTTGTTGTTATTCAGTTATTTCAGGCATGTCTCCCTCTTTGGGACCCCATTTGGGGTTTTCTTGGCAAAGATATTGGAGTGGTTTTCTATTTCTTTCTGTAGCTCATTTTACATATATGAGATAACTGAGGCAAACAGGAGTCGTGACTTGCCCAAGGTCATACAGCTATAAAGTGTCCAAGACCAGATTTGAACTCATGAAGAGAAGGCTTCCTAACCCCATGCCCAACATTTTATCCACTGTGTCATCAATTAAATCAGCATAAGCACTCATTTTAAGTACCTTCTCTGCTTCATGCAAAAGACATAAATGGAACTGTCCCTATTTTTTTTAGAGATTCTATTATGAACAAACATTTAGTGAGCATGTACTACAAAGAAATCATTCTGTTATACTCTTTGCATAGATTGATGCCAACGTACCTGTCCCTGACCTTAGGGAACTTACATTCTACTTTAGAGGCAGAAAGTTGACAAATACATTTTAAAGAATTTACTGGAGGGACTATTAACAGCTAAGGGAATCAAAGAAGCAAAGCCCTGTGGATTCTGTACTTAGAAAGAAGTGCCCGATTCTACAAGGCCAAGATGAAGAGGGAATGCCTTCTTAAAGTAGAAGCCAGCCAGGGCACAGGCATGTTGGGGTGAGATGGAATTTCGCTGATAGAGAACAAGCAGCAGGCTAGTTTTACTAAAATGTAGAGTGCTTGTAGAGGGATTAATATGAAATAAAATTGAAAGGCGAGTTCAAAGCCATATTGTGAAGTATTTGAAATGCCAGTTTGAGAATTTTGCATTTTATACTAGAGACAATGGGGAGCTGTTAGAGATTTTTTGTGTAAGGAATGATATGGTCATGTCTTTGTTTTAGGAATATTAATCTGGTAGCTAAGTAGAATATGGATTGAAGAAAAAATTCAAATTAAGTAGTCTAATTAAAAAGCTATTGCAATCTTACACAGTGAGTACATTACAGCTTTTTGAGAAAAATTACAAATGGCTATGTGAAAAGCAAGAGTAGAAGAGAGGATCAAGAAAGGCATCCTAAAGAAGGCACTGCTTGAGTTTAGATTTTTCACATGAGCAAGAACTCAAGAGTCCACAAAAGGGAAGAGATGTCCATATATAGAGAAGAGTATGAACTCTTAAGAAAAGGTTTAGAAACAGGAAAACAGAAGGGATGGAAGGGCAGAGAACAGGATCGTCAACATGGGCTGATATGTAAAGAAAATGGTAGGTAGTGCTATGAGATAATTCTTACAAGGTAAAATTATTGAGAGATTTAAATAATTTCCAGGAGATGACTTTTTTGGTTCCAGGCCAAGGGGTTTGATGTGGTAGGATTTTCATAGATAAGATATAAGAAGGTAGATATTTTTTGTTCAGTTGTGTATGACACTCAACGACTCCGTTTGGGGTATGTTATTCATTTATTCATTTATCTTTGGCAAATGGAGAGGTTCGCCATTTCTTTTCTGGCCCATTTTATATATAAGTAATCTGAAGCAAACATGGTTAAGTGACTTGCACAGGATCATGCAACTAGTAAGTGTCTGAGCTGAGATTTGAACTCAGGTCTTCCTGATTCTAGGTCCAACATTCTATTTACTGTGCCACCTAGCTACCAATACACACCCAGACATATCTCATTGTATTCCTGCTCTACAACTCTACCACTGGACATTCTATGTCTTTCTCTGGCTATATACATTTCTTCTGTTATCAGCTGCTGCTCCTAAACCAGACTCTTCTATGATCTCTAGTTACTGGTGAATTCTCTGATTGCCCTCATGGATCTCCCAGTCCCATCTGGATGCTTTAAATAGTCTTTCACCTAAGATCAAGACAAAAAAAGGACAAAATAAATGGAAGTAGCATGTAATCATGGACACATGGCAACCAGGTGGGAGATATGACAGTTATCCTTCACTTACACATAGCAGGCAGCTGCAGTCCAGTTTTACTCAATACTAGAAAGGAAAAGAAAGAGAAAGCCAACAGAAGGACAAATCACTCCTTTTGTATGCTATTCAGTTCTGACTCAGAAACCCACAAGTCATCCGTCATCCCAGCTCCTTATCCAAACAGACAATTTTTCATGATCTCACAGTCATAGACTCTCAGTCATTCAGGACCAGAAACAGTCTTATTAAATCCAAATGTATGCCCTTTATAATGCACCAAGAAGGAAAAATCTGAGAATTCCCTAAGGTTTAGAAAGTCATTGTCCTGTCTGTCCATTAGAATTTTGCTCACATTTTGTATCTGTATTTATGTACACATCTTGTCTCTGACAAGAGAATATGTTTCTTTTTACGAAATACCCTTTCTATCTTTGTAACCCCAGTGCCTAGAACAGTACCTGATATGTATTAGGCAACAAATTCTGGTTGATCATATCTTTGAATTTTTCATTCATTGGTTTTTAAGTCAAAGAGCTTTGTGCCTTAGGGAAGTACCAGGTTTTTGTCCTACTAGCTGACAAGCTTGAAAATTGAATAACAGACAGGAAGTATTTACTTAGAGGATGGCTGTTGGCATATTCTTGTTGATCAAGAATTCCAGGACATTAAGCAAGTTTTTTTTCCATATAATGGATCAAGTGGTGGGCATAATTAATGGTGATGCCATTTGGAACATCTAGGCAGTGACAGTTGTGTTTACCTAGAACTGATTTATGAACATGTCAAACCTGTCCTCCTCTCTCTTTTTTATTTCAGGCCTACCTTGAGTGAAATTTGAAAGAAGATGTTACAGCAGTTTTCTCTCTGGAGATGGTTACCTTTAGGGATTATTCTTGGCACTGTCTTCTCATTTGGCTCTGGCCAGCATGAGGATGGTAAGTCTGTTTTTAGTCTGACCTTTACTGTTAGCCAGGATTCATGTTATTAAATAAAAACTAGGGCACAACACAGAAATGAATAATGCTAATTTTGTAGTTCACTTAAAAGGTTAGTGGCTCTATGCCATACCGTAGCCTTAATTAAAAGAATCTTGTAACAATTGCAGAAGACACACGTGGTTTCTTAATAAGGATGAGAGTCTGGTCAAAATCCAGCTCAAAGGAAATATTCAAATATTTGCAGTTTCTCACTAAGTATTGAAGATAAAATAAAAATTTTAGCTGCAGCAAAATATTAATTTCTTTTTATTTAGATATGGAAAAATCTTTGCATGTGCTAAGGTATCAGCAAGGTATTATGTCTCTGTGTTATGGGTCTTTAAAGGCAATAGTTTTTTTATGATTCTAGGAGTCACAATGTTAGGTTGTAATGAACATATGTATAGAAAGTCAAATTTAAAATGATATGGGCAAAATATTGGTCACATGACAAGGATGACACATTTCAGGTAAATAGTCCAAGAGTTCCATTAGTATTTTCACAATGTTAGGAAGAAAAAAAAACCAGGAAGGCCTCCAGCTACTTTGGTGGACCTTGAGTGGACAAGATTATGAGATAATATAAGGTTTTTATGAAATCACCAAGCAAGAATGGGTCACAATATCCATTAATGGACAGACCATCCAAATTAATGGGATTTCAGATACATCTGAGGAATCATTGCTGTAAGGACATCATTGCTTTTTTTCCCACCCTTCATTTAAGCTATACCAGTAGGTCAAGAAATAAGCAGCAAGTACATGCTAGAGTGGATAGGGTATTACACTTGGATCAGGAATTTGAGTTTAAATTATGCTTGTAATATCTGGGGGACCCTAAGCATTTTTCTTCTTCCATGATTAGTTTTCCTAACTCAAACAAAGAGATTAATGTAGATGTTCTCTAAGTAAGGTTCTTTTGAACTCTAAGAACTTATAACCCAATTGTTTCTTAAGTCTGCAAGCCCCCTTTAATGAGGAGATGTTAGAGTTCTAGAATTTTGAGTCATAGAAAATTGTGCAGTATTTAGAGAGGTTAAGTAATTTTCCAATTTTGCACACCTAGCCATCATTAGAACGAGAATTTGAATGCAGCCATCGCAATTCCAAGTCCAGAATTCCAACTAATCTATCATATTGTCTTTACATCCTTATCGGAAAGTACAGAAAACTATAAAAAGGTTTTCTGTCCTCTAAGATATGAAGGAAAAGGTTCTGAAATCAAGCAAAGGAATAAAAAAACTTTCTGAAATTGGGCATTCTTTTTTAGTACCTGATGGTTAGGTGAAATAATAATTAGGTATTTATTTATTAAGGTTGTTATTTAGTAATTATATTAATTCTTATAACTTCCTGAAGATTGTTGGTGCTTTGCATGGTGTCATGTAAACAGAGCTAGATTTGGTGTTAGGAGAACTCTTTCATTCATGTTTCCAACATTTTGGGTTTGAGCAGCTCCATTTTTCTGTTAATAGTTCAATCTTCCCCTCTTTAAAATGGCAACACTAATGCTTTCACAATCTACCTTATATGGTAGTTCATATAAAAAAAAGTGTTTTGCAAATCTTAACGTGCTATAGAAATCAGAGGCAATGGTGAGATAGGCTTGTTGTTGTTGTTCTGTGGTTTTCAGTCAAGTCTGACTCTTTGTATTTCCATTTGGGGTTTTCTTCATAAAGAAAAGATTGTTTTGGGATTTCTTTCTTCAGCTCATTTTGCAGGATTAAGTGACTTCCCCAGGGTCATACAGATAGTAAGTGTCTCTAACTAGATTTGAACTCAGGAAGATAAGTCTTGCTGATTTCAAACCTGGCACTACCTAACTTGGAATAGGTACAAGAGCCATAATATGTACTAGGTTATTACCAGGCAGTAGGAGTAAGGCAATAGTGGAGAAGACATTGGAAAAGCCATCCTTTTTTTTTTCATCACATATACTGAGTTAAGCATCTGACAGTTTTGTCCTATGAGACAAATATATTTTGGAACTATATTAGCCAATTTTTTATTAAAAAGGTGGAAATATTTTCTTAGAAGATTTTCCATTCCCCAAGCCTTTTTGGGATCAAATGTTTGAGGTCAGACAAGATCCAGAAACTTATCTAGTTCAAACCCCACATTATATAGATGAGGAAAATGAGACCTGGAGAGGGTACTTGTCCTAGGACACCTGGTTCCCAAATGTCAGTGCCAATATTTGAACCCAAATCCCTCAACCCAAATCTAGTGCTCTTTTCATGGATCTGTACTATATAACCCAAAGCTCATCTGTTATGTTTCTTTTCTTCCTGTTTCTATGGATTCTTTTAATATTCAGATAATGTGAGCAAACAATAACCCTTCTCTTTCCTTGTTGAAAAACACTGTGACTTTCACCCATGTTATGTTATCTTGAGGCTGCCAGAGGCATGAGGAATGAAACTTGCTACTACCTTTCCACAGCTGAGTTGATTGATCTGCACACAGATGGCATGATTTGCTTCCATCCAAATCAGGATTGTCACCCCCTGCTCATAGCACAGTACTGATCCTCTGTAGATCTGAGAGTACAGCCTCTCCAGAGCCATACAGATAATAACAAAATGGGAACTAATTTTATAGAGTAATTCCCTCCATAGTCCTGATGATTAGTGACCAATTTCCTCTAAATGCAGCTGAATCAAAGGATTTAGAATTTGGATGAGCCCTTGAGATTCTAAGATTTAGGGCTAGCATGGATTGTGGAGTTTGCACAGGATTGACCAAATGATTTATATCTGAATGGAAACTGAGTATTCAGCTAAGTCAGCATCCTTTGTTTTACAAAAGAGGAAACAGCTCTATAGAGGAGAAATGATTTATTCAGGGCACCACAGGGACTGGGAAGAAGAACATAGGTCATCTGACTCCAAATCTAGTATTCCATGTATTGAGGTCAATTTTCTTTAAAAAATCAGTCTATGTATCTATCTGGCTGTCTGTTTATCTGTCCATGATAGATAGTGGGTAGTCAGAGAGACATGCACACATATATTGATGTGTATATAGGTATGTATATGTGTGTGTGTAAAGATACACACACCATCACCACATACACAGGTAAATGATTTCCAGATGGTCTACCTATCTCCATGTCTGTCATTGAACTGCTTTTCTCTCCCTCTTTTCCTCCCTCTATCCTTCTCCGTCTGTCTCTCTGTCTCTCTGTCTCTCTGTCTCTCTATCTCTCTCTGTCTTTCTCTGTCTCTGTCTCTCTCATCTACCAATGTGTCTTACCCTATTTATCTAGCTATACATTTATTTTGTATCTATATGTTTATCTCATCTCCCTATCCATAATCTATGTGACTATCTATCTATCTATCTATCTATCTATCTATCTATCTATCTATCTATCTATCTGTTACCTGTCTGTCTGTCTGTCTATCTATCTATCTATCTATCTATCTATCTATCTATCTATCTATCTATCTATCTATCTGCTACCTGTCTGTCTGTCTGTCTATCTATCTATCTATCTATCTATCTATCTATCTATCTATCTATCATCTATCTATCCTTCACTCTAGAGGCAGCATGGAATACTGACAAAATAATGGAGCTTAGAATTAGAAGGTTTGGGTGACACACACATACAATCCCTGCTCTTGGGCAGACTGAGTTCTGTGTGCCTTGAGCTTGGGAATTCCGAGTTGTAGCTGACTGAGCCTGGCACCAAAGTGAAGAACAGGGAACCTCACCAGGCTGCTGAAGAAGGGGCAAACCAGCCCAGATAGGAAGTAAAGTAGATCAAAATTTAGTAGTATGAGCCAATCAGGTTCAAGAAAAATCATTGATGTGACTTTGTCAGCTTGGTCCTCTTCCTTAGTAGCTGGTTGGTCTTCGACAAATGTCTTGACCTACTATAACTTTATCCACAGCTGTGTTGTGTTCATAGGGTAATGTTTGCTCAACCTAATCCCCAGGGCATTTCAAAAGGAAAGTGTTTTATAAATCTTAAAGAGCAATATCCAGACACGCTATTAAGATAATATTGTTGATGCTAAGAACAAATGGACACTGAAACAGGCATCTGTTAATGGAGCTTTAAGAACACTAATTGAGAAACAGAAGCAGTAAATTCAGTTTAATTAATTTTACAAAGCTTTCAAAGTGCCTACTCTGTGTCAGACACTGATAGTTCCTGGGATAAAATAAGGCCAAATTTCAAAAGAGTCTACTCTCAAGCGGCTTATATTCAGTTTGAGAACATACCATAAATTCAGGTAAATGCATACCAGACAATTGGAGGAGGGTAAAAGCAGTGAAGGCAGAGGGAGTGTATTAAAAATGGGACCTTTATATGACACTTGAGCTGAGACTTGTTGGAAATTAAGGGATTTGCTGTGTGGAGCTGAGGAGCAATTACTTCCCCAAACTCCAGCAGGAATCTGGGCAGTCACAAAATCAGGAGAAGAAATGCTGAGTTCAGGGTGAGTCATTCACTTTTGCTGCAATCAATAGATCAGTCAGTGAATAAGCATTTAGTTAGTGCCAAATGAGCCAGGCAATGGACTAGTTAAGGGAATCCAAATATAAAAGTGAGATAGTCCCAGTCAGGAGATTATTAGAACCAAGTGAAGCTGTTTTGGCTAAAGCCAAGTGTTAAATTTGTACTGTAAGCATTTATATCTCAGATAATAAGTAAGTGCTACAAAGTAAGACTTATTTATTATTACTTTTTTAAATATACACTTGAGAAAGTCATAGAGAAAATGTGATAAACTCAGGTTAAATTTCAAAATGTATTTTTTTCCTGGAAGCCCATAGTGAAATATTTACTAGCAGACTCATTGTCTTCAAGGAATTAATATTATATACAATGAGCAGAATGATTGAAGAGGCATAATATGGAATTTATAGAGATGGAGGTTAGGTTCTGGAGGAAAATCTGGAACCATGCCCAAAGGGTTATAAATAATTGCATACCCTTTGACCCAGTAATACCCCTTTTGGGGTTGTATCCCAAAGAGACCATAGAAGTGGGAAAAGGTACCATACATATAAAACTATTTATTGCAGCTCTCATTGTGGTAGCAAAAATCTGGAAATTGAAGGGATGCCCATCAATTGAGGAATGGCTGAACAAGTTATGGTATATGAATGTGATGGAATATTATTGTGCGATAAGAAATGGGAAGGAGAGGGACTTCATAATTACCTGGAGAGGCTTATACCCATTGATGCTAAGTGAGAGGAGCAGAACCAGAAAAAATTTGTACACAGTCACAGATACATCATATGTGTGATGAC
>CM053598.1:13340240-13360266 GCA_028646575.1 Pseudocheirus occidentalis | reverse complement strand
ACACACACACACACACATATATGTATTTGTGTCAAATTGTTTTGAGAATTAGTGCTTTATAATATGTTTGGAGATCTAGTACTGCTAGCTATATTCATCCCTACTCCCCTTCCTCCCAAACAATCCCCTCAACATTTTTAGAACTCTAACTTGGAAGATCCAATTTACTATGAGAAGGAAATTCTAAGTCTTATATAGAAATGCACAATATTTACAAGGAATATAACCTATCCATTTGCTAAATGATGGAAAACTTCATGTCAGATGAGTAATTCTGAGCCTTGAAGAAAGTTAGGTCTTCTTAGAGTAAGAAATGAAAAAGAGAAATGGTCTTCCAGGTTTACCATATGATCTGAAATGAACAAAAGCACAGAGACAATAGTAAAAGGAAATTGCCCAAAACTTGGCTCTTCACAAAGAAAGTAGAAGAAACTAATGTAGACAATTTGTGGAGTTTGTGGTATATTTTTAGAGGAAATCAAGCAGCAGTAGAGTTCTTTTGAGCAGTGCAGTGGCATGGGTAAAAATAGAACTTTCACATTGTGTGGAGAGTAGAAACTAGAACCAAGGAGATCAAGGTCTTTGCCACAAGTATCATACTATTATATTACAATATTAGCTATGACACTAGTAAAACTGAAAGGTAAGGAGGACCTGAACCAAGCTGGCGGTGCTCCAAGTGGCAAAATAATGGGCATAATTCATTTTGTGGAGGTAGAATCAGTAAGACCTGTCCACTTATTGGATATGAAGAGTAGAGACTAACTCAGAAGTTACAAACCTCCTTGCATGGAAGGCTAGTATATTCACAATTAAACTGAAAGACAATGTTTCTTTCTTTCAGGAATATCACAGAATATTAAAGCTAGAATGAATCTTTGAAGCAATATGATTTGTCTCCTTCATTTTACATATAAAGAATCTGAGACCGAAAAGAAATAATAAATGAGAGAATCAATACTTAAAGTCAGTTTCTCTGGCACCAAATCTTGTATTTTTTTCATCACGATGTATTTGTTTCTGTTATGTTTTCCTTGTAGTACATCTCCTAGGGAAAATATGTGTGTGTGTGTGTGTGTGTGTGTCTAGGTGTATACACAGATATATGTGTAGATACAAATTTTAAAGATTAGTTATTACGTATACATACATAAACATGTGTATAGCATCTTTTATTAAGAAATCTTTTGCTACAAATGTATTCTCCAAGTCATTTCCCTGCTAATGTTTGGGGTTTTCTTTGTACAAAAATCTTTAAAGTTTATGTATTCATAATTAGCCTTCTCTCTTCTGTATACACTCTATCCCTCGTTTGTTTATAAACTCTTTATTTATTGTTTTGGTTGATAATTTCTTCTCTTTTAAAAAAAATTACTCAGATTAGACATCCATTTGGTACTTATCTTGGTGTAAGGTTGGAGGTGATGTTTGATCGCCAATTTTCCCAGCAGTTTTATCAACTCGTGAGTCTTTACCCTAGTCACTGATATCTTTGTTTATTAATCCCTATACCCCTGGTTTGTTTGCTTATTTATGATGTTATCGACCTCATCTCTTCTACTGATCAATCTTTCTTCTTAAAAAATTATTTGTACTTTTTTATAATTACTGCTTTATAATATATTTTGAGACCTGGTCGTACTAGTCATGTTTATTCCTACTCCCCCAATGCCCCCTCAAATTCCTCCATATCCTTTTCATCTTTTGTACTTATATATGAACTTCTTTATTACTTTTTTTTCTAGTTCTTCAAAATTATCCTCTGGTAGTATTCAGTACATTCTTCCAGGCTCAAGATCCTGAAAAAGGAGCCACCAATGCTTTCTCTTCACCACTAGCTTAGAACAGAGGTAGAGAGGAAGATTCCTGAGACCCAGGTACATGTTGTGCTTCCAGCTTATGGCCAAGAATCTTCCTCTTCAACTCAATTCACAAAAATCTGTCATGATTTCTTATATGTGGAAGCTAGGGGAGAGATACTCCAGATCGGGCAAAACATTTATAAGCTTTTTATTTCTCTGGAGCAAACAGAAGAACATCCCCATCTGTTGATGAGTCAGTCACTTTAAAACCTTGCCAGTCATCTTGCTAGTATACTTTTGGGCCAGAATGGGATGAGGAATTATAATAGAATCAGTATTTGAATTCTTTCACTAGAAGCAAAGAGAGGAACAGGAGACCAGTTTCACAGAATGCTCCCAAATCCATTGCTGGCCACAGGCTAGAGTGACATAATAGATAGGCATGGTATTCTTATTCTAATTTTCAGCCCACACATTCTCAGTGCTGCATTTGCTACCATTCTAAGTGTCTATGTCATTCATTCTCCTCTTCTCTCATTGGATTTTTGTTAGTTCATTTGACTCAAATAAGAGATAAAACTTGAAAACTCCCAATGAAATTCAAAGAATTGTCATTCTTTGCCAAGCACGTTCTCACCATATCCAAGTTAGCCACCTTTGTCCTGAGTTCTCTTCACCTATTGAATATAGATACTGTTCTTCCTTTTTATACCCATTGAATTACAGTATTTGAGAAAAAAAAGGATCATTGGACCAAAAGTGCCCATTAGTAGGGAATGAGAAACCCTCTGGTCCAATCCTCCTCATCCTATCAGTAAGGGAGCTAGGGGCAAGAGAAGATAAGAGATTTGTCTATAAAACCTTTTGGTAGGTTTCATGGCAGAGCTAAGATTTGTAACCAAGAACTTGGAATATGAACCCAGAGCACTTTCTACTTTGTCACACTCCTTTTCAAATCTCAGTGTAGAAAATCAGTCCACCATATTCTCTTGACTTCAGAGAGCGGCCTTGGCAATGAGTAGTTAAGTCCTTTACTATGGTCAAATAGCTACTATGAGTAGGAGGAATTAAACATTGAACCTTGTAGACATAAGTTTCAGTCCTCTATTATTTGCAACACAATGGCTTTCTTTCATTCTTAGAAATTTTAAATAGATTAAAATCAAAGCCTAATGTCCAGACCACCCCACACAAGGATACTTTTATTTCAGTCTTATAAGCTGATCAATCATGAAAGATTTATGGGAAGGCACATTTAAGTATTGGGAAGGAAGAGAAAACATGAATGGGCCAAGGCTATTGAAGTACTAAACATGGATTGAAATATCAAACAAAGGAATTACCTCTAATAGAACTAACACTAGAGTTGAGCTTTTCTTTCTTTCATGTATTATTTTCAGAGCTTTAGGTCATAATTATCTGACATTTGGTTTATTGTGGTGTAAATAGTTCCAGTTGTTGATTTTTCCCTCATGGTCAAGTGCATCAATGAATTTGATTAACCAGACCTGGTCCTTCCATTAATTCAGGCAATTATATTGGACATGTAATCTAAATAAATGAGAACATTACCCATTGATTGAAATCATTTTCATTATCTACAATTCTCACATTGAGCATCAATTAATGTGGTGATTCTTTGACAAAAATGAAATTGATAGGTTTTAAGCAGATAAACTCAGCCAATGGAGTTTCTGACTACATTAAGCAAAGGAGTTGCTTAGCTTTAAATGAAACAATTTTCCCCATAATTTTGTGTTTTCATAGGGTTGTATGTTTCAGAGCTAGAGGAGACCTTAGAAACTGTCAAGTTAAAATCCCCCATTTTCTTTTTATTTATAAATCACTATCATATTATTGCTAGTTACAGAATTTTCTACTTGAAAGTAGAACATTAACATTATTGAATCACTTCAGATTAAGATGCTAGACACAGAAAATGACATAATCTTGGATATATTCTCGTAAATGTCAACTGAGACAAATAGAGCACTAGTCCTGAAGTCAGGAGGCCCTGAGTTTGAATCTGAACTCAGACACTGAAAATGTAGTAGCTGCATGACCTTGGGCAAGTCACTTAACTCCAACTGCCCTGCCTCCCCGCCTCTCTTG
The DNA here is from genome assembly GCA_028646575.1 of Pseudocheirus occidentalis. NCBI lineage: Eukaryota > Metazoa > Chordata > Mammalia > Diprotodontia > Pseudocheiridae > Pseudocheirus > Pseudocheirus occidentalis. The sequence goes on along the minus strand of CM053598.1, from coordinate 13,356,352 downwards.
CAAAAAGCAAAAAAAAATGAGGAAAAGTAAACTGATCCAGTCAGAAGACAACGAAGTAAAATACTTCTCTACTTGTGTGTCCCACAATTAAAAGGAATCTGCATGTCCATCCCTTTGACAAAGGGTTACTCCATTTTTTTGTAGTGAATAATCAAACTCTTATTTATTAATTTATTACTTGTGGATTTGAGCATTTCCTTGGAGGAGATTTGCTTAAAGAGAGGCATGCCTGAACACTTAAAGAAAATTGTCCTGGGTGCTTTATCTCTGGCAACCAAAAGAGAAAGAAGGCCTCTTCTTAAACCTGCTATTTTGGTATTCTTCAAAGAAAGGATGACTTTTCTCTTTTTTTAATTGGAACACTTAAAGTCAGACCAGTTCTATTTTTACATTAGAAATAAAAAAAATCAGGCTGTGTCTGTGTTTGTCTTGGCATGCAGATAGGTTGAAAAGACAGAGCAAATCTGATTTCCTCTTTTATCCCTCATTTCCCAAGACAATAACAACAAATATAGGGGTTGAAATAACAGGCTTTCCTTTTGGGGGGTTGAGTTAAAAAAAGGTCTGATTAAATTCAATAAACATTTATTAAGCCCCTACTAGATACTATGATGACTCTCAAGATGCTGAAATATGCCACTATTTACTTCTTTTGGGTTATATGAGGGCATATTCATTTCCTCATATCTCTGACATGTAATAAGACACAGACAGCTCATTTCCTTGGTAGAAAAATAATTTATTTAGTTATTTTAAGCCCAATTGTCTCTCTTGTTTGGATGAAGGTAGTCAATATTATTTTATCTGGGTTGCTAGAGTAGACACTAAATGAAGCTGAGTCCCTATACTCCTATGGAGTTCAACATATGGTGTCAAGATTTTATTATAAATGGTGAAACTGATTTCCACAAAACAAGAGAGGAAAAATCATCCTCCTTATTTTATAATTATTTGTGGGGCTTGAATCCTGGACTTGAGGTCAAGATGATCTGACTTTAAATTCTGTCTCTGGGAACCATGGCTGTGTACCCATTCTTAAGTAATAAACTCTCTGATATTTTTCTATGAAGTAAGTTTCTGAGGTTTTTCTATTGAGTTATAGGGGATTTTTGGCTGAATTGGTGGAGAAAATTACCAAGCAAATAGACATATTTACAGGAGCTTGTAGGGATGATTCTGTGGGTTCCCATCCCAGTTTATAATAACTTCCTAACCTGCATATGCCACTTAGCCTCTCCATGCCTCCAATAACTTCCTCCATGACAGTTGCCATCGGGTTGAAGGAAAGGATTATGACACCTCAAGTTCCCGACGTTGATGAAATAATTTGCAAGCCATTCCTGCCAACCTGCATAACAACATTCTTGATATTATATCTATTGTACAATGTATCTGCTGCAGCCCTCTCCTGATGCCTTCTTGTGGTGCAGGAGGGGCTCTGTTTTCTCAGAAGGTTGGGGAGGCATAACTTCTGCGAGACTTGATCAAATTATTGTCAGCTTGGAAGTGTCCTTGCTCACTGTCATTGAAGGAACCACCTAGCCAAGCACAGCAACTCCACCTTCTACTGGAAGCCTTCCTCAGCCCTTCTGAAATCCAATGCCTTCCCTCTATTAACTGCATTCTATGGATCCTGTGTAGAGCTTGCTTTTTTATATATTTAATTGCATTTTGTCTCTCCCATTCAATTGCAAGCTCCCCAAGAGCAGTGACTATTTTTGCCTCTTTTTGTATCCTCAGCACCTAGAATAGTGTCTATCACAGAGTAGGCACTTAATAAATATTTATTGACTGATTGATGGAAGTATACAGCAACTCATCACTGCATGATTGGCCATGTGGTGATGCATTTTACCCTGGTTATAGAGAATAGAGAAAGGAGAAAAATCTGTTAATTTATAAAGTGATTTTGACTTCTTTCAGAAGATTGAATGCCACATTAATGAAAGTGTAGATCCTTACAGAATGATCTTTGATGTAGCTGTAGAAGGAGGCTTAGAAGTTATTTAAGCATCTCATGTCACCATGTGAGGAAGATGAGGAGCAAGGACGTTAAGTGACTAACCCCAGGTCACAGAGGAAATGAAACATCAGAAGTAATATTTATCACAATAGAAACACACACAGAGCCATTTTATCCACCCTGACTCCATCGTGAGGTCCTAGTACAAACTGAAATTGAAGCATCATCATTAGGCCGCTAACATTTGGTGAGGGTTGGAAGAAGCACCTGGGAGGAGGGAAAAAAAAACAATTTTAGGGCTCTTGGGATCTGGAACCAGATACTGAATGTTTGTCTCCATCCCCATTCCAGCCTCCTTTAGTTCAATGCCTTCATGTTACTGATGAAAAGCATAAGGTCTGAAAGATCTAGATGCTAAAATATTCACAGCTTACAAGGACCAGAGAACAGAACTTGGCTCTTCTTTTAAATATGAATCTAAGGCTCTTTCATGATCGCCTGTGGCTTAATGAGTTTGAATTTGTTAGCCATTAAGATTTTAGTGGTTTACAAACTCTTGTCTTCATAAATGGGAAAGGTTATTTTTAGCTGTTAAGTAAATGGGTTTAGAATAATCTCCAACCCGTTAGTATGGGTGCTTTACCTGTGTGGTGTTTCAGTTTTCAAAATATAGTCCCATCTGTTTTGAGTGAAGATTCCTGATAGGAGCCACAGGCAGGAAGATATGAGAGGCTTGAATGATGAGCCAGATGGCCACACTTTTAATGGGGGATTTTTGTTCTGGACTCACGGCCCCTCTGGGCTGCAAAGGATTTTGCCTCTTTCTGACTACACTTCAGACAGTCCACAGAACTTGGTCTTGTTTCACAGGTATGGGTTTCTGAAATGTTTTTTTCTTGCTGAATTTTTTTTAATTTCCCCCCATTATTTATCTTTGGGTGTTGGAGGTAGCACAGCTTAATGATTAGACTTCTGTACTTAGAGTCAGGAGAAGCTAGTTTTCAATTGCATCTCTGACATGTAACCTCTGAATTACCCTTAGTACTTCTCTTAAACATTGTGGTACACAGTCACAGACACATGTACACAGTCACAGACACATCATATGTGTGACGACCAACCTTGATAAACTGGATTCTTCTCCACAACGCACACTTAAAAGACAACTCTACAAGTCTCAGAATGGAAGGAGATTCTACACTCAGATAAAGATCTAGAAAGACCAGAGTTTAAATGAAGACTTTCCATTTAAGCAAAACATGCTATCATTTTCCATGCTTGGTTTTCTTTCTTTTTTCCCTATTCACTCATTGGTTACAACCCTTCTATACAACCAGACTATTGTACAATGTGAAAGTGTTTGCAGATTCTATACATGATTGTATGCCACCATGGGGGTAGGGGGGAGAAGAGAGGGAAGAAAATCTGAAACTCAAGTGATTCTGGAACTGAATCTTGTGAACTAAAAGTAAACAAACAAGTCTATAAAAAATAAACATTGTGAGTCCCCCAAAAACTTATGGACCATATCTGCCAAATTCATTCCTTCAATGAGGTGAGTGTGTAAGTAGGACATGCAACAGGATGTGGACAATATTTGCGATAGGAAAATTTACAACTCAGGGACTACAGTCATAGAGTAAGTTCTATATTTTTGCATCTTGGGAAAGGGCATTTCCATACCTGGAGTACCCCACACAGAAGCTACCATAGTTTCTTCCTGCTTTTGTACATTAGCATTAGCTGAGTCACTACCCACAACCCATTCAACAAGCACTACTTAAGAGATTACTATCTACCAGACACTATAGGAAGTGCTAGGGATTTTCATCCATCCATCCATCCATCCATCCATTCATTCATTTTGGCAAGTCTATAATGTTCTTGCTATAGAGAGATCTCACAAGCAAACTCTATCACAGCAGAGGTTACCTAAATATTAATTTTTAGTTTTAGAGCTAGGTTGAGCTGCTTACTAAGAGCTTAAATGATGTGCCTACAGTCACATAGTTTGTATATGGATAAGGCAGGACTTGGAACCAAGGATTTCCCCAGCCAACTTTGTCCATTAGCTGCTTTTCTATGCTGAGGTATTGATGAGGAAGAGATGAAATCAAGATTATTTGCCATTTTGGATTTGACATTTTAATGGGAAAAACACTATGAATACATGTAAGTATTTTTAATATAATACTTTTTTCCAAGACTGTTACCTTAAATCCTACTAGCATTAACAGTGTAGATTCTGAAAGTGAGGCCATGTAGGCAGTTACATGGCACAGTGGGTAGAGCACAGGAATTAGGAGTCAAAAGGACCAAAATTTGAATCTGGTCTCAGATTCTTACTGTGTCACCCTAAGCAAGACTTAGTTTCTTCATCTGTAAAATGAAATTAATAGCACGTGCCTCACAAGGTTGTCAGAATTGAATGAATTAACATATATAAGGTCTATTGTAAACTTTAAAGTGTCATATAAATTTTAGTGGGGCAGCTAGTTTGGGCAGTGGGTATAACACTGGGACTCTAATCAGGAAAATCTGAGTTCAAATTCAGGATCAAATTTTACTAGCTACATGACCTTGGGCAAAAAGAGGACCCTAAACTCTATTTGCCTCAGTTCCTCATCTGGAAAATGGGGGCACACCAGAGAGAAAATGGCAAACTACTCCAGTATCTTTGCCAAGAAAATCCCATAGACAAAGTTCATGGGGTCAAATAGAATTGGACTTGACTAAATTAGTGAACAATGTCCAATAAATTCTCGTATTAGCAATAATTATGATGATAAATTCCCAAATCAGGAATCTAGGAATAAACCTGGACCATACTCTAAAAAATGTTCCCCAATGCTAATGAAATCACAGGTCTAATTAAAAAATCTTTATCATATGTAAGAGTGACTTTTGTGTTCTTTAATGGGGATGGAGGTGTAAATTACAATTTTTAGAGGAAGGTCTAGCATAAATGGCTGAGTAGCCCAATAAAATGGAAAGAAAAGATCAAGGCACCTTGATTGAAACACCAAATCTGAAGAAAGTTACTTCTGTGATCTTGGCCAAATATCCTTTATTTCTTTATCTGTAAAATAAAGTAGTTGGAGAGCTTTCTGAACTGTAGAGCAACAAACAGAAAATACTACAAAATGAATGGAATTAGGATGCTCTGATACAGGATATGGTACTTACCTGATCATTGCAGAAAGTCAGGAATTGAAAGCATTGGAAATAAATCAGTTTGAAGAGATCTTATTTTGTGTGCAATATCCAGTTGCAATAATTAGCTTGTTTGAAGTCTAGGGATCATCATACTGGTTACTAGAGTCCACAACATGCTGTTCCTCTTTGTGGCATTGATTTTAGGTAAATTTATTTGAGTTTAATCATTATCATTCTGAGCACCCACTTAAGAAAATACCTAACATCTAAATGGAAGTTGGATTCTGAATAATTTCACAATTATCTGTATCTCTTGTAAACTTCATGGCTCTTTTTGGTTAAGATACAAATCAGCTCATTGGAAACCATTTGAAAAAAGAAAAACGTACACACAAACACACACACATTGTGTTTTAGTGTCTATAGGTAGACAGGCATAAAGAGGGAAAATTGGAGTAAGAGTCAACTTCTTAAGGTTTGGCTTATACCTCTGCTTCAGCTTCTATATGCTAAGAAGAATGCAACCATTCACAATATTGCCCTAATCTGCCCCACCTTGGTCCCACTATGGACTTGTAAATGTCTGCTGAAATGGCCACTTGTTCTACCTTTTTGAACAAATGAGATTCTAAGTAACTTGTTATAGAGTTAAGTTTCTTCGGTGCATGGAAAATATTCCAGTTTTTAAAGTAGGTAGTGGTACAGAAGATAAGGTGACGGACCTGAACTCAGGGAGACTTGAGTTCAAATTTGACATCAGACACATGCAAGCTGTGTTACCTGGGACAAGTCTTTTTCTTTGTTTGCCTCAACTTTTTCACTTGTAAAATGAACTCAAGAAGGAAATGGCAAATCACTCTAGTATGTTTGCTAAGAAAACCCCAAAATGGACTCAGATAGAATCAGACAGGATTGAACAAAAACAACCACAAGTGGTCTACGAGGAAGACTGGATGATTGGGCATCTCTTCTCTCATTTTAAACAGGGTGGGATTGCGTAAATCAATTATCCTACCTTATGTTTGTTTTTTAAATTATTTTATATTGTTATTTTGATATTATTTATTTTATTTGGTTGTTTTATTTTTGTGAATGTGTATTCTTCCTTAATAATTCACAGAATCCTAGAATATTAGACCTAGAAGGGACTTGGAAGGGGCAGCTAGGTGGCACAGTGAATTGAGCACTGACCCTGGAATCAAGAGGACCTCAATTCAAATCCAGCCTCAGACACTTAACACTTACCAGCTGTGTGATCTTGTGCAACTCAACCCCAGTTGCCCTGTCTTCCCCCCTCCAAAAAGCAAAAGGGGGGAGAGGCTTGAAAGGTCATTTATGAGGGCAACCCACAACTGAACAAAAACGTACTCTGCATGAGGATGAATGAAAGTCGTTCAGCCTATGCTCAGACTGTCAGTGAAGGGAAGCTCATCACCTCCTGGGCAGACCATTTTGGTTTTACATGAACCTAAATATAATTCAGCTCCTGCAAACATCAAATCAATGTCTTCTTCACTGCAACTTCTGTATATTGTCTGTGGTCCTTCTGGTTGGGGATAATTCCACCAGCTCCTAACATCACATAAGTAAGTGTTTGGGTTTTGAAATAATGAGAGTTATCTCTCTGTAAGGTCTGCATTCTGCAGAGCTCAAGGCACCTAATTTCAAATTCTCTGAGTTTGAAGAAGCCTTATAGCCTATGTAGTCCAACTCTCCCTGAACATATGTGTTATATTAATAATAAATATATTTACATATGTATGTGCATATATGTTGTGTGTATAAACTATACATATTTACACATATATGCACATATCCATCTCCATGTGTGTATACATATACATATGCATACCCATGCACACACACACACACACACACACACACACACACACATGCTTCCCATTCTCTCATCTCACACTGCTTTCAGCCTGGTGCAGGTCCTCATCACTTCATCCTTGGACTATTTCTGGAGGCTGCTTCTCGTTCTCCCTTCCCCAAGTCTTTCTCCACTCCAATTCATGCTCCAATCAGGTCTCCAATTGATCTTCCTAAAGCACAGTTCTGCCCATAATACCTCCATATTCAATAAACTACCATGGTTCTCTATTATCCCCAGAGAAAAACAAATACCAGGTCTTCTATTTGGCTTTTAAAGATTTTCACAAGCTGGACCTTCACTTACCTTTCCAGTCTTCCTACAGCTTTCTTACCTGCAACACTGAGAGGCTGAGATATCGCCAGGGTCACAAAGACACTACAGCAGTCTAGACTTGAGCCTAGATCTTGATTCTGAGGTAATCTTTCTAGCAGCTATATCCTACTGCCTGTCATTATTATTATTGTTAGGCTAAACATAGGAAAAACAGCACAGACTTTGGAAAGATATTCTATTGCTAGAAAAATCATAGTCTTGTTTTCATTGTGTGTTATGTTACTAGGAAATGTCACTCTTGAAAACTTGGAATGATCTTTTGCTTTTCTTGAGCAGAGTGCCAGTTCACCTTCCAGGTTTTATTAATGTACTAACACCATTAGGTTGTTTGAGTCAGCTGTTAGACTCAGATTTATTAAACATGAACTCTGTGCCTGGCACTGTGCTAAGTGGTGGTAAATGATGATAAATAATGACAAGAAGAAAAGCAAAATCTTCAGCCTGTGGTCAAGTAACTCAAGTTTTAATGGGAAAGACAAAATGCAAACAATTAAGTATAGTACACACAATATATATCTGTTGCAGCAACCACACTGGCATGCCCAGGATGGCTGCTAGCACAGGTTCTTAGATTTACTTTATTAGGAAAGGTAGCTATTTAAGGGGTCAATAATCTTTTTAAAATTTCATTCACTAGTTCATGGGACATCAGCTCTCTGAATGTTAGAGAAAATACAAACAGAGAAGATACAGGGAAAATATAATCTGAAAAATAAAGAATGAAAGACAGGACTCTGACTGCCTGTACCAACTATACACTTATCATTCATCCCTAGATCAAGGGACCCTTTACATCTGAGCAGTCAAAGAGTCCTAAACATACAGCTTCTCAGAATCTTGACCAGATTTGCCATTTGACTAAGAATTCAAGGGATCCTTCTCATAAGTGAGCCCCCAAAGCAAATTACCAACTCAGAGTATATATACACTTCTGAGAGCCAGAAGGTATCTGGGGACTCAGTGTCTAATCAGAAATTAGAAAAAGGTGTGAAAACTTCCGTACAAGCAAGGCTCCCCTAAGCAAGCTTCCCTTAATGGACTCCACCTGAGGTCTATTAATGGGCAAGGAAAATCTTAAATCCTATTAGTATTACATTGGGAAGGAGAGACATAAAGTAATCTCAGTGGGGGAGGCACTAGCAGCTGGATATCCTGGGAAATGACTCCTACAAAAGGTAGGATTGGAATTCAGGCAGCATATTCTCCTTCCTATTTGTTCTTCCTTCCTTCCTTCCCTCCTTCCTTCCTTCTTTCCTTCTTTCCTTTCTTAGCTCTCTCCTTTCTTCCTTCCTCCTTCCCTTCCTTCATTCTCCTTTCCCCAAATCCTTCCTTACTACACATTGCACATACACATATATGCATAGATGTTTATACACCCAGAATTACACACACACACACACACACACACACACACACACACACATCCTTGTTTGTTTTGTTTTTTGGGGGGTGGCAGATGAAAATCTGTGTCCCAGGTAGGGGAAGGTAACCAAACTCCTACTTCTTCCTCCCACCTTTATTTAGTAATATCCTATAACCAAATGATTTATCTAATCCATGCAGTAGATAGCTGCAGTCTATTCTCTAGATGTTAATAGCCTGAAATTCCTTTCCAAAGCAAACATTAATCAGTCAGGGATGGGTTATTTTATGGTCTTTAATGGCCTTTGTAGATAGATGGAGATTTTGTTTACAGATTATTCTTCATTGAGCTGCCATACCCAGGGAACTCAGATCCTTAAGAGATGCTCTCCAAATACAAATGGCTGCTGTGAAATCTGCTCCCTCTTAAATTAAATTAGTGGGTACCATTGTCTCCTAAGCTTAGGTAATGGAGCAGCCTGCTCAGAATGCCTTTGGGGAGAAATGGCAATGGACAAAGTCTTAGATAATCTTTCCCTTTCCCAACAAATATTTCATTGCTCTCATGTGCAAACTGATGAGTTTTAATTTCTGTCTCTCTCGAGCATTTTTTCCCTCAGAATGCAGTCTAATTTTAAATTTATTTTTTATGCAATTTTGGCATTCTAATGAGGCTCTGCCTTCAGGTCAGATACTCCTGACAATTTCCCATCTTTAAAAATGCATGCAAGCAAGAGAACAGCTTCATCTTTTCCAAATGTTTTAATAATGGTAAATATTCTGGGAAGAGGGAGTTTTAATAATTGTTGTAAATGCTTTGTTGCACATGGAACTTTTATGTGTTGTGCCTTTTGGGGCCATATTAGTCACAGGCTTATAATAAAAGATTATCATTCCTCTTGGCTTTAAGGTCTTACTAGAATAAGGCATGAAGAGACTGTGCAGCCTGCAGAATTGGCTATATTTATATTTCTCATGAATGTGTGTAGATCTGGGCAATCCCCCAAAGAGGGTTGGCTTTTTAAAGGTATCCCTCCATGGGGAATTTGATTTTGATTGTAGAAACTGTGGCCAACTTAGAATGTTCATGTCTGCTTGAGTTGAAGCAAATTGAAATTTTCGCTAGTTTAACCTGAAATTGAATTTAGATTTAAACTGGATATAATATTGATTAGAATTTTGTCAATTCCGTTTCCAAAGAACAAAAGTTGATTTGGATATATTTAAAATACACATTAAAAACATAATGAAGAAATACTGAAGTCATCCTAATACTTTCCCTATTGAGAATGCAGAAAGAAGCACCTTACTTCCCGTGTCCTCCTTTTCTTTAGGTGTCATATGAGAATATTGGTCTTGTTGAATTTGAAGCATCTTCCACATATTGATCTATTAGCTTAAGATTAACTGTAGCATAACATAGAAGTGGAATAAAGATACTGCTAGAATGATATAGCTATAGTTTCCTTACAATATAATAAAGGACATTTTATTCTAGCATGAGAAAGAATGAGAAATATTGTAGACTATAGCTACCGTGTAGGAAGAATCAGTCAATTAAGAGGCCCAGTGAATAGTATGCCAGGCCTGGAGTCAGGAAGACTCATATTCTTGTGTTCAAATCTTGCCTCACACACTTACTACCTGTGTGACTGTAGACAAGTCATTTTACCCTGCTTGTCTCAGTTTCCTCATCTGTAAAATGAACTGGAGAAGAAATGGCAAATCACTCCAGGATCTTTACCATGAAAACCTCCAAAGGAGTCCTGAAGAGTCAGAAACAACTGAAAATGACTAGAAAAAATAAACAGGAAGAATCTGTAAAAATGCCCCCCAAATTCAGAGACAAAAATTTAAGAAAGAAGACCACAGGAGAACCAAAGATCATAAATATCCACTCAAAAATCACACAAAATATGACCAATAAAAAAACTGAAATAGGGCCTATAACCAAAAAGAATCCAATGTTATGGGTAGTACTTACTGGCTCTTTGTTGTAAGGACCACAATGTGACTGTGACCCTGGGTGGTTATAGCTTATTCAATAGGATCAAGATATTTGAAAACAGAGGTGGGAATAAGTAGTTGGTTATTAAGATCAATATTTGTGAGGAGATTCAATAATTAAGGAGTAGAAGTGGGGGTGAAAATCATGGGCGAAAATTTGGGGGGGAAGAGTCACAAAGGTAAAAAAAAATATAGCTTTTACATAATATATATGATAGACCACCTTTATAAAAAGAGAAAAACAAATATGTTCTGGAAAGTATTCTTGGATCCAAGGCTTCATATGGTTATGAAGATGGTGGGAAGGTTTCCTTTACCCAAAACGTAGCATTTAATTATCGGACTTGCTTTAATAATAATGTAATCCTAAAAAGATAAAGATTTTGACAAAGTTAATATTTTAGATGAAATTCTCACATGAGGAGCTTTATAGACATAGAACTGGAAATCATGGAGAAGAAATTACCCCTTCCCCTAGAATTTGTGATAGAGCAGAGGAATACTTCACATATACCTTAAATTTGAGAAGGTTAGTCTTGAAAGGGTTAGAGAGGAAGGCGGGATAGCATCCAAAGAAATAGAATTCTCCAGAAACCAACTAGAAAATCCATGGAAACTTCACAAAGGATATCATTCTGAAGACACAAAGGAAATTTTGAAGAAGAAACTAGGAATTGTCCCAAGAGATCACTGTGGATACAAAGAGAAATCACCAATCAACTTAGATTTGTAAAGAGAAAAGGAAAGACCATCAGTGGAGAATGCATTCAGCTTTATGGCAGTGACCACATAAGGAAAGGCTCAGAAATGCTGTAGAATTTCATTCCAGACACGTGTCTGAAATTCTGAAAATAAACTGAATTTGTTAAGTTGAGTTAAGGAAATTTTTACAAAGTGATATGGAGAAAACAAAGGGGAAATGATTATTAAAATGAGGAAGATAAGATAAACTTTCAGTTTCTATTTGTTTGGAGGTGGTGGTTTTTTTATATTTTCATGCCAAGGGGAATCATCTTTAGGCTAAAATGTACAAAATGAAATTGACCAATAATGTTACCCAAGAGAAGAAGACAGTAAGAGAACATGTAGATGCTAGGGAGTTCAAGTCACCGGCTCACATGAAGCATATCCTGAAGACCTGGGAGAAGTGATAAATCAGTTGCTTTCAATCATCCTTGAAAGGTCCTAGAAACCAGAAGCAATGCTGTCTATCTCCTCCCTACTGGAGAGACTGATATGGGTGAATCAGTTGAGTTCTAAGTTCTCATAAGATTAAATCAGTTTGGGCGTCCACACTAATCACCATTGTAAGGAGCCACAAGGCTGCTTTAGGAGAGGCAACTCCACTCAAGACAGGAAAAAAGGGATATAGTTAAGTTTTGATGCTGATCCTAAGTGGGGTCATGATTGCAAGTGGACCATGAACTTCCAGTTTTAGTTGAGAGAGAGAGAGAGAGAGAGAGAGAGAGAGAGAGAGAGAGAGAGAGAGAGAGAGAGAGAAAATGAGAAAGCTGTACCAAAATTGAAGAACATATGTACCAATTTTTAAAAAGGAGGGGGTGGGTGGGAGATGATGGGACCTATAGATTACACAGAAATATGCCTGACTCTGATGCCTGGAAAAAATAATAAAATATATTAGCAAAAGGAGAGTCATTGAACATCTGGAAAATTAAGTAGCGATCACAAAGAAGTAACATAAGTTGGATGATGCCAAAGCTGAACTCATTTCATTGCTTTTGTGTGTTTTATTGTTTTGTTTTGTTTTAAAGAACAGCCATAGTTAGACTAGAATATCATGGCAATATAAATATAATTTACCTAGATTTTTGCACAATATTTGATGTAAAGAAACACCTCTAAAATAATATGGAGAGATATAAGTAGCATTGCAATATATATTTTTTATTTTTAATATTATATTTCCCCAATTACATGTAAAGATTGTTTTAATATTCTTCTTTAAAAAAATGAGTCCAAATCCTCTCTGTACTTCCCCTCATCCCTCATTGAGAAGACAAGCAATTTGATATATATTATATAAGTGTAGCCATACAAAACATATTTCCATATTAGTCATGTTATGAAAGAAAGCACAGACCTACCCAGCACCCCCCACCCACCCCCCTAAGTCATCATCATTCTTTCAGAATTATCTTGGATCATTGTATTGCTGATAATAGTCATTCACAGTTGATCATACAATACTGCTGTTTTTTGGTACAGCATTCTGGTTCTGTTCATTTCACTTTTTATCAGTTCTGTAAATTTCCCTGTGTTTTTTTTATATTATTCTGGTTATCATTTCTTATAGCAGAATGGTATTCAACCACAATCATCATTAGAACATATTTAGAAAGGTACAGACAGTATTGAATTGCTGGACCTATATTTTTTGCTAGGCAATTATTATATTTCAATACATAATTTTTTGAACAATAATTGCTGGATAGTCATTTTAATGGTTGATGTGGACTCTTGGTAGGTCTCTAATGGATTGTACAAGGATATATGTTTGACTAACTATTTTAAATATTTATCTCTATTAACTACATTAAGTAACATTTTTATTAAAGATGCTCATCAGACTTGTGTCATGCTTATTAAATCTGTAGATGAAACAAATTTGGAAGGGGCATCTATCATATTAGAACACAGAGGGAGAATTAAAGAGGTCTCAAGAGGTCAAAATATTGAAACAACTCTAATAAAATAAAATCTAGTATGGATGAAGGTAAAGTTTTACACATATTTTAAAAAATAATTTCATCAGTATAGGGGAAATATTACCAGACAGCAATATTTCTGAAAGAAAAATCCAGAAAGAACTGGATAATTTGAAGTTTTATCTGAGTCACCAGTGTGAAATGGATCCCCCATCCTAACTCCTATTAAAGCTTTGACTTCAATGAAAAGAACAATTTTAATTGCATTAAGAGAGGCATATTGCCATTTCTTGAACCATGATCATTCTATTGTTCTGTACCCTAGGTAGCCTACACCTGCAATTCCAGGTTTTAGGAAGGATATTGGTAAGATAAAGAATATGGGAGTGAAGGTCAGTACCAAATACTTGCAAGTGAATCAAGCTCAACTGCTTTTTAAGGCAAGAAGTCTTTCCAGATACCACTTAATGTCCTTGCTTTCACTCAAAGGTTATAACCAATTTGTCCTGTGTGTATCCTGTTTATACACTGGTGACATGTGGACCCATTAGATTGTAAGCTCCTTGAAGGCAGGGGCTGCTTTTTTTCTTTGTTTCCCTAAAACCTATCCACAGTCCCTGGCATATATTTGATGTTTGATACATTCTTGTTGACTTGACTTATCCTATTATGGTCATTGTATGTATTATGAGGGCACCTAGGTAGTGGAGATGACAGAGCCTGGGACCTGAAGTCAGGAAGGCTTGAGTTCAAATCTAGTCTCAGACAATTACTCGCTATGAAATCCCAGGTAAATTATTTAGTCTCTGTTTGCCTTCGATTCCTTACCTATCAAATGGGGATAATAATGGCACCTATCCTACATGGTTGATGGAAGGATCAAATGAGATAATAAATGATAAAACACTTAGGACATAGCCTTGGAAATAAAAACATTATATAAATGTTTGTTACGATTATGATCATCATCATGTTCCTATTTCCATTGGCTCTCTACCACTTCATAGGGTTAATCTCATGCTTATATGAAATCCTCATAATTAATGTTTCTTATAACACATTAATATTCAGACAGATTAATTGATATTATGATTTCCTCAGTCATTCCATCATCAATAGGAACTTTTCTTGGGTGTGTGTGTATGCATGTGTGTGACCATAAAAAGGGTTATTCCTTACTATCAATGTATGAACATGTATGGGGTATTTCTATTTTCTTCTTCAACTATAAGCCCAGTAGTGGTTTCACTAGGACAAAAAATATGGGTAATTTTATATGCTTTATGTTGTCTTATTCTTTTTTCCAAATAATTGTGAATTGATTTCCATATCATTTGCATGAATTTATAGTCTACCAGCAGTGTATGTGAGTGCCTATCTTACAACAATCCCTCCAACATTGACTATTTCATCTTTTTTCTTCTTTCTCAATTTAACATGTGTAAGCTGGTACTACAAAGCTGTTTTAATTTCCATTTTTCTTTCTTTTAACAACTTGGTGCTTTGGAGTTTCAAAGAAACACTGGAAACTCTTATGCCTTTTTTTATCTTTTTATTTCAAAAATAGTAAGAATTTTATTTAAAGTTTCAAGCTCCAAATTCTATGTTCCCACCCATAGATGGTAAGCAATCAGATATAGATGATAAATGAACAATTATGTAAGACATTTCCATAATAGTCATTTTGTACAAGAAGACTTGAATAAGAGAAAAAACTGAAAGAAATAAATTGTTAAATAGTATGGAAGAATATAGAACGTCCCATCATCTATCCTTTGGAATTGTGTCAGATCATTGTTTTGCTGAGAAAGCTAAGTCATTACAGTTCTCGATTGAACAATACTGCTATTACTGTGTACAACATCTGCCTGGTTTTGCTCGTTTCACTATGCATCTGTTCATGTAAGTCTTTCCCAAACCTGGAATTTCTAAAGGGCTTTGTTCCAAATATAAATCAAGACCATCAAAATCTTGCTCTTCTTAGCACACTTTCTTTGGCCTAGGCTGGGGTCCATAATTCCTACAAGGTGGAACTCTGTTTAGTACTATGCAGCTGATTGAGATGCATCCATTCCCTTATTTTTGAGGATGTGATGGTGGGGAAATTATTTCAATATATTGTCTGAGGAAGGATGATAATTTTTTCAAGAAAAATATACTGAATTCTTCTGCAGGCTATTATAGTGAAGATGTATTTTGATTCATGAATTATTGTTTTCTTTACTTATTTCTTATATTTTATACTTTGGCGTGCTAAGACAGATGCTTTAGTTTCTCTATATTTTACTTTTTGAAGTTACATCTCTTCAGCTTTTGGAACCAAGCCTCCTTTGGAGATAGAAAGAAAAGGTAATCATAGCAACATAGTTTTACAACTGGAAGAGAACATAGCATCAAGAAGTCTTTGAGTCCAAAAGCCTTATTTTAGAGATAAGTGAGAAGCAGGACAGTTGATTGTCTTGCTTAGTATCACAGAGATAGTAAGTGTCTGAGGGCTCTTACCAGCTATACCTCATGGGATCTGAGGCAAACAGGGTTAAGTGAATTGCCCAGTGTCATATAGTGAGTGTCTGAGGCCAGATTTGAACTCAGTTCTTTCTGACTCCAGCACTGGCACTCTATCCACTGCACCAGTTTGTTACCCATTCAATGTATATACTATTTCTTGATTTCATGTATGTATTATCACTCCTAGTAGAATGTAAGTTCCCTGAAAAAAGTGATCTGAACTGTAAAAAAGGATTTT
>CM053598.1:13323368-13339740 GCA_028646575.1 Pseudocheirus occidentalis | reverse complement strand
CAGAGAACTCAGGTTGATATCTTAGCTGTCCTGCTTTCTTCTTGTATAACCTTGGACAAGTCACTTAACCTCCAAGGGCTTCTGGTTTCTTATCAGTAATGTAAAAGGGTTGGATTAGATGGCATTAAAAGTTCCTTTGAGATCTATTTGTATGGTGCTCTCATCCTGTTGTACTGTGAATAATGAAGAGTATGAGGAATTCAGAGAAACATATACAACAACTGATGTAGTAAAATAAGTAGAACCAGAAAAAAAATAAAGCAATCTTCCCAAAGAGTACAACAAATCAAATGAAAGTAGCCTAATAAAAAATAGTCATAATGACCATTCTTTGGCCCAGAAAAGAGATGAGAAAATATCCTTTAATTCTTTCTTTTGCTGATTGTATTTTCTTTATGTGGAATGCTACTGAAGCTTTTAGATATGTTTAGTAGGTTAGTTGACTATACTTAACTTGTTGCTTTATCATTGTTGTTGCTGTTGGTTTTTTGTTGTTGTTGTTGTTGTTGGTGGTGGTGGTTTTGCTTTTTGGAGGGCAACTAGGGTTAAGTGACTTGTCCAAAGTCACACGGCTAGTTAGTGTGTCAGGTATCTGAAGGCAGATTTAAACTCCGGTCCTCCTGACTCCAGGGCTGGTGCTCTACTCCCTGTGCCACCTAGCTGCCCTGCTGTTGCTGTAAGAAGGAGTAAAAGTTCAGTGGCTTAGGCTACAGTAGGGGTCAGATAAGGTGGTAGGGATCCAGAAGGTTTAGAGCTGTAACATATTCATTGAGGGTGTAGGAGCTTGGAGGAATATACATTTGTGTTGTGAAAACAAAAGCATATCAATAAAACTAAACTAAACTAAAGAAAAAACATCATTTTTTCTATTGCTCAAAAGGGATCTACGGAAGTTTTGTTCTCCTTTTAATTCATTATTATTTCTATATATCCTTTGTAACATCACTAATAGTTTGTATCCCAGAAAGCATTCATTCAGTAAATCAAGTTACCACAACTTCACCCAGTCTAGTATAGCCACCAGGTAAGTTTCCAAAGAAATCTATTAATTTCCCAGTCTCTAAAAACTAAATTTCTCCCTCCACCTCTGCCCACCCCCTTGATCTATTTGCTCCATTAATGTCCTGAAGAAAGTGTTCATGGGAGACAAGAATATCAAAAGAGTGAAAGAAGACCTGGGAGGCTTGAAGAGGAGAGAGGAGATAGGGAAAAGAAGGGATTAAAGAGAAAGGGATATAGAACATAGGCAAATGAGGGAGAAATTTGAATGAGAGTATAGGGTGGGTTACTCAGTTGAAATGTGAAGACATTGTATAAGCAGACCTATATAAACAGGAATGTCTTTCTACTACTGGTATTCTTTTTTCAGAATTTATTTACTTATTTTTAGTTTTGACCATACATTTCTACAAAATTTTGAGTTCCAAATTTTCTCCCTCTCTCTCCCCTCCCCCACATAAGATGGCAAGCATACTGATTACCCCTTCCTCAAATCTGTTCTTTCTTACATCCCTCCCAATGTCTCCCATTTCTCCTCTCCCCCATACTTTCCTGTAGGGGAAGATGGACTTTTATACCCCATTCTCTATATATCTTATTTCCAAATTGCATGTAACAACAATTTTTTTGACATTTGTTTTTAAAACTTTTAATTTTGGCATTCCAAAGCACATGCAAAGTGGAGAATCCACAGAGCTATTGGGCACCTCTCAAATCACATCTCAACATAGCATAATGGGGAAAACCCTGCATTGTTTGATTTGCAGGAGATTATTAGGATTAGTCCATTTTCTGTGGCTAACTAGCTCAGTGATTTGCCATAAGTGTCTCAGCCACTCATGTATAAGATTCTCCTTCATAAGAGTAAGTTTGTATTAGGTTTTTAAGGACATTGAAAGATCTAGTATTAAATTATTCTATTTTGTTTGAAGCAACATGGAACCTCAAAGTGTTAAAAATAGTATCAAAATGTAAAATTTAAAATGATTTTCAAAACTGGATTATCTACTAATTTCTGCTTCCCTTTGTTCATTAATTAGAAGCTCCTTGAGGACAGGACAGGGACTGTTTTTTTTAAACTCCCCATGAATTCTTTATATCCCTAGGACTCAACACAGTTCCTGAAACATAGGGAGTACAGAATAAATACTTGTCAGTTGATTGATTTCCATTTTCATGTGCCAGGGCATGTCTCCATTGCATTTTGAGGAATAGTGATGACCTGGTAGACAATCCTCATTACATGAGGAGATTGGAGAATTCATCACACTATGACAAATATGATAATAAGCATTTATAAAATTAAATAGACTAGTCCTGAGAAAATGAGCAAATAGTCCATCCCTAGACCTAACATACCCTTCTTCCATTGGTGCCAGTAATTGAGAAACAATCATAATTTAAGATTATAAGATCAAAGAGCTAGAATTAGGGGGACCTCAGATATCATTGAGTACAACCTTATAAATTTAGGGAAGTGGGAAGTGGATGTAATAGTGTAACAAATCATACAGTGTAAATGCATACTTACACTAGAATAGAGTATGTACGTTTGATGACTGATACAATAGACAAGAACTTGAAAATCGTTAAGATTTAGAAATTCAATGTTGACAGGCATGTGTGTGTATGTATATATGTGGACATATACACACATAGATTCAGGACTAAAACATCTATTAGAGGATGAATGAATATTTCCCAAGTATGATGCTGAATGGATTCCTCTTCAGGTACCAGTTGTACTAAATGATATTTGATTTACCAGAGAGAGCCCTGGATCTGGAGACAGAAAGACATTTAAATGAAGCCTCAAATGCTAAATGGCTATGTGACCCTGAGCAAGTTCTTTAACTCTGCCTCAGTTTCCTTTTCTGTAAAATGTGTACAATAGTAATACTAATAATATTATTAATAATAATATTATAATAATAATAACCTGCCTTAATGAGGCTATGAGAAAAAAATAAAATACTCTTTGTACAGTACTTTGGAAACCTTAAGATGCTATGTAAATATTGTTGCTGTTATTTTTTTTATTATTCCTACTCTGAGATTCTCTGATTGAATTCATGAAATTATATCACCCAAACAAGCAATATGAAGCTGATACATACATGCACGGTTGTATTTATAGTTTATGGTGACAACTCCAGGATTGTAGTGATATTCCATGGGTATTTACAACAATCTAGGTAAAAAATGATAATTGCCTAATTTTGCATAATTCCCTCTCACATACTCATGTCCAATCAGTTGCTAAATCTTGTGAATCCCACTTCAATATCATCTCTTTCATTTGTTCTTCCTTTTTAACCTAGTTCAGACATTCACCACCTTTCTCGTGGTCTACTATGTCTCATATTATGTCTCCCTACTTTCTGTCTCTACTGTCTTCAATCAATTTGTTATGCCACTCTTTTTTTATTTTTTTGGGGGGGAAGGCAGGGCAATTGGGGTTATATGACTTGGCCAAGGTCACATGGAATATTATTCTTCAAATGATCTTAAAGAACAAGTGATTCTCCCTCCCCAAGAAACTTCAGCGACTCCCTATTGTCTCTAGAATAAAAATAAGAATTCATCATCCTGTGATCAAAGCCCCTCAAAAGGAGAATCCAGAATTATATTTCCAGATATGTTTCACATTAATTCCTTTCACTTATATTATGCTCTAGTCAGAATGTTGCTACCTGTTGTTCACTGACTCAGACATTAAATCTCCTGTCTCTGTATGTTTTCTTTCCTAGGCTGTTCTCATACACAAAATAATTTCTGTCCTCTACCTCTTAGAACCCTAAAGTTTCATTAATTCATTGTTGGTGGAGTTGTGAACTGATCCAATCATTCTGGGGAACAATTTGGAATTATGCTCAAAGGGATATAAAACTGTACATGCAATTTGATTCAGCAATAGCACTGTTGGGTCTGTATCTCAAAGAGATCATTAAAAAAAGACCCACATGTATAACATATTTATAGCAACTATTGTTTGTGGTAAAAACAAACAAACAAACAAACAACAACTGGAGATTAAGGGGATGAACATTAATCAGGGACCAGCTGAACAAGTTGGGACATGAATGTAATGGAATACTATGGTTCCAAAAGAATTGACGAGCAGGCATATTTCAGAAAAAACTGAAGAGACATATGAACTGATGCTGAATGAAGTGAAAAGAACCAGGTTAGCATTGTACATAGTAAAAGCAACATTATACCAACTTTGACTTAGCTCTTCTCTGCAATTCAACAATCTAAGACAACCTCAAAAGTTTCATAATTGGAAAAATCAGTCTGAAAGCAGATTGAAGCATATTATTTTCTCTTTCTCTTCTTTCTTGTGTTTTTTTTTCATTTTGTTCTGATTCTTCTTTCACAGCATGACTAATGTGGAAATATGTTTAATATGATTGTATATGTATAGTCTGTATCAGATTGCAAGCTGTTTGGGGAGGAGGAGGGGAGAGTTAAGAGAGGGGGGGAAATTTACAGTTCAAAATCTTATAGAAGTGAATTTTGAAAATTAAAAATAAATAAGCATTTTAAAGATAATATGCATTTTAACCAAAAACATTAAAGATCTTGGGGAAAATAAAAGAATATTAAAGTTCCTTGAGGGCTCAAGTCATATGCCACATACTTACTGTCACTTGTTCTGATTCCCCCATTAGTGGTGTTCTTTCCCTTCACAAAAGGTCTCCTATGTCTTAATTGGTATAAATGTTAGAACCTTCCCACCTCTTCCCCACTAGACAATACAATTCTCACGATCACAGACTAATTCTTGTGGCTGTTGCTGTTCTTTTTTCCTCCTTTTTATTTGTAGCTCCTAGACCAGAGTAGTCAATAAATTTGTACTCATGTGCCAAAGTTTTGGTATATAGCTACATGGCTACAAGACACTTCGTAGAATACAGAAAGCTAAGGTTAATCTCACTCGTCTAAACTCATTCTAGTAATTTCTGATCCATAATTAAATACTATCAACAGTTTTCGTTACCCAGACCAAAGAAAAAAATATTTCTAGGTTAATATCAGGCCCCTCCCCTCAATATGTGAAGGAGCCTAAAACCAAATATTCTTTCAAATGCATGCATTGTTCTACGTGAGCCAGCATAATCCAACAGTTTGTTGTTGGTGTTCAATGTTACAGTTCACTCTCTATGATTCCTTTGGGAGTTTTCTTGATAAAGATACTAAAGTGGTTTGCCAATTCCTCTTCCAGTTCATTTTCCAACTGAAGAAACTGACACAAACAGAACTAATTTACCTAGGTTCACATAAGTAGTCTGAAAACAGACTTGAACTCACAAAGATGCGTCTTCCTGACATTAGGCACAGTACTCTATCCACTGCATAACATTACCCTCATCCTTCTCCAAAAAATGTACATGGAAGGAGAAAAGTGAGTCAATTTTATTTTTTTGGGGGGGGGCACAGCTTATCAAAAAGCTTTCTTATAATTTTGTTCATGCCTTCTGACTGGACAGCCTTTGCCTGGCATCAATGGACAGTTCTCATCAAAATGCTTTGGTAACACCCCAAGAAAGTGACTATTTTTCAACTCTCAAGTGCCCAAACTGCAGGGAAGCCATATTATTTTTCATTTAATGTGTTCAGCACATGAACAATTAAGAAGATGTAATTGAATGAAGCTAATCAGCAAGAAGCAGAGTTTGCCCCTGGGATCCTGCTCTAGTCAAATGATGTTCTTATCGCTAGGTTGATCTGTTCAGCTAATAATACCAAGGAGCCTCAAAGCACAGGCTAGTAATTGTACAGCTCCAGGGACACTGGGTTTAAAAATGATACACTTAATGTCCTTAGAAAAGAAGAAGCTTTTAATAATGCAAGAATGGTGATGATGATTAACAGAGAACAGAACTATTGGTTGACCTCTCCTGTCAAATTGCCTTTAAGAAAGGAAAGGAGAAAAAGATTGCAAGTTCAAGTCTATGACTAGTCATTACCAAAGACCAGGAAGATTCCCTTTAATCACTCAGTCATTTCTTTCCATGTTGTAAGGTAGATGATATGAACTAATTAGAGAAAGGTTCAACTCTTGATGCTGTTTAAACCTCTTATCCCAGATTTAGAGCAAGAAGGAATCTTAAATGCCACCTTGCCCAATGTCTTTCTTCCCTAGCTGTGGAAACTGAGGTCAAAACTAACTTTTAATGCAGGAATTTTAGTGAAAGAGTTAGGATTTGAACCCAGGGTGACTGGACTTCAAATTCATTGGTCATGGAGAAATTATTACATTATGCTGCATTCCTACCCCAAAGTGAAGAAAGAGATAAAGAGCAGTATGTACAGAATCAGAATGTAGACTAGCAAATTTGGGGCTCAGCTTCTACTGGCAATGTGAGTCATGTGAACTGTGGAGGTTTAGAGAAAAAACAGTCAATTTTCTAGCAAACTTGAATACTTTAATCAGAGAGGTAATTCTAAATTCCTCTAAACACCTTTCCAGTCAAGGGGAAATCTTCTGAGGCAAGAAGAGTTTGACTTGAAAGATTTTGTACATAAATCCTTTGTACCTCTGTTAAAATACATAAAACCTTCCTTATATTGAGTCTGAGAGAAAGCTTTGAAGGGATAGAACTTTTTCCTTTTTACTTTTTGATTGGCCAAGGCAAATTCTGATATTCTTTGGGGGAGGTGACATGAGCTATAACCTATGCATAACTTATAAGCTCTAACCTACAACAAATTTCAAACAAATTAGGAAGATTTTCTAGACCTCATTAGACTAGTTAAAATGTTTTCATTCATATTGAAAATTTCTCTTCCAACCAGATTATTTGAAAATGAAATAATATAAAAATGACTTCACATATAACTCAAGACATATAGTTTTAACTATAGTGAAAGTTTCAAGCTCCACCTGTGATAGAAAGAACCTTGACTCTAGAGTTAGAGCAAGTGGGTTCAAAATCATATCTGATGCTTATTGCTCATGTGAACTTAGGTGATTCATTTAACCACTGTGGAACTCAGTTTCCCTGTTAATAAAATCAGGAAGTTTAGATTGGATGAGTTCTTAGGGTTCTTTAAGTTCTAAGACTGTTACCCTGTGCTTTATCAAATGAAGCCTTTTTATGTTTAGAAATTCCAAAAGTACACACAAATGAATGACTTTTTTATTATTAAATTATCTAATTTTCTCCAGCAAATGTCTTGCCATTCCAACATATCCTACCATTTCCAGATGTTTCCCTTTATTAGTTGGCATGGTAATTGCAGCAAAAGCTTTTACACAAAGTAAATGCACAGATATTTCTATCAGTAACAGTACTTGCAAAGAGCAGTGTTAAATATAATCTATTAAACTTTCTGAATTTGAACTTTTAACTTTCTCTTTGTTTCTATTATTTTTCTTTACTATCTTTCCTGACCGTAATTTCATCTGCTTCAGTTAATTTTTTCTCCAAATTAATTATATATTTGTCAATTACAAAATCATATTATTTCCCTTTAAAAATAGATAGCTAAAATGATGAAATTTACATTTTTCCATTGTTGAATATTTCAAGTTAATATCTACAACTATTCTCAAGCTATTTCCAATTTTACCCTGCCAGTTGATTGTGTATACTTCTCAAAATATATGACATTGAGAAAGAGAACAGATGTTATGGACCTTTTAACTTCAGCTTACAGATTACTTACATTCATGTTTACCCATTTATTGTTCAGATATAGCGAGCAGCGTAATTATAAATGTCATGTGTAATGATGGTGTTGGGAGTAGATCACATATGTGTGGAGGTGCTATAAACATGAACTGAAATTTCATTGCAGTTTCACACACCATATTAAATCATTGCTTTCCTATTTTCCCTCATTGGTTAGGAATCTTGTGTGTTCTATCATGTTGATATCAACTTTATTTTCAATAGGAAAAAATAATTTATTCCATTATGTAGGATTACAAATAGAAAATATCAAATGGCTTTGGCCAGTGCTTCCACCATCCTCCCAAAAAATACTTCCACCTCCTCACAGACTGAAAAACAAACTTGTTCTAGCTTAATAAATCTATTATTGCCCTCCCTTCCACCCCCACCCCTCACAAGTGACAGAGGAAGGAGGTAGCCAGTTCTTTGAGAGCTATAGAGAGCTTAATATTACTTCTGAGTTAACTCTGCTATTATTTGAATTATACAACTACTTGGGTGTATATGACTAAAACACGACTGGATTTTAGCATTGAACCAGATTCATTAAAGGGAGATAGGGCAAAAGCCTTAGCAACTTCCTAAATCAGGACATAAGAGTTCTTTTATGTGTAAATGAAGAAGATCCAGGACAGAGGTGAGGAAACTTTAGCCTTCAGCCCACATGTGACCCTCTAGGTCCTTAGGAGGGCCTCTGACTTTGAGGCAAAATGTGACCTAAAAGCTGCTGGTTTCCTACCCCTGATCCAGGATCAGTGAAGTGTAGGGTTCTCTAGTAGAAGGAGAGAAGGGAGGGAGAGGGGCATTGTTTGAGATGTACTCTTATTGGATTTGGTTCAAGGAGAGAATAACATACTTTGTTAAGTATAAACATCTAACATGTCCTACAGGCAGTAGAAGGCAAAAGGGGAAAGAAAATGGGGTGGGGTGTTAAAAGAGAGAGAAGAAGTAGTAAGGGGAAAGAGTAGGAAAGGGGATGGGGTTCTGATAGGGAATATTGAGGGAGGTTGTGGTCAAAAGAAAAACTCTTAAAGAGGAGAAATAAGAAATAAAAGTATAAACAGGGGAGAGGACAGGATGGGGTTAAAGACACAAATAGTAATTGTAACTGTGAAAATTAATTAAACATTTTTATCCAGTTACATGTAAATAATTCAGTTTTTAAGATAGATTTTTGAATTCTAAAATCTCTCCCTCCTTTTATCTTCTCCCCTCACTGAGAAAGCAAGTGGATATACATTACACATGTACTTTCATGCTAGTTTTTTCTATATTAGTCATATTATAAAAGAGAACACAGAAATAATTAAAGAAAAATAATGTTTAAAAAAGCAAAGTATTCTTTGATCTGTATTTAAACTTCATCTGTTTTTTTTTGTTTTTTTCCTCTGGAACTGGATAGCATTTTTCATCATAGATGTTGGAAAATTTTCTTATGTCAATGTATTGTGGAGATTACCCAAATCATCCATATTTGGTCATTATGCCTATGATTCCCTACGTCAGAAAATTCCAGGCTTTCAAGTTCTTCCCCAACAAAAGAGATAAAATCGCACCTTAGAGTGAACAAAATGTGGGTAAAAATAAATAAGAATAGGGATAAAACAGGGGTCTTCTTGGGACATTTTGAGATCAGAAGAAAAATCTCCAGGTTTGATCCCTGTGAAGAACAAATGCCTCTAGACTAGGGTCCAGCTGAGCAACAAGTGGTAAGCCCTGGGGATAGGTGGGTTGGGAGGCCACCTCAAGCCCCCAGCCACAGGACCGAGGGAAATTGGGGGTCTGAGCCAGGAAATGTGGAGGGAACCACTACTGACAAAGTATTCCAGACCCTGCTGTGTTGTGAAAACTGCAGAGGTGAGAAGCAATCAGCACACACCCTGTGAGTGCAGAAGAGGGACAGAAAGTCCCTGGATGTGGGCACTTATAGTAGGATGGAGGTTTGGCTCTGATTCCAGGCTAGAGGGAAGAATTGAAGATCTAGGACAAGAGGGACCATCCCCCACACCCCATGGCTAGAGGTGATCAAGAAAATTAAGCTATTACCACAAAAAAATCCACACAAAGGAGAAAGAATACAACCATAGAAAGCCATTATGAGACTAGAGAAGACCAGGGTTCATCTTCAGAGGGGTATATTGAAGTAAAGAAACCCTCAAAGAGTAACACCAAATGGTCACCTGCACAAAAAAATAATTCATAGAAGATCTTAAAACAGACTTTAAAACTAAAATGACACAGATAGAGGAAAAACTAAAAGAAAAATAATCATCTGAGAAAAAACAAGATGATTTTAAAAGGAAAGTTTCCAGTTTTAACACACACACACACACACACACGCACACACACACTGATTTAAAAGTTATTTTAAAATGAACCAGTACTGAACTTTAGTTTATAAGACTTCCTAAATTCTAGGGAGGCATTCTTTTCAGATTCAGTTACCTTTGGTTGTAACCTGACTCACACAAACCTTGTCTCTTTCTTTGATGCAGGAAATGGTTAAGTGCTAGTTATGTTCCAAAGTGCAGCCTTGAAATCTGCCTCTCTTTGCTCAGTGAAGGACCCTTTTGTTCTCTTAGATAGATCTGATGGAAGAAGTTTCCCCCTTTCTGTTTTTACCATTTTTCCCTCTACCTCCAGAAATTGGATACAGTCCAAAGAATGAGAGAAAGAAGGAAAGAGGGAGAGAGACAGAGACAGAGACAGGGAGACAGAGACAGAGAGAAAAATTGAGATTAGGTGGTTTTTGGTTTGTTTGTTTTGCCAGGAACCTTTCTTTAAGAGACCATCAATTTTTCCAGCCCAAGTATAGTTTCTTTTTCTCCTTTTCTGGCTAATTGCAATTTAAATCTTTCAAAGTGGCAGACTCAGAGATTTTTACACAGAAACAGAGAAGACAAATACAAACAGAAGGCACAGATAGTGATAACTTTCCTTAGTCCTCTAGATTATACTAAAACCAGGCTCTATTGCAGTTTAGTAGTCCTATGGGATGGAAGTTGGAAATAAATACCAGTAAGCCTAAGGAAATCCCCCCATAGCCACATTCATCCATTCAGTTGTGTCCCACCAAAAGGATGGGGTTGGAGGGATGAGTTCATAAAGAACTCCCCAGAAAATTCCCAAACAGAGCATCTTGTGTTTGGAGGGAATTTGCCAGGTTACAAGAGCTCTGGGTGAAACTGCCCATACGATCCATTCAAGCTTTCCTAGGTGCTTGAAGGAACTCCCTGTTAATAGAAGGGGAAAAGATAGGGTTACCTTTGCATTTGATGGGGTTCAAATCAGAGATTCTGCTCCATGTGGAGTGTCAGTCAGAGTCAGAGAGCTGGCCCACCCATGAGTGCCAAAAAACTGTGGCAGTTTCATGATGTGTTGTGGCAGAATTATCTCAAAGAATTCAGAGTCAGAGCACTTTAATCCAAGTATAGTCATTTATTGAGATTGATGCTTTCAGAAGTGGGCCAGGTTCCAGGAGCTAGGTTCTGGTGTTATCTGGCAAATTTATATTGTAATGATGCTGATAACATAACAGAAATTGTAAATTTTGAAAAGGCAGGGGGAATTTGTTAAGAGATTAGGTAATGGGGAAGCATCCCTTTTATGGTTCGGTGGTCAAACATCCAGGTCATACTGCTCTCTGATTGGCTAGTTATTATTGTCCGGGCTGGTCAATATGGATAGTTAGCTATTGTAGTCCTGTCTTGGGCTACATGGATGATGCAATTTTAAACAGATGAACAAATATGTTCATTAGATCTGGGGGCATTGACTAGCTAGGGGCAGTGACTATATTGAATTTGGGGGCCTGTGGTATAGTTAAAGCCAGATTAAATGGTTAAATCAGGACATTCCTGTTGTTCTATGATGCCCATAAGAAAGTTAGAATGTCGGGGCTGCGGGCATCTTTATTAGGATTCCATCACTATTGTTCTTACTGTGTACAAGGTTTCCCTGGTCCTGCTCACTTCATTATGTATCAGATCATTTAAGGGTTTTTTTCAGGTTTTTCATTTCTTATAGCACAATACTATTCCATCACAATCATAAGCAGTAACTTATTTAGTCATTTCACAATTGCTGGGCATCCCCTCAATGTTCAGCTCTTTGCCATGACAAAAAAGAGTTGCAACAAATACTTTTGTATTAATAATTACTTTTCTTTAATATATATATATATATATACATATATATATATATATATATATATCTTTGTGATACAAATCTAGAATGGTACTGCTAGATTAAAGGTTATGCATAGTTTTGTAACCCCTTTGGATGTGGTTCCAAATTGCTCTCTATAATGGTTGCTCAGTTCACAACTCTACCAATGTATTCCCCACCAATGAAAAGAAAATTAAAGTAATTATTAACTCTTTTCTCAATTTTATGCCAATAAATCTAGCAATTTAAGTTAAAATGTATGAATATTTACTATAATTTCCTAGATTATCAGAAGATGAAATAGAATACTTAACCTTCAATCTAGAAAAAAGAATAGAACAAGTCATCAATAAGCTACTTAAGAAATAATTACCAGGACCAGATGGATTAGCAATTTAAGTAAGCCAAACATTTAAAGACCAAATAATTCCAATATTATATGAACTCTTTGGAAAAAAAAGCAAAAAAGGAATGTGACCTAATTTCTTTTATGACACAAATATGACATTTTTACCTAAATTAAGAAGAACAAAGACAGAGAAAGAAAACTATGTACAATGTTCCTAATGAAAATGAATGCAACTCTACCAATAATGCATTAGTGTCTCAATTTTTCCATATGCCCTTCAATATTTGTCATTTTCCTTTTCTGCATATTAGCCAAACTGATAGATGTGATGTAGGACCTCATGGTTGTTTTAATTATCATTTCTCTAATCAATAATGATTTAAAGCTTTTTAAATATGAGTATAGATAATTTGTTTTCTTCATCTGAAAAAGGCCTGTTCATATAGTTTGACCATTTGGGGAATTATTTATCTTTTTTTATAAATTTGACACTCTTCTCTATATATTTGAGAAATGAGGCCTTTATCAGAGACATTTACTATAATTCATTTTCGCCCAGGTTCTGTTTACCTTCTAGTCTTGGTTGTATTGGGTTTGTTAGTTCAAAATTTTCTTTTAATTTAATGTGATCAAAATTATCCATGTTGCATCTCACATTGCTGTCTATCTCTTGTTTGGAAATTAAATTATTCCCTTATCCAGATATCTGACAAGCAAACTATTTTATGCTCTTCTAGTTTGCTGATGGTATCACCCTTTATGTCTTAATCATGTACCCATTTTGACCTGGCTTTGGTAGATGGTTTGAAATATTGGTCTATATCTGGTTTCCCAGCAGTTTTTGTCAGATAGTGAATTCTTGTCCCCAAAGTTTAGATCTCTTCATTTTTCAAACACTAGATTACTATGTTCATTTACTACTATGTGTTGTATACCTATTCTATTAAACTAATCCACCACTTTATTTCTTACCCAATAGGAAGTTGTTCTGATATTTACCTCTTCGTAATATAGTTTGAAATGAGAAACTGCTGGAATGCCTTCCCTGACATTTATTTCAATGATTCCCATACTATTTTGGACTTTTAGTTCTTGCAGATTAATTTTTTTATTATTTTGTTCTAATTTTATGCAATAATTTTTGGTAGTTTGAGTGGTAAGTCATTGAATAAGTAGATTGATTTATGGGAAAATGTCATTTTTAATATATTGGCTCAAAGAAGCCATGAACAGTGAATTATTTTCTAGTTGTTTAGATACCACTTTATTGCCCCAAAAAGTGTTTTGCAATTGTTCCTGGGTTTGCCTAAGAAAGTAGAATCCCAATAATTTTGTACTGTCTGCATTTATTTCTGATGGAATTTTTCTTTCTATATCTTGCTGCTGGACTTTTTAACATGTAGTAATTCTGATGATTTATGTGAAGTTATTTTATATCCTGCAACATTTCTATAGTTGTTAATTATTTTAAGCATATTTTAGTTCTCTAGGATTCTCCAAGTATACATCATATCATCTGCAGAATCATAGTTTTATTTTCTCATTGTCTATTCTAACTCAGTAAATTTATTATTTTTTTCTTATTGCTATAGCTAGCATTTCTATAAAATACTAAATAATAGTCATGATAATGACTGTCCTTGCTTCCCCTCTGATTTTATTCTCTTGTACTTGCTAAAGTTTTTAGGTAGATACTATTTATCATTTTAAAAAGAGCTCCAGGGGCGGCTAGGTGGCGCAGTGAATATAGCACCAGCCCTGAAGTCAGGAGTACCTGAGTTCAAATCCGCCCTCAGACACTTAACACAAAAAACTAGCCATGTGACCTTGGGCAAGTCACTTAACCCCAATTGTCCTCCAAAAAAAAAAGCAAAAAAAAAAAAAGCTCCAGTGCTTTTAATAGGAAGGAATATCACATTTTGTCAAAAAACTTATTCACCATCTAGTAAGGTAATTACATGATTTTGATTGGTATTGTTATTGATATGTTCAATAATGCTGATAGATTTTGGTTCTTTTGATATTTAACCAACTCCTGGTATAAATCCCACCTGATCATAGTATGTGATTTTTGTGATTTATTGCTGTAATCTCCTTGCTAGTATTTTATTTTAAATTTTGCATTAATTTTCATTAGGGAACATTGTATATGGTTTCCTTTTCTGTCGTTGCTTCCTCTAGTTTAGGTAACAGTGTCATATTTGTGTCATAAAAGAAATTTGGTCACATTCCTTTTTTTGCTTTTGTTCCAAAGAGTTCATATAATATTGGAATGATTTGGTCTTTAAATGTATGACTGACTTAAATTGCCAATCCATCTGGTCCTGGTAAAATTATTTCCTAAGTAGCTTATTGACAGCTTGTTCAATTCTTTTTTTTTCTAGATTGAATGTTAAGTATTCTATTTCATCTTTCATTAATCTGGGAAATTATAGGAAATATTCTTGTGTTTTCCCTCAATTTGTTAGATTTATTGGCATATAATTGAGAAAAGAGGTTTTAATAATTGATTTAATTTTGTTTTCATTGGTGGGGAATTCATTTTTTTCATTTTTTGATATTTTTGTTTTCTTATTTTTTAAACAAATTAACCAATGGATCATTTATTTTGTTGTTTTTTTTCATAAAATCAGATCCTAGTTTTATTTATTATTTTAATAGTTTTCTTGCTTTCAATTTTATTAATCACTCCTTTGATGTTTTAGTATTTCCAATCTAATGTATAACTTGTAATTTTTTATTTGTTCTTTCCTTGTATTTTTAAAGTTCTAGTCCAATTAATTCATTTTCCTTTTTTTAAAATTTTATTAATCTAAGCATTTGGAGAGATAATTTTCCTCTAAGTATTGCTTTGACTTTATCCCATAAATTTTGGTATGTTTTCTCATTTTGGATATTCTCTTTCATGAAATTATTCATTGTTTCTGTGTTTTTTCTTTGACCTCATTCTTTAGGATTAGACTGTTTAGTTTCCAATTAATTTTTAATCTATGTTTACATAACCCTTTATTTAATGTAATTTTCATTGCATAATTATCTGAAAGGGATGCATTTAATATGTCTGTTTTTCTACATTTTGTTGTGAAATTTTATGCCCTAATACATGGCCAATTTTTGTATAGGTGCCATCTACCACTTAGAAAAACATAGATTCCTCTCTATTTCCATTCAGTTTTCTCCAGAGGTCTATTATATATACTTTTCTAAAACCATATTCATCTCCTTTATGTCTTCTTTGTTTTTTTTAGTTGGATCTATTTAATTTTGAGAAGGTGAAAATTGAAGTTTCCCCCTATTATGGTTTTAATTGTCTATTTATTGCCATAACTAAATTGACTTTTGCTTTAAGAATTTGGAAGTTATGCCATTTGGTGCATATATGTTTAGTGTTTATATTACTTCATTATCTTTTGGGGAAAATGCACTTCCCCTGCTTCTCCTAATTATATCTCATTTTGCTTTTAATTTGTCTTATTTTTTCCCTTCCTTCAGCTAAAGCATAATAGGCTGGAAAAAAAATAGATTTAAGAACAATCTGTGTGGAGATGATAATTGAATCCAGGAAAGCTTATAAGATCACCAATAGAAATTGTATAGAGGGAGAAGAAAAAGGACACAGAGTAGAACCTTGGAGCAGACTTACTTTTAGCAGCCTCAACCTTTATGAATGTAAAGTGAAGGGCACTGAGAAAGAGTAATAAGGAAGCTTGGAGGAGAACCAAGAGGTAGTTACAAAAACCTAGGGAGAATAATGTAGCAAGACAAGAGTGACTGAATGTCAAAGACTGGTGAGAGGTTAAGAAGGATGAGTATTGAGGAAAGGGAGGGGGTTGGGGGAGGTAATTAGCTTCAGCACTTAGATCATTAGTAATTTTGAACAGAATAGCATCAGTTGAATGATGAGTGGAAGCCAGAGTGAAGAGTTAAGAAGAAAGTAAAATGAAGGTAAGTGGAGGCACTGATTTGTAGATAGCTTTCTCAAGGATCTTAGTTACAAAAAGGAAGAATATATATGAGAAAGGAGCTATTGCAGATAGCAGATTAAGGGAGGAATTTTTGAGGTTGGGAGAGACATGGGCATGTCGGTAAGCAATAGGGAAGCAAATGGGAGAGATGGAGAGACTGAAGACATGAGAGAGTATGGATGATAGGTTATTCTGCTAGAGAAAACAAG
>CM053598.1:13304965-13323268 GCA_028646575.1 Pseudocheirus occidentalis | reverse complement strand
GCCTTCCCTTCATCTTGGGACCCTGTTTACTTTCTTTGGATATCATGAGGATACAAATAGAGCACACTAACTTTCAATACATCTCTTTTCCATCTTTCTCGTCATATGATCAGTATCTTCCTGTTAGAGCATAGCTTTCTTTGAGGACATTGTTTTATCTCATTCTTCTTCATTTTTCTTTTCTGTGGGGTGACTATGTGGTATAGTGGACCCAATGCTTCATCAGGAAAGTCTGTCTTCAAATTCATCCTCAGATCTTTACTAGCTGTGTGACCTTGGGAAAGTCACTTAACTTAAAGTCTCTTCATATGTAAAATGTGGATAACAATAACATGTACCACTTAGGGCAGTTCTAAAGATAAAATTAGATGCTATTTGGAAAGAATTTACCATAGTATAGAAAATGTTTGAAAAGTACTTAGTACATGATAGGTGCCACATGAGGTTTAGGTACTATTATGTTGTGGTGGTGGGGGGCTATTGAGTTTCCTCCCCTACATATGCTAATCTGCCACATCTCTATCATCTAAATCCTTTGGCTTGCTCTTACAGACCCGATCTCAATTGTGCCTTAACCACTTCTAAAGGACTATGGCGTTAATATTCTAATTAATTTTCCTCTCTCAATACTGAGTTCAAATACTCCTTTTGACCCCTGCTAACCCTGGATCCATGATCCAATTACAGAATCTCTATGAACCCTATTTAACACTATAGACCAGTGGTTCTCAAACTTAGTAGTGCCGCAACCTTTTAATACACGTAAGTAGGTGTATCTGCATGTGGGTGGACCCACCTGGAGATGGATAGAGGAGCTGCGTCTCTGTTCCTAAGACCATCAGAAATATGTGTTTTCCGATGATCTTTGGTGACCCTAATGACCCCTGTGAAAGGATCCTTTGATTCCCCAAATGGACGCAATCCACAGGTTGAGAACCACTGTTCTAGACTGTAAATTGCTATAAATCTGTAAGAAGAGTAATGAGCTGTGTAGGTGAAAGCATTGAAAATCCTGGTACTTCCTCAAGTTAAAGGGATCATGAATCGAAACTGGAAAAAAAGAAAAGAAACCTTGAATGTCTCAGAATAATAATAATAATAATAATAATAATAATAATAATAATAATAATAAGGGAGGAAACTCTCAGAATAATTAGAGGGAGGGGTCTCAGATTTGGTGGCATTTTTAATTTAATTTTATAAAGAATTACTTTTCACCTCAAGAGCCATATTATCATCCACTAAATCCAAAAGACTTTCAATGAGGTTTCATAAAAATCAGAATTGAAACAGATTTATTTTATTGCTTAGTGGATAAAATATAGAATAAATATGAAAATTTCTTCCAAAATATATTGGAACATCTCTGACAGAAACAATAAAACCCAAATAATTCTGGAGAAAATGTGGCTAAAAATAAAATTCAACGAGACTTACAAGAAAAAAAGGAGAGTAGTTCTAAAAACTAAAAAAGAAACAGACAATTCTTGATCAGTTACTCTGGCTTAGAGAGACAATGATAAAAATGTAAATTAGAAGTTGCTTTAACTTCTTAGAGGGCACCCAAAAAATAAATAGGATGGAATTTGACTCGTTGTTCTTATCTGCAAAATCAAAACTGTCATCCTTAATTTGAAGTGGGAAAAGCCCAAATCCAAAAGCCTCAGAAGAGTTTAAAAAATTGCAGGTATGTGGGCAATGTAACAATTACATCAAGTTGTAAAAATATAAAATGCCCAAATTAGCCATCATGGAACTTAGATTTTGAACCATTCAATTTAAAAAAATAAAATTGAATAATCTGTAAAAGAGCTTCCAAAATCCAACAAACTAATCTGAGTCCAGAGAGATGTTCAGGTGATTTCTAGCAAAGAACAATGAATGTTGATATCACGTAAATTGGTGTGAAAAACTGGCTATGTAAGCAGTTTACTGGGCGCCTTTCATAAAAAAAAAATAATAATCCTGACACCAAAACCAGGGAAAGAGAAAACAAAGAAAAAGATTTATAGAGTGATTTCTTTAATGATGTCTATTAAAATCTAGTGATATATTAACAAAAAGACAACAACAATATATACCAAGAAATTACCTACTGTGATCAAATTGGATGTCTACTGGAGATGTAAGAATAACTCAAAATTAGGAAAACAATTAAACCACTTAATCATATGAAATTTAAGTGAAGTTTCCCCCAAATGTACTCACTAATGCATTTGGATTTTGTCTCTCCACTTAGTAGAGTTTCTATTATATTTACCAGTAAATTTTTGCTGTGTGTTAAAACCCTTTGTGGATATAACTAAAAGATATTGTCTATTAAAATGATTTTTGAAATTCTTTTGTTTGTCTGGAGACTTTGGTTGGAAGCTTTTGAATATAGTTCTCTGAAAATTTAAAATAGGAGTTCTCCAAAGACATTGGGGATTCAAAGTTACTGGCTGTCCAGAATATACCCAAACCAAGCCCTCCTCCAAATAGGTTAGAAAATTAATTTAAATTTATGCATATATTTTCTATTTCATACAGTCATAAGAAGTAGAATATAGAGAGAAAGCTTAAAATCATATATTCTATATGATTTTGCAGAAAAAAGAACCTCATATAGAAGTTATTTGTTTAACATCAGACAGCAAAAAATGACAGAGCTAGGATTCAAATCTAAGACTGTAGACTCCTTGTTCAATCAGCCAGTCAGCAAACATTTATCAAATGCCTATTGTGTTCCAGGTCAAGACATCATGCTAAAAGAAAATATTTTTTATCTCGATGTTTTATGATGTGATCAGATGTCTTCAAGGAAGATAAAAATAACATCAAGGTCAGCTGCCACACTGATAGTAAATTATTTCCTTTGAAAAGGATACAAGCCAAGACTAAAGTGGAGGCAGAGTCGATGCACAGTTTGTAGTTGTTGTTGTTGTTGTTGTTGTTGTTGTTTATTTGTAGATGATTGTGCATTCAATGCTGCCTCTGAGGCTGAGAAGCAACAGGATATGAGTCGATCCTCTTCCACTTGTACTAATTTTAGCTTTGCAATTAATATCAAGAAAACAGGTTCACCATCAGCCAGCATCATATCCTCCACATGTGGAAACATAGATTATGGAAAATGGAGAAATTTTGAGATCTGTATATACTTGCCTTGGCAGTATATTCTCCAGAGATGTATACATAGGTGGTGAGGTTGACATACTGTCATAGCTAGCTCACTTTTGGGGTGTTCCAAAGGAAAGTCTGAGGGATGAGATGCATTAGATTGCTTATCAGATTGAAGGTCTACAGAGACTTTGTGCTAAGCTCATTGTCGTATGACTGAAACTTTGACAGTCGTACCAGGAAATTGAATCACTTGGATTTGAATTGTCTTAGAAAGATTCTGAAGGTCACTGGGCAAGATAAGGTATCCTACAATGAGGTCCTTTCTTGAACAGAAATGGCAAGCATTCAAACTCTACCAGAGTAAGCTTGACTGATGTTCAATACCAAACACGCCTTTGCTTAAAATACTATTCTATGGAGAACACACAGAAGGCAAATACTTACCTGGAGGTCAGAAGAAATTATCAAAAGACACGCCTAACATCTCTCTGAAGAACTTTGGAATCTATTATGAGACATGGGAAATACGCAACACGGCATGCCCCTGTCAAAGAAGGCACTGTGCTCTGTGAGCAAAACTGAATTACAATAATTTAAATGAAATGTGAGATGTATAAGTTGAGAGACATTTCCACTCCAAATGTGAATGTGGACTATGTGTCCATCATGTGATATAACTTTCTAAGCTTGTATTGGTCTCATCATCCACAGTAAGATACATACTGTACCTTGACCTTGACATAGTGAAGCCATTTTGGTCCTCTTGGAGCAGAAAGGACAACAACTTAATATTCTGTGAATTATGGACAATTTTATCAACATTCATTCATCTTTATGAAAAAGCCAACTCTTTTCAATCATTCTCATGGCATAATAATTAGGAGAAGCCATAGATCCATCAAAGACACAATAATAATATTATCAACATTATCCTTAAGAGTTGTCATAATCATGATAATAAACAACTAGCAGGACATATAGAAGTGCTCTGTAAGGTTTCCCAAGCACTTCATATGGCATACCATCTAAAGCAGTGTGAGAGAATACACAAAAGATTTTAGCTGGGGCCAGGTGACTTGGCTTCAAGCATGGTCTTTGTCATTTATTAGCTGGGTGATCCTGAGCCAATCACTCACTCTCTGATATGCAGAACCTGAGGAGAATTAGCAGTGTCAAGTGATTTTGAGGGATGTACTTTATAAATATTAAGGTATTTGGTAATTGTATTTCTTATGATCTGACTTGATTTCACTGTGTCCTTTCTTGTGTGCTTGTCTATGATTACCCAAAGATTCTCTTAAGGTAATCTCAATCCTCTAAATTTTTTCCTCTGGGACCTCTCATAGTCAAAGACTATCAGAGATGACTATTATATTTTCCTATCATTATATGTTATTTCCGTAGGCCAACATTCAGTTGGAAGTTGTATGATATAGTGGAAAGAAGAAAACTTTTGGTGTTTTGAGTCCAGTCAGTGTTCAAAGCCCATCTCTGCAATTTACTTTTAAGTCATCTGGTGTGTCCGAGTCTCAATTTCCTCATTTGTAAAATGAAGGGGGTAGACTAAATGACTTCAAAGTTATCTTCCAGCTCTAAAATTATGAACCAACAGAAATGAAAAAAGAGATTTTAGTTAGCTGTGTATTTTTCTTAATGTTATTGCTTAATAAGTTGTACTTATTTTTTTGTAATATATTTTTCTTCATACCTTGAGATTCAGCTGCCCTACAGCTAAGACATTACCCCTAATAAGATAAAAAGGAGGAAGAGCCACAGATACTAAAATATTCTTAGCAAAAATTTGTGTGGCAGCAAAAGTCTGGAAATAAAATAGGGACCCCTGGGCTGAAGAATATCTAGATAGAAGAATCATTGCATATGCATATAACATAGTACTGAATGATAAGTATAATAGTTCATTAAAAAGTAGGAAGACCTTAATGAACTTTACAGAATAAAATAAACCAAAGCAAAAATATATCTATAATGATTAAAATATTATGAACAAAAATATTAAAATGTAACCAAATGCTATGTAATCCCAGACTGCTCTTAGCCTGGTGTAAGAGATGAGGCCTTTTCCTCCTTCCTTTTCTTGGAGAGGTGGGGGACTATGGATATAAAATGCCAAATATACTACAAGGGGTATTGCTCTGTGAGATGTTTTTGCTTAATTGTTTTCTTTGTTCTAGTTTAGGAGTTACCGATTTGTAAGTTTTGGGTATATATTTTCAAGTTATTGTGATATGCAAACAAAAGCCATCCAAATAACTTTTATTTATCTATCTTAGAGAGAGAAAAAATAAAATTGTTGAGGGCTTGTTTTCCAAAGCCAGTGCTCTGGATTCTCCATAAAATCTGTATCCAGTATCAGATTTATTCCCTTCTCTGTTCCTATTCCTAGTTATATGATTTACTTGGAATAAAAACAATGCTAAATACATATCTCTCTTTCTAGCCAGAGTAGA
Organism: Pseudocheirus occidentalis; assembly: GCA_028646575.1. Taxonomy (NCBI): domain Eukaryota; kingdom Metazoa; phylum Chordata; class Mammalia; order Diprotodontia; family Pseudocheiridae; genus Pseudocheirus; species Pseudocheirus occidentalis. The sequence continues at coordinate 13,317,698 of CM053598.1, read as the reverse complement.
TAAATATGTGAATAATTCATAGGCAGTTGACCTTTCTCATTACTCAGAAAATAGAGGAGCTAATTAAGCTCTTAGTACATTTTAAAACTGTAAATAATCTTTCTTGTTTGTATACTTTTATAGCAAGCCTGGAGGAGAATGTAGTTTTAACTGCAGGGGCAGGGGTCCCTGTGTACTTTGCTAAATGGTACAGCAGTTGAGAACTCAGGGATTGCATGATTTGCCATGACATTTCTGAGGGGAACTGGTAACCCAGTGGGTACTTATCAGTATATTACAAAGGAATTACTATAGCAGAACAACTTGTCCTTGATCGAAGCCAAAGAGCTAGGAAGAAGTGAGTCTGTAGCTGGCAACAGTGTATGCTGGGAAAATCTCATCAGCATCTCAGGCTTACATCTTGTCTCTGACACACACTGCCTGTCTGACTTTGGAAAACTTGTATAGCCACTCTGGGACTCATTTTCTTAATCTGTAAAGTGAATGGTGTTTATCTACATGGCACCTGAGATTATTTCCAATTGTAAGTACATGATGGAGCAGGAGAATAGCTAATCACCTAAATGGTATGTTTTGAGAAGGATGTTGTAGGACTTCCCCCACAAATGTCCTCTTTCAATCCCAATTCCTACCTGTCATTTTTTTGGATTCTTCTTGTTTTTCAGTCCCATCTGACTCTTTGGGCCTCCATTTGGGATTTTCTTGGCAAAGATACCAGAATGGGTTGCAATTACCTTCTTGAGCTGATTTTACAGATGAGCAAATGGAAACAAACAGGATTAAATGATTTATCCAGGGTCACATAGCTAGTATGTGTCTGAGGCTGGATTTGAATTCAGGAAGAGGAGTCTTCCTGATTCCAGACTTGCATCTATCCACTGCCCCACTTCACTGCTTTGGATTCTACCAATGCACATTCCTCTTCTGTAAGAAACAAAACAAACAAAAACCAAAAAACAAAAACAAACTACTAAGGATTGTCCTCATAATCTCTATGACCTTTTCCCAGGTCTAAAATATACCAGGTCTTTGGACCTTAGATATAGAGTTGCATGGAACTTTGAACTCATCTAATTCAAAATTCTCATTTAACATGGAAGAAACAGAGGAAGTCCACAGAAGTGATTTGGCTAAAGTCACCCACAAAGATAGTGAAAGAACCAAGATTCACACCAACACCCTCTGGGTCTCCGTTCAATGTTCTTTCCTCTACCCTCTAAGTCATGCCCCCTTTGTTAACCCAAAAACCAGTATGGTAGTGTCAGTGAGTGAATGGGCATCTAACAAATACCTACTATGTATCAGGTACTATGTTAAATACTGGGGATACAAAGAAAGTTTAAAACAAAAACAACCTCTACTCTCAAGGAGCTAATACTCAGAGGGGAATACAATATACAAACACTTATGTAGAAAAGAACTACAGCAGCATAAACGGGTAATAATTAAGAGGGAAGGTCCTGAAATGAAGATGGATTGGAAATGCTTCCAGAGAAAGTGGAGTTTTAGCTGGGATTTGATGGAAACCAGGAAGTAGATGTGGGGAGAAGAGAAAATGTTCTATGCATAGTAGACATCCAGTGACAATGCCCAAAGGTGAGAGATGGAATATTTTGTTTGAGGCACAGCAACAAGGCCAATGATACTGGATCAAAAACATGAGGGTTGGGGGTGAAGGAAGAAGATGAAAGACACCGATTAAACCCCACTGAATTCCTAATCGGGTAATGGATTCTGATTTTTTTCTCTATTACTCTCTCATGTATTTGTTAGCTGTCAGCATCCACCAAGCCTTACTGAAAGTTGCTCTGTTTGGTAGGAAGAGTGGGCAACTTTGTTCTCCAAAGTGCTGAATTTGAGTTTTGTCTCTGACACTTAGTAGCTATTTGGAGTTGCCCGAGTAATTTAATCTTTCAGAATCTTCGCTATGTTCCTTCATTGTACTCATCAAATGCTAGGTGTACACTGTACCTCTAGCACCTGCTTCAAAGGGTCACAGGTGATAAAATGTATCCAGTTTTGCAAATATTAAAACCCTATATTAATGGTAACTATCAGCATCCTCATTATTTACTTTGAGACCATAGACACATGGAACAACCTTTTTAGACTCAGTTACTTTATATTTAAAATGAGGCTGATAAGACATCCATCTAGGACTCTGAGAGCTGTTCTCAGGCTTCCCTAGAAGTAATATATGCTATGATTGTCTTGTGATCATAACTACATAGAAGCTGAAATGGCTGAAAAGGCAAGGTTTTTTTTCTTCCTGACTACTCACAGATAACAGTGTATATAGTGGTGCCTGGAGCCTTGAAGGAAGAGACAGTAGGGGCAGGTTCCCTCCCATTTTTAAAGTCCACTGAGATATCAGATCTTTTAGTTCATTAGCCAATAAGGAGACTTCTAAGTTCTTCCCAAAGTATTGTCACACATGGCCATGAGGACTAAGCAGCAGCTTTAGCATTTCTAAAGTGCCTAAGCCCAGAGCTAAAAGCAGGCCAGCGAGCTTGAATCATGCTCTGTGGAACCTCAAATAATAATAGCCTTGTCATTCTCAGGAGTTTTGGAGTATATCTATCCAGTTGGAGAGATTGCTTGTCTGTCCTTTAAGGAAAGGCAAGAGACAAAAGGAAGAGATGAATGGCACCAGTCAGGTTACTTGGTGATATTTGGATGGCTCAATAGGAACCCTGTAAGGGTAGAACCGTCACAAGATGTGCTGTGGGGCTCTCTTACAACTCTCCTGGCCAGTGAAAAATGCTGTAATTTAAGGGACACAGATTGAGCTTACCTTTTTGTCCTTCAATATTTGAGGTTACTCCACATCTTTATTGCCCCCTCCTGACATTGATACAATCTAAAGGATTGATGTAATTCTAAATGGTCTCCCTACCTTTATTTTTCTTCCCCTTCCGATTCATCTTCCACACCATTTTTGCATGCTTTAATGGCCATGTACATACAGATATATGGGAGCAGAGGCGAGTCAAGGTGCTGGTTTCTTCTTTTTCAATCCTCACAGACAAGTCTAAGATATACATGCTGCCTTGTGGAGGATCAAAGGAAGAGATATCAAGGAGCAGAGATATTATTCCCTGTTTTATAGTCCACTGGATCCTTGTTTCTTCCTATTTAGTAGACAGTAAGGGCTAGTCTAAGTGATTCTGCAGATTAATTTGCCTTATGAATGGAACCATCCCTGCGTATTCTTTATACCAAACACTCCAGTCAATTAATTTCTTTGACTTACTGAATACAAGTGTTTAGGAGCCTACATCTAGATCAGGAAGGGACATTTGTGATTATCTAGGCCAGCACTTCTTAAATTGTGGGTCTCAGTGTGGGGTTGCGTCCCACAGTTTAAGAAGTGCTGAAGGGGTTGTGAGTGCCAAAATGTTTAGGGAGCCCTGATCTAGGCCAACCCTTTCACTTAGCAATTTGAGAAAACTAAAGCATTGAAAGGTTATGTGATGTGTCCAAAGTTCCTTAGGTAGTAAGTTTCAGAGGTAGGATTTGAAACCAGCTCAGCTTGGCCTGACAGGCCCTCTGCATTTGGGTCCTTCACACCTTCTTTTTCAAATGTTTCCTCTGCTCATCTCCAATAATGTGTTTCAGTCAAACTGGCCCATTTAATGTCCATATCCTCTTACAACATTCTACCTCCCCCACCCACTTTATGCAATTGGAAGGAGTCTTTTCAATTCTGACCAAGTCTTTTCATGTCCCATTTAACTGTTCCCCCACTGATAAATCCTTTCCAGGTCCCCTCACTTCATAATGACTTGTCCATCTTCCTTGTGCCTTTCAAAGCCCTCTCTTGATATCTGTCTCATGAGAGAGATAGCATGATAAATTGGAAAGAATACTTGATTTATAGCCAGAGTACCAGGGTTCAAATCCTGACTTTGTCATTTATTAGCTGGGTAATAAATGGCTTGACCTCCTTGGTCACCATTTCTTCTGTGAAATGAGGAGGTAGAGCTAGATTTCCTTTAAAGTCCCTCCACAGTTGCTCCTATGGATGTCTCATTGTTGTTGTTATGTGTGTGTAGGTAGAGGGGCTAATTTTTTTTTTCAAAACAAGCTATAAAATCCTAGATGTCCAGGCCAATGTCTACTTTTGTCTTTTATCTCCCCTTGCTTGGGAGAGAATTTGTGTTAAATCATTGTTTTATGTTGCTTGATTTAAAAATAAAATTAAATTGTCAGCCTAAATCTTTCCCTCTCACATGAAGATCCCATAGGTCAATGGTCACATTTTGCCCAATCTGCTCAAAGACCATTTAATTATTTTTTGTTTTACATTTGTTTGTTTTTTTATTTGATTTTAGATGTTTCCATTCAAATTAGATATACATGTAAAGCACTTTGCAGACTTTCACACATGCTATAAATATCAGCTCTTACTATTACTATGGAGACTTGGGCTCAAAATATCTCCCTTTCTGAAGATTGCAAGGTTACAGCATTCTCTGGTCAGCTTTTCCACAGATTATTTTTAATACTTTCCCAGTCAAGGTACCACACTTGTAGCTCATTTCAAAATCAATAACAAGAGGGAGAATTAATAGAACATATTACATTTTTATAATCCCTTTTATGCTTAATAATTGTTCAAAAGGGATTGTCATATTGACATGCACTCTTCCCTCAGTAGTAATGAAGGAATGATTCCGTGCTAGCTGAGGTCCATAATTCTTTCAGAAAGGGTAAGGAAAGAATAACCTCCCATTCCAATCTCATCAGTCCACTTGGAACCACAGGGTCTAGTCAGAGGAGGGGGAAGGTATTTATCCCATTTGGAAATCAGCCATTTGGCTGGGGTGGTAACTTAACACTGTGACTTTTGATGACCATTGGTGAAATAGAGTCATTACTCACTTGCAACTCCCATTAAAATCAATGTTGTGTAGAATTTAATGTGGCACCAAAACATGTTTCCTTGCTTTGGGGCCAGCCTTCTGCGAAAATCAGGGAGTCTTCATGCTAGGATCAGAGGGTTACACTGGGACTCAGCTGCCATGCAGGGAGTTGACAAATGTTTCTGCAGATCCATATGGCCTTAGTCTTGCTATTTTCCTACCCTTATGTGTCACTGACTGAAGATGAAACCAAGCATTTCTAGAAGAAACATGCCTGTTTTTTAGGATTTTAGAGAGTGGTTCAGTTAGATAGACAATCATCCGTTGTGCATGTACCATGCACTAAGCCATGTGTTAAACTCTAGGGGTACAAAGCAAAAGCAAATATGTCCCCTCCATTCCAGTAATTTATCCTCTCAAATGTAGTAGATGGGGTTAAAAACATTGGAACGGACAGTAAATGGGAATGGTACGATCCTATTGTGCCTGAATTCTATGTGTTAAATTCTATAAGAATGAGAAGACTTATAAAACATCATTTTTACAGTGAATATATCCCAAGACCTATTCCTGAGTCCAATCATTTGAGGATGTTATTTCATTTTTAATCAAAATTTTAATAAGATTAAAGAGTTTCTTACAACGGGATTTGATCTATCATATGACACGTCATCAATCAAAGCCATATAAAGGATGAAGAAATGGGCTTTTGTCCCAGGGCATCAAGTGTAGACAGTATAGCAATTTATTGCACGGGCTCCTTCAGTAACCTCAAAGTCACTTTAATAACTGATTCTATCTCCTGAACAACTGAGTTAATTGTTTCTTTAAGGATTTGAAGCTTTGTTGAAAGCAACAGTTGGGATCAGAAAAAAAAAATTCTGATATATACTTTTACGCAAATTAAGTAACAGGTCAACCCCAGAGAACACTTGGAGTGTTATGGATATTTTACTCAATCAATTGACCAATCAACCAAAATCCACAAGCTTTTATTAAGCATGTATAATTGACATGCAATGTGCTAGTCACTGGACATAGAGATTTAAAACCAAACTATTATCTGGCCTCAAGGAACGATCATTCTAATGGAGAAGAAAAGATATTCATGTATGTCTATAAAATATAGAGAATGAAGTAACCTAGAGGGAAGGCACCTAGTTTCTGAGTAAAATTGGAAGGAGGATTTCTACAGTGGGGGAAGGGAGTGGTATACTCAACTACTTATTTCAGTGAGTCTGTGGTTTCCATGATACAAACATTTACCTCTATGAATACAAATCACAACTTCTTTTAACTTCTTTTTTTATCATTTTGGATGGGGGAGAGCAGGGCAATTGGGGTTAAGTGACTTGCCCAAGGTTAAATGGCTAGCAAGTATTAAGTGTGTGAGGTCAAATTTGAACTCAGGTCCCCCTGACTCCAGGGCTGGTGCTCGATTCATTGTGTAACCTAACCACCCCTAAGTCACAAGTTCTTTTGTGTAAAATGAAAAGTCTGAACTCTATCACCTCTAAGTGTTCTTCTGTATCTATCTGTTATCCTATAATCAATCATCAGTCTCTGAAGCTTTTCTGTATGCCCCTCTTCAATTCTACCATAAGAAGTTGACCTGACTTTGGATGATGAAGTCATAAATTGAGAGTCAGAAGGGGAGACAAAGGCCATTTAGTCAACCTCACTCAACTTTAAAAATGAGAAAGATCCAAAGAGACTAAATAAGAGGATCATAGGTCAATGGGTGAATTACTGGAAGGAATCTTAAATGCTGTTAAGTCCCATTCCCCCAGATTCAGAGATGAATAAACACAGGTACAGAGAATTTAAATGACTTGCTCAGGATCACGTAGATAAGAAATGCAGGATATGAATGTAGGACTTTTTTTTATTTTTTACTTCAAGTACAATGCCATACCCACTATGCCATGCTAACTCTCATAACTAAGAAGTGATAAAAAATGACTTGTCCAGGGTCATATTACTACTAAGGATACGAGGAGGAATTCAAACATTGATCTTTCCACCAATGTGCCAGTGGTCTACATACCTGACTTATTTGATTCACATAAGCAGTCTATTTCCAAAATAAATTTTGATCCCAGCATTTTCCCCTGAACTCTGGACTGTACCACAGGCTAAGAGAGGAGCAGTTCGTCAGTTTCCTAGCCCTCTTGATGTCATTCATCTTTTTTTTCCTGGTTGCATATTTCTAGGCATCCATCTATTATCAATTCCCTGATATAATTTTCCACGTGTAATGTATTGTCTCCTGCATAAGCCTACTATTTGTCTATTCGTTGGACTTTATATTGATTAATCACTAGGCAAAATGACTGAGTTGGTGTCGATCATCACTCTGGTCTTTTTTGGTTCTAAATTTTATGTCCTGCATCCTTGTTTGTGTGTGCCTTGTGTTTGGCACTATGTTAAACAGTATGAGTTTGTAAGGGTGGGAAGAGAGGGTACTACAGAAACATGACATCATCCCCAATCCTTAAGAACCTGTGATATACTTGTGAAGACAAGGCATAGACCCAGGAGATCACTTTCAGGAAATATATCTTTTTTCCTCTAAAACTGGTTCTTCTAACAATTCTCTATCTGAAAATAGCATTCATTGTCTGTGTCCCCAGTACTTCAAAATGAGTTATCTTTGTCTTTTCCTTCCCCTTTGCTTTCCCTGCTAACCACTCACCAGTCTCTGATTCATTCTTTCTTCTTATTCTCATCCCAATATTTCTATTCCTATTCCCATTATTTTGACTTACATCTTTTTCAACCCCTATCTGTGTTGCTGATATAGGCTCTCAATGGTTCTCTCTGCCTCTAGCCTCTCCCATTTAAGAGGCAGCAGCATCTTCTGGATAGGGCATTATATAAGGAGTTTAAAAGAACTCAGTTCAAATCCTCCTTCAGATTTTTTCTACTGTATGAACTTGAGCAGATCAGTTAAAATTCTTATGCCAGAATTTCCTCATCTATAAAATGATCGTTTGAATTTAATAGCCTCTGAGGTTATTAGAGACCTGTAGAATGACTTATGCTTTAGACCTCTATTCCTGTGATCAGGAAATTCTCAACATATTGACTGGATCAGGGATATGCTGAACAGTTCAAATCAGCTCATGAGAATTTGTCAACTTTTCACTGTAAATCATCAAATACTATGAATCTGATTTCAATCTATTCTCTTGTTGGTTATCTGGACTTACAATAGTAATGGAGAAAATGTTAAGACAATTCAATCTTAAAAAGGGGATATACATATTTTTGGAGAGCCAATTAAACCTTTGTTAGAAGAGTCTTGAATGGAGTGCTCTTCACATAAGCTAAAGTCTGTAGTGCTTCAACATAAAAGCAAGCAAGCCCATAGTCCAGGCCCTCCCTGCCAAGAGTTATTTCTTCCCCATTGAAATGAGCTCTCTGCTAAAGGCATTGAGTGTGACTGACTTCACCCCTCCCTAACTTCGTATTTTTGTACTGTGAGCTTTGCACTCCCAGTACACCCAGACCTACAGACAAAAAACTGCCAACAAACTTAGCTAATGTAATTCAGAGTTCAGAAACTGGAACTAGACTGATCATCACCTTTTCTCAAAATGCATATATACCATGCGTATGAAAATCTAACATAGATTTGACAGTACAAGGCACAGCCCAGACCCCACTCAATATCAACCCCAACCCCACTCAGAGAGGATTGCCTCTTTGGCATCCTCAACAAGTCATCAATCATTCAGCCTTTTCCTGATGACTTTCAATGTGGGGGAACCCACCATCTTTCAAGGCCACCCCAACACTTTGTGGGAGCTCTCATTATCAGGAAGTTTAATTCGGTATCACTAGTAATTCTTCCTCCTGTGACCAGGTGGAACAAATCTCATCCTTCTTCTAATCCAATCCAATAAATATTTGCTAGTCACATGCAATGTTCTAGACACTGTATTGAAGAGTAAAAGGAAGACTGTCTTGTCCTCCAGGAGATGAAATCTGGAGAGGTAGATAAACCACAAAAAGAGGCATGAAAGTAGCATATGTGTTGGGTGAGGGAGAACTATCAGAGCGTACCTGAAACCAGGCTCTCTTGGTCTGGAAACAGGCAAAGCAGAGTGGAGTATTCTTCCATGTCTATCAAATAATCAGAGATAGCTATTGAATTCTTTATTCTTCCACTTTTTAATTACAAACCATTTTGTAAACTTTCCAACTTGAGCTAATTTCCCATTGGAACAGTACAAGTAGGTTTCCTCATTGGTCACTCAGGTATCTTTTGGGAGACAGTGTGATGTGATTGAAAGGACTGTTCATTAGAGGCAAAGGGCTTGATTTTTCAGTCTCAGATCCATCACTTACCATATTTAACATGAAATCTTTCAATTAGATAAGTTCCATGGATCCTTCCCAATCCAAATCTATGATCCATGACCTTGAGATTCTAAGATTCTCTTGGAAATGAGGGGGAAAGCTTACCCTTCTACAGAAATGTTAGGCTGCTTGATGGTGGCAGAGACTTTCATTTTCACCTTTGTAGGTAGCCATGACACCTCATACAATGCCTGGCACACAATGGAGATGTAAGAAGTGGTTATTGCTGGAACTTTACTCACAGGTGTTAGTGGTTGTTATTGTTATGAAGTCCATTGATGGATTTATTGGGACAATGCGTACAGCCCTAGCTTGTTCAGCAGATGCCATAAGAGGGCACACTTATTTGGGTAGTCCAATCCTTTATATAAAACATCATGTGAATTCATGTTTAGCCCAGTATCTCCTCTTCTTTTCCCATGACCAAATTATCATGCCTTCAGGGGTATAAGAAAAAGTTTTGGCTCTAGAGTCAGAGCATTTGAGTTCAGATCTTACCTCCAAAGTTTATTCCTCTGTCACCTAAGGGAAAATCACTTAACATATCTGAACCTCAGTTTTTCCAGCTGCTAATTAAATGGGTTGGACAAGAGGGTATCTGAAGGCCCTTCTAATTTTATGACTATGATCTTTTGATTAGGAACATACAACTTAACAAAACAAAGCAAAACAAAAAACGAGAAAGGATCCTTTGGTCTCAGAAGTCTTCCTCCCAGTAAGCCTGCTGTGAGAGGTCAAAATTGTCATCTTTCCATCAATATGAAGAAAAGGAAACACTGCTAAGTTAAGTGACTTCTGCAAGGTTACTGAATTGGCACATTTAATGAGTGTAATCAGCCTGGCATCTCTTCTCCTATCTCTGCAGGGCCCAATCATGAGCATTATGGAAATGCAGAGAGATGCAGAGAGGCCTCTCACTCCCATCACCTTCCTTCCCAGATTGGCTTTTCCAAATCAGCATGTTTCTCTCTATGAAAATACAGTCTTACCCACAGGTCATAGAACAAGGCTGATTTAATTACTTCAGTCATGACTCAACTTGAATTTGCTGAAATAATATATGGACCTACTTTATAATCGATCCCATTTGGATCTGCCTCTGTGATCATCACTGTTGGAATCATTAAGGAATATTTACTATGAGCCCAACATTATACTGTTACCAACTGGACTCTTTACCCCTAGGACCTTCCTTTTTATCAGATTCAGGAGGAGCATTTGACAAAATAGAATGACTTCTATTCTATCCCCCAGATCTGCCACAATGTTGTCTCTTGACTGGATGAATGACTAAGAAATGAGTCTCAATTCTAATTTCCCTCTTTTCCTTCCCCCTTTCAAATTAAAATAGTTTGCTTCAGAAGTTCTGGAAAAAATGCTTGCTTTTATCCCTTCATCCATTCACTAAAGGTTAAAATTAACTCTGTTTCTAGAATTCTAACTCTGAAGTGGCTGTCTCACATGCTAATGAGTTTCTTCTTTCCCCTTGGTTTTTATCTGTAAATAGCTTATAACTACATAAAGTGAGAAAAGATCCTTTAGGATTTATAATTCAATATGTTCTGAATATGACTAGTGTTTATACTTGGGTTGATTTTTAAGAGAAAAGACATGTCTGCCTACAGTCTTTAGGTCTGAGTCAGCCCCCAAGGAAAACTATATATGGAGTACTGTGTTCATCTTAGGAAGCATGTTGGTAAATTGGAGAATATCCAGATGTGAGTAACTGAGATGGGGAAGAGCCTCACATTCATGTTATTTGAATACTGGATAAAAGAACTGAGGTTGCTTTGCCTAGAAAAAAAAGATGTAAGGAAGTTCTTGTTTATTTGTCTATGTTGTTTGTTTGTTTTCATGATGGCTCTCCAAATATATCAAATAGGAGAGGTATTGGGATTATTCTAGTTGGTCCTGGGGAGGATTAAGAACTAGGAATAAAAGGTGCATATTGACACATAGCATATTTAGGCTTGATATCAAGACAGCATTTAATGCTGTATTAAAGAACCACAGACTGCCCTTGGATGTAGAGGGTTCACTTTTGAAAGATTCACTGGTAGTCTTCAAGAAAAAGGTAGGATTCCCCCAACTTCTGTAATAAAAATTAAGATTCTTATTCAGCTAAGGGACAGAATAGCTGATTTCTATGGTCAGAGATTCTATGATTTTATGACCATGTTCCTAATAGTATTATATTTAGAAGTTGTACTGGTGGTTCAGTGTTTGTGTTGAATACGTTCAATAGCCTGGGGTGAAAATAGAAATGTCACTCTTCTTTAGTGCTAGGTCAGCACTTCTATGAGGGTGGGTACCTAGGAGTGAGCTCAGTCAATTGAAAAAGTAGGAAGTTTTATGTTAGATCTGTGTCTGCTACTGTCCAAATTCTAGGGTTAAAAACAAACAAACAAAAATCAGAATGTATGAAGGGCGGCTAGGTGAAGCAATGTATAGACACCAGGCCTGGAATCAGGAGGACCTGAGCTCAAATTCAACCTCAGACCCTAACTAACCATGTGGACCTGCACAAGTCATATAAAATGAGCTGGGGAAGAAAATGTCAAACCATTCCATTATCTTTGCCAAGAAAACTCCAAATGCAGTCAAAAAAAGCTGGATACAACTCAAACAATTCAACAATGTTCAGACATACATACAACAATATAGGGACATACAGAATCATACATACATAAACCCACATATACACACACATATACGTATATATGTATGTGTGTGTATGTGTGCATATATGTGTGTGTGTGTGTATGTGTGTATCCAAGGAAGAAATGCAGAGGTGTGGGAATTTACTTGGAATCATAAAGAGGCCAGGAAAGGCAGAGGGCCAACATAAAGACTGAGAATATTGTAGATATGATGGCAGCCACTGAAAAGACATAGCCTCTGGAGATGGAATATAGTAAGGCAGTGAGACAAGGAGGCTTTTGTGACTAAATCTCAGAATATTACCAAAAAGGGTAGTAAGATATAAGAAAACGGAAGGGAAGATCTAGGCTAGGTGGACTTTTGAAACCAGAGGGATCAAGGCTTAATAGAGAACTTTAAGAAGATTTAAGAAGATCCATTGGATCACTTAGCAAAGGATAAGATAGAATGGGTATGGATTTGGGACAGGCAGGCAGGGAGAATGTTACAGTCATAAGATACTGAGGGTCTGTAACAGGTTTCTGGCAGTGTCAAAGGAGACAATATGGGGAGGTCAAATGTCAGCTAAAACTTTTCCCCTGATTCCCATTTCAAGAAGATTCAGGTCAGAATTCCCACAACCTATGGAGCTGCAGTGAATTAGGAGGCTCTCTACCCTAAGAATGTGGAGATTTTCCCTGGAAGAATCAGCAGATGAGAACAATTTATTTTGATGGCCATGAGGGAAGCTGAAGGAGGTGCTATAGATTGCTTGGAAAGACATTGAAAATGTCAAGGTCAACCACTGCATCCCTGGCTACCACAAGCTTGGCTGACTTTTGTCTTCTCACTGGATTTCAATG
>CM053598.1:13287109-13304465 GCA_028646575.1 Pseudocheirus occidentalis | reverse complement strand
GGAGACCAGGTGTTTGCAGTTACTACAACTTCCAATTCTTAGATCAATTTTGGACAAACTGAAGGAATTTAGCAAATGACTGTTCATGATGGTGATGATGATGAAAAATTTTTTGGTTAAATGGCCTGGACAGTTCCATACCCATCCTTCTTCTGAACTTCTGTATTTCTAAAGACAATTCATAACTTTGATGTTATCTTGTCCATTGCATTTCCTCAAAGGCTATTTCATGTGAATCTTTCTTTTCACTCACACAACCATGACTCCAATTTAGGACTTCACATCATCTCTTACATGGTCCATTATAATAGTGTCCTATTTGGTCTCCCCACTGCCAATCTCTGCTCACATTCATGTGTCTTCCTCTCCCCTGGAGCAGTACATAAAGGATTAGATATTAGGTAAACCATTGAGTAAAGAAGAGTAGAGTTCAAATCCTGACTCTGACAATAAGTAACTGTTTGCCCTGGGACAAGTCACGTAATGCTAATGTCTAGCACCTCAAGATATTCAGGATAACACACACATACACATGTAGACAGAGAGAGAGAGAGAGAGAGACAGTGAGAGAGAGAGAGAGAGAGAGAGGTGGGAGAAAAGGGGGAACTGATCATTAAAAAAATAAAAGAACTATAAAGATGTGTTTTTGTGTTTGTTATGTTGTCTTGTTGTCCTCCTTGACAAAGATCTTCTTTGTCTATAATGTGGAATTAGTTATGGCAAAAAGACATCCATAAAATGAGCTGTTCCACTAACTCCACCCCTAGGCATTTGCCACCTAGGTACTTTCTAAAGCTGGCTTCGTGGTAGATGAGAAAGAATTTTCTATTTGGACTCGCACTTGGGTTTATCCCTTGGCTCTGCCACCAGCAACCTCAGAAATTTGAGTAAATAATTGATCCCTTAACTTGTTAAATGAAAGGGTTTGATGGCAAGACCCTCCCATGAAGAACATCTGGCTTCTCTGAGTTTTAGGCCCTTCTTTAATAAAGGGAGAATTGTACTAATTGTGCTGTCTATTCCTCTCTCTCCTCCCCCATACACACCTTTTTTCTGTGCCAGGCTCTATGCCAGGGTTGAGAAGAGAAGAACATAAAACAATCCCTGCCCCCATGTGGATTACATGCCATTTGTCTGAAAGAATGTGTACACAGAAAATTAAAAATGAAATGTATGTGAAGAATACACATAATGGATTAATTAATGAAATAGCCCATGAGCATAAAACAGTATTATAAAATGAGGTAATATATCTGAAGTGATTTATAAATGTTAAGGTGCTGTACAAATGTCCAATATAACTATTAACAAATGAACTATAACAAATCAATAATGGTATCAAACGGTGGTAGAAAGAGTATTAGCTTTGAGGTTAGATGACCTGGGGCAGAACCCTGGCTTGACCAATGCTATCTGTATAACGTTGAGTGAGGCCCTGAAACCTTCTTGCCTAATTTTTGCTATTCGTTAAATGGTGTGTGTGTGTGTGTGTGTGTGTGTGTGTGTGTGTGATGGACCAAATAACAATAAATATTCCTTTTAACTACATCAGTGATCCTATTATGTTCTCTGGTCCTTGTTCCTCAAATATAACATTAAGAGGTAGGGCTAAGTGACTTTTAAGGCCTTTCCCAGGCATAAATTTTAGAATTTTGTGGTCTTTAATTCAAGCATGCTATTTTTTTCTTTTTTGTTAAAAACACAATTATAAAATTATAGCAGCAAGAGGGCTTGGAAATCATCTAGTCAACTCCTTAATTTTAAGTATGAGGAAACAGGTCTAGAGATAAGAAATGTGCCAGTCAGGGAACTGACTATTCCCAAAGAATTTATTTTGCTAATTAATGACATTCATTATTAAGTCATAAAGAAAGTGATATCATTATTTTAGACACTGTTAAGCAATGACGATATAAAGAAAATCAGCAATAGTCTCAGCTTTCAAACCGCCATCATAGAGAAGACAACATGTAAGCAACTAACTAGGGACTATTCTATATTCTTGGAGTTACTTTCAGTCATGTTTGTGACCCCATTCGGGGATTTCTTGGCAAAGACACTGGAGTGGTTTGCCCTTTCCCTCTCTAGCTTATTTGACAGATGAGGAAACTGAGGAAAAATGAGGTTAAGTGACTTGCCCAGAATCACACTCAGAATGTGTCTAAAGTCAGATTTGGAGTCAGGTCTTCCTAACTCGAGACTGGGCTCTCTAACCACTGTACCACTTACATTTCTATAAATGGAAGTTAACTTTGGAGGGATGGTACTAGAAGGAACAGGAGGATACAGAAGGGAGGAAAGGCTTCCCTCAAAGGGCTGGGCTTCATTTTTATGCAAAAGGAAGCGAAGAAAGCCAGGTGATTAAAGTGAAAAAAGAGAATACTCCAGACATGGGTCATAGCCAACGCAAATTTCAGGGGAAAGTGTTATGGGAAGAACCAGTAGGCCAATGTTACTAAATAATTGAGTATTAGGAGGGGAAATGTGCGACCTTAAGTTCATCCAGGGAGCAATCAGCAGATACCAGATGCAGATTTGGGTTTTATGAGGCCAAAGGCACTCAGTCATCCACAACACCATGTTGTTTCTCCTTCAATCTTTCTTCCAGGGGTTAGACCATATATAATCTTTAATTAGTCTTCAACCCCAGAAAGAAAGATGAGAAAGGAAATTCTAAGGAGGCTAAGACCAGGGTTTCAAGCACTCAACATGGCATTTTTTTTGAAAGATAGAAAACATTGGATGAAAGCAGATTCTGTTTTCACTCTCTCTTAGGCCAGAACGGAAAAGAATGATGGCTTTGGTGAGCTTCGGCTGGCATTTTAAAAGAGACTGAAATGACAGAGCTAAAAATCCCGGAGACAGATCTGATTCTCCTCCAGGAGTTATAACGTATCTTGGAAACAAACAGCCCACTCAAATGACGTGATGCTTCTCATGGCCACTGCACATCATTTGGAAGACATCAGGATGTAAGGTTTATTCTCATCATCATATATAATGTTAAAAAAAAAAGATGAAAACTTCAGGGCATGACAGTCTTATAAAGGACCTATTTACTGAGAAGAAATCCAAAGCTGACAGCACCTAGGACTGGGGACAGGCTCCCCTGGAGGAATGAAAACAAATGTTTCTCTTACACTTTATCATTGAATTTCTTAGGCTTCTTCTACTACTGCTAATGAAACTACAGCTGCTCCTCCTACTGCCCTTCAGTTAGTCAGTCAGTAAACATATTTAAGTGACTGTCCTGTGCCATGCAGTGTGCCAAGAAATGGGGATACAAGAATGCATTGGTTCTCAGTCTACTGAGAAAGGCACCATGTAAACAGCCACGGACAATCAAGCTATGTACAGGCAAAATTAGAAATGATGAAGAGAAAGAATGCTCCAAAATGGAGGAGGAATTGGAAAAGGATTACTCTAGAAAGGGGGGAGGGGCATTTGGTGTTTGAAGGAAGCCTGGGAAACTAGGAAACAGAGATGAGGAGGGAGAATACCAGTGGCTAAGGGGGAACGTTGATAGAGAATTCAGGGAGCTGGGAGACAGAATGTCTTGAGTGACAAACAACACAGAATCCAATGTTACTGGATATCCCAGAGGGGAGGGGGATTGTAAGGTATAAGAAGACTGAGAAGATATGGGTGTTGGCAGGTGGAATGAGGGAGGTTATAAAAGACTTTGAATACCACAGGATTTCATATTTGATTGTGGAGGTTAGAGGAGTTTACTGAGCAGAAGAATGACACGTCCAGACTTGTACTTCAGTGTAGCATTTTGCCATCTGAATGAAAGATGAACTGGAAAGGGGAGAGACTGATGGCAGGGTGACAAAGCCATCCACTTCTGCAATAGTCCAGATGTGACGTGATAAACACTAGCACCAGAACTGTCACGGTGTCAGAGTAGAGAAGGCAGCATATGTGAGAAATGTCTCATGGGTAAAATCTGACAGATTGGTACAAGGAAAGGGGTCAGAGTGGTGAGGCGGACTAAAGAGTTGAGAATGACACTGAGATTTTCAGAATGGGTGACTGGAAATATGGTTTTATCCTCAACAGCAATAAAGAATTAAAGAATAGAAAAGAATTTGGGTAGAGGAATATTGAATTCAGTTTTGGACATGTGGAAATTAAGATATCCATAAGACATACAGTTTGTCATGTCCTGGGAACAACTGGAGATGATTGACTGAAAGTCAGAAGAGAAATGGGCTGAATAAGTAGATTTTAAAATTGTTAGCATAGCTGTGGTAAATGAAATCATGGGAGCTGATGAGATCAACAAGTAATGTAATATAAGAGGGAGAAGAGAACTCGGCCCAAGACACAGCAATGTGGGATACAGATGGTTAGTGGGAATGACCTGTTTGAAGATCTACCTAAGAAGAGAAAGGAGTAGTCAGATAGGTAGGAAGAGAACCAGGAGGGAGCCGTGTGAAAACGACTTGGAGAAAAGAGAGTATCAAGGAAAAGGTTTGGCCAATAGTGTCAAAGGTTTCAGAGAAATAAAGGACAATAATTGAGAAAAGGCCAATATTGTGGTAATTACTGCTGTTCATCCTTCCTTCTCAAAAAGGACATGTGACAAGCTGATGTCTTGACTTGCATGTAACTGGATTTAAGGGAGAGAGAGCTGCACAAAGTCATCCGTCTGACTGTTGTCCAGATTCACTGAAGTCCCTTGTCAAGATAAAAGTAAAGGTGGCTGGTTATGGGCCAGCATATAGTGGAAGACCTTGACCTCTAGAAATTGAAGTCTTTCCCAATATTTGGTAATTAACAGCCCTTTAATAACATTTGGAGAGAGGAGTTTCAGTTGAATAATGATATTCTAAGCCAAATTGTAAAGAGTTAAGAAGAAAATAAGGAGAAAGGAAGGAGAGGTACCTATTGTAGAAGGTATTCTCAAATACTGCCTCTCTCCCACACCCTTCACTACTATATATGATTTCTAAGAAAAAACGAAGACTGGGAACAACACTGATTGGCTGCTGTTTTCTCATCAATGCAATTCAACACACATTTATAAAATTCTGAATGTAATGGAGATAAAAGACTCATTCCTTGCACCCAGGGCAATTAAGGAATCAGAATCTTAATCAAGAAAGAGACTTCAGAGCACATTTTGATGAAATCTTATTAGAACAGGAATCTATCAAGCTGTTCCTGCTTTGCAGCCCAAATCACCTTGTGCATACTTGTTTTCATACAGTTCTGCCCTTAGAGTATAAGCCTCCTGAGGATAAGGATGGTTACAATTGTGTCTCTGTGTGTCTAGTGCCTTTCCCACAGTGCATGATCAATGATAAATAGTTAAAACATGTTGATTGGCTGATACACGAGCAATGGTGTGACAGTATCTATTTGAAAATATCACAGAAGCATTGAGTGGGAGCTACAAAGACGTGGATAGTCTCTTAATTTAAAGGAAAACACAACAAAAGAAATGACTTTTTACATAAGGAGAATTGTCCCAAATTAGAAGTGGATACCTTGGTGGGTGACAGGTTCACTGTCACGGGAGGTTTTCCATAGAGGCAGAAATGACCACTTGTTTGAGATATGGAAGAAGGAATTTGAATTTAAGGACAGTTTGGGCTACATGGTCCCTCAAGTTACTTGGGTAACATGAATCGCATCCTCTGGTCCTCCCAGAGCTGATAGTTATGAGCCTGAGTTACTTCAATGGGAGAGGTTGTACTAATTTGGAGAGGGGTAAATATCTTGACCTTCAGAAAAAGGGAATAGAACAAAGGTCAGTGAGCTGAACTTTGATGCCTAGGAGGATTCTATAGAATTGTAAGCACACATCAGAAAGTGAAACATTGATTATGAAGAGCCAATATTACTTTATAAAGAATAGGTCATGCCAAAGTGACTTTATTTCCTTTTTTGACAGGATAGGGTATGAACAGAATGATATAGACATAATTTATTCAGATTATCACTAAAGCTTTTGGTAACCGATCTCATATTCTTTTGGAAAAGATAGAGAGATACTGTATAGATAACAATAAAGCAAGATATATTCAGCACTGTTTGGATGGTCAGACTCAAAGAGAAGCTGTTTCAATTTTATCATGGTTAAGACATCTCCAGTGGAATATCCTAAAGATTTGTTCTTGTCCCTATGATGTTAATATTTTTATCTATGAGTATAAAGGTATAAATAGCATATTCATCGAAATTATGAATGACACAAATTTGGTAGGTAACACTAATGCAAAAGAAGGATCTCAAATGACCTTGATGGACTAAAATGATGGACATGATCTAATTAAATATAATTTAACACTGATAAAGTCCAGGCCTCAAAGCCTATCTGCATGGGACCTTCCTTAATGGTAGAAATGGATTACTCTATGTGGTAGGCCTGTGGGACTACCAGATTTGTTAAGAACTTGGGAAGAAGGGACAGGAAGACTATCCCATCTTTACAGTTTTAAAGACTCAGGCTTTTCCCACTACAAAGCCAATGGAAAACCACTGTTCCCAGATATAGGGTAAGGAAGTACAGACTATTTTTTTCTCAGCAGTAGATCCCTGACATTTCCTACATAGATGCTTCCACAAACCAAACATGTGCAAAAACAAGCCCAGGACCACAAATACATGCAAAATCCTGTACTTGAAAATAAACATCAACTTTATGAGAAGGATACAGAGGAAGAATGATTGCACAGCAGTTGCTTTCAAAAAGATGGCCAAATTAGTATGCTCTCTGTAAAATAGTGCTCACTCTTTCTGTCTCTGTCTCTCTCTTTTTCCTCTCTGTGTGTATATCTATATCTATATCTATATCTATATCTATCTATCTATCTATCTATCTATCTATCTATACGTCCTATTTTTGTTGCTAAAGCCTACAAAACACATTTTATTGTGATTATGATTATTATTAATTTACAATATGAACTGCAGCCTTAAGGGGAGTTAGCAGTTGGTTGTGGCAACCAAAAAGCTAATGAGAATTAGAGATGCATTAAAAGCATAACTTCCAATAATCGAGAGGAGATTTTTTTACCCTTTGTATTCTACACTCATTAGGCCTCATCTGACTTTGTTGAACTCTGAGGTCCATGTCATACAGAGTCTGTGGAGAGTCTGGAAATTAGGCAGAGCAGAATCACCAGGATGATGAAGGGCCTGGAAGCCATGCCACTGAAGTGCCCTTTGTGGGAGTGAAGCATGTTTAATCTGAGGACAAGAAGACTTTTGGGGAGGTAGGGAAGATGGATATCTACACATCTTTGAAGGAATTAAACTTGTTTTGTTTAACCTGATAGTATTATTAAAAATAATGGGTTGAAATTAAAAAGAGAAAAATGTAGACTTGATGTCAGCAAAAAAACAAACAAACAAAAAACCTTTCTAACTTATACATGTAAAGCAATCCAGAAGAGGAATGAGTTTTTTTAGAGATGTGCTGGGCTCCCCATCCTCCAAAGGTCTTCAAGTAGAAATTGGAAACCAACTGTCAAGAAGATCATGACAATGATGTTGGTGGTGGTGGTGTTGATAATGATACCTTGCATTTAGATAGCCCTTCAAGAATTATAAGGACACACATACATTTCTTTTTCCTCCCTCCCTTCCCCTCCCTCCCTCTCTCCCTTCCTTGTTTCCTCCCTCCCTTCTATATGTCCTTCTCTTTCCCCTTCCCTTCCCTCTTCCCTTCTCCCTTCTCTTCCCTTCCATCAATTAGAGAAGATGATCACAGAAGATCATCCCAGCTCTCAAATCTCTATATTTTCTGACGTCTATGGTCATGTCTAGATCAAGAATCCTATCTAATATAACCTGAAGCCATCCAGAGAAGTGTACCCTATGATATCCTGAAGCAGTCCATTTCACTTTTGGACAGTTCCATAACTAGGAATTTGGGCTGGGAGGATGGGCATAGATTGAACAAATTCCCTCCCCAGTTTCACTCACAGTTTTCTTCTCTCTGGATGAGTAGAAGTAGTCCAAATCCTCTTCAAAATGGCAAAAGCTTCTAGAACTTGAACATGGCTATTATGCCCCCTTCTATCACTCTCAGGTGCTTCAACACAACCTCATACAAAGCAGACCTAGGTCTCTTTACCATCCTGACTGTTCTCCTCTGCAACCTCTCTAGCTTCTTAGGGTTCCTCTTGTACTGAGGGCCTAGAACTGAGAACAACACTTCACACAGACCTGACCAGGAAAGACTACAGGGCAGGGATCATCTCAGTTATTAATTTCTTTCACACTGGAATACATAATGTGGCTTCTGATCTTTGTCACAGCTTCTCCATTGCAGTGCCACCAAGTCGTTTCACAATGGATCTATTGTTAACAGATCTCTTCAATGCTAGTATATACTCATATTGTCACACTCTGTTCATATCTGGGAATGAAAGGAAATGGTATATATATATGTGTGTGTGTGTGTGTGTGTGTGTGTGTGTGTAAGACTTTTTCACATGGGAGAAATAGCTGGGAGAGTTGGGATTATCTTGTTGCATAGATAAAAATTTTAAATACTAATGTTCCTCTTTTCCAATTTGGTATTGGCTAAAACACTGATGCAAAACCTTGCCTGCCATATTACAACCTGTCCAAGTGTAGAAATGTATTCTTTACCAAGTATCAAGGCAATGACAGCTTTCCTCCATAAATGATAGCAGAAAAAATGTTCTATAGCATCATTTTTTTAAAGGAAGAAGACAGGGAAGGTCATAAGCAGTTTTATAGCACCTACTATGTGTGAGGTAGCGTGCTAAGTGCTTTACAAATACTGTCTCATTTTATATTCACATCAACCAGGGAAGGAGGAACTATTATTAACCCCATTTTATAGTAAAAGAGGCAGATGGCAGTTAAGTGACTTGCCCAAGATCACACAGCTAATAAATTTCTGAGATGGATTTGGCCTGAGGTCTTCCTCATTATAGGCCCAGCACCATGTGCACTGTACCACCAACTGCTTCAAAACATCCAGATGGGGTGGGGGAAGAAAATGATCTAAATAACAAATGACTATATGAGCCTTCTGTGTTAGCAGAGGGAAGGAAGGGATGGTGCAGAGGAGTGACTATACATGGCTAACACGTGCCATTCTGTTCTTTGTTATCATAAATTATTTATCTTCATTAGTCTTTAGTATCATCATAATAATGACTAACATTTACAATAATGCTTCTTGGGTTTCAGGCACTTATAGTTCTCACTTCATTTGATATTCACAACAACTTGGGCTGGTAGGTGCTATCATTGTACTCATTTTACAAATGAGGAAATTGAGGCAAATAGAAGTTGAGCAGTTTGCTCAGAGTCCCACATTTGGTAAATGTCTCAGGCCAGATTTGAACTGAGGTCTTTCCAACTCCAGGTCTAGCATTCTATCCATCACACTACGTAGCTGTCCCTATATAAAACATACACATACACACCTATGTACATATATACATGCATACATGTATGTATATACACATGTACACGCATGCATTTTGAAACAAACCAAAATAAAAACATCAACAAAAATTTCAGGCTAACATCTAAAACCAGTGTGAGCACTAAGAATCTTCTAGCGAGAACGGGGATTCAGACATGTAATAACAATCACTGCCAGTCCTTAAAAAAAGACTGTGTACATGGAGCAATGTGTTTTTTAAATGCAAGATCCAATTTGATTCTTACACTAATTCTTCAAGGTAAACCCTCTCAGTATTTGCACCATTTTATAGATGGGGAACCTGGAGGTGAGAAAGGTCTAGGACAACATCCATAGATAGAGAGCTAATGTCAGAAGGTGCATTGGGGCCAAGTCCTCCTTCCAAAAGGCAAATTCCTTCTACTATTCCATGTTTCCTCATCTTTCTTCTCTGGTTCCAATAAAAACGTGGGTCATCCTGCCTTTGACAGAAGGCACAGGGTTAGGATAGAAATTTTCAGTAAATGAAAAGTCATTCTTTAGGTTTCAGCTCTTGATACAACTTTTATTTGTAAACTGAACTGAGATCAAAGAAGTCCTAAATGCAAGTCATTGTGAAAATTGATTCAATTTGTTTTCAAACAACGAATATTTAAAAGAAGAGGTATTTCCTTACTTATTATTAACCCATCTGCTGCACACTTCTCTTTACTTCATTCTGTTTGGTAAATTGATTAGTATAGGATCAGAGTAGTTCTTGAGGTCATAAATGTAGAACTACAAAGTTCTTCAGACATCATTTCATTCAGATCATTCATTTTATTCCATAACAAACTCAGAGCCAGAATGGTTATGGCCCTTGGTCAAAGTCATAGATTTGGTCATAGTAGACCTGGGATCCAGACCCAGATCCTTGTCTTCCAGTGCCAACACCACTTTTCACAGTTTTGGCATTAAAATGACTTTCTTCTGAGTTTGAAATAATTTGGAAGCTATGGGTATATTCACACATAATCTAAATTATAGAAAGTCTATATGGAAACATGTGCAGCTGGTAATAGCAGACATCTTTTATTGTTAAGTACCATTAAGAAGTACATTATTATTTTTTGTGTGTGTTTTAAAGAGTTGCAATAGTGTTAATTTATCTGAGTATTACTGGTAATTATGAATATACAATTAATACTACTAATTATGCCCACTAATTTAATGTTGGTAAAAAATGAAGCCCTGATCATTAAGAACTCAGATGGAAAACACATTTTTAATTGAATCTCCTGACTGATGCTATTTAGGACCCAGTGAGCATTGTTATTTTCTTGTTTTGAAAATACTGTATAGTGGACAATTTTTAGACATAAATGTTTCCAACAATCTTGGGATTCTTGTTTTCTCACTGGTACTCTTTGGTACCTGTATAACATTGATTGCCACACTCTAATTTGAAATCTAATGGTCCATTTGGGATTCACAATGGCCCAACTAGAAGACAAGTCTCAAAAACAGTCCCAGCTGGACCAAACAAACACAAACATTTTCATTAGAATAGCTACCAAAAATCAATGATTCTAATCCAACAGCTATCATTAACCTAAGATGAAGAGCTTGTTTTGTGGTCTGTAGATGGGGCAGCTGGCATTTATTACTACTTTGTGGCTGCTCAGAACAATGGAATTGATAATGTATTTATAACATAACCAATCCAATTTTCATATCAGAAATGGTCTGTCATATGGTACAAAAAAAGAAATTCAAAATGAAACAAAATAAAACAAAACACCACATCTCATTCACCTTGGAATTATGTATATAGATTTAGAGATCATCAATCATAAAGATCATCACTTCCTTTAACAGATGAAGAAACTGAGGCTGGGAGGGGAAGAAGAATGACAAAGCCATACAACTAGGAAGTATCAATCATTAGATTCCAACCTAGGTTTTCTCATTACAAACCCACATTTGTGAAGCAGTTTGCCTAGAGGGGATGGTATGTTCATACGACAGATAAGAAAAATGAGGGAAGTTCACTGGATCCTAAAAATAGAGTCAGAAGGAACCTCAAAGACCACCTCCTCCAAACTTTTGATTTTACAGATATGGAAACTGAGTTCTATAAAGGTGGCAACATGCCAAAGGTCATAGAGGTAAGTAAATGTCCCAGGGGGGATTTAAATACTGGTCCTCCAGTTCCAGAGCTGGTACTAGTTCTATTACATTCTACTCTCTGCAGGAGGAAAAAGCAACTTGAAGTGAGAATAAGGAAGGAGTACTACTTACTCTCTGTGTGACCTTGGGAAATTGCTTCCCCTTTCTGATTCTCATTTGCCTCATCTTTAAAATGCACATAGCAAAAGCATTTACCTCATAGAGTTGTCAGAATCAACTGAGCTAAGTCATCTGAAATGATATAAATATAACTTGTTGTTATTATGATTCTTTGAACCAAGGACTGATAAAGAAGCTTGATCATGAAATTCTCAATAAATATGAGAAGGAACAAATCAACAGTAGCAGCTCTAAAGAAAATACATCTTCCTGGGATCCATTACCAAATGGCTGGGCATTTCAAATATCTTTTTTCTTGCTTTCTAATTCCTCCCATATTCCCTTTCATCTACCCTGATGAAGGAAGCGAGAGAAATAAAACCACATTAAGTGGAACTAAAATTAGCTGAGAGAATTATCCCCAAAGCAGACAGAGAAGGAGCAAGTCACACATGCGATTCTTGCAACCGTGATTCCTGTAACTTAAGCTGAGGGAAAAGATGATGAGAAGGATTTTCAAAACACAGTTCAGGGAGTGAAACAGGGATTATTATCTTTCAAAGTGCAGCAAGTATAAACAACCAATGTGCCTGGGAAGTAGTGGCATTGAGCAATGCTAAAGAAAGACCCCAAATTGCATCTCATCATGTGATAAACTGATTTTTTTTCCTCTTTAAGGTATTTACAAACAGCAGGAACAGCAATAAGGCTAAATAGAAGTGTTAAGTTAAGATTCAACACTTCACATCACTTTTGTGAGGATTTTAGAGATGAGGAAAAAGGCTTTCATTTGTGAAGCATCTGGCCTGTGATTACAGAACTAATACATGTATCAGATGGCCCTAGTTCTCTCCTGCTTCCATGACTATTACTCATTCTATAGCATCACACAGCTCTTATTTGTTAGATATTTGCAATATTAATAGGGTTTTGAGCAGGATGTGTGATTTCCTTGGTATGGCCTACTCCCTCTACTAATGCAGGTGGGCATCATCTCTGCAACTTATAGGCTTAGAGAATTGAGTGTAGGAAGGTTAACGGACTTGTCCAGGTAAGTAAAATATTATTTAATTAATATTAATAAGGAAATCAAATCCATGCTTTTTGAGAAATTGATGAAAGGCCTACTAGTTGCAGCTTCAATTTTAGTCTGAGGGAAAGAGCCCTGGAATTGACAAGAAGACCGTTCTTCAAGGCTCATGCCTTATTTTATAGATTAGGACAATGAGCATCATGGAGGTTAAGGGCCCAGGGTCACACAGCTAAATCATAAAAGACCCAAGACTTAAAACCAATCATGGATAGCAGCACAACATTTTATTCCTTGGGTCACTCGACTGTTAAACATCTGTATAAACTGTATTTGAAAAACAGTAAAATGGTGAATGATTTCTTTCACATAGAAGTCAATCAGATAGATTGACCCACCATAAGTTTTACTTACTATAATCCCTTTCATTCTATCCCAGGCAGATATTGGGGTATAGGAGATATTCAGGAGGAAGACTAACCCCCCTGGCAAAAGGAACCTTTTTCAGGGCCGATCATGTATTGGTGTCCAGCTGTCCCTCAATTCTCATCCGGGACTCCAAGAAGCTATAGTGTGTGTAAGGGCTAAACCAGGTTGAGTGTAACCAACCAACTTCAACCAATCAGTGAATTAGGGGGATGTCTACCCTTTTCCCCCAAAGAATAAGCAGATGAGAACAACGAAGGCAGCTGAAGCAGGTGCTATGGAGTGCTTAGAGCTTGGTGAGACACCAGTCACCAAGGAAATCCTTTGTACCCAGGGTCATTGGCACTCATCCTGAATTGTTGTGCCACTCCACTTGGATGACTCAGGAAGAAAGTGAGGCTGAGGACTTTGTGCAAGTCTGCATCACTGAAAATCACTTCATGCACAAGTCAAGATAGGAGCCCTCAATGGCATTGATCCTGTTGGAAAATGAAGGATGAACAACAGTTCCAATCTTTGCTTTTAGATCTCCCAAAAAGGGAACGCACTGAGTCTACAGGTGACCCATTCCACTTTGGACACCCTCCATTATTTGTAATGTTTTCTTCCTTACAGGACTGGTTCCACCTAGGTCTTTACAATTCCTTCTTCTCCTTTGCAGTTCTGCCCTCTGGAGCAATCTCTTGCACAGGTAGTGATCCTTCAAATACTTCAACACAGTTATTATAACACCCTCTCCTTATTTTTTTTTGTTTTATACTAAACACTGTTAGTTCTTCTAACTAATTCTCATGAGGCACAGCCTTAAGGTCTCTTACCATACTTACTGCCAAATGTGCTATAAGAGACAGTAATAATTCACAGAGAGAGGGAGGGAGGAGGAAGGAAAGAGTGAGAAGGAGGGAGAGAGCAAGGAAGAGGAAAAAAAGTAATGGGGGAGGGGGAATAAGAGAGAGAGAAAGAGGGAGGAAAGGGGAAGGAAATGGGAAGGGAGAGAGGAGGGAGGGAAGAGAGATGAGAGGGAGAAAGGAGGGGGGAAAGGGAAGGAGAAGGGGGACAAGAGAGAGAGACAGACAGGCAGACAGACAGAGATAGAGAGACAGAGACACAGAGAGACAGAGACAGAGATAAAGAGACACAGAGAGACAGAGAAGGAGAGGAGAGAGACAGAGACAGAGAGACAGGGAGAGACTGAGACAGAGAGAGCAAGTCAGAGAGAAAGAAACTATAAAACACTTTTAAGATTCAAATCCCTTGAAAGCTGTGTGACTGAAGAAATCATTTAACCTTTCTCAGCCTCAGCTTCTCTATGTCAAAAAGTAGAGGATTTGGTTAAGTGACCTCTAAAGTCCTTTCTAGATAGAAATATATGTTCCTAGTGCCCTCAAATGGGTGGGTGTGAACTGTTATCCTTTATCACATTCTCATATTCCCTTCCATGTGAACAATAACACACAGGTGGTTGCCAAGATGGTAAAACTTTGTGAATAAGATAAGGTGAAGGGCTTGGGGATATTTTGCCTATGGAAAAGAATACTGTGATTGTTTTTGTGTTTGAGTGACAGGGATCAGGATTCATATCTAACCAATCCCAGGGCCATCATGTCCTAGACAGCCAAGCCAGATACAGTTTGACCCCAGAGGGGTCATCTAAAAGGAATGGAATTTTTTTTAAATGAGCAAATTAGGGAAGATCAGGAAGAGAAAAACAACTTCCTAACAGTATGTGTGTGTGTGTGTGTGTGTATTTGTTTGTAGTGTGATCCAGCACTACCATTTCATTATAATTGGAGATCCTGATGGGAAGCAGAATCTACCCATACTGGTCAATCACAGCTCAGTTATTTTCACTCTAATGAAGCTGCTTGGGGCAGTGAGAACTTAGATGACTTGCCCAGGGGCTAAGACTGACAGTATCAAAATGATCCAGGTGAATATTTTCAAATTCTACCTTTTGTGTTTGCTCATAATCTCTTTGATTATTCTGAGAGTGACAGTAATTGACTGCTCCTTACAGAGACATAAAGATAGCCTTATTGAGACTTCATTATGTCACTTAAGATCATAATATAAAACAAGATGGCCTCCATTTTAGTTATTCAACTATTCTTTTTTTAAAAATACCAATGACATGTGTATATCCTATACAGAAAAAAACAGTCACTATAAAAATGGAAGAATTAAATTTTTATTGGAATAGATTGCTCTGTTTCTCCTGTAAGATGATGAACTAGGTCTTTTTATATATGACACTGTGCTTTACTATAAATATTTGGCTTATTTTTATTTCTTTTAAGTGTGTGTGTGTGTGTGTGCTTCCTCCTAGACTTGTACTTCAGAATAGAGCACAAGTTGAAGTAGGCATAGAATCTTAGAAGCTGAAGATGCCTCTGAGCAGGTTAAAAATCACTTTTTCCAATATTTAGGATAGAGGTGGGGGCCTTAAACTCCTTTTAAGGAACCATAATTATAATAGACATGAAAATGCCCAAAGGGAAGGAATGCTGTCAGCATCTAGTTTTTAGGTAAGATCATACTGCATTGAGAGGAAAACAACACAATATAAATTCTTAATTACCATCCATCGTTCAAGAAATATTTCAGCACTGGACTAGTCTGGATAGCAAATCATAAAAGGACATAGGACCTGACATTCCAGAGCTCACATTTTACTATGAAGATAGAAAATGGTCATGGATAAGTAAAAAAAAATGATATGCAAACTAAATGCATTGTGACTGGGAAGTGAAGTGCTGATAGTTGGGTAGATAAAGTTCTCTTGTAAATGACACTTTAAGCCAAACGTTGTAGAGGAGCTGGATTAGGAGGTTTGTTAGGGGAGTTGGAACTGGAGAATCAATTATTGATAAGGAATGGAGGAAGTACTTTCCAGATGTGGAGGATGTCTCATAAAGGCAGAGAGATAGGTGATGAAATATGTAGAGGGAACAGCAAATGACAGTTTATCTGGAAAGTGTGTGAAGGGGAATAACATTTGATCAAACCAGGCTTAGTTCCCAGATCTGTTGAGCCCAACCAAGAATCCATCTAACTAAGAAATGGACTTTTAAAGCATTTCCCTTAATACCACAGATACCTTCACAGATAATCCCATACACATAGTAGACACATATGTAGGTGCTTTTAAATTTGATGGGATGGGTAGAAGCAGCAAGGTTCTGCAGCTCCCACACAGCCACCCTGAATACCCCAAAAATGTAACCCTACAGAAATTCTAGGGCTTTCAAACTCACAAAAATATAGAAAACACATCTCTCGCTGAAGGCATATAAGCATCAAGGGCTCATCGTGGCAGGCCCAGAGCTGAGGATAGTCCAGCCCACAACCAAAACACAGCCAGGCCCTGGGGTAATTGGGAGGAGCCAAGCCACAGCCAGTCTACAAGAGAGAAGATCTACAGTACCTTGAAAAATCTCCACATCTAGCAAGGTGCGCAAAATAAGGATTAGAGACAGGCAGCGCGGCACTAGGGGCTCATCTTGGCAGGCCGGGAGCCGAGGCCGGCCCAGCCCAAAACCAAAACCATGGACAGGCAGCAGGGTAGTCCAGGAGGAGCTGGACCTCCAAAGCCTCAGCTTGATTCTACTTCAGAGAAGATCTAAACCACCTGGAGCAATCTTCACATCTATTAAACCAGGATTAGAGAAGGTCAGTGAAAGTAAAACTTTGAAGCTAAATTTGGGGGAGGAAAAGCAATTCAGCCAATCTCCCACCAGGGCAAGGAAGCAGTGGGGGGAGGGCAGGAAATGCTTTAACTTGCGGCTGTCCCCACTGGGCTGCTTCAGAGACCCTGGCCTGCGGACACTGCAGGGGGGCTGAGTTGATTGATCAGGGCCAAGTGCTCTTGCCTTGAGTGGCCTGAAAATGGATCATGGTCTTGGGTGGTGGTCCTGGGGTGTGCTCTCAGCAAGCCAAAGCTGGGGGGTTGCAACACCCCCATAATAGCTCTGGCAGCTGTGAAAACCCCAGTGATTTGGAACAGAGCTTCCCCCCCCTCGAAGCAGAGTTCCACAAAGCTAAAAAAACCCAACCAATTAATTGACTAGCCAACATGAGGAAAAGGAAGCAAAATAAGTACAGCCATAAAACTCTAGAATCATTTTTTGTGGACAAAAAGGAACAATGCATGGAACGGGAGAAAGACAACATAGTCTGAACTCCCACACCAAATGCTTCAAAGACACTGAAGAATGCCTAGAAGCTTTACATCA
>CM053598.1:13266601-13286609 GCA_028646575.1 Pseudocheirus occidentalis | reverse complement strand
GAGAGAGACAGGGATAGAGAGCAAGAGGAAGAGGAAGAGAGAGAGGAGAGGGACAGAGGAGAAGGGGGAGAGAGAGAGAGAGAGAGAGAGAGAGAGAGGAGAGAGACAGACAGAGACAGAGAGAAAGACAGAGAGAGACAGGGATAGAGAGGAAGAGGAAGAGAGAGAGAGAGAGGAGAGGGACAGAGGAGAGGGGGGAGAGAGAGGAGAGACAGAGAGAGGAGAGAGACAGAGAGACAGAGAGAAAGAGAATTGGCAGCTCAACAGAACCTATGTAGAAAATCACTCATTTCCTCTTTTGGGTATGCAACAAGGAGATTACTTTTCTTTCTCAGTCTCTCAAGGGACTCACTCAAAGACAGAACAGCTCTTTTCCATCTTTCACACATCTGCAATGGCAGCCTACAGGGACCAGTCAAGGCCAACAGTTTCAAGCTTTCTGGAGAGGAGACTCTGGCGGGAACCTTGACAAATGCCCTAGCTTTCTCACAGTGTTCACACGAATTGTGGGAGTCTTAAAGAGAAGATGGAATAACTCATGTGGAAAACTCATGGGCAGTGGCAGCTTGAAGGCATTGAGTTTAAAGGTGGAGCAGGAACAACAAATCAGGTGTGAGGCATAGTTATGAACTGAAAGAAGAAATATGGATGGAAAGTTATCAAGGATTCTGGGAGGCTGGGAGAAGTTACAGCTTGAAGTGTGTCTCAGCTCTAGGGAAAGTTCA
This sequence comes from Pseudocheirus occidentalis, assembly GCA_028646575.1. Taxonomy (NCBI): domain Eukaryota; kingdom Metazoa; phylum Chordata; class Mammalia; order Diprotodontia; family Pseudocheiridae; genus Pseudocheirus; species Pseudocheirus occidentalis. The sequence continues at coordinate 13,285,884 of CM053598.1, read as the reverse complement.
GTGTACTGACAAGCAGCAGAATTAGCTTTTCTGAAGCCATCAGGGAAAAAAATATTTTTTTTTCATATATATATATATATATATATATGAAAAGCAAATAAACAGGCAAACAAAAAATACTGCTATTACTTATCCAAAGATAGTAGGCAACATATTACAAAGAAATATCTTAAGTGAAAGTTAACAAAAAGGTAAACTGAGGCAAATATCCATGCAAAATTACAGTTTATTAGCAGGTCATGAATTTATTCATACAGGAGTCTCTGACCTGCCGCCATTTGTGCAAAAGGTTCACCATGAGGGGTGAAAGGGTCTCTTAAACTTACATGTGTCTTCCTTTTGATTGGTCTGACAGTACATCATTGGTAACTACCCTGGTAAAGGCAAGGCAATCCTGATTGGCAGATATTTTAATGAGAAGGTGGATTAATAGGTCTCAGTTCCTCTCTATTATTTCATCCTTGGAGGGGTAGGCAGGCCTAATCCTCATGTGAAAGGATTAGGCTGCAGCTAGGGAAAATGAGCCGGCCATCAGATGTGACTGATTACACCCCCTCTCTGACACCCAAGAATTACTAGTTACTTTATGAGACCTGGTTGTCTCTAGCAATATTGGCTAGAACAACAAAATCACCCCATTTAAGATCTCCCTAGTTGGATCTCTCTCTCTTGGAGATCAAATCAACCCTAACTGTGATGAAGTAAGTGCGTGGACAAAGACATGTCTCCTGGGGAGGCCTAGCTCTAGGTCACTTGTATTTCTTGGGTAAACAGAAGGAGAGGTCCCACTTGGGAGGGGTCTAGCCCAAGCAGATGCCTTGGGGACTGAGAATGATCTCATTACTCATTCAGAACCTGCCTGCCATTCAAAAGTAGGGCCTGAGAAAAATGAAGAAAAGAAATGGATCACAGGGTAATATTGGTTAATAAATAATACAGCATAATATTAATTTTCCTCAGGAAGAAGCAATACTGGAGGAGCATAGTGGAAATTTTGGAATGTGAACAGCTAAGATTATATAGCAATGAGCAGGGAGTAAGGGATTGGATATTCTGATAAACAGTAGCTCTGCAATATACAGAGCTGGAATATAAAAGTTTCTTTATTTTATAAATAAGAGAATGCTTACACCACTCATATATTCCCCAATATTCTCATAGTCTTCAAAAAGCTCCAATTGAGGATTCCAAATCAGTGTATTCCTTCTGATGCAGTCTAGAGGCACTGGGAATTCAATCACAAGGGCCTTCTTTCAGTCAGAGTATTAAGGTTTTATTGTATATAGGTTGGGTGGGCAAGATTGGAAGAATCTGTGCAATTTAATGCGGGTAAGATGGATACTTTGAGATAGAAAAAGACTGACAAAATTTGGAAGGGATTAAGGAGAGGTAAATAGTCTGGGATGGTTCAGGGACCACAGAGAAAGAGTCTAGATGGGATTAAGGAGTTTCAAGTAAACTAATTTAGTAATCAAGGTGGGCTGGGGTAGGGTGGATAACTTGTGAAGGGGCACCAGTTATCTGGGCTACTTCAATGTATGGGGAAATTCAGGGAATGGGTTGATTTCAAAAACTTCGTCTTTTCCTTTTAGGGGTCCAACAAGAATCCCATAACCCCATCACTCCCACTACGGTGGCTACTTTTGGTATTACTTGGGTGTTGAAGCTATCAGTGGAAGAAAAAAAACACTAAAAAGGGATGTCTCTTTAAGCCATCTTGACTGAAGAAGAAGCAAAACTAAATGTCCCTACACAGATCCCTGCCTTGTGTTCTACAAGATAAATAAAGCTATTTTTTAATAAACCTCTTCCTTGTGTTGTCAGTCACCTCTAATATTCTAATACATGAGGTTAGATGGTCTGCTAATAGACTGACTGCTAGATCCCCTCACTGAAAATCTTTAAGTAATAATCACTTATAGCGGGAATTATTGTCCACATGTGAGTTGGACTCCATTGCAAGAGCTCTGAAGTCCCAATGGCTCCAAGACTCAGTGAAGTAAGGCAGAAGTCTCTTTTGGAAAGAGCACTGAGTTTAGTCATCCAAACTCAGCGTTTTGTTCATGATAGATGAGCATATCCTTGAGGAATTATGACTATTCCTCAACTCTGCACAGTCACTAGCTCTCTATAGCCCCATTTCCAGTTCATTACCAAGCCTTGTGGATTCTGTCCTCAACATATCTGTTACTTAGACTTTAGTAACCTAATGAGCCTCTCACCAAGAATATGGAAACAACCTCCTAAAAGTTCTTTTTATCTCTTATCTTTCTTTCTTGAATCCTTCCTCTACAGAACTGCCCCTAAACAGCAAGTCTGACTATATTAATCCCCTGCTGAAAAAATGTCAATAGTGTCCCATGGCTGCACATGTAAAATAGGAACCCTTATGTGAAATTTTAAAATAATAAAATGTTTAAACTTGAAAATGCCTCACAATCTGACTCCCATCTCTGTGACTTACTCCTGGCTATACCTGTGCCTAAAGCACTCTCCCTCTTCATCCTTATATCTTGAAACCCCTAGCTCCCTTCAGGACTTGTCTCAAATCTAACCATGGTTCCTTCAAGAGGCCTTTCCTGTTTCCTACTATAATTAATCACCCCCCCCCATTACAAATCACATGGGATTCATTTTGCCTATATCCCATATTAATTAACTTCCATTATATTCAGCTAGTACAATGTACACTCCTTGATGACAGAGACTTTCTCACTGCTGTCTTTTGTATGCCCAGCACCAACTTAAGCAAGGTGCCTCAGATATAAGAAACTTGTTGATGAGAGATCAAATGGAGCAAATAGAGCATCAGGCCCAGAGTCAGGAAGACAGGCATTCAAATTTGGCTTCAAACACTAGCAATTGGACTCTGGGCATTTCACTTAACTGCCTCAGTGAAGTCTGCCACATGAAATAACCTGAGGTTACTGTGAGGATGAAATGGCATATGTGTAAAGTACTTAGCCCAGTGCCTGGGACATCCTAGGCAATTTATAAATGTTTGGCTCCTTCCTTCTTTTCATAAGAGATTGATTATTTACCCTAGAGAAGATAAATTTTATGGAGTTAGCAGCTGTCTTCCAGTGTTTGAAGGGCCTTATGTGGAAGAGGGATTAAGTTTTCTGCTTGTTTATTTTGACCCAGAAAATAGAACAAAGAATTAGGACCCTTCATCACAGAAAGTTTGACAAATTTCAGTTTGGTGTCGGGAGTAATGTATAATCCATTAGAGCTGTCCCAATGGACAAAGGTGTTTCCTTGGGTGAAATGGCTTTCCCCCTTACTAGATGTCTTAAAGCACAGGCTGAGTGACCATTGCTTGGGAATGGAGGAAAGGTTCCTTCAACCTATGAGAGTCTGTGATTTTAGGAAGTCGTGCCATTTTTACACAGCTCCCTGGGTCCTGGGCATATTCATTCATAGTGAGTAAAAAATTCCCATGTGCTTTTTAGTAACACTGAATTGAATTCCCAAGTACTGCATGAGACACACAAGGGCACTCCAATATTATGTGATGATCCTGAAGCTGAATGCGGGTAACTAATCATCATTTACCTAGAGAGCCAATTTGTACTGATGACCATTGAAAGCACTTCTACTTGTGTAAATGAAGACAGAAAGATCTGGAGACCCAAAGGGAGAGTATTGGAGGAGAAAAGTCATTATTCCAGGTGGTGCTGGATTTTTCCGACCCAGAGTGGACAGGAGGAAATGTTTGCACCCAGTGATTTTGTTTTTCTAAAAAAGTAATTGGATGTATTTAACACAGGATAGCAGATTTGAAGTTAGAAAGATATTTCAGCATCATGTAATTCGAGTTCTGTTTTTATTGATGGAGAGACTGAGCTCTAGAAAAATGAAACACTCTTCTCAGAGTTACTTAGTATAGGGCAGAACCTGGATTCCAAAAGAGGGTCTCTGACTCAAAATCAATTAATTTCACTATACCAATGATCTCTGTTCCCATCTTAGAGCATTAATCAACCTGAGCCTGAGCAATAATTAAGATAGAGTGTTAATAGCCATTCCTCAAGGTATCAAAATTTAGAGTGTGCATTTTCCTTCCTTGACAATTTCTGGTCCACTTTTGTCTTGACTTGTAGACATCTACTTTTCCTGTTCTTAGAACATTCCAGAAGCAAGGACAATGACTGATTATTTACCCTTGTGCTCCTACCAGGCCATTAATGATTACCTTCCATTATCTTCTTCTGGAGTCATCAGGTCTGCTTTGGGCACACAGGCTAGAGTCTGGGCGGATTCTCATGCCTTCCTTCATTCTAAGTGAGTCTGGCATAACCTTGATTCTTCTTCTAGTGGTAATTTCTTTTACTTTTCTATGTATGCCTAGCACTTAACAGAGTGCCTGAAATAGAGCAGACACTTTAACAAATACTTCATGTTGAACTGAAATAATAAAATTCAATTTTGTACAAATGCATAAACTGAAAACATTTACATGTTCTTTAAAAATATACACATAAATGTTTGCAAAGTAATACTAATACCATCTTTATTACTTTGTCATTTAATTATATATGTATATATAATCCAATTATATATACATGCATATACATATATGCATATATATGTATATTTACATATTCCCATTAAGCATGTGTATTCTTATACTGATGAAATCCTAAGCCTAGACAATAACAAAAAGCAATAAAAAAAGATGAAATTTAAAGGTATGTCCATTGACTCAAGCAACTGCTTGAGATAGATAAGAGTTATATCCAGTGTTAAACCAAAGGCAAAAGTGAAAAATTGCTTAGTGTTCTAACAACAGCAGAAACAAATTCTTCTGGTGATGTTTTTGGTCCCAGATCCAAATATACTTGCATTTCCAAATAAGCTGACGTGAAAGTGAGCCAAAAAGAAAAGAAGACGTTGTCAAACTAGCGAGGCCCCAGCTCATTATTTCGGATGGCTTATACTAAAAATGGGGGGCATAAATGAGACCTTGAAGGGAACAAATAATAAGGACAGGAGATGATTCCATAATATAGGGAGAGGAGTAATGCATTCACAAGGCTTTCCAAAGAATACTGTAAAACTTGGTGCAGAGCTTCATGAGAGGCCTTTCATCAAGTAAATCACCTACAGAGGGAGGGTTCATGGGAGGACTTGGACAAAAACTGCCAGTATGTAACACTTTGGATGGATATCAATTACATGGATTGAAAGAGTATTAACTTTCATCAGATTGTGGATCCACAGAAGTATGGCAGTTGTATTCAGAGTGAATGCTGTTTTTATCCAAATGTTCTTTTCCCCTGCATCACTTCATAAATGTCTTCCTTTATTCCATTTAGACTGCCTATCAAACTAAATGTCTACTCAGCCATTGTGTTGACCTTGTTGTTGTCTACCTGTGAAACCTGGACAGAATACCATCAACATACCAGGGACTGAATTGTTACCATTTGAGTTGTCTTAAGAAGATTCTGAAGATCACCTGCCAAGAATAGGTACTGGACACTGAGATCCTTTCTTTAGGTGGACTGAATTGCCAAGCATTCACACTCTACCTCAGAGAGGGCAAGTTAAATGCACTAACCACATTGTTTGAATCCTGAATGTACATTAGGCAAATGCACAGTTGCCTGAAAGACTGTTTTAGGGGAACTCCCACAAGGCAGATGCTCAGGTCAGGTAAAAAAAAATAAAATTACTATACTCTCTGAAGAACTTTGAAATCAGTTGTGAGAAATGAGAGAAAATGGCACAAGACTTCTCAACATTGTGTGCTAGAAAGATTATTGTATGTGTAAATCTCTTTTCCTTCTTCTTTGATCTCTTTAATGGTGCCTGTGGGTCAAAGGGTGTGCAGTTTTATAGCCCTTTAGTTATAGTTTGAAATGGCTCTACAGAATGGTTGGATCAGTTCACAGCTCTGCCAATCAATAATGCATAAGTTTCCCAATTTTCCCATACCCCCTCCAACACTTTTCCTTTCCTGTCATATCAACCAATCTGAAAGGTATGAGGTAGTACCTCAGAATTGTTTTCATTTTGATTTCTCTAATTAATAATGAATTAGTGTATTTTTATGTGGTTATAGATAGCTTTGATTTATTCTTCTGAAAACTGGCATTTCATAAGGTCAACTTGACCCTTAAATCAATAGGGGAATGACTAATTTTCTTGTAAATTTGACTCAGTTCTTTATTTATTTGAGAAATGAAGCCTTTACCAGTGAAAATGTTTGTACATTTCCCTCACTGTCCTGCTTTCCTGCTAATCTTGGTTGCATTACTTTTGTTTATACAAAATCTTTTAAATTTAATATAATTAAATTTACATCAATTATCTGTTTTATATCCCATAATGCTCTCTATCTCTTATTTGGTTATAAATTCTTCCCTCATTCATACATCGGCAAGGTAAAAATTTCCATGCTCTCCTAATTTGTTTAAGATATTATTATTTATGTCTAAATCATAGACCCATTTTGAACTTATCTTGGTATATAGTACGAAATCTTGGTCCATACCTAGTTTCTATCACATTTCTTTCCAATTTTCTCAGAAAGTTTTGTTGAATAAAGAATTGCCCCAGAAGTTTTTATCTTTGGGGGTTTTAAACTATTTTATTATGTTCAATTACTATTATCTCTTCTGTATCTAATTAAGTCCATTGATTCATCACTCTGTTTTTTAGGTAATGCCAAATTATTTTGATGATTACCTATTTATAATACATTTTCAGATCTGGTCCTGCAAGTCTACTTTCTTTCAAATATTATTATTTTTTTCCTATTGATTCCCTTGATATTATTAACTTTTATTTTTCCAGAAGAATTTATTCATTTTTTCCAGCTCTGTAAAGTAATATTGGTAGTTTGACTAGTACAGAATCAAATAAGTAAATTAACAAGTATTATTGACATTTTTATTATATTGGCTCAGCCTAGCCTATAAGTAATTAATATCTCCCTGTTTGCATGAAAAGTGTTTTGCAGTTATGTTCATTTAGTCCCAGAGCTTCTCTCAGCATGTAGACTCCCAAGCATTTTATATTATCTGCAGTTATTTTAAATGGAATTTATCTTTCCATCTCTTGCTATTGGACTTACTTGCCCTACAATGCAAGCCCAGAGCATGTTATATGTTATATGAAAAAGGCATGAAGAGGAGATAGCGTTGTATATAAGAACCAGGAAGAAGGTCAATTCTACCAGATCAAGTGTAGGAGGAGGGCTGAAATACATACTAAAGGTGTAAATAAAGACTTGGGTCCGGCTATACAGGGGAGATCTGGGAAGGAGGGAGCCCATCTACCGTTACAACGGTCCATGAGAAGTGATAAAAGCTTGAAGTAGGATGAAGACTGAGTGAATGGAGAAAATGAGACAGGTGTGAGAATTGTTATAGTGGGAAGATTGATAAAATTTAGTAATTGATTGGTTCTGTGTGAGATATTGTAAAGACCCCTCATAAAAACTTTTAGACTAGGGGACCCTCATAGAATTAAAGGTTGGGTTTTCAATTCAGTTTTTTTTTTCTGTAAAAACAAACTGCTAACCCTGAAGTTCTCCAGGAGAGGCAGATAGGAACACAGGATACAAATACATCTGCATGGTTACCCAGGTCAAGAGACTAAGGAAGATGGGAGTTGTACAAGGATTCTTAGATTACTAAATCTGCAGGATAATCATATCTGCTTAGTTCCTTGCCCGGTTATACTGTAAGGTCAAGCCAACCATGAAGTATTACAGGAACAAAGACAAGAACGCAGGCTTTGATCACGTCTGTTCATTAATCAAAGGAAAAGGGGGCCCCAAAAACGTTGGGTCTGTGCCAAAGTCAATGGACTGCCAAACTTACAAAATAATTTCATCTGCTTACTGTATATTATATGTCATCCCTGTCCTTGGGTTAGATTCATCATGTTTTAGATTGTACCCTCAAAGCTCATGAGAATGAGCTGCGAGGAAGGGGAATAGGGATAGGAGATTGCAATTAGGTAATGAGACTGGGGCTATAAAAGTATGTATCTTTTCTGTGCCTGGTGTGGTCTGACACTGAGAATGTATTGAATGCATTCAGTGTTAGTCATCCTTTTCTCTTCAGAATCATAATAAATTCCTTTGCACTTTCTGCCTTGTGAAGCCTCTGAGTTTAATTTGGGTAAGAGTCTTTGTTACCTCACACAGTTCCGTGTTATAAGAGATAATGGGGAGCCTAGCACAGTACTAAGGTTGTGAACCTGGGTGACTAGAAGGCTGGTGATATCTTTGGTAGAAATAGAGAGAAGTTTTAAAGAGGCATGGCTTTTAGGAGGTCAAGATGATGAGGTTTGATGGATGTGTATCAAGTTGGGGAGAGCCACAGACTCTTGAGTTGGAAATATTTAATTGGCAGCTAGGGTCACAATACTAAGCTTTGCTGATCTAAGTTGATCTCTGAGGTGCCTTCCAACACTAGAACTATGATGGCACCTTCTATTCAGTTTATAAATGCAACTCTATAATCACTGTATCAACAAAAGTTTTATATTTTTTCTAGTAAAAAATAGTCCTCAAAAGAAATATTTTCCCAGGAAATAAATATTATATTAATTTTAATTTGATGACTAAAATCACATACTAGTAACAAGGTAGCAGATTCTTTCTGCTTTCATTTTAGAATACCAGATTCTCACCTGAAACTAGGACACCTAATTAGCTGGCACATCTACCTATTCATTCCACAAAGTGTTTGTCAGGTGAAAAGCAAAGTTTTGTTTATTTTTCCTGTAAAATTGATTCTATGGAAATCAGATTATTAATTTGAGAAGAAAAAATGCTTCTTTTTGGCACAAATAACAACAAAAAGAAAATGTACAATGGGTGATAAATAAGAAAGAGATTAGAATCATCGATGATGATTCTCTGAAGCAAGTCCAGTGATCTCAATCAGATGCTTGTTCTTTGAACACATCTTCAAATTAATTTGTGGAAAGCAAAACATGAATACTTTGAAAGTAAGACATGAAGGCTATGAAAGTAAACAGACAGAAATGAAAGCTAGATCGAGGGAATGACACATGAACAACAGAGGCCATTGGGTATTCTCCAGTTTGACAGCTCAAGATTCTCTCCAAAATGATTGGTTGTTGTCCTTTGTTGAGGACCAAGAGGACCTCCATCTGCTGGAGCCAAGCTTCAGCACATCTGACTGTGGTTGGTCAGACTGATACAAGTTTGGATTGTCCTACCACAGGTTGGGCACAAATAGCCCATGAGGACATTTGAGGTAGCTTCTTTAAATCTGTGCATCTCAGGTTTATTTTTGAGGTACTTCAATGCTAGCCTCTCCAAAATAAGCTCTCTGCCCCTCTGTCAACCTCTTACCTCACTCAGCATTTTCTATGTAATTCTCTTCTACCAACACCTGGCCCTGACACCGAAGCTGGATAGGACCCATTCACAACTTGGTTGAAAAGAAGAGAGCTCCATGGGGGCACTTAGGTGGCACAGTGAATGGACCACTGGTCCTGGAGTCAGGAGGACCTGAGTTCAAATTTGGCACAAGACACTTAACACTTATTTGCTGTGTGACCTTGGGCAAGCACAATTGCCCTGTCTTCTCCCCTCCATAAAAAAAAGAAAAGAAGAAATAAAAGAAGGAAAAAGAAGAAAGATGAAAAAGAAGAGGAGGACAAGGAGGAGAAGGAAGAGGAGGACGAGGAGGAGAAGGAAGAGGAGGAGGAGGAGGAGAGCTCCAGCTGGAGGTTAGGCCCAGAAAAGAAATAAAGCCTTAGGCTAAAGACTGTATTGGGAAGGATAAAACCTCTTGACTTTGAAGGCTGGCTTTCAGATGTCTTGTCTGCAAGTATTTGTAATGGCCTTAATAATAGTTAGCATTTATATAGGTAGGAATTTAGGATTTGCAAACCACTTTCTATATCTGAGCTTATTTGATGCTTAGAGCAAGTATGTGAGTTAAGTGCTATTACTGGTGTCATCATACAGGTAAAGACACTGAACCTGAGAGAGGTCAAGGACTGGCCCAGGATGCTTCAGCTAGTTAGCATCAGAGGCAAGTTTTGAACTTGGATCTTCCTAATTCTCAGACCAGCAGTCTCTCCTTCACCACCTACATCATATGATGTGTTAAGAGGGATTTTATTTACTAATACTCTTAGTATACAGAGAACACTCTGACAGACACCATGTCAAAGTAAGCAGATTTGTTATTCTCATTTGACAGGAAGAAACATATTTGACATAGGATCTGTGATTGGAAAGAAACATGGTCTTTTGTCCTAGACTAATGCATATATGTTCACTTGTAGAGAGAGACAGAGACACAGAGAGACAGAGAGAGAATTTAGCAGCACAAAGATACTGAGAGGTCATATATTCCAACTTTCTCATTTTCTAGAGGAGGATATTAAGATCCAGGGAAGGGAAGTTAAGTCACACATGTAATAAAGGAAAGCTTTGGGATTGGAATCCATGTCTTCTGAGTATAAAACTAGAATTTTGTTTTTGTTTCTGTTTTTGCATTGCACCATGCTACAAGGGACTGTGGGGTTAGCATGGAATGAACATAGAAGGCACACCTAACTCAGAAACTTAAGATTTCCATTAGTTTAAGTCCCCTGATATTCTAATTTTGCAAAATAAAACTAAAATATAATTGTAAAAAGGTTGCAAACACAGCACACTGGAAAGAGAATAGGATTTAGAATCATCAAGTCTTGGGTTCAAATCCTACCTCAGAATGTAGTAACTGTAATCCTGGGCAAGTCACTTAACCATAACCTTAGTTTCTTCACCTGTAATATAAGCTTAACAATAGCAGCCCCTTCTGAGGATGGGCTTGAGGATCCGATCAGAAAAAATTTGTAAAGAAATTCAAGAAGGTGAAAGCTTAAATGCCTAAATGCTTGCTAGGAAGAAAAGAATTAAGATTTTCATCCTTAGTTTTAAAATTTCTTCATACAAAAGAGCCAAGGAGAGTCAAAAGATTCAAGCCATATTAGTCAGTTTGACAAGTGCCAAAAAAAGGGATAAACTGTGAAATGATTCTTTGCTAATTGCAAGAATTCTGTCAGTTTCCTTGGTTTGATGTGGGTTGGTCACAATGTGTGACTCTTCTGGCTGAGGAAGCAAACAACCTTCACCAAGCAGAAAACAAAAGAAAACAAACAAAACAAAACAAGCAAATAAACAAACAAACAAAAAAACACAAATGTTTCTCAAACAAGGAAAATTAATTACAAGAGGAACCTGGCTGAAGTTTGATTTCCTTTTCTCTAGCAAACCTCAGAATGCTGAACCAGGGAGACAGTATTACTTTACACATTCATGGAAACCAGAATTATTATTTCTTAGAAAATGTGTGTGTGTGTGTGTGTGTGTGTATGTGTGTGTACGTGTTTGTATCTGCAGAGGTCTTTAGTTCATTTCCTCAAACTGTGAACATTCTCACTGACAGATAGTTTGAAAAACATATAAGCTGGGACACCTAGGTGGTACAGTGGATAGAGCACCAGCCCGACAGTCATAAGGACCTGAATTTAAATCTGACTCAGACGCTTACTAACCATGTGAATCTCGGCAAATCACTTAAGCCTGATTACGAGGATTAAAAAAGGAAAAAGAAAGAAAGAAAGAAAGTAGGCCATCTTAACTTTCTGGTGGCTTTCCTATGTGAACCCAAAGTTAGAAAACAGGATTAAAATACAGATATTCCTTTGGAAAGCATATGTGAAAAGTTCCCTCACTTTTGAAAGCATATGTTTCAAGTTCCCTTGTTAGGTTTTTTTTAATCTAGACTAATATGGAAGATGTAATTAACACTGTCACTGATGTACGTTGTAGCTATGACCTGGGCAGAAAGCCCTGCTTGCAAGTTCTGTCACTGTATTTCATGACACCATGGACAGGTCACTAACATATCAGTGACTGGGGCAATTCTCAAAGAATCTGTTACTTAAAGGGGCATTACTAATCTTTATCAGTGGAAGAAATTTCCAAATTGGGAATAACCACATTTCGAATTCCCCTCAAAAACTATTGGCAGTTGTACTTTCAAATACAGGAATGCAACAACTCAAACCTCAGAGACTTTCTTACAAAGACAGCTCATATCCATCACTGGCTTCACCCAAATTTATCTGTTCCATTCACAGAGAACCCTGCAGGTTTCTCCAAAGATCTTTTAATGAGGGAGAGGCCTCTCAAACAACTCATCCTTTCATTGAAAACCCAAAGCAGCAGCAGCAGCAGCTTAACAACTTTCATGTTAAGCAGAGCAACAAGTCAGCCCAGGTGTCTACACAGGGAAAACAAAAGTATAGTAACTTACATAAGAAAGTCCCAGCCATGTTCAAAAGGAACTGTTACTCAGCAAAATAAGCATTATGTACATATGAAACACCTCCAGAACAATGGACCTCATGGTGTAGTCTCCTAATTTAAAGTATCATAGCCAGATGCAATGTGCAGCTACGATACGCAGCAATAGTGACAGAACCGAGTCAGGAGGCCCCAAGTTCAAATCTAGCCTCAGACACTTCCTAGCTGTGTGACCCTGGGCAAGTCACTTAACCCTGTTTGCTTCAGTTTCCTCATCTGCAGAATAAATTAGAGAAGGAAATGGTTAACTGCTCCATAAACTTTGCCAAAAGTCCCAAATGGGGTGATGGATGGTAGGGCATGAATGACAATAACCCAGAAGAAAGGTTTTTACGAGTCATGTAAGTTTATCTATGTCTGACTATATATCTAAGATATATCTTTATGTCTATTTCTATCTATGCCTAAAACTCTGTTACAGTGGCCATGGTGAGGAGCTTTGGCCTCTGCTAGAGGATTTGTTTGATCTATTTGGTCCCCTAGTCATGTATGTACTTCAAGAGACCAGAGCAGAAGCCTCTATGTAAGGAGTCCAAGTAGGTGGCTTGGCCCTCATTACCCCATCATCATGGCATAGTGGGAGCGTTGGGGAGACAGAGAAGGAGGAAGGTGGGAGGAAAGGGAGAGGAAGGGGGAGAGGGAGAGAGGGAGAGAGGGAGAGAGGGGGAGAGAGAGGGAGAGAGAGAGAGAGAAAGAGAAGCAGATAGACACATACACACAGAGATAAAAAGACAGAGAGAAGAAAGGGAATGACAACATAAAGGAAGAAGAGAGGAGGAAGAAAGAGGAAAAGGAGAAGAGGAGAAAGAGACATGGTAGGGGAAATAAAATGTTAGATCTTTGAAGGCAAAATGTCTCAATATTTTTCTTTGTACTCTCAATGCAAAGTGAATGCCACAGAGTAGGATCTTAATAAATGCATGTAGAATTAATGACTGAATGAATGTATATTTGAAAGTCTTGGTATTTGAGGTATCTATTTTTAAGAAGCAGCAGCTTTCAAAGTGTATAAATCTTCAGAAGGTGAGGCAAGTTACCAAATGCCAACTTTGGCAAGAAGTCTGATGAGCCCTTGTCCCCTTCTCTCTCATATGTGCCCGTATGAATAAAAGACCTTTCCATTTCCTGGGCCACAGCTCCCAATCACTGTCAGGCAGGTGCCATGTGAGTATTATCCCCATCTTAGAAATGATGATGCTTAGGCTTAGACAAATTTAGTGCCTTGATCATGTTTGTGCAGGTTATAAGGTTTAGAGGAAGGAGTAGGAATAAAACAGAATAGGGGTTCATTCAATTCATGCCAAATTGTAAAGAATCAATTTTCAGTATTGGTTTCCATATTATTAACTCAAGAGCATCAAAAGGAAGCTGAAAGGAGGTCCAAGGTAACAATAGCAGCAGAAGCAGCAACAGCAGCAGCAGCAGGAGCCCATCCAGGTCAGTATAGAAGGGGCAGCCTTTACCAGTAAGAGCTTGGGACCCTCACTCCAAATAGTCACTTCCTCTCATTTGACTCCATGTCAACTACTGTCTTCTTGAAGAAAACAAATAAAACATCACCACCAGTACCTCCAAAATAAAAATAAAATGAAACAAGAAATAGAAATATTTCCTTAAGAGAGATATAAACCAATGAAATACCCTTCTAACCCCCAAATACACAAACAAACACACACACACAGTCACACAAACACACACACACACACCTCCTGAGAAAAGAAGACTATGCTTTACATGAATATTTTTCAGGAATACCATGGCCTTGATATTCCATTTCCAAAATTTTCTGTTGAAATAGGAATCAAACCCCAACTGGCACTCCCCTTGTGCCTAATTTTGCTTGTTTGAAAAAGGTTTGTTGTTTCCTCTGTGGAGGCCTAGAAAATCCCATTCACCTTCCAAGCCTTGATTCCTCTATTCAGAATGGCTTCTCATTTGCAGTCCTCTAATTTCTAATTGTATGACTGCTTAATAACAGTTATGCCCTTCTCCTTTGGGAACTCGCCAAGTGGAATTATAGGCATTCATGCTTGACATCCAAAATCTAGTGTAAGTTCTCCAAGTGAAACCTCATTCCATGCAGTGACTTAAGTTATCAATCTCAACAGAGGGCTTCATGGACAAGGAAACAGCCAAGATCTGGCTCATCATATATGTGCTTGGATATGGATTACATACACAAACACACATATGTATGCATATCTGTACACGAACACATAAACACAGTTGCACATACACACACATACATGCACGTAGGCATGTTTATAGGTATAGACATATATTTATCTATACTTATATGTATGCATACATACATTTACATATACATGTATATATATCTGTCTGCCTGTGTGTACAAACACCCACACACACATACACACACACACATACACACACACACTATCTCTATCTAATGTACAAGACCAGCTCTGCCTCCATCATGACTTTGCCTAAAGTTAATCTTACATGTTTTACTACTACTTCTCCAACCAAGAGGTCCATCTAAATTTGGCCTCTCATTGAGCCATTGTTCAGTTTTAGCCTAGAATGGGAATCCCTTTCCATGATTCTTGAAGTAGCTTTCTTCCTCTTTCCAACTATTTCCAGTACCCGTTTGAGAAAAAAAATACCAAAGGAAAAGATGTGGTTTTGCTAATTATGCATAAGTAAAACTGTCCATGTAAAGCATTTTGTTGTTGCTCAGTCATTTCAGTCATGTTTGATTTATAGTGACCCCAGTTAGAGTTTTCTTTGTGAAGATACTGGAGTATTTTGCCAAGTCCTTCTCCAGCTAATTTTACAGATGAAGAAACTGAGGCAAACAAGGTTAAGTAACTTGCACCGTCTCATAGCCATTAAATGTAAGTCAATACAGTATAGTAATGATTGACAGGGCTAATGTTCTATTGGGCTTCATCATGAGAGACCAAGTATTTAGGAGTAAGGAAGAAGAGTCCCTTTGTACTCACTTTGTCAGACTGCACACTGTCTCATGTTTCATTATATTCCAGATGGCATAATTTAGGAAAGAAACTGGTAAGCTGAAGAGCATCTAGTAGAGGCTAAACAGAGTGGTGAAGCCATTTAAGTGCAATGCCAAATCAGGATCAATTGAATAAATTGGGTAATTTTCCCCATCCTTGGAAAAGAGAAGATTCAGCGGACACACAATAGGTTTTTGTTGTTCATTTCATTTTGTTTTTGTATTGGGCTGTTAGATGGAATAGAAAACTTTAGGTTGTATGTGTTTGATTCTAAAAAAGCAAACAATCAGTCAATAAAGAATGAAGTGCCTATCTATCTATCTATCTACCTATCTATCCATCCATCCATCCATCCATGTGTGCGAACTCTGTACTAAGAGCAGGGGATACAAGGAAAGGCAAAAGTCAGGCCCTGCCCTTAAGGAGTTTACAATATAATGGGAAAGACAACATGGAAACCTATGTATAAATAATGTGTGTGTGTGTGTTCATGATAAATCAGTTATAATCTATGAAGGATAACCCCAAGATAAAAGATGATTGGAAGGGGCTTGCTACAGAACATAAGTCTTTAGCTGAAGGAAACCAAAGGGGAGAAAAGAGCACCGAGCAATTTGATATCTTAATGGGGGATGGCCTGGAGGCGGTAGAGGACTGTGACAGGGAAAGCAATTAGCACTCTATTGCCATAGTCCATGCCTGAGGTGATGAGAGCCTTCCTGAAGGTGCGGTCTCCGGCCCTAGGGAGAAGGGAGCACATGTAAGAGATGGGACAAAAGGTAGAATTAACAGCACTTGGCAATTGATTGGTTATACAGGGTGAGAGAGTGAGTATTCAAGAGTGACAGCTAGGTTGGGGCCTGGGCAGGATTGTGGTGCTTTCAACAGCAGTAAGGAAGTTAGGAAGAAGAAATAGTTTAAGAGGAAAAAAAGAAGATGATCCATTCAGTTTGGGGCATGCTGAGTTTAAGATGTCTGCCGTAGAGCCAGTTTGATATGTCTGATGGACAGTGAGAGCTCTTTAACCTCTACTAGATATTCTTCAACTTACCAGTTTCTTTCCTAAACTATGCCATCTGGAACGGTACGGAACATGAGACAGAGTGCAGTTTGACAAAGTGAGTACAAAGGGAGAGAGAGTGTTTAGGATTGAGTAAATAGTTTTGAGAATCCTCAGAATCAAGATGATAATTGAATCAATTGGACCTTATGAGATCACCAAATGAAATGGGATATAGAGAGCAAGTGAAAGTAGGGTAGAGAGCTCTGGAGGATATTTCTATCATCAACTATCTACCTATCTACCTATCTACCTATCTATCTATCTATCTATCTATCTATCTATCTATCTATCTATCTATCCATCCATCCATCCATCCATCCATCCATCCATCCATCCATCCATCCATCTATTATTAACATCAAGACTAAATTTTACTTTCCAGCTTTCAACCAGGAGCAATGACTGAAAGAACTTCAGGGAAAAATAGGTTTAATGTTAAGAAAAAAATTTTAAAAGTATGTATTTCCTCACAAATAGGATATCTGCCTCAGAGAGAGTTAATTTTTGCCCCTTTGGAGGTCTTCAAGTAGAAGTCTCTCCTCAGGAATCTTGAAGAAGAGCTTTTGGAGGGGATATGCTTGACTGGTTGTCCCGAGCTCTTTCCTAACTTTAAAATCATATGATTCTGTGAAACAGGGTAAATCAAGTTACCCTGAAGATAGTCTCAGCCATTCTTTGGCATAACCTGACTTTTTTCCTTCACCTTTTTCTCAAGGGGTTAAAGGAATGGAACCCAATGGTCACTCCACATTGCTTGAGAAAGGCAATTTCTCTTAATATTCCCTGATATCTTTCACATTTTCTTCCCCTGCAGTCTTTTTTTTCTCCTTTGAATAATGATGTTGGCCAAGGTATTTCTTCAGCACAGTGTTCGTACCACAAATGTGTGAAAAATAGAAGCTTCTTGCCTGATTTGCTTGTTGTGCCTGACAGATGGACTGGCTCTAGCTTGAGGCCCCCTGAGATAAAGGATGCATAAGTCTAAAGACAGAATTGGAGCTAAATGTTTCTCTGCTATTTCTTTCTTAAAAAAAAACTCATCCCTAATAGTACTTGGCTTCCCCTCTTTCCAACAAACATCATCCTTTCCTTATACATTATTGTTCTTTCTTTTTGAGGCGGGAGGTAAGAAGGAGGAAGACCCCTCATGCCACTGAAGAGATACTGTAATATAGATGTCTGAGGAGAAAAATTGGATTCAGAGTCTATACACAATCTTGGGTCTACCATTTGTTCATACATAGGACTTTGGAGAAGTCATTTCCCTTTTCCAAACCTCAGTTTCCTTCTCTGTAAGATGAAGGGGGTACTGCCAAATAACATCTAAGTCCTTTTCCAGCTTGGGGACATATACTGTGATACTGAATACCCATTGATTTGTAAATGGGTTTAAGCTGATGTTGAAAAGCTTTTCTTTCTTGTATGAGTGTAGGAGTGAATACTGACATTTAAGCATGGCTTCAGTGTAAGATGGTGGCTGTATCCATTGTCCAAAGATTACCCTGAATTCAAAGAAAGTCCTCTCAGTGTGACTCTTTTCAGCCATAGACAATTTTGAGACAATCTTTTAGAGCGATGGGATAACCTTAAAAAGGAGTTACTAAATCTCTTACCTAACCTATAAAATGAGGGAAATGGCTCCCCTAACATCATATTGTTGAGTATTGATGAGGCTGAAACAAGAGGCTATTCAATGAGTTTATCTTCAAGGCTGGCAGCAACCTTAGCACCATCTTGCCTCACTGTCTCATTCAATGAAGGAGCAAACTGAGGGTCAGAAGAGTGATTTGCAAGGTCACAAAATGAGTAAGTGGCAGAGTGAGAATTCCAATCCAGATCCTGTGACTCCTAATCCCTTACTGTCTATACTGAATAAACTAATTCTTGTTCTATAGAAATTGAAACTTCTTGGATCCCTCACCTGTCTTTAATAAGGAAGATGAAATAGATGATCTGGATGACCAGGAATGCTCAGTCCAGTATGCTGCTAGGGAAAAAGAAGTTGCTGGGCTTCTTGTGGCTGAAAACTTGAAAGAAAATACAGTGATACTATGGGAAATCGGTATACTACATTTCTAGAGAAAATGTAAATTCTCAATCTCAACATTATGTCATGAATTTTTTTTTTGCTTTTTGGAGGGCAATTAGGGTTAAGTGACTTGCCCAAAGTCACATGGCTACTAAGTGTGTCAAGTGTCTGAGGCCAGAATATTGAACTCAGCTCCTCCTGACTCCAGGGCTTTATTCACTGTACCACCTAGTGGCCTCCATGTCATGAATTTTCATTATCATTTCAAAACTGGAAAAAAAAAAGGAATTAGTTTCCTTTCACTGGGAAGGAGCTGACAAAATCTGTGCCAGTCCCCAGTCACTTCACACAAAAGGATATATAGCTGGTACAAATTGGGGCAGCTATGTGGCCCAGGAAATAGAGTTTAAGACCTATAACCAGGAAAATCTGACTTCAAATCTGGCATCAAACCTTTCCCATCTGTGTGACTCTGGGCAAGTCACTTTCCCCTGTTTACCTCAGTTTCCTCATGAACTAGAGCAGGAAATAGCAACCCACTCCAATATCTTTGCCAAGAAAACCCCACATGGCTTCATGAACAGACACAACTGCAACAATTATCAACAAAGTACAAACTAGAGACCAAAGAGTTGAAAATATTTTTCTTCTATGTCTTATCGGTTTTATTTGTGTACCGTGGGACACAACTTCTTGACAAGTTATCACATCCATGAGAGAGAGAGAGGGACAGGGAGAGGGAGAGGGAGAGAGAATGGGAGGGGGGAGAGAGACAGAGACAGAGAGACAGAGACAGAGACATAGACAGATATAGAGAGAGACAGAGACAGAGAGATAGAGACGGGGAGAGAGAGA
>CM053598.1:13255778-13266101 GCA_028646575.1 Pseudocheirus occidentalis | reverse complement strand
CTGAATCTAGGTGATTGTCTGGCAGATTCAGGAGGGAGCTGGGACCAGGGAAGAGGATCCAGGGAATCGGAGAGACCACCCAGAGTCAAAGTGAAGAAAAGACCTCCCCTTGGACTAAACTGAG
Source organism: Pseudocheirus occidentalis (assembly GCA_028646575.1). Taxonomy (NCBI): domain Eukaryota; kingdom Metazoa; phylum Chordata; class Mammalia; order Diprotodontia; family Pseudocheiridae; genus Pseudocheirus; species Pseudocheirus occidentalis. The sequence continues at coordinate 13,265,977 of CM053598.1, read as the reverse complement.
GTTTGTTGGAAATCAAGGGGTTGAAGGATTTGTGTGCTTGTAGTACCACGGTATAATGGCTAGTACGCTGAACTTAACATCAAGTAGACCTAATTCAAAAGTCACCTGTCACCCTTTCAAGCTGTGTGAACTTAGGCAAGATCATCAACATCTCTGAAAATTCCAGGACTTAAGACATGCTTTATAGAGGTCTTGTGATTTCAGGTTCAAAACTTGACACGTCCTGAGAAATGAAACAGCAGCAACTAAGACAAAAGTTCTCATTCCCCTTGAGTTTGTCAGCTTATTCTGGATGCATTGAAGTCAAAGAGAAATCATCCATTCATGTGCTTGATAGTTGTTTCCAGTATAAGAAATAAAGAACCTGAAGATGTACTGAAGCAAAGGATCTTGTCAAAAAAGTGTCAGAATGAAAAAGCGGATGGGCTGGTCTCAAAGGCAAAGGAGGGAGAGATGATGAACAGTGTGCTCGTTTGATTGCTTCCTCATGATTGAAAAGAAAGCCGGAAGAGCCTCTGGACCGTGAGATGAACCCTATTTCATATATTGACGGGAGGACATGGATAAGGTCTTCATAGGATGGGTGTGTAGGGATGGCTTGGGAGCTGTATCATTAGTGGGTGAATCAATATTTGTGAGACCCCAGGTCCATCTGAGTAAATAGGAGACAGAAATTTGTGGGTGATCTGCATTGTAGGGCCAATAATGAGGCTCTTCCTTTATAAAATGAAATGCTTTATTTTAAAAAAAAATAGTAAAAAATAATTGAAATCTTTGAGTTCTCTAGTAATTGTTAGCATTCTTTTGTTTGCATAAAACAAAGCATTTTTAGTCTTGGTATTGTCTAAACTTTACACATCATCCAAAAATATCCAAAGATCATGTCGTGCCGCCCTTTATGGGAATGCTTAATTGTTGTATATTTCAGAACATTTTCCTTCAACCCCAGGATTAATCAGGCATAATTTTCATTGTATTGACTACTTCCTAGGAGCTGGCCTTTTAAGTGTGTGTGTGTGTGTGTGTGTGTGTGTGTGTGTGTGTGAGAGAGAGAGAGAGTGGGTGAATTATCTGCCGCAATGATGACAGATTTATATTTTTCTGAAGTAATAGAACAAAGGCGAATTATCGGGGCCAACTCTTTTAAGCAGAACCCACAAATAGGCCCTCATTTCTTATAAAGACGAGTCAGATTCAATCTGTCATACTGAATAGAGGCAAACAGAAGTGGCTAACTTGTTCTCTGCCCATGAAATTCTTTCTCCTAGTTATATGTATTTGCACTGAAAGTCTCTCCCTGTATCAGAAAGCACTTATTCCTACCCTTTTGTTGTTAAAATCAATATTTTCCTTCAAAGTTCAATTTTACTACCATATCCTCTATAATATTTTTCATGATCCCCTTCCACAGCTGCTAAAGCCTTCCCCTCCCCAAAAAATTACATTCAATTTACCTATGTGTTTTTTCTCTAATAAAATATAAGCTTACTGAAGTCATGGCTAGCAAGGTCTCTGTCACACTCTAATTATGAAATGCTCATTGTCTGATCGATTAATTGAATGAATGAACAGATTAAGACCCATAAGTTTAAACTGTTCCTCCCATTGGCATAGAAGTGACTTACTACATCATCCTTGAGAGCTCCTATGGCCAAACGTTAATGCTTTGTGACCAACCTAGTGGTTAGCAAATCTAAAATTAGATAGGCTGTCATTTCAGCAGGCAGAGGCACACTTAAACACAGGGCTCGGATTCAAAATCTTTCAACTTTGTAAATCCTAGTAGAGCTTGAACGTTTGGGAGTTTCTCTCTGGAGAATATGAGTACCGCCTCACTATCTGAGAGCCCAAAAGAACTCATAGATGGGTAAAAGATGAAAACTGCTTTTTCCTCGTTTATTGAGAAGAGCTCTTGACAATTTAAAAATCAGAGTCAAGAAACAGGTGCTGAAGACCCTAAAAGGTAAATTCTTGGCATTTTCACATTGTTCAGTATTAGAAAGTGATAATTTACCGGTGGAAATGACACGAAATAAGAACCTTCACATCTGCTTTGCTATTGCACCCTAAGGACTGTGAAAGCTTTCCATCTGACTTGGAGCTGTGATGCCTTCCTTAGGTGACATCTCCCCTAGTAGAAAATGAGATCCTTGACAACAGGGACTGGTTTCCTTTTCTATTTGCATCCCTAGCCCTCAACACAGTCCTTTCTACATAGAAAAAACTTAATAACTCTTTTATCAATTCTCTCATTCATCGAAGAACAGACATTGGAAGCCCATAGATAACACAGGTGATAATCTATTTCAAGAACTAAAATGAGGCCTATCCATTCTGACTTGACACTAATATCTTTGAAATAGACTTTTAGTTAATAATCATTTCTCAATATAAATATAAAAGGGCAATTCTTCCTCTCACATCTGTGCATGTGTGTATATAGGCATGTGCTTAGGTAACTGTAAGAGACTGATGCCCAGTATATGTGCATGGAGCCACTTTTAGAAAACTGACACCTAGGAATAATACTTTGTAAGAGATATCCATTTCATAACTTATTTTATCTTTAAATCCCATTTTATTCCTTAGATTATTTTGAATTTTTTTCTCTTTTCTTTTTGATTATTTCAAAATTCTGCATGGGGCTATGAATTAGTTTGCACATTTCTCAGTGTATAAATTCAAAGTAAAATTTCCATTGATTTTATAGACGATGGAAATTGGAAAGGACCTTTGAGAGCATCTCACCTGAACTTTTCACTTATTTAGCTAAAGAAATCAGATGCTTTTATATATGATGGGAAGAGAATGGACTTGTTGCTGGAGAGTGAGTACTGGAACCAGAAAGACGGTGTTTCACAACTTTCTTTGGACATGTTCTGACTCTGTGATGCTGGGCAAGTCACTGAAACTTTCAATGAATCAGGTACCTCCAAAAGTTTAAACTGCCTGATAGAAGCTGGTCCACATTGATGTGGATATTTCTGGATCAGAAGTTCCCCACAGCAGTGAAATCACTGGAGTAGATTGTCCAAAAAGATGACTGCCTTCTCTGACAATTGGAGCAATGAATGAGTAAAATATTTATTGCTTTTACTATGGGTGAAACCTTTGGCTAAGCACTGAAGATGCAAATCAGCAAGTTAGATAGTTGCTGCCCTCAAAGAGCTTACATTCTAATGAAGAAGACAATACGTTCAGAAGATGTATGCTACAGGTCAGATGGAAAAATCCCATGCTCCTTAGATTGCAACAGCAAAGCAAGCATTAATGTATCTTTTATTAAGAGATACTATGGTAGTTAATTTGCCTGGTGGCTGGAGCAATGGATTTGGAGTCAGAAAGACCTGAGATTGGATGTGGCCTCATATATTTATCTTCTTCCTTAAATCCGATTTTATTCCCTAGATTACATGGAACTTCTATATAGAATAGATGTAAGATGTGAATTTCCAAGGCTATTGCCTTTAGGATCCTGGGCTGTCCCCATATGTATCTGCAGAGAGATAGTGGTTAGTGTGGTGGTGGTCCTGTTCTGATTCACAGTTCACAAATTTGTTGTTAGTACCAAATCCTTGACATAAAAAGCCATGGAACATTTTTTTCCCCAGTATAACCTCAGAGTTCAAGTCCTCTGGTAAACATCAAAAATACAGTTTTTGTTCATTTGTAATTAATATCCTAGATATAATACTAATATCACATATTTAGAGCAGGAAGGAACTTTAGTGGTGTTCTAGTCTAACTGCCTTGCTTTATAGTTCGGGGAATAGCTTTCAAATTGGTGAGTGATGTGACAAAGAGGACATTTGGAGTAAGTGGCCAATTGAGGTTTTAAAATTCATCCTCTCTGACCCCGATTTCCTAACTGTGATCACTATAGTTCAAAACAGAAAACCAGAATTGAATCAGTTAACACAATCAGGGAAACAGAAGAATTAAGCACCTGAAAAGATAGGATTTTGGTAATTATGGGAAAAAATAGTTTAGGTTTCCAAGGAGCTAAAACAAAAAGAGGCATGATGAATTATACGAGCTAGTTCTTGCTTTCTGAAAATAGTAAACAAGTGTATGAGTTTGGGATATCAGAATAAGTTGAAAGAGAATTTTCAAAGGATTTTTTAAAACATAGTTTCTTACACGATCTCATTGAGAATGATAATAGCCAAAACCTAATGTGTTTTCCCAAAGCCTCCCAAACAGTCTTTATTAGGACATGTCTCATTAAACTTCTCTAAAAACTGAAATCGTTACACTGACTTGCCCATATATGAGCATGTCTGTTGTCCTAGCTGCGCAAGGATATGAACTGATTTGGGGTGATCTAATGGCTATGAATAAAACTGAGAAAACATTATGTGAACTTAAAGGAACACTGGTTCTCAATCTTCAGGAACTATTTTCAAATCCTAACCCTAATGCTTTTTATGCTATGACTATGCAAGTCACTTTACTTCCACGAACCCCTCAGTTTCTTCAATTAGCAAAAGAAGAGTCTGGATATGGAGTCAGTTACAGCTCCCAAATTATGAGTCAATGTCCATCAAACATTCTAAGTCAAATACATGGTATCTGAAGTGAGTTGGATAAAAATTCTAGATAATTAGGGATGGTTCAAAGCTGTGTGTGAAGTCCCTTCTAACTCTGAGGTTTGGTATTGGGATATTAAACATTTAGTCAGAGTAGGCCTGTTCAGGATTATCCAGGAATTTTTAATCACAAAATCCTAACACATAGCCTTGTAGAACTGTCTAAGTGAAGCATAAATGTAAAGGAATTAAATGTGCTGAATAAGTAACTGAATTGGCTTCAGGATTCCAGGCTACTTATGTCTTTATGTTGTGATGCTATTGATGTTTTTCTCATTTTGCATGGCTGTGTTTTTCAGATTTTGGGACGGGCGTCTCTGTGTGTGTCTCTCTGTCTCTGTCTTTCTGTCTTTTCCCCTGTTTCTCTCTCTCTTCCTCCCTTTTCACTCAAAACAAGCATTAAAAATTTATACCATATATAATAACAATTTGTAATGCATAGAAGAGGACAGAAAGAAATGCTGACATGAAAGGCAACTTTGAAACCTACATATTGAATTTGTCGTAAACTTTTAGAGAAAAAGAAGTCCTACATGTTGGAGATTCTTAGTTTCATGGGAAAGAATCTCTGTCTCTCTGTCTCCTTCTGTCTCTCTGTGTCTCTGTGTCTCTGTCTCTTTCTCTCTGTCCCTCTGTCTCTCTTGTCTCTCTCTCATTCTGCTTTGCAATCCATTTTGTCTGGCATTTGTTGGACTTGGAGGGTTTGGTGGGTTGGTCGTGGCTTTCATTCTCAAAGAGGGCCAAAATGACATCACCATGCTAACATGAAGTTACAGTGTGTCCAACTGTGACTGACCAGACCAGTATAAGGTCAGAATCTTCTACCGCAGGTGGGGGACAATTAGCTCATGTGGACATTTGGGATGAATTATCTAAATTTGCACATCTTGTGTTTCTTTTGAGCTACTTCAATTCTTCTTTTCTCACAGAGCACAGCATCTTCTCTGATGTGAGCACACCATGCTGAGCGGTCCTGTGCCAGTATGTAACAGCAAGCACCCTAGTATACCCAGGATGTGGCTAGCACAGTTTCCTTGATCTGTTTTTCTAAAGGAAAGCAACTTAAAAAGGGGTTAGCAATCTTACTTTAATCAAACATATATAATTTACCTAGTTCAGGGGGAAAAGTCAGCACCCTGAACTTCAGAGAATGCAAACAAGTGACAAGCAAACAAAAAACAAAGGGAAAATAACACAATTCAGCAGAACAACAGACAGGGCTTCCAGGTGTCTGACCATCACATACATACAGTTAGTCACCAGAGAGAGAAGCACCAGCATCTGGGTTTTCAAAGCCAGGGGCTCAATGGCTTCCGAGAGTCTCATCTGGTCTAATCACAAAACTCTTCCCAAAGTGAGCCCCAAAGCAAAACCTCATGTGTATATGGAGCCTTCTCCTGGATCAGAGAACATCATAACCCTTGCGACCCATTTGACTACAAAGTAACAATAGTTTTGCCTTCCTGAAAAACAAGGCTCCCACCACAGGCTCCATGTGAACACATGAAGCCTATTAGGGGGCAGAGTTTATTTTCAAATCAGGAAAGGTTCTCAAATTCACCTAGGCCTACTAAGGGGTAGGGAAGATCTTCAAACTACCATTACCATTACACAGTGTCACACAATCAACTCCAAAGTTCTGAAGAGAGACCTTGAGAGTGTCCTTGCACGGCTTCTTCTGACCACCATGTGAATGTTTGCCCTGTGCAAATTCTTTATAAACCAGCCTTTTGGCAAGCATACATTTTACCTTCCAACAACATGGCCAGCCAATTGGAGTTGTACTCTCTAAAGCAGCATTTGAATAGTTCAGTTCAAGAAAGAAACTCGGTGTCTAGTATCTTACCCTGCCAGGTGAACTTCAGAATCTTCCTAAGGCAAGTTTAGTAGTCTTCAGGGGGATACATTTATTAAATGTTTATTATATGCAAAGCATTATGCTAAGTGCTAGATAGAAACAAAAAGGGAAGAAAGTCCTTGTTTTCAGTGATTTACATTCTAATTGGGAGAGATGACATATATGGCAGATTTCAGTTGCATGTCAGATTCAAAGGCCCCATTATCATTAGCAGCAAAGCAAATGCTACCTTTTCTTTAAAGCAATTTCTACTTGCTTTTCTGGGTCTTCAGTGGTTGAAGCTGTAACATCTGTAGCAGAAGTATCCAGGTGTATCTTGATAGGGGTTCCTTAACTAGATGATATCTGAAGACCCTGGAAGAGAATTATAGTTATTCTCAAGGCTTTTGCCTTCAGGGTACTGGCTGTCACCATCAGTTTGAGTTGGGAGAGTGGTCAAAGTGGTGTTGGTGGTTTGACTTACTTGGAACATGCTACATTATCAAAATACCTTGTTGCTGCAGCTAGATTGGTTTGACTTCTCTGTGCTTGGAAATTGTTTGAAAATTGCTGGGGATAGCTGATTCTTTATTCACAAGAGCTGCTTAACTAGATAGCTGCTGTGAGGGCTCGGTTGGAAGCATGAGCAGTGGAATGAGCTCAGCCCAACCAGCTATATATACAGCTCCTGTGTATATCTTCCTGTTGGTCAACAGTTGATCTCTTGTTTATGGTGCTGAAGGAGGGGGAATGCATTCTGCATAATTATTTCTCCCATCAGGGATAGTTGTAGAGGTTGGGCTATAACAAGGTCTCGTGTTTTAGGGGACATTGGCATTCCCAAGGCTTGTGGACTTGGGGTCTTCAGCTGTCTCCATCGTATCTGAGTGGAGATGATGATGGAGCTTTGATTCACCTGGCCTACATTGATCTTTTTCTCTCTCTCGGGTGCTTTGGCTACTTGCCTTTCCTGCTCTGTGTGGCAGTTGGTAGACTCTTGGTTAAAAACAAATAGACAGCACTTTGTCTTTAGCTACCTTAGGCTGATTACACAAGGCATGCCTGCTCCAAGGGAAACATAATAGAAATAGAATTTTGGACCATCTTTTTTGTTAAAAAAAAAAAAGGCCGACTCAGTTTTGCAATTGGGATAAAGAGGTGATTTGGCCCTCTGTTGAGTCTTCTATTCCTCTCATTGTTTTGTTCACAATTCTTTTACTTTCTTTTATTTTTTCCCTTTCTGGCCTTACTCAAAAGTGCCCTTAGGTGAGAATGATCTTGAACTGAGCAGGCTATGAATACATTTAAGTCAAGCTATTCAGGCTTCCATACTTGAGAAAAGATTTTCTATTTTAAATGAGTACTTCAAGATATTGTTCAATTTTCAGGGAGACTCATAAGAAAGGGAAAAAATATTTGTATCTATAAAAATGGCTGCCTATTCTTAAAGCAGGCATGCTTTTATTTGTGTGTGAATACAAGTATGCAAACATAAATGTACAGATGTGTGCATGTATGTACAATCTGCTATGCCCTCATAGAGGATGATGTAAAGAAAGCATGTTATTTCTTGTGTTAACCCAGCTCTAGGCTAATTGATGGAAGCCTTTCATTGGTAGTACCTGAAATGTTACCAGGCATAGTTTAGATTCTCTAGCAAAGATGGATTTGGGACCCAGCTGGGTTAGCATTATTCTGACATGCAACTGAAGAGCTGTTATCGGTATGTACCTGATCCCAAGCCCCGTTATTGGCATTATATAAGAAAATGTGTGCAAAGGCCATAGTAAATCTTAAAGCTCCTGCTAAGTCAGTTTTTTTTTCCTTTGTTTGTTTTAAGTAACATAATTTCACAAAGTCACAGAATCTCTGGGCCCTCAAAGGTCAACTGCTCTAACCCATATCTTTATCTGAACAAGAATCAAGTCAAGCCAATTCAGTGTTTACTATTCACCCATTCTATACCAGACCCTGTGCTAAGTGCTGAGGGCACAGAGAAAGAAGCAAAACAACAGTTCATGACCCAAAGGAGTTCATAGTCTAAGGGCTGAGGTGGCGCAGCTTATAAGAAGTTACATACAGACAATATTCAGGACAGATTAGAGATAATTAAGAAAAGGAACAGGCTAACATTAAGGAAAAATGAGAAAGACTTCATGGAAAATATTGGATTATAGGAGACGCTTGTAGGAAAACAGGGTGGCTCGGAGGCCCTACACGAAGCGTCTGCCATTTGGCCCTGCTATCTTGGCTCAGAAGCTGCAAGTAAAGGTCCAGGTCCTGTCTTCCCAAACAGATGCAGCCCATTCCATTTTTGGCTACAGCTCATTTCTGGAGGCATTCCAGATATAGCTCTCCTGGATATAAGCAAAATACTTGATAACATCTCTCATGCTATCCTAGTAGAGAATATAAAGAATGGGAAAAATTGATCTTGCTCCACCTGACTTCTTAGGTCAATGTTCCATTCAGTGTGTACTTAGATGACAGAATTCCAAATGTGATATTATGGATCACATGTAATATGTGATATATAATATAGGAATAAAGAGCGGATCTATATTTTGTTGAAGGGAACTCCTCACTGAAGACATTTCCTCTATCATTGCAAGTAGTCACTTTCTATGTGATTTATTATCTGAAATAATAATAGAGGGTCACCTAGTAGGTGTCAGAGGCATGACTTGAATTCACATCTTCCAGTCTTCAAGATGAGTTCTTTATCCATTACGTTATACTGCCTATAAGTGGAATTCATATTTAATTGCCATGTAATACTGAAAACTTCCCTCAGACAAAGTAAGTTTGATGTGTGCATCAGAGTCATACAAGACTTTATGAATGTTCATTTTGATCCTGCTAGGGACTGACAAAGTGTTTTAAAGGGAATTAAATGTTCAAATAAGAGTTGTTTTCTAAGATTACAGAAAATTCCTTCCATGATGATTCCCCCCCCAAAAAAATTTCCTACTGATAAAAATGTTACTCAAATACTACCTCTTAGAGCCAACTTCATATACTCATTACATTGAGCCTTGGAATGCAAAATCATAGTATCACTGAGTTGGAAGGGGCCTCTTCAAGGGGGTTTTAATTTGGGGTCTACAGACTCCTTAAGGGTTCTATAGATAGGTTTCAGCATGTCTCTGACCTTGAATGGAAAAATTATATTTTAAAATTTTAATATAATTTGTTTTTTTTAATTATTTAAAGTTTTGGGTTCTAAATTCTATCCCTTTATCTCTCAATTCTTTATCCCCTCCCTGAAATAGTTAGCAATCAGATACAGGTTATGGATGTGCAATTATGTAAAACATTTCCATATTACTAATTTTGTTCAAGACTTGAATAAAACAAAAAATGCAATAAAGTGAAAAATGGTGCATTTCAGTCTGTATTCAATTAATTTTAGTTCTTTCTGTGGAGGTAGATAGTGTACTTCATGATTAGTCCTTTGGGATTCTCTTGGATTATCATATTAATGAAAATAGCTAAGTTTTATGCAGTTCTTCATTGAGCATATCTCTGTTACTGTGTACGATGTTCTTCTGGTTTTGTTCACTTCACTATGAATCAGTTCATGTATGTCTTTCCAGATTTCTCTGAAATCATCCTGTTTGTCATTTCTTATAGTACAGTAATATTCCATTACAATCGTACACCAGAGGGGGTGGCTAGGTGGTGCAGTGAGTAGAGCACTGGCCCTGGAGTCAGGAGTACCTGAGTTCAAATCCGGCCTCAGACACTTAACACAAAAAACTAGCCGTGTGACC
>CM053598.1:13211140-13249333 GCA_028646575.1 Pseudocheirus occidentalis | reverse complement strand
CATTAACTTCTACTTGCTCCTCTCTAATTCTGAAGGAATTATTCTCTTCAGAATGCTTTTGAGATTCTTTTTCCATCTGGGAAATTTGACTTTTTAAGGTATTCTTCTCCTTATTGGCTTTCTGGGCCTCTTTTGCCATTTGAGTTAATCTATTCTTTAAAGTGTTGTTTTCTTCAGTCAGGTTGTTGAATTTCTTTTCATGATTTTCTCACATCATTCTCATTTCTCTTCCCAATTTTTCCTTGACTTCTCTTATTTGGTTTTCAAAGTCCTTTTTCAGTTGATGTATAGGTTCTCGGCATTCTTCAATTGTTGTGGAAGCATTTGGTGTGGGAGTTCTGAGTTTTGGGATGTCTTCCTCCCGTTCCATTCTTTGATCCTTTTTGTCCACAAAAAAGGATTCTAGAGTTTTATTGCTGTTCTTATTTTGCTTCCTTTTCCTCACGTTGGCCAGTCAATTTATTGGTTGATTTTTTTTTTAGCTCTGTGAAACTCTGCTTCCAGGGGGGAAAGCTCTGTTCCAAATCCTGGGGTTTTCCCAGCTGCCGGAGTTATTAGGGGGGTGTTGCAAATCCCTGCAGCTTTGGCTTGCTGAAAGCACACCCCAGGACCACCAACCAAGACCATGATCCAGATCCATGCCGCTCAATGCAAGAGCACTTGGCCCTGATCAATTGATTCATCCCCCCTGTGGAGTCTGCAGGCCAGGGGCTCTGAAGCAGCCTGGTGGGGGCCGCTGCCTGTTCCAGCAGTTCCCTTCCCCCACTGTTTCCTTGCCCTAGGGGTAGATTGGCTGAAATGCTTTTCTTCCCCCAAATTAATTTTCAAAGTTTCAGTTTCACTAACCATCTCTGACCCTGGTTTGCGGGATTTTAAGATTCCCTCAGACAGGTGCTTTAGATCTTCTCTGAAGTAGACTCAAGCTGCGGCTTGGGAGGCTCAGTTCCTCCTGGCCACCCTGGGGCCTGGCCTGGCCACAGCTGTGGTTTTGGGCTGAGCCGGTCTCTGCTGTGGTGTGAGATGCCCCTTCCCATCTCTGTTCCTCACGCCTTGGCAGATATGGAGGTGTTGGAGGCTATAGATCCTCTCCTTTGCAGACTGGATGCTGCGGGGCTCAGCTCAGCTCAACTCAGCTCCTTCCTACCACGCTGGCCATGGTCTCGGCTTCAGGCTGGGCCATCCTCCGCTCCTGGCTGCCACAATGAGCCCTTGCTGCTGAGCTGCCTTCAGCGAAAGATGTGTTTTCTGTATTTTTGTGAGTCTGAGAGTCCTAGACTTCCCTTGACTTTGTCTGGGCTCATATTTCATGGGTGTTTAGGGTGACGGTGTGGGAGCTGCGGGACCTTGCTGTTTCTACGCTGCCATCTTGGCTCCACCCCCTAGTCAGCACTTCTAAATCAATGGGAAATATATAGCCTCTCAATCAATGATTCTAGGAAGTCAAAAAGATAGACTGAGGACATTCTGTAATCACCTACCTTTGAGTCACTGTCAAGCAGTGACCATGAGATTAGTGGCATACTCCCTATAAGAAACCACACACCATATGAGATGGGGAGAAATAGCGTAACAGGAGCAACATGGGGATTTAAAAGTGAGTTACCCTTCCACACGTGTGTTTTGGCCATAAGTGTGCACTTTGTATGTATCCCTTCACATGTGTACCTTGCTCACATAGAATCCCTATATTTAGACTCTTCTATGCTTGTGCCATGGCCACATGTATTCCCCATGATCATGTCCTCCATTGATGCTCCCTGAATGTGTATCGTTTTCACAGTGATTGTTTAAATATTTGTGGAAGAATCTGTCCCAGGTTTATGGTAGGGGAGGGGAGGTTGTTGTATGGCTCCTTTTCTCACAATGCGCTCCCACCTGCCAAAAAAGCTTTGATTTTGATCTATTTGTTTTCTTGTGCCAATTATATAGCAAAAGATACATACACAGTTTTGGCTGATAAGTAAATGTATATATATATATATATATATATATTGCTAGGGGCTTATGAGCTATGATTCCTGATTGATATGTTTGATATAATTGTTATATATATAAAACAATTGATACAAAGCTGGCAGGAAAAAAGGACCCTATCTGCAGCCTTTGACACTGTTGATCATTCTGTCCTCCTTAACACTCTTTTGACTCTAAGTATCCAGGACACTGTGGTCTCCTGGTTCTCCTACCTGTCAAACACTTCTCTGTCTCCTTTCCAGCATCTTCTCAGTCGTCCTCTCCCATGGCTGCTGTCCCTCAGTGTGAGCGCTCTTCTCTTCTCTTCTCCCTCTGTACTCCTTCACTTAGTGAAATGTTGTCTCCCATGGATTTAATTACCATCTCTAAACTGATCATTCTCACAATGACCAGTTCTTCCCCATACTCTGTACTTACCACTAATCTTGCATCTCTAACTGCCTTTCAGATGTATTGATTTGGATATCAGGTAGACATCTTAAACTAAATATATCCAAACAGAACTCATTATTTTCCCCCTAAATCTTCACTCCTACTTTCCCTACAAGGCAACGCCATCCTCCTGTTCCCACAGAGTCAAAACCTGGGAATCACCCTGTCTTCCTCACTATCTCTCACCATCCTCACCATATCCAATATGTTCCAAAGCCTGTCAATTTTGCCCTTGCAACATCTCTCAAATATGGTCCCTTCTCTTGGCTGACAATGTTAGCACTCTAGTGAAAATCACCATCACTCATGGCTGGGTTATTGCAATAGATTGCTGGTGAGTTGGCCTGCCTCAGTTGTCTTCCCACTCTATTCCATCCCATATTCATCCACTAACACCATTTGCCTAAAGTGCAGGTCCATTTATGTCTTTCCCACCAACACAACCCACAGAGAGACAGACAGACAGACACATACACACATACACACACACACACAAACTTATTAAACTCCAGAGATGCTAGCAACAAATACAAATGTTCTGCTTAGTGTTCAAAGCCCTTTATAACCTCGCTCTCTCCTACCTTTCCAATATTCTTACATTTTACTCTCCAAAATGTACCTTTAAGTCAAGTAAAACTGGCCTCTTGACTGTTCCATTAAAAAAGACATTCCATGTCTAATCCCGCACCTGAAATGTTCCTCCTCATATTTTCCAGCTACTGAACTCTCTGACTTCTTTAAGTCCAAGCTATAATCTTACATTCTACAGGAAACCTTCCCCCAAATCTCTTAATTCTAGTATCTTTCCTCCAATAATTGTTTCTATTAATCCTAGGTATATCTTGCTTTGTCTATATCTGTTTACATACTGTTAACTCCATTAGACTGTAAACTCCCTGAGAGCAAGGATACCTTTGCCTCTATTAATATCATCAGTGTTTAATAGAGTGCTGGCATGTAAGTTAATGATTAATATTAATTCATTAAAATGATCTTATCATTGGTCATATTCAATTCAATGAAGGCATAATTCTAACCATGATTCAAAAGAAACCAGGGCCATCAGGAGGTAGAGATGAGAAAGATACATATAATGGATGAGAGAAGAAGATAAGATGGTCTGTATGAGTTCTCTCTATATATATAACAACATGAATAATAGCGATTTTTTTCATTCACTTGTTTTTTCCACTGGGAATAGTTGGTCCAGATTCTCATAAATAATCCTGGATTTCAATGAGTAGGCAATACCAAGTTTTAGGGTGTCTGGCAATGAGCTATATTCCTCTGCATAAAGTATTGTCTAGAGCAGGGCTGGGGAACCTGTGAACCAGAGGTCACCTTCTAGGTCTTCATTTCCCTTTGACTAAATCCAAACTTTACAGTTCTGTAAAGGACCTAGAGGGCCACATGTGGCCTCAAGGCTGCAGGTGCCCCATCCTTGGTCTAGAAAATGTCACCATTTATAAGGAATAGTCATTTAATCACTTTGTAATGTGCAGTTATGTGCCCCTTCCCACTCACTCCTTGACATATAAACTTTAGCCTCCTTTGGTGTGTTTTATGCTTATTTTGAATGGCCTCCATCATTGGTGACTTGCAATAATACTTGAAAAGTATTCCCATTAATTTGTATGTCCTTAAAGTTACCAAATTAGCTGTATTTTTTGTTAAATATTATAACAAATATATCATTTAACTATTATGTCCACCTGATATAATGTTAGCCCTTTGACAGAGGGCATCTTTTCCTTTCACCTTCCTGTACCTAGAGCCTAGCACCTGGAAAATCATTTGCATAGGCAGTTAATGAAAGTCTAATTGAATTAAGTAAGTGAGGTCTTGGTTTGGTATAAAGATTCACTTTAAATTTTTGAGAAATACATTGATGCAGAAAGTGAGAAGATGGCTAAAGACAAATAATCTTCATTCCAAGACTTGCTAGGATGATTTCAGGGGTCTTTTAAAAACCAGCATTTATTTAGGAGAGCTCAATGTGATGAATATCTACTTCTTTATCCCAGGAAGACATCTTTTATGTTAGAGTTTTGTTTTGCTTTGTTTTCATTTGTACTCCTTATTTTAAAAAATGGAGGGTATAAAAAGACCGACAGAGAAAGAACAAATATGGTTTCAGATGAATTTGAATCCTCAAGACATGGGAGAGACATTTTTACTTATTGGATGTATATACAGGGTAGAAATGGATAGAAATATGCTGTGATGTGCCATGCCTAATTCAGGACAGCTTTTGCGCTCAGCATGGCTTTGCATCTGGTTTGAATGCATGAAAATATGAATTAAGTTTTGAAATCACAGGAAGATAAAGCACAGATATGATGTTCAGGCAATGGAACTGACTTGACCTTTTACCATTGGGTATCCAGGCCTCAGAAAGGTTACAGTAATTTAAATTTGGACAATCATCCACTACATTGATTTGTTTATACAGCCTAGATTCGTCTAAGGTAAAGATTAAAAGAATGGAGAAACATATATCATCCTGTGTTAAAGTTAGACATGGTGATGGCTTAGATTTTAAATTGACTTTTCTTCAGACAGCAGTGATACACCAATGGGACTGTAACCTTATCATTATAAGTATTTTTACTAATGCAACCAATCAAATTCCCAGTCCTGCCCTCACATGCTGGTGACCTTGTTCATGTTCTCTATTATATTTGGCAATAGGGAGCATGAGGGTCCATTCAGCATGCTGAGGGCCTTGGCGTAGATCTGTTGCTATTAACCAGATAACAACAGAGGAGAGATATTGGCACAACACCAAATCCAAGGAATTGGAATATTTCAGCTTTTTTTTGAGACTTTCTGAACATAATTAGGTGATAGATAGGATAGGATTGAACAACAGATAAGGGAGAGAAAGGGAAATAGATTTATGATGATCTATAGATCTATCAATATCTACCATCTGTCTACCTGTCTGTCTGTCTGTCTGTCTGTCTGTCTATCTATCTATCTATCTATCTATCTATCTATCTGTCTGTCTGTCTGTCTGTCTGTCTGTCTGTCTATTCTTGTTTTGAATAAAGAGAGATTGAGGAAGAGAAGCAGAGATAGAGAAAGAGATATTGGGCCTCACCTAGACTTGAAGTACAATTGTTCCCCCAGGGTCTGATGACACCCTTGAATGACATGTAGGAAGGGAGGGAGGGAGGGAGGGAGGAAATAAGGGAGAGAGGAAAGAAACCTAGCTGACTTTGCTGATGCTTTTCAGTAGCACTTTCAAAAAAACTTGAAAATCTGTAAGAAATGTTTAATAATTAATCCATCCCTAAGGTTTTATAAAGTGATTATTATGCTATACATTAGTAAATTTTTTAGCAGAATAGAATAGTAGATAGAGAGCTGATATTATAGCCATGAAACACTTGCCTCACAGACCAACTCTGGTTCGTACTGTCTGTGTTGCATTGGATAAGTCACTTAAAATCTCTTTACTCCAGTCAATGTTTTAAGGTTACAGATTGAAGGGCAGGTATTGACCAGTATCAGTAGAATAAATTCCTCCATGGGAGCTCCATAATAGAACACATCTTCCCTGTGCAAGACTCTAAAAATTCCATGAAAAAAGTGAAAATAGCCCTTGCCTTCAAAAATCACATTCTAGGCAGTCAAGAACCATTCATTTATTAAGCACCTGCCCTGTTCCAGACACTGTGTTAAGAGCATTGCAGACATAAAGATAAGGATTTTTTTTATGACTTTTGAGGAACTTGAGAAGGTGAATTACTGGAGTCCTCAAACCACCCTCTCTTATTATCACATATATCATCCTTTAGTTAATTTTCCCTATTGGTATCACTTTTTTGGCATAATCATAAGGGACATGGCAGAGTGAAACAATTTGCATTCTTCTATGGAAGATGATACTTGCATTTTTCTTTTGTTTGTTTGTGTATTCATTTATTTATTCATTCATTCATTCATCCATTTATTTATTTATCTAGTTTTAGTTTTTGACATTCACTTTCAAAAGCTTTTGCATGTCAATTCTCCTTCCTTCCCCTTCCCTCTCTCCAAGACAGTAAAAAATCTAATATAAGCTACACATATATGGTCATATTGAACATATTTCCATAGTAGTCATGCTGTAAAAGAAGAACCAGAATGAAAGAGATAAACTATGAGAAATAAAGATAAAGATATAGAGAGAACAGGCTGCTTCACTCTGCACTCAGTCTCCACAGTTCTTTCTCTGGATGTGGATAGCATTTTCCATCATGAGTTTTTTGGATTTGTCTTAGATCATTGCATGTCTGAGAAGAGCTAAGTCTATGAAAGTTGATCTTCTTATGTTATTGTAGTATGTGTAGTGTTCTCTTGGGTTCTGTTTACTTCACTCAGAATCAGTTCATGCAAGTCTTTCCAGTGTTTTCTGAAATCTGTCTGCTCATCATTTCTTATGGAATATTAGTATTATATTACATCCCACCGCAGCTTGTGCAGCCATTCCTCTAATGAGGTCATCCCTTCAATTTCCAATTCTTTGGCACCATAAATTAATCTGCTATAAATATTTTTGTACATGTGGGTCCTTTACTCCTTTTATATTATCTGTTTGGGATACAGACCTACTAGTAGTATTGCTGGATCAAAGAGTATGCACAGTTTTATAGCCCTTTGCACACAGTTCCCGATTGCTCTCTGGAATGATTGAATCATTTCATAACTCTACCAACAATGTATTCGTGTTCAAATTTTCCCACATCTTCTCCAACATTTAGAATTTCCATGTTTTGTCGGGTTAGTCGATCTGATAGGTGGGATGTGATACCCTCAGAGTTGTTTTAATTTGCATTTCTCTAACATCATGATTTGGAGCATTTTTATATATTATGGATAACTTTAATTTATTCATCTGGAAATTGCTTGTTCACATACTTAGACTATTTATTAATTGGGAAATGGCTTGTATTCTTATAAATTTCACTCAATTCTTTGTATATTTTAGAAATATGGCCTTTATCAGAGAAAATGGCTATAAAAATTGTTTACCAGTTTTCCGCTTCCTTTTTATCTTGGTTCCATTGACTTTGTTTCTGCCCCATTCCCCCCCCCAAAAAAGATTTATTTGGGGTGACTAGGTGGCACAGTGTATAGAACACCGGCCCTGGAGTCAGGAGGACCTGATTTCAAATTCGACCTCAGACGTTTAACACAAAACTAGCCATGTGATCTTGGTCAAGTCACTTACCTCCTATTGTCCTACCTTGCACCTCCAAAAAGGAAAAAAAAAGATTTAATATAGATATTTGTATTTTCAGCACATACACAAACTCAATTATTCTTAGCACTCTGTCTCCCTTTTCTACCACTATGGAAGCAAAATAGGCATAAGAATAAAGACTCTTTTAAAAGTTTTGTCTACTTTTTAGATTGCAAAATACTTTATTATCTAGTGGTCACCCTGGTGGTTAATTCTCCTTATATATGTAGACTAGCATCTAGACAGCATACCCAGAAGGGACTAGTCTGGTGTATCTTCAGTATTATGTCTAGCTTGACCCATAATATAGCATCACAGAACTTCAGCATTGTTGGACCATCAAGGACTAGTCTAATCCAAGTGTAACATAAACATAACATATTCAGCAAATCTTAAATGAGATAATGAATCCAAAGTACTTTATAAAACTTAAAGCATAATGTAAATTATTATTATTATTATTATAATTAGACTGTTGGCAGATGACCTTGTCTTTCATAATAATTTCTTTCACCATGCCTCCTCTTGCACTCCCGATGACATCAAGCAGTGTCTACAGATCTGCATTGGGGGTACCTGGGTAAATATTCAATCATCAGGCTGGGGATAGCGTAACAGATATACATGAACAAACTTTTGAATTTAATATACACATTAATACCTTATTGAGTCTGAACGATCAACAAAGGCCAGCCCTATTGTGTAGATTACTTATCTTGGAGTAGGAATAATACTGATGGGAATTCTGTAATCAACTCCCCGAAGTCAATTAAAGCAGGCTCCAACAAATGTCTACCTAGTGTATCATCTACATTGCCAAGAGATGACAAACCAGTCATTAATGAGAGGTGTCACAAGATGCTCTAGGCCATTTTGCAAGAGGTTAAATGGTTAGGAAGTTATGATAATTATGTGTAATTATGAAATAAGTAGAAGTACAATCTAGTACATAGAGAGCGAACTTGGAGCCAAGATTTGGATTCAAGATCTTCCTCAGAAAGATGTTGGCTATGTGACTATGAACAATGTATTACCTTCTTAGTCCATTCTTCAAATGCTATTTGCTATAAGCAAATCTGTTAAACTATATATTTTGGCTCAATTAGCCATTTGTTTTGGTAAGAGGAATTTTTGCAGTTGGGTGCTCCCTAGAGCAATGAAATCACAGGGCTAGTCCCTAACCCTATGCCTAGCTCAAAGCTCAGTTTGCTTTTGGGAAATTTCAAC
The DNA here is from genome assembly GCA_028646575.1 of Pseudocheirus occidentalis. Classification (NCBI taxonomy): domain Eukaryota; kingdom Metazoa; phylum Chordata; class Mammalia; order Diprotodontia; family Pseudocheiridae; genus Pseudocheirus; species Pseudocheirus occidentalis. The sequence goes on along the minus strand of CM053598.1, from coordinate 13,240,470 downwards.
AAACTTGTCCTACCTAGTTCTTCCATGTGCAGCCGATCAGAACAATTTAAATCTCTGCCAGCCTTCACATACTTGAAAACAACTATCAGGACTTACCTAAGACTTCCCTTCTCCATCGCCTGTAGGTAATTTGCATATATCATAAACTATCAGATTACTCATTCCAAAGCAATCAAAGAGCTCTAAGAAAAACTAAGAGCAAGGAATGCTTGTTACTCTACTGATAAGTAAAATGATAGAGAGAAAGATAGATGAATGGATAAATGGAACATTGTAATAGATATTGCTAAATACATGAATGTAATTTTAGCTTGAATATTTTCAAAGTATTTGGTTGGCTTTTAAAATAATTGTTACAGTATCTTTTCATTCAAATATGTTTTCACATAAGACTCGAATACATACATACACACATATATAAATATGTCTTTTTCATATTGTGTGTGTTAAATAAAGCTTGGAGATAGGGGTGAAGAGAGTAAGTCTCAGTCACAAAGTTTTGTGCACAATGGGTCCACAGATATAAATTTCCATAGTGAACAGCCTATGTGTCCTCAACACTGGTTTTGTTTTCTTTTCCTGGAACAGAGAGTTGCATGTAATTTACTAATTACACAAGTCCTAAAAGATAGAACAATATGACCAAAGATGGGTATGTGCACATTTCACTAACAGGTGCATGCTGGGGTCCTGAAAATATTCTTGTAAGGGGAAGGGAAAATGTTATCAGTCTCTTATCTGTTCATTTAGGTGCTTTGTCAGAAAGTTCTAGACTTATCATTTCAGAGGTTGGCAGCTATGAGAAACTGAACTCTCTTAACCCATGCTTTACATGATATTTAAAGGGGGAATGGGAAGTGACCTGGTTATTTAGTATGTGTGACAAGAGGAAACCACCTCATTTAGGAATCATACAATTTAAAATAATAGGTTGCTTATACCTTTTAGTGCATTCACTTTAAAAAATGGGGCTTTCTTTTAAAGGAAGATGGCTGGTGTAATAATAAACAACATCAATAACAAACATTACAAGAAAAATGCTCCATCCCATCACAAAGATATGGGATGAACAATGGACAATTCATTTACTCCCTTGTTTGGAACAGAAAGGAGAGAAAATGACAAAGGTGGATACCAGCATATTGGATAGATAGGCTGTGGAGACTTTATAGAAGTTCCGTGAATGAGTGCCACACACAATGGACAGGCAAAGGTGGGATATTATCTACATCCTTGGTGGGAATGCCTGCACTAATGAGATCATATATCCACTGAGGTATGAAAGAGTATTAAAAGGAAGAGTGCCTAATTGATGGTGTTGCAGGGGAACAAACCTTAGCATCGATGTGCTAAGTGTTAATATTAGGACACTTTCTAATCATAGAGTTTTGCCCTTGGAGGGACCTTTGAGAAAAGGCCATATGACTGCTTCATTTTAAAGATTCAGAATCTGATCCCTTCCCCCCAAAAGTGAAATATCCTGGCCAAGATTCAAAACAAAGTCCACAGGTTCCATATCTTCCCACATTATCCCACTGTCAACCTATGAACTGATGAGAGACAAATGCCTACCTCTGCTAGCTCAGGGTGCAAAGGGACTTTTATCCCCCAACTCCAGATTTGGTTTGTGGCTTTCAGATTGATTTTTCACCCAGGCATTTTTCAAGAGCAAATTCTTATTTATATACTGTAAATATATTCTTGCCTGATATCCTTAGGCTGTGAATTCCCTGGATGTTCACAATTTACTTTAGTGTCTTGAAGAGGTTATATTTTCATTTTTAGTGCCACATCCCCTTTTATATCGAATATGAGTAATAAAAAGACCCAAAGGAGAACACTTGCTCTAGGTTAGCTTTCTCTTTTGACAAAACATCCTAGCATCTGAGAGCTGGAAGGGACCAATGTAGGCAGCAGCTCTAACCCATCCCTTGACAGAATTACTGCTAGTCATTTCAAGTCAACAAACATTGTCGAAACACATACTGTGTGCCAGGCATTCAGCCTTTGTTTAAATACATGCTGTGAGGAGAAACCCTCTAGCTCTTGAGCTAATCTATTTTACTTAAGGACACCTACAATTATTCAGGGTTTTTTTCTCATTCATCCATTCATTAATTTAAACTTCAAGATAATTAATTAAATGCTTGCTATGACCCATGTGCAGTTCTAGAAACTGCAGATAGGAATTCCAATTCAGAACCTTGTTCAAGGCCTCTATCCACAGAAGGACTTTTCTACACTCCTACCCACAACCACTAATCCCTTCAATATCAGATTTAAACTGATCTACCCCAAACCCTAATTGCTGATATCCCTATAAACATCTTTTGTCTTTTTATGTGTCATACATACATACATACATATATATATATATATATATATATATATATATATATATATATATGACACATTCTTTCTCCCATTAGAAAGTAAGATTCTATAGGTTGAGTTCTACTTCACTTTTGTCCTTCTGTCTCCAAAGCTTAACCTCAAGCCTAGCCTATGAATCCTTATTGATTGATACAGTGGCAAAATTAAAAAGCCTCCAGCTTCATGAAGCTTACATTCAATTGGCAGGAAAACAACAGATACACTTAAGTCAATGAAAATGGTTTAAAAATGAACATGAAATAATTTTCTAGGTAGTCACAAACATTGGAGAGCAGAAGGGATAAGGCTGAATCTTTTGTATGAAGCAATTTCATTTGTCTCTTTTTAACACTCACGTTCTTCATTTTTTTCTTCTGGGGTCAAGGATAGCAGGTCTAATCTCCCTTCCTTATGAAAGTCATAAAAATACTTGATTCAATGGTTCAGCATCTCCTGTCTCAGTCTGATCTTCTTCGGACTAAATGCCACTCCATTACAGTCATCCTCATGTAACATGAACTTAAGGTAGCTAAGTGGTGAAAAGAGGAGGATTAACATTTTTCCTAGTGCTATCTGACAGTGGCCCAGCTATTGCCTGGGTGTTTGCCATAGCAATCACCTTGAAAGAGTACCATATGCAATGATTAACTTTGAAGAGCCACAAACCAGCAGGTGGACATAAAGAACAGTCAGATTTATCTTTTAAGGATTTGCTTTGGGGAAAGGGGAAAAAAATAAGCCACAGCAACTCTCACTGTGGGAAGAATGTACTCTTTTATCTTCTTTTCTCCTTAGAATCTCTATATCAGAAGCTTTCCTGAGTGAATTGAAATATCAGCTTTTGTTATTACTGGTGTTACTTTTGTTCATGATAAGATAACTCCTGTGGATGTGGGTGGGTGGGAGTGGGAAGTAAGGAGGGATAAACTCATAATATGAACAGAATAGAAGGCCAGCCTATGGTGGATCTAATTTTCTGGCTAAATAACTACTCCTATATTCTCTTACATGCCTACCTCTTCCCCCTCAAATAATCTCTTCTGTGTATTTTCTTGTGATCATGTCTGCTTTCCCACAGTGAACACTATCAAAGCTAACTCTTCAAGTAGATGTGCAGAAATTCTAGTTAAAAGGAGATCAGCATCTCATCACTTGGTGAAATGTTTTGGCGCTTGCTAAAGAGCATGGGAATATAGGTGGTTTTAACCAGATTCCTTTTTTTGCTTGCAGGTACAATCATCGTGGACAACATGCTCATCAAAGGGACTGCTGGGGGCCCCAATCCTACCATTGAGCTCTCATTAAAGGACAACACGGATTACTGGGTGATGTTGGATCCGGTCAAACAGACGCTCTTCCTAAATAGCACTGGCAGAGTCCTGGACAGAGATGTTAGTTTATTGCTTTTGTACTCTCTTTTCTCTGAATCTTGTCTTCCATGGGAAGCCATAAAGTCTACAGAGAGACAACTATTAAACATAGGAAACTCATGATGAGGCTTAACTTAAACAAGTAATGTGTGGCTAATGAATGGGAGAGGAGAAATACAATGACGTTTCAATATGTGTAAATTAGACTGCTGGCATTTCAGAAAATGGATAGGAATGTGTTGACTTCTTTGACAAAGAGCAAAAGCAATCATTTTTGGAATCATTCTTTGGAAACAAGTTATAGCTTTTACATTTTAGAGTTACATTAAATAATTTTATGGTATCTTAAACACAGTGTTCAAGGGACCTGGATTCTTGAATTCTATATACAAAGGGTGAAATCTTAGGCAGATCCTAACAACTTAGTAAGAATTAGAGTTCAGCCCCAAGAACTGATGTGTGTCCATGCTCTGAAGACCAGTGTAGATAAATTCCAACTGATCCCATGTGGCACTGACCATATGGAAGGTCATTGATTGAGTGATAAATATTTTTCTAACAGTCCCTCGAGGCTCTCATTCATACAGTTGGTTGTATCTACATTTGGTGAAAGCAGGATAACAACAAAGAAATTAGTCCCTGGAGTTATGTGATATCATCATCATCACTACCACCACCACCCCCACCACCACCATTACCACCACCACTACCACCACCACCCCCACCATCGCCACCATAACCACCACCACCATTACCACCACCACTGCCACCACCATCCTCATCATCACCACCACTGCCACCACCATCCTCCTCATCACCACCATCACCACCACCACCCCCACCATCACCATCACCACCACCACCACCACCATCACCACCACCACTGCACCACCATCCTCATCATCACCACCACCACCACCACCATCAATCATCATCATCCCTACCACCCCCACCCCCACCATTGCCACCAGAACCACCACCACCATCCTCATCATCACCACCACCACGACCACCACCATCAATCATCATCATCATCATCATCATCATCACCAGACTCAAAGTCAAGGGATTCAGCTTCATAATCTGAGCTCTGACAATAATAGTGTTACTAGTTATGTAAGTGACCAAATAACCTCACAATAGCCATCAGTTTTCTCATCCATTTAAAAAATAAAGAGAGTTTATATTCTTTGTAATTTCTTTGGTTGTTTAAAGTTCTTTTACCTTTGGAAATTTAAAGAAATCTCTCTACATGTTAAAATGTCAATTACCTAATGAATGCTATAGCAAAATATTAGGATGAGACATTTAGCTCTCTAAGAAATCTTCAACTTCATCCAATCTATGCCCTCCCTTTATAAATAAGGAAATAGAGACCCAGAGAAAGTAAGGGACCTGCCCAAAGTCAGAATATAGTATGTAGCAGAGCTGAGATGTGAACCTAGCTAGATTCTCCGACTCTTACCCCAAGGTTCCTACCACTGCATCATGCTATCTCCCATAGTTGTGTACACGAAATTAACAGCCCCACCCTGCAAAACCCAAATAGGAAAATAGTAGTTGGAAGTGAAAATGCCTCTAGATGGTTGATGATAAGACAACATATTTGCATATACCCAAATGATGCAAGGGACATAGCATAGAAGAGTAAATACATAGGAGATATTCAATACTAGCATGCTTTCCAAACCCAATTTGAAGACAGTGACAATGAAGGTGGTGGTGTTGGTGATGATGATGATGGTGACAGGTGTCAACAAGATAATAACGGTGATAAATATAATGGCATCTGATCTTGCTATAACAGCTTTAACCTTCCCATCTAACACCACAACACAATGAAATCTTATTTTTTTATAATGGAGAAATGTAGCTTCATTCATTCATTATTAAGCATCAGGTGAGTATGGCACTGTGCTAGGCACTGAGGGTACAAATACAAAGAATTAATTATCCCTTCCTTCAAGAATACATGTTATTGAGTAGAAAAAAACCTGACAACAATAGTGAAATACATATAAATATTTGCAAAGCATATAACAAAATAAATACAGAGACAGTAAATGACTTGCTGTAACATCACACAACTAGTATGGATCAGAGGTGAGAAAAGGGAGGTGAAGAAAATGAAAGGATAAGCTCCTGACAAGGAGAAGGCAGAATTAGGCTAATTATGTAAAATCAAGTGGAAACAGAAATCTTCCCCCCCAAACACAGAACCTATGTGACCCTGCTCAAGTTATTCATTTTTTCAATAACCTCTCAGTTCCCTTGACAGTTGAGATTTTCTGGTGAAAAGAGATTAGAATTACTCAATTGAGTGAGTTAGGAATATTTTCAACGTAGAACTAGAAGACCTGAAGGCCTTGTTTGGTGTTGGTGAGCACCTGTTGCCCTGGAGCTAGAGATGATGAGCAGAAAGTTGCTGTTTTCAATCTTGGAGAAAGTAGCTTGCCCCCGTGTAGCGATTGCAGACCATTTCCACAACCAGGTGGCCACATTGCTAAAATGTAGAAATCATGATCTAGGAGAAAAATTAACTTTGATAATATTTATATTAGAGAAACATCCATTGCTATGACATGGGGATAAATTTGGATATTTGGAAGTTTACCTTTTGAGTTTCACCCAACATAATGCTAGTGATAGCTCTAGAAAAAGTGCTGCATTTGGCCCCCAAACCCTGAGTTTGAATAACCCAACTCTTCTTAGTACTTTCATGACCCTGGACAAGTTGCTTATCCTCTCCATTATTTTGAATATTCATTCATTCCCTTTGGTAAAAACAAACAAACAAATAAATAAGAAAGGATGATCCCAGTTCTGCCACTAAGCTTTTTTTCCACTGGTTCCCGGCTTCAGTCAGGTTTCTTGGCTTACTTAAAACCTTTCAGACAACAGCAATGATCTTTGAATAGTGGTTAATACATTGAAAAACTTGCATCCATAAACCCTATTTAGGACCTGTCTGCTTTCTATGAATTGTAGACAAGTGTAGTCCAATGCAGAATTAGGTCTTCCTGGCTTTTGGAATGGAGTAAGGAGGGAAATAAGACATTGAGATACTGTAAATGCTTTCCCAGTCCTGGGGATCTGTGGCTTTTGATCATGAACGTCATTCTAGTAGAATGGCTAGTGAATGCCTCCAGGTGAAAGTTTTTGCCATGTTATCCAAATAAAAACTCATTGGGTCATGCATTTAGAAGTGAAAAGAACCTTAAAGCCATTTATTCCTCTCCCTCTAATGTTGATCAGTCTTTGCATCAGCAAATTTATACCCTAAACTTAGAATAAACATCAAGTATTCTTCCATGAGGTTGTTAGAAAATTTAAGCAAATTCTATTTTAACATTGCTGTCTCTTTGTGTTCTGAATATCATACATTTAGCCTTTAAGGGAATTTATTCATCCCTCCAAACTGGTGGCTATGGGCCCTAACTACTTAGGGTAAATTGCCATCAGTTTTGCATCAGACTGTCTGTCTCAATCCCCAACTACTGAAAAGCATTGAGGCCCAAATCAAAATAGTTAATGATCCTAAGGTCATTTATGTAGATTTTGAAAACACATCTCATTACATCTATCCCAAACCCTTACTTTACATATAAGGAAACTGAGGACATATCAGAGCAGTGACTTGCTTAAGGTCACACAGTAGTAAGTGTCAGAGCTGGGATTTGAACCTGGATGCTCTGGCTCCAAAGCCAGGATTCTTTCTGCTCCACTGCATTGAGTCTGATGATATGCAAAGAACTGTTAAAGGAACAGATGTTCTATGCCCAATTCAAAACCATCATCAGTTCTCACATCTTTTTCTACTCATCCTAAATTCTAAGTTTGGAATCAAGTATCTGTTCGGTCGTTTCTTTTTTCTCTTCAACAAGTGTCCTCAATGATCTTAAGCCATCTCTGACTCATACAACTGTCTCAGCACAACTGTTCTTTATTTCTTAAAAATAAATAAATGTGTGTATCCCCCATATAATATTTTGAGCAAATTTCATGAATAAGTTTCACCTGCTTTCATGACAGCTTTAAACATTCCTAAGTTCCCTTAATCACCCCATATACAATGAACATCTGTCCATTTCTATGATCCTTCCAAAACCCTATTTATAATATCAATCTTTATCATCTCTTTAGGTAACAAAACACCAAAAATGTATTACTCACTGGGCAAAATAGCTCTTCTTTTTAGAATTTTGAGGACATTGCTTTGCTTTATTTCTTTAGTTCTCAATGTAAGCCAATTGTCTCATCTCTACTTTCATCCCTCCACCTTCTATTCCCCATCTTCTCTCCTCCTGGTGGTGTTTCTAACCCTCCACTGCCTTCTCATTTGCTGATAGATTAGTTTTATTCATTTGCTATGGGTATTAGGACAGAACAAAAATCTTGAAAAGAGGGAAACTATTGAAAAGATTATTCCTACCTGTGGAGACTGGATGCACTTGGGCTAAAATTGATGACAAGAATAGTTTTATCTTCACTTCCAAAGAATTGTGTTCACAAAGGACAGGAAATCAATATCCTTTGTAGATCATTAGAAATCTCTTTATTTTTTTAATAGTTTGTAGAGAGCTACTAAACTCTACATTTATCACCTCTATAAATTCCCAATGTGAGGATCCTTTTAAATTTTTGATTCTTGAAAGAAAAAATGCAAAAAATACACATTTCTCTCAAATTGCTAAACATTATTCATATGAAATATATAAACTAGCTTATGTGCTTGGCTGTCTATAAAAGATAGTTATTGTAATTAGTTACTCCAAAAATATGCATATTTTCTTTGTTGGCTAAGCAAAACAATTAAAGAGAATTAGTGAAAATTAAATTATAGTGAGTTATTTTTTTGCCTTTAGCTGTGACAGACAAACCAGAGTTTCCTCAGCCCATTGCTGAGTATTTTGGTGTCCCTAACCTCTCACTAATCTGCTTAGTAGAACTACACTTGACATATTTACAGCCGTCCCATACAGCAGAATGGAATCTATTCTAACATCAGATTACAATGTGTCTGTTATATATTAGCCATGGGGAATTCTTGCCTTCAGCTCTGAACCATTAGGGTGAGAATTTATTGCCTTCCATGTTCGATCTAGGCTAACAGGGAAGGAAAGAGGGAGGAGGGGAAACTGGACTATGGAATGAAAACCTTTGCAGGGGTCCTGGATATTCCTAATGTATGGGTATATAGGTGCTCCATTTGGTGACTTGGTTTTCCAGAACGGTTGATCTATTTGCAAGGGCTATGACATTTCTGTCCCAATAATGCCAATGCAAATGGGATGAGGAGCATAATGAAAAAGTTTTAGATATTTCTCATGTAATATTTAGAGGCTGTATATCATAGTAGCAAAAAAAATTGAGCCAAAAGGGACCTCAGAAACCATCTCATCCAAAGTCCTACTAAATCACAGAGCCAGAATGTAGGCGTAGGCAACATATTGGGATCACAGACTTAGAATTAAAAGAATTTCTGTAGTCCTATTGTCCAAATTCCTCATGTTTCACTTATAGAAAAAAAAGGCCCAAAGACAGACAAAGCTCACTCACAGGGTTGGCCTTGAAGATCATGAGCCAAGGGTGACTGCAGTCTGCCTATCTTGTCTTAGATTTCTATTCAAATATGCATTATCTCCCTACCAAATCATTGAAGTGCACATACTCATGGAATGAGAAGGGCCCCAAGGCATCACAAAACCCAATCTCCTATTCAAAACAGGAATCCTCTTTATAAAACTATAGCATCCAGCCTCTGCTTGAACACCTCTAAAGAGAGGGAAGTCAGCACTTTCATAATGATGATGATAGCAACTAGTATTTATCTAGCATTTTAAAGTTGGAAAAGCACATTTCCTGATCCTTCCAATGAACCTGAAAATGTTCCTGTGATGTTTTATTATCCCATTTTAGGGGTAATAATATGCATATTGCTCTAAAGTTTTCAACTTGCTTTGCACATATTAGCTCATTTCATTCTCACAAGAATCATTGGAGATAATGTGCCATTTTTATTCTAATTTTACAGATCAGGAAACTGAGGCAAAGGGAGGTTAAAGGAATTCTCTAAGGTTACAAAGTTAGCAAGTGTCTGAATATAGATTTGAATCCACCTTTTTCTGATTCCAGCTTCATTGTCTATTCAATGTATTATCAAGCTGCTTAAAGTGGGGAAAAAATCTCAGAGATTATGTGACTTGCCCATGGTCATCAAATTATTCTGTATCAGAAGAGAGATTTGTACCCAGGTTTTCTTAACTCCTACTCCATCACTCCACACTCTACCACAGACCCTCTCAAAGGCAGTATGTTCAATTTCTGGATGGTTCTAACTGAAAACAATATTCCTCCTGCATGCCATATTGAGTTGATATCTTCTCCCCTCTTTGCCAACCAATGATGTGATATTTGTCCTTGGAAACAACAGATATTAGATCAAGTCCCTCTTTCACATAACAGCATTTCAAAGGATTGAAAAGTACTAAAAGTATATTACAGGAAGAATGACAAATTTTATAGAGAAACAGACAGCTTATGAAGACTTGGTCAACTCTAGTCTCTGATACATACCAACTGAGCAGAGCCAGAGACAATTCTCCAAAACTCTGAGGTTCAGAGAAGGTGCTGACCTGTGGAGAGAGTGTCCTTAGCAAGATGTCTTGATACCAATGAAGACAAAGGGCTGATGCAATGATAATAATGCTGAAAAACAGGATTTAAGCAAAATCTTTGTACTAGGTAGGTAGAGTACCGACTGCATGGTTGAACTTAAAATCGGTAACAGGCTTTGAATCCTGCTTCAGGTATTTTCTAGTTGTGTGACTCTAAGTTACAACCTCAATTTCCTCATCTGTGAATTTGTACTATAATAACAGTACCTACCTCACAGAGTTAATATATGGATTAAATAAGATTATTTATATATGCAGATAAATGTATGCACATACACTCATGCAACCATGTGTATATGGGGGGCATATCTTTATATGTGCTTATGCCTATAACTATAGTTAGGCATATACACATACATTTGTATATATAAATATCCATTTCTTTCTGGAGATACACATATATACATACATACACACACACACACACATATATGTGTATAATATCTGTTTGTCTATCTACCTATACATACCTCCTTAACAAAACATAAATCACTATACAAATAACAAATAGATATCCAAATACAGATTCCACATGATCTTTTGTAGGGGAAACCTTCATCATTTCCTCAGTTCTGTGTTCTATAACAAGATTTTCCCATCTTTCATCATATTGCTTGCTCTCCTCTAGAAATACTCAGGTTTATCAATGCCCCAGATAAAAAAGATGGTTCTTTCCCAAGAATCTGCCCCTTCCACATCTTGAACCAGTTTGTCTTTAATCAGGCAGAATACAATCTAAAATAAGCCTTCCTGTTTTGGCTTCTTCTGCCTTGGGAAAGTCGATATTCTGAGCAAGTAACACAAAAACATAATTGTCAAACTCTCACGTTGTTTTGGAGAATGAGATTTTCATCAGGTGGGCAAATGTCAAAGGTATCCTAGGCTGAGACGTGAAGTTGGACAGATTAGGGGTTTTCTACCTTAGAGGTTTATTAACTGTTCTGTCCTGGGAAAAACCAGTTAATCTCTGTGGGACTCAGTTTCCTCATCTGTAAAATGAGGTCAGTGACATCTGAGGTTGTTTCCAGATCAAAGCCTACAAATTTATGGTGAAACTGACTTTCCCAACACTCTTGAATCCTGCTTTTATTGCAATTTTCTATTATCCTTGTAACTAAAATGTTGGGAGCATTCTCCCACTGTGATAGGACTTAAGATTTATGTTTCTGCTTTTCTCTTTCTGACCTTGGATCCAACTCTGCTTCCTCATCCCCATACATGGCTTTGTACACAGCTCTATGCCTTCAGATTGTACGTTACTATTCTTTCTTCTCATTGGATTTTTGTTTTGTTTTGGGTAAGTGAAGGTTTAGAGTTTGTAAACCATTTTAGATGTCACTCAGCCTGAACTCGTCATTGTCTAGATAACCAAACTCATCCAAGTTAGAAGCAGAGCTGGGATTTGAACTTGGGTACTATGACCCCCCACATAATGTCCTTTCTCTATGCCATATCATTGCTATGTTGTTCTTTTGAAATAACAACTAACATTCATATAGCATTTTAAGACTGGCAATTTGCTTCATGCTTATTACCTCACTGGGTCCTCAAAACAACCTCGTGAAATTCATGATTTTATTATCCCCACTTTATAGATGAAAAATCAAAGTTGAAAGAAACAAAATGATTTGCCCAGGCACACACAGCTGCTAATTGAGGGAGGATCTCAATCCATGTCTTCTCAATACCAAGTCCCATGCAAGTTCTAAACACTGCTCTGTTGTTCAGTGGGTCCAACTCTTTGTGACCCCCCTAGACCATAGCACCCCAATATTGGTGTTTTTGGCATAGATACTGGGGGTATTGTCATTTCCTCCTCCAGTGGATTATGGCAAACAGGTGTTAAGTGACTTCCCCAGGGTCGCGTAGCTAGTGTCCAAGCCCTGCTTTGAACTCAGGTCTTTGTGACTACTCATTCCAGGTTCACTGAAGCACCTAGGAGCCTACATTTTTACTGTTTTCTCTCTCTCTCTCTCTCTCTCTCTCTCTCTCTCTCTCTCTCTCTCTCTCTCTCTCTTTCTCTCTCTCCACACACATATATATTTCTGAATAAAATATGCTGTAATATACCTGTATCATCATCCTTTTAGCACTGATAGCGTATGTAACGTCTTCTAAGCACTGTGTTTATTGCTTTACAAAGATTGTCTCATTTTATATAATAATATGAGTCAAGATAATACGTTGTGATGCACTATTATTTTTCAAGTGATATGAAATGACATGAAATATAAAATTATATAATATGTCATAAGATAACATCATATAACATTAAAATATATCATGTTATTATTGTGGTGTCCATAAAACCGTGCTTCTCTTGGAGTAACAATATGTTTGCTTTGCTCCTTGCTAATCAATTATATATAATGTATGTATATATGTAATATATGTACACACATATTACGGGAATTCATTAAGATGTGTTCTATATGCACAGATATAGCATATATGTTATTGGATTCCAGATTGAATCTATAGAAGAAACAAATTATGAGTATCCTCCATCTTATTCCATGTTATCTGAAAACTATGTGAGTTGCTAAGGGGAAGCCATATTTGTATTTGACTTTCTAATACAGAAAAATATTTGGAAATACTATCTATACTGCTTAAAGACATTTAGGACTAAATGTGGTTTCATTTGTCCTTTTAACAAATGTCCTTTCTTCCTTGCAGCCACCGATGAATATCCATTCCATCGTGGTAAAAGTCCAATGTGTGAACAAAAAAGTGGGCACCGTCATTTACCATGAAGTACGAATTGTGGTGAGAGACAGAAATGACAACTCCCCTACCTTCAAGCATGAGAGCTACTATGCCACCGTGAATGAGGTCAGCTTCTCTTCCTTCTTATGCCTTTGTTAAATTGCTAGAGAGACAAAGAGGGATGTGTGCTGGAAGTGTTGCTGGTGCTATCTACAGCTTACCACTATCTCTAATGTTTAAGATTACTAAGTACATATTGAATTTTAATTTCAAAAGAAAATAAGGAAAAATATGACTAAACATTAAATATACTACTGGAAGAGATTAATCAAGAAATGCCTTCTCATCTATGTAGCAGTATGATATTTAAACTAGTCAGGAGGCCATGTTTGGCTCCTCTTTTCTTTGACCCTCCAAGAACTTCAAGGTATTAGCAGGAATTAAAAAGATGCTATGAATAGTAAGCCTTTCTTCTAAGAAAATAGTGTGATAGTGGGAACCAGTTTTACAGTTCTCTCCAGTTTATAAAGCACTGTTCTTACAGCAGCTGTTTAGGGAAAATGGGGCATATCATTATCCCTATTTTAAAAATGAAGATACTAAGATATAGATGTCATTGCTAAAATATAGCCACGGGATGCCTGAAGAGTTAGAATCTAAATCCAAGTACAAGCCTCTTTCTATAATTGTCACAGAAAATCAGAATAACAGAACTGGATGATTCTAGTACAATCTGGAACTCTCCAAGAATCCTCTCTCTGATAATCTAAGTGATCACCCAGCATCTTCTTGAAAATACTCTGTGATGGAAAGAAATTCAGTGCTCCCAAAAGAAATTTTTTTCCACTTTTAGAAACTAATAGCTAGGAAATTTTCTCCTTGTGATTAAAGAATTGACTCAGTTATATGACAGTCATATACTGTCATTACTGGCAGGTATGAGGAAAAAGACATTCAAATACATACAAATGCTTATTTGCATAGAGAACCCCTCTACCAAGCTATACAAGGCAAAGACACTTTATGTTTAATTGGAGAAATAAAAATGAAGCAAGAGTAGTAAGAAGCAGACATGATAAGTACTTGAAGGTACACAGTTGGGAGCTTACTAGAGGCTTACAAAGTAGAGAATGGTGATAGACATTCTGGTTCTCCAGGGACAAATGGTTCCCTTCATAACATTTCAAGAAATAGATGAAATATTAACTACTTATTTCAGCTTTCAGGAATTTTACTTAAGTAAGGTGGTCAAACACTGCCATTTTTGTTGCCTGAGGGCAGTGAAGTTCTCCATGGGAATATACTTTCCCATACTTCTTCAGCTTAGCACCATCCAATTATCCCGTATCCCAATAATTCCTTTACAATGATTTCAAATGCACTGCAAGGCCCAAATTCCAAAGGTTCTCAACTCTGGCTACATACCTTTCGGTCGAAATTTGCTTTGAGGAAGCTCCCAACGATCTTGCCTATTTATATACTTCAGGACAATAAGAAGAAATCATTCTTTACGGAAGTCTTTCAAATACCTAAAGAGAGTTCTCACATTTGTCCTAAAGCTCAACTGAACTAAGTTAAAGATCCCAGTTCTTCCAACTAATCATAGACAGCATTGTTTTTCTGCTTATTCATCTGGTTGTGCTTCTGTAGATGAACACAATGGGCAATGTCCTCATTAAAATGGAACACAAGACTTCAAATGGGAGAGTAGAAAGAGTAGATCTGTCTAATACAGAATCCATATTCTATAGTAGAATATATCAAGATGACCATTTCTCTTTCTTAATGCTCTGATTCTATCAAGGAAATAGTTTTTTTTAAGTTTATTTATGTGTTTGTTTGTTTGAGGAGTGGGATGTGGTCAGGACACTATATTCACCCATACTGACTTTGAAGTCCTTCACAAATCCAGGTGGGTGGCACAGGAGATAGAGTACTGGACCTGGATTCAGGAAGATCTTAGTTCAAAACTAGCCTTACCCAGTTATTAGATGTGTAAACTCAGAGAACTCATTTAGCCTTTCCCTCAGTTTCCTTATCTATAAAATGGGCATAATAATATGTCCTATTTCTCTCGGTTGTTGTGAGGTTCAAATAAGATAATATTTAGCACTGTGCCAATCACATTGCTGGTCCTATATAAATATTGGTTATTTTTATCATAAATTATATCTAGCTATGTTTCTATTGATTTCTGAGTCTAATATTAGAATTTATTAGGTTTGGCTCAATTTTCTGTCCCGTAAAAGTCTTTCTATATTTCTATATACTGCATCTATGATCAAACAAGTAATCTCTTCCTCCTAACTTTGTGCCATCCATACAGTCCAGTTTCCTTGTTATATATTCCCACTTCTACAGGATTATAGGCAAGAACTAATTCTTTTCTAAGTTTCAGGCTTTGCTGAGGTTCAACCAGTACTCTTCTCTGATCAGCTTATATATGGTGTACTATATTCTTCCTAGTTCAACAAACCATATTTTTATGAAGGAGTATGATAAGCCATGGTGTATCCAGAGGAAGGTGAATCATAAAGAGCCTTGAAATCATCCTCTATGAAGTTTGGTTGTGGTGACTTATGATATTATTCCTGGCTCTGGGACTGGGTCTCTATTCATCATATCACAATAATAGCTAATACAAGCTAGCATTTATTTTTCATTTTCTTTGTCACAGACACTGTATAAAAACAATTTACAATTATTATCTCATTTGATCTGATGTCTTGCTGTCATAGACTGGATGAAGAAAATTTGCATGTTTGTAAGTTATTCTAATTTTCAAACTTAAAATAAACAGCAATATTTTTTTTAACTGGCCAATAAGATTTAACTGGTTCAAGTCTTTCTTTTCTATCAACTCATTTATTCATTGACCATTGACTTTGCCCCAGAAACTAGAGTTGTATGGTGGACAAATAATAATAATAATAATAATACTCAAGAGACATATATTTTAATGTGGGACAACAATGTGCCAAATAATATCATATAATTATCTTTCACTTTTCAAATAACTGCTTTATAAAAAGAAAATTGTGTGATTTAGATTAAATATACAATTCTAATGAAACTCAGCTGGACTGGCAGAGATACTTAGCCCAAAAAAGTCAAGAATGCAGTCATCAATCCCACTGACAAATCTTCAGAAGTGATAAAGATCCTATTATTCCCTCTTAGCCCCTTCAATTCCACTTTCTTTGCCCTCCAATCTAAGGAAAAGTGCAATTACATTTAAAATCTAGGTTATTTTGAGCAAGATGTGCCATCTTTGTCTCTCTGTGCCAATCAGGTTGCTCCCATCTTTTTTTTTCTTCTCTGTAAACACTGATAATGGGCCTCTGTGAAACATACGTACCCACAATGCCTCAGTTAAAGCCTTGTCCATTTATCTCAGCCTTCTTAGCCGGAAGGGCCACCCCAAAAGCCACCTGGAACCCCCAGAGTCATGGAAACATATGGTATGGGTACCTCTCCTCCTATATGCTCCTGTACACCCAACTGGGAAATCTGACAGGGAAGTGACCATGGGCCATTGTACCCATAGCAAAGAGGAAAAGGGCTGTGCTTTCTTCCCTCTGTGGTGCAGAAAAAGTTGTTTCTTCTATCAGAGATGATATCTAGACAGTATGAGAAGACGTCAATGTACAAGAAAAAGTCAAGTCTGTATGTGCTCATGCGTGTGTGTGTGTGTTTATTCACACTCATACACAAACACGCAATCTGAAATTGGGGAGAACTTGAGTTAAGGAGATTAAAAGCTCTTTGTGTTATTTCTGGATAACAGAAGGGTTTTTATATTAAACATAACTTCAAATATTGAGGACCCCACCTATGATTTAAAAGCAGATTATATTTGTTCAATTTTCAGAAGATAAGATTAATTTTCTTTTCCAGGTCTCACATGTGTCCCTCTCCATCTTTTTTAAAGGATGTTGTGGTATAGATTTCTGTAATTGTCATGAGCACAAATTGACATTCAGATAAAGAGTGCTTTGGGCATCATTAGAGAAGATTCATCTCAGCAAGTGATGATTCTTTCTTGGCACAGGGCTCAATAAGTAGAGAGAATTAGTCCAAATTATAGTCTGTTTTTCTTCCCTTATTAGCAGAACTCTACTGATCCAAGGAGTGAATTTCATCTTTTTTATCTACCCATCATTGGTTTCCAAACAGAGATTCTCACACACACACAGTTGCCCACTGTACACCTTAACAGCAGATATGGAAGCTTAAGCATGTCCTACATACACATGCATTTGTCTATGTGTTCATAGACATATGTCTATGAACAAAATATATAAAGCTTATAGAATGTAACCTTGCAATGGAAGACATTAGTGACTTGTGAGTTACAGGGAGAGAAGATGACTAATAGCCTCATAAAGATGACAATTTAGTTGAGTCTTGAAGGAAAACAGGAATTCCAAAAAAGCAAGATAAAGAAGACATTGAGACAGTCATCGCAAGGATGCAGAAAGGGCTGATGCATATTGTGGGTAAGGAACATGGAAAAAAAACATCAAAGAGCAGAAATTATAATAAATTTAGAAAATAAGTAAAGGACCCAGAATGTAAAGAGCTTCAAATGCCAAAAAATGATGACCTATATTTGATCCTATGGGTCCTTAATAGGGAATCACTGATGTTTATTGAGTGAATGGGGAGGGGTCACATTGTTCAACCATTCCTTTAGGAAAATTACTGTGGTGGTTGTGTGGAGGCTGGATTCAAGTGGGCAGAGATTTAAAGCATGAAGGGCAATGAGAGGCTATTGTGAGAAGCTAGTGAAGAGACATTGAGGGCCCGTGTTAGGGTGGCAGATATCTATGAGGAGAGATGGAGATTGTGTGAGAAAGATTACATGAGAAAGGATGAGATTCAGTACCTGCTTGTGGGTCAGGTACAAGTGAAAATGAAAAGTTTGGAGTTAACCCTGAAGTTTAGAACCTCAGGGACTGGAAGGGTAGTGAGGCCTTCAAGAGAATAGTGATAAGAGGTAAGACATAGACTTTATGATTTTCTTGGACCATTGTTGATCACACACACAGATACAAAGACACGTTTGTGTGCATATATACACACATGTATACATGCATGTACATGTATTTTGTTTCAGTTGCAAACAGACGGCCACAGCTTTAAAAAACTTCTCAGCACATCCTGTTTCAATGTCAACATAAATTTGGTTTTCTTGGTCATATTACCTGTGGCCTTATAATTTTCTAATACTACAATTTATATGATGCTTTTACTTGTGTTTCTTTTGGTAAGTGGAATATTACTTATTCTTCCCTTTCAATTGTCACATGTTAGATATCTTAACCCTTTCAATTATCAAACTATGTTTGAGATGTAGCTTTTTAAGAAGAGGGGTATTTCCTGTGCTCTCTTAGGTGACATTTAATCCAATTTGCTGCTATAATCGATTGTCATATTTACATTTCTCAGCTCATTGAGTATCCTTATCTAGTATCTTCATAATGTAATTTATTCTCCAGCGAAAGAGATTGCTCAGTCATTTGTCATTCTGATTTCAAAAGTCATGTAGTAAATTCTAGATAAGGCTATTCAAGTTAGCCTAAACTTTCCATTTTCATGATTAACCTGCTCCAGAGGATTTTCTGGACTGCATCGGGATATATACGTGTATAGCTAGATACAGATAGATATATACATATGTGTACATATGTATATGTTGCATATACATATACATATATATATATATATATATATGACAGAAAAAGAGAGACAGAGAGAGAGAGAGAAGAGAGTTGCAGAATCCATGAATTCCTGAGCTGAAAGGAACCACAGAGACAATTCATTCCCAAATAATCCCAAGGAAACTTTCAAATGACCATCTAGACATAACTTGGCAGACTCCAGTGCATATGAATGGCACAAAATGGCACAAAAGCCCATTTGTCTTTGGGGTACCTCTAATTGTTATAACTTCCCTTCCACCCCTGTCATCAAGCTTCAATTTGTCTCTTTGCCACTTCCTTTCACTGGGCATATGTCTAGTCTCTGTGGCCAAGTAGAATGAGACTAATCTCTCCTTCATGTGAAGGTCCTCCTCTTCTCTGGACTCTGAAGCCTTCAGTACCTGGTTGTCTGTTGACATAACCTCCATCAGGAGAATGCAAACTCCTTGTAGGCAGGAGTTTTTGTTTATCTTCCCCCCACACACACTTTATATCCTCAGAGTCTTACATCCTGTTAGACAAAGAGTCACCAAAACTTCCTTAACATTCTTTCTTTTCTCACCTTCCCTCCCCCCAAACCCCCCTCCCCCACCGAATTGAAGTGTGAAGACCTCTGAGTCTATGACCCACACTTTTATGGTTCTTTTCCAGTTAGATTGTAAATGCGTTACATAGTACCTCAACAATACAGAGTAATGGTTATTTTAATTGTATTCTTATGATCTGGTTTACTACTAATGCAATTCCTCTTACTATGATCTTATGAATAAACATTGGTCAGAATATTCTTCAATGACTTCTGAACATAAAAATTGGGAAATGGACCCACATCTCAACTCTAAACTTGAGAGAGGATGGGGCTGTTATACAACTGTATTTCCCTCATTCCTCCCTTCCTTCATTTGAATGTGAGTGTTTGTACGTATGAGTATTTGAGCTAGAAGAGGGATGGTCGGTCTATCATTTCACCTGGAGGAGAGCGTCCAGGTGAAGGGACGGGAAGAGCCTTCTTACACTTTGTAAGGCAGACCACACACAGCTTGAGCAGGGTGTTCAGTGATGGGAACTCCCCATTTGGGAGAACTCCATCCTGCCAACTTCTCCAGTGCACATTAACAATTACCTTAAAAATTCTTATCTGAAACAGTTGTCTAGATCACTGGTATCAAACTCAGACAAAAATGGGGACCACTGAACTGAACAAAAGTAATCCCAATAGGGCATATTATTAACTTAGTTGTAGAATGCTAGTTACCTGTTGTGCTGCATTTTTATTTATCTTACTAAATCTTTCCCAATTATATTTTAGTCTGGTTCAGGTCACACTGGGGAGGATTGGTTGACTATATTTGACACCTCTTGGGTAGAACAATGAAAGGTTGTGACTTGTTGAAGGTCACATAGTACAAATGTGTATGAGAGAGGGTTTGACTCCATGTACTTCTAACAGGACAGCCAGTTGTCCAGCCCTCATGCCTCACTGTAGTTCTCTGAAGTCTAATGTTGGCTTTCACACTTTGAAGCTTTGTTACTAACTTGCAAGATGAACGTTTCTTTGAACCAATTATTTTCTGCCACCCAACATTGGCGTTTCTTTTTTCTCACTATGATATGAGATAATTTAGACTCTAAGCCAAAGGTTATTAAACATTTTTGCATATCCTGCACCTCAATGTGAAGCCTTTGGACTCCTCGTAATAATGTTTGAACGTTCAGAAAATTGAAACTCAGAATTACCATAGTATTGCAATTATTGGAAACTGATTATATTGAACTACATTTATTAAAATCTTAACAATAATCAAATTAAATGGTCTCATGTTATAAGATCCTGCTTTAAGGGACATTAAGGTGGAGTAGATGAGATACTAGACTTGGAGACAGGGGACCCAGTTTAGAAACCCAACTGGTACTATCATCTTGTGACTCAGGGCAAGATACTTAAATTTCCTGGCCTATTTCCTCATCTCTAAAATGTAGGCATAGTTCTATATAATCTTCAAATCTCTAACTTTTATTTTCAAATATAGAAAAGTCCCTCTTTAGGAAAAGGCAAAGGAAAAAGAAAAAGGAAATTCATTATAGGCTGGTAGGTGGTATAGTAGATGGAGTCCTTGACCTAGTATCAGGAAGACCAGAGTTCAAATCTGAGTTCAGAAACTTTTTAGTTTTGTGACCCTGGGCAATTGATGTGACTATTCTCTGACTCAATTTCCTCATCTGTAAAATGGTGTTAATAACATCATCTACCTTTCTGGTTTCTTTTGAGGATAAAAGAAGATAATGGTCATAGAGAGCTTTACAAGCCATAAAGTACTAGCCAGGATTACTTTTACTCAATAGCCATTTCCCAGTTTCTGATACAGTTTCTGATACAACCTTAAGACCTACCATTCATTTGCAATGGAGGATCTCATAATAAGACAGAGTTTGCTTCTCATACCATTTTCTTTCCTCAAAGTATTACTAAAAATATGAAAAATGAAATGTGATTTTTAGTTCCTGTCTTCCTCAATATTATCTGGTATGTCATCCAACTTTAATAGGTTTAAGGATTTATTGAAATAGCCTTACCTTGAGAACATTTATGCTAATGTGAATGATTTTAACTCCCTCTGGGAGATACACATGTGTTTGGGTTTTGCCAATGTAATTTCTACTAAATATTATCAGAAGGAATTTTTCTGTGCCTCAAATTGGAGAATCACAGTCTTTACAGACTTTCTAGTCTCAATAAACATTCCACTATAAATCCTGAGTGTTTGAAAATAAAATGTTCCAATTTTACTAATTTGGTTTAGGAAGGCTGAAAACAGCACTTGTTATTGTTTCGTATTAAGCTTTGGCTGGTGTCTTTAGCATTTAAAAACAGAGCCAAGGAAGCAAACAAACAAAAAATGTAATGAATATATGCTACCGGATAGTATCTATCTATCTATCTATCTATCTATCTATCTATCTATCTATCTATCTATCTATCTACACACACATACACATACATACATACACACATATATGGGCATATTATATATACCTATATATGTATAGATGTGTGTGCATATATATGTGTGTTTATATACACATGTGTGTATATACATATACATATATACGTGTGTGTGTGCATCACCAAAATTTGAAATATAAGTGAATTTGTTTTGGGTTGAGTATCAAGTACCCAGAGATCATCCAGGTGGAGATGTCTACCAGACAGTTGAATTCAAACATTAACTGTAAATATATCTTTGGGAACAATTACTTTGAAAAAATATCATAATAATCATATATATCAAAGACATTTTTTATTTACCAAGAGCTATTAATTGAAAGTAGATTTTTTCTTTAATTTCAATCTAACCAATTAGAAGAATTCAATTATTCACACTGTCAAAAATAGTAACTGTACTGGTAGAATCAGTATTACTTTCATAACGTAAGCTGTCTTCATTCACACTTTCTAACATTCAGTTAAGGTTTAGTTAGATAATCTAACTAGTAGTGACCTCCCTTCTAAGGAGGAAGGGGCTATTTAAATTGCAAAAAAACAAAAACAAAAACAAAACATTAGCTCAGGTTAGCCTGCACTGGAATGATTCGACTGTTTGTTGGAATAGCTAATACCAAGGTCTTTGTCCTTCTTCCACAATATGGCAGAGTGAACTCTTGCTAAGCACAGATTTCAGCTGAACACAAGAAAAAAATTGCTAAACCATGAATTTATTTTATTTTAAAGCTGTTGGAGTAACTAAGAATAGTAACTTTGAGATCATGGATAATGTATTTAACCTCTCAGAGCCTCAATTTCATCATCTGTGAAATGGTGAAAAATATTTCTATCACAAAAGATTATTGAAAGAAAAGTTCTTTGTAAACCTTACATGTAAAGCCATATTGAAATGCATTATGGCTGATATTCCTATCACATTTTAGAGTTTACAAAAACTTTACAGATATGATCCCATTTTATTTTCATTTTATCTCTTATTCCTGGTGAGGAGGTACTATTATTACCCTCCTTTTATAGGTGGGCAAAGAGGAAACTAAGTCACATCTAATATTTGTCTGAAGCTAAATTTGAATTCAAATCTTCTTGTCTCCAGGTCCATTCCCCTATTCATTGCATTATTTAGCTGCCTTATAAATGCAGCACTGCTACATAATGTTTTGAGTGTAAGACTTGGGTCAGGAAAAATTGAGTTCTAATCCTTTTCTTCCATACATTACCTGTGTGACCCTGAGAATTTCCTTGAAAAGAGTGAGTTATTCAAATGGATCTCTTTGTCTGCGTCTGTCTGTCTTGGTCTCTCTTCTCTGTCTGTCTCTCAGTATCTGTCTGTCTCTGTCTTTATCTCTCAGTCAGAGCGAGAGAGAGAGGGAGAGAGAGAAATATGAACAATCACAAATTTCAGATCTGGTGAAAAGGGAAAAAATGACTTACTTGCATGATTCAAAGTTCATTGACCTTGACTGTGGACATTTATAGACCTACAGAGGTTGAAAGTCTTTACAGCTCCCTTCTGATCCCTCTCCTTAGGAGGGGCAAGGTACTGGGAGGGCATCTGCAACGAATTAGGTTCTCATCCTAAACACACTCCAGGCTAGAGGCACTGATAAATAAAAGATGGTGCAGCAGGCCCTGTCACTTGCTGGCCACGGGAGCATCTTTGTTGTAGGGATTCTGGCCAACAGTTTGCCAAACTTCCCTTCCTATATTGTTTGCCATCTCCTGAGTTTTGAGTAGGACAGAGACCACACTTTTGTCACAGAGTGGGAGAACTACAACGAGCTCAGCTCTGGCATTTACCTGTGTAATATCCTTGTGCTGCCAATCTTTATCTATTTTTTTTTTGCTTTTTGGAGGGAGGGGGTGAAGGTAGGGCTTTGGGGGTCAAGTGATTTTCCCAAGGTCCTATGGCTAGTAAGTGTTAAGGGTCTGAGACCAAATTTGAACTCAGGTCCTCCTAACTCCAGGGCCAGTTCTCTATTCACTGCACCACCTAGTGATCCCTTGTGCTGCCAATATTTAAGGAAGAGACACTTCAGATGTCCCCTAAGAATGTAGTCAAACCACAGCATTTCCTTATGTGCTCTGTGCAGCCACATTATCAGTTTTAAAACTTGATGAAGAAATTCTGACCCACATCATCGAATGGCAGTCTTATGAAAGACAACTTCTGGAAAATGGGAAACTGGAAAATTTTCAGGATATCAATCCAAAATATGTGAGGAGGATCATCCATGTGGTTCCTTATGTGCTCTGTGCAGCCACATTATCAGTTTTAAAACTTGATGAAGAAATTCTGACCCACATCATCGAATGGCAGTCTTATGAAAGACAACTTCTGGAAAATGGGAAACTGGAAAATTTTCAGGATGTCAATCCAAAATATGTGAGGAGGATCATCCATGTGGTTTTCTATGACCCACAACTGTAGCACATGAAGCATCAAGAGCTCGGGGAGCCAAAGATGCAGCCATCCTGGGTATCACAAGCAGAATACTGACCTCCTTCTTTGACTCCAGGGCCAACCCAACACAATTAAATGCAGCAGAATTTCCATGGGATCCTTCAAAAAAGAGCTTCAGTATTCATTCAGGTACATTATATCAGCAGAGAATTCACACACAGGAAGCAGGGGGGAGAAAAAGTAGTTCATTTTTGAGTGCAAATTGATACTTTTGAATAGAATGAGAATGGGAATTCCATACACAGATCATCTACATTTAGCCAGTTGCCAGATCAAAGTATTCAAATCAGAGGGAGCACATTGGAAACAGAAGACAGATCAAGAGAAAATGGAGAAGAGAAGCTCATTGGAGGAGAAGTACAGTCATCTTATGAAACTCCAATCCACCCAGAGTGTTCCCCATGGTCAGATATTCCTTACCAAGTAAACAATGTTCTATCATTGAGTTACAACACTTCGCCAAACAACTCAAGTCTGGGAGATGACAAGAGTTCTTTAATTCACCAAGTGGAGCCTCTGCCTATCAGCAGTGATCACCTTCTTCTTTCTGCTTCCATTCAAGAGGCCCAGCAGTGGCTTTTTCATAATAGTGACTTCTGCAGATTCTTCTAAAGCTTCTCTGGTGCTGACTAAACTAAAATATTCAAAAAAGATTATGTTCAAATCTGTTCCCTGAGCGATAATATCCAGCTCTTCCATACCATCAAAGGCAGAAGTGTAACACAAAGCTGACCATCTATGTATGCCAGAAACTGGAGCAGAATAGATCTCATCTTCAGTAGAAGAGAGTAGGTTGTAACAGCAATTCATGTGTGTACCATAATACTTCTTTGTATAAGCTGACAGATTTGGAGCTAATTGATAAGATTGCAAACTTCTACAGCATTTCCCCTCAGCATATTAATAGAGTCTACAGGCAGGGAGCAACAGGAATCCATGTGGTGGTGAGCAATAAGGTGATGCAGAATTTCCAAAGTGAATCTTGTTTTTGTTATAAGTTTTGTTAAAAACTGAAATCAATGATGGCTGCCACATGGTCTTGAAATTAAGATTCTAAATGCCAGGATCCTTAGTCACATTAGACTCCAAAGCACACTTTTCTTTACCCCTTCTTCCTTCGATATAGACATCAACCCAGTTGCAAAACACAGAGATTGTTTGGGGAAAAAAATCAAAAGTTCAAAGGTGACCACCAAAGCAAGAGAAAACAGTGACGATGATGATGACAAGTTGGCAGCAACTGAAGAAAGGACACTGTCCAGAAAATATGCTCCTATCCACTCCCTCACTTCTATGTCCTTAAGCATTCTTAAGCTCTCCAATTTTCTTATACTCGTTCACTAGTCTTGTCATTTTAGAAAATAAATAAAAAGAGCAGTCTTCTGTTTTTCCTCTGCTCTCTCTCCTGAGGAGGATCCTGGGTTTAAATTTTCTTTACCCTTGTCTTCTTTGGCTTCCCTTTCTCCCAGTACTTCTACATCAGTGCATTCTCATTGGCTAAGTGGATCTGTCTGGGGGTAGAATGACTAAATTGTTAGATACTCATGACTTGCCCTGCTAAGTCCTTTTCTAGGCTTCTGGAAATACTTTCCCTTTTCACTTTTTTTGGGGAGGATGCCTCAACCGTTCTTTCCCTCTGGGATTTAATGATTTAATTGATGTGGGTTCATTTTGTGTTGCTATCCTGTCTCTGTTTCCTGTCCCTCCCTCCTTCACTCTCCATGTTGGAAAATAATTTTGTGTATTTTAAAGTATGGTGCAATGTGTTCCAGGGCATGCTTTATTGCATCTTCACTACGGTATTTGTGAATGTCCCACTTTGCGTGTATTATCCACTATGTCCAAATGCTCCTTTTAAAAACTTCAGGTGTATCAGGGGTAAGATTAGACCATTTTCTAAGGATCCCACAGCTAAAGAAAGTTCATGTTGACTTTTACAAAGGATAATTCAAATAAGGCTCAAAGCACAGGCCTCAGCCTATCCTGTTGTTTGGTTTACTTTTTAATTTTGTCTTTTAAGTTTTTCTGAGATTGGTGATAGCTGGGAAAGGAAAAAGCCACTGATTTTGTGGATAACCCTGAAATGGTTTTGATAGTCATGGCATCTGATTTCTTTTCATAAAAAAATTAACTGACAATTAACCTTTGTGAATATTATGACCTCCACTGGGTTTGGTTATATACATATATACATATATACATATATATATACATATATATACACATACACACATACATATATATATACATACACACACACACACACACACACACATATATATATATATATATATATAAAATTTTCTACATGATACCTGTCATAGTTCAGGTTCATCTCATTTGTAGGGGAAAGTTTAAAACAATCTCGATTGAAGGCATGGAAGAAACTCCATAATATTTTAAGGTCCCTTCTAATCCTTAGAACATCAGTGAAGTATGCTTGGGGCCAGAATTCACCTCATGAAAATTCTAGTTCTTAGATCTTCAGTAGTTGGCAATTTGAATTGGAGTTTGGCAGAGTGCTAATTTATTACTGACCCCTAGACCCAGTGAACCGGATTATCTTGAGGTCTCAAACTGTCTCAGGCTGTAAAGAGAATAAGTACCCTCGGGATGTTTCCTGTGTATTGGTGATCTAAAACAATGTCCTTTTACCACTTAATAGATCATCTCTGACATTTTCTTTAAGGAAAGAAAATCATTCTCTTGAGTGATGGAACTGCTGAATGTTCAGTTTGACTGATTCCCGCATGGTACACAAGATCATCACTGCATTCGTTCTTCATGTCTTACCAGGTACACAGGAAGTGCCAAAAGTTTGAACTTAGCAGACAGACTTTGAGAATTCAGGTCATTTCCCCAATATGACAATACTTTAGGATGGGAGTCGAGTAGAAGAATTTTTCTTCCATAAATTAATTCAATTAATAACACAATTAAAAGAATCTCAATGGAAAAATCCAGTACCTAAATCCCCATCATACATCTTATAAACCATGGCAGCGTTTTCCAAGCCATTTCCTACTCAACCTAAACAATGAACAAAGTTCCCTGAGATAATATTTCTGCACTTCCTAGAGAGGAAAAAATCCATATCTAGCAAATACAAACACACATACACACACACACAATTAATAAATGATGCTGAACAGCTAGACAGTTACCCCGTCAAGCAATAAGCCAGAATTCTAATTTAAGTCATTATTACTCTCTATCCAAGTAATTCAATACTGAGTAACCCCAGGGAAAAAGATACTGATTCAAACATATTCTCATTCTCTTCCTTATTCTGTCTGGACCCTGTCTCATTTATCTGAAGCTACTGTTATTCCTTGTGTATCCTCCCAAGTCACACATTTTTCTGTCCTGCCTCATTCCAAAGGTCAGAGTCTTACATAATTGTGTACCAAACTCCACCCCCAATTTGATCCTGTTAAATAAGACAATTCCCCTGAACAAATTAACCCCAAATACTTTGGTCTGACCACATGCTCAAACATGAAACTCTCTCTCTTAAACCCGCAGTTAGGGGTCATTAAATCTTAATGTACTCATTACACTAGAATAAACACCTTTAAAAAGCACAAGCAAAATCCACCTTAATGTGGAATTCATCACTTATATGTCTAAAGGAGGCAAATATTCTAGAAAAATAGAACTAATAAATTCTATACTATGTCCTGACTAATCTCATGACTTCAGCAAAGTTTCCAGAGTTGGTAACTCAAACTTTAAATATTATTAGGAAGATGTGCTTCCTTCCCTGGGAACACTGAATTCAACATTCCACATTTTAAATTTATATCTCTGTTGAAATTAAATGAGCCTGCATCATTCTTTTTAATCTTAGATTTCAAATGACGATCATGTTTTAATCTTTTATTTAATGGGACAAAAGTTCCTCTGAAATACTTGTCATGCTTTCTTTTTTTTATTTCTAAATTTATGATAGGAAAATTAATTGTGATTTCATCAGCTTAGGGTAGTCCCAACGGGAGAACTCCTTCCACTAATGTACTTCTAAATACATATATGACTCAGGAATAAGTCTTGTAGCTCATATGGGTTATAACTTTCTCATAGTTCCACAGCTACTGATCGTCATAGGTGGGTTTGAACACAGGTCATCAAACATTCCATCTACAGGGAAATTTTACAGACAGCTAGTCAAATTTCTGGTGCTGTCCAGCTAAATAGATGGAATTGAATAGGATTAATTTTATAGTCCTGCACCTGGATTCAAAATGTAATTTGCACAGAGAAGGATAATGAATGTATGAATAGAATGCAGCTGATATAACAGAGACATAGAGCTATTAGTTGTCCCATAATGTCAATCTAATACAACAATGTAATAAAGGGTGCTAGAAAAATAATAATACTGTGACAATGGGTTGAATGACTAACATGATATGAATGAAATTACAAAAGAATTTTCAAGTTAGCAACTTTTTTCATACATAATCTTATTATAGCCTCACAGCAACCATGATGGTGATCATAATACTGATTCTCTAGTATTTTAAAATTTGTAAAGTGCTTCATAAATATCCCATTCTGTCCTTACACCCACCCTAGGAGGCAAGTGCAGTTTTTATCCCTGTTTGCATATGAAGAAACTGACAAAAACAGAGGCTAAATGACTTGCCCAGGGTCACATAGCTAATAAGTGTCTCAGACTAGATTTGAATTCAGGTCTCTCTGACTCCAATTATAGAAGTCTACCATCATGTCTTCTAACTGCCTGAATTACAAGGGTTATAGGGATTATCACCACTTCACTTTATTTACAAGGAAATTGAAGGTCAGAGAGGTAAAGTGATTCATAAACTGAATCATTTAGTTTCTTGGTGTCTGAAACGAGGTTTAAAACCAGGTCACTCTGCTTTATGGCTCAACACACTTTCCACTGTATCAGATTGACTTTGTGACTGCAAAGTTAAAGAAAGAAATGTTTCAAAGTCTTTCAGAAATCTCAGATGTCCAGGTATTGAGAAGTATTTATTTTTTTCTTACAAGAATATTTCTGCA
>CM053598.1:13183978-13210640 GCA_028646575.1 Pseudocheirus occidentalis | reverse complement strand
CTGCAGCTCGGTTCCTGCTGCTACAGCCGCCTCCTGCTGCTTCTTTACCCTGGGAGCAGTTTGGCCAGACCTGCTCTTCTTCTCCAGAGTTAGCAAAATCCACTGACCTTTCTCTTAGCCTTTTTGTCTTCTGGCCTGATAAATGTGGTAACTGTGCCTCCAGTGAAGCTGATATGCTCTCCTATAGATGTGGCTCCCGCCCGATGCCCCTGAGCTGGCCAAGGTTTTGGCCACGGTCCCAGACTGCTGTGAAGAGCCCCGCCTGCTGCGCTGCCTGTAGCAACAGATGTGCTTTCTGTCTTGTGGAGAGTTTTGGAGCTTGAAAATCTATTTAGTGTCCCACTTTATGAATTTTTGAGCATGTTTGTGTGGGAGCTGTGGTCCTTTGCTGCTTCTACGCCGCCATCTTGGCTCCGCCCCCCAGGGTCTCATTTCTAGGACATACAAGGTACCAAAGGCCTATTTACTCTGCCATTTGATACAAAGATAGATTTCTTCTGACACCAGAGAGTAGTTAAGAAAATCCTTACCCTATTATACTTCTACTAATGAAATATCAATTTATCTGCAACAAGTTTATTATTTAAAAAAAACAAAGATTATTGGCAACGGGAAAAGTGTGGAAGGATTACAAGAGAATAAATTTCCTGATATTCTAAGGTCAAGAAATAAGTTTTGGTAGAGTAGAAGACCCCTGTATGCAGAGGTCACTTGATGTTCCTTTTAGCATTTTTTTAAATGACTGTATACACTTCCTGTAGGGGAAAAGAGAGGCATTTTCCTCAAAGGGGAAATGTAATTATTTAAGCAACATATGACTGAATTTGGAGCCTTTGAAATATTGGACAGTGAACATGACATCCAGGGTATAGTATTGAAGAAATTGTGAGCATTTAGCAACATAAGCAGTAAACAAACAAACAAAAAAGTTAGAAGGGCTTCATAAAGAGCATGTCTTATCAATGTCATCTCATTTTCATTTGTGACAAAATAGTAGAGGGGTCACTCAGAGAAATGACACAGTTACCATTTATCTAAATTTCTGTCTTGGACAGATTCCCTTATGCCTCCTGAGGATAAGACTCAGAGGTGTTGGCAGGACAATAAATAATACCGTGAATCCTAAAGTAAACTTTGATTTGTATACCTATGGATTGTCAGGTAGTACCATGGACAGAGCACGAGATATATAGACAGAGAATCAGGGCTTGAATTCGCTACCTGTCACTTTCTGTCTTGGACAAGTCATTTAATCATATTGTCTCATCTGTAAAATGAAAGAGTAATATTATATGACCTCTAAGCACCCCTCAACTCCAAATCAATGGGCATTGAAGTTGCACAATGCTTGTGAAGCATTGTGCAACTTAATCCATGAGGAAGATTATGATAGCTGAAATTAACAGTCGCATATTTTTCATGGTAATTAGAGAATATTTGGTTCACAAGGAAGAGCTGCAAAAAAAAATAGAGAGTTTCAGGGACCAAATTTAAAAATCACTTTCTTTTGATGCCACATCAATGGAGAAATAAAGAATTAGAGTTTATTTTTTCTAAGTTGTGAATGTGGTCATATGTACTAATTTAATTATATACCAAAAAAGTTGTTCTGGTATGGAAATAATCATGGGTTTTGTTTGTTTAGTTAGGTAAAGTATTTTCTCATGTATTGAGTATGATCAAAAGAAAATGTGATAGTGTGACTGGGGAACCATAAAACTGGTCATGGATTGGTTAAAAATAAGTTATTTCTAGTATTTGGGAAATCTCTTATTTTTAATTTTGTCTGTCCCAGAAAAATCAAATTTATCCAAACTCAGTTTCATTGATCTTCACATTCTTAAAACAAAAATATTCCTCTTTCCTTAAAAAATGTATGTTAGGACATTAAAACAAGAAATTCTATGTAGACTCTCTGTACAGTGGTTCAAGTGACAATTAGTTTGCTTAATAAAGACATAGTCATTCATTTTCTCTTTTCTTTCATTTTTAATAAGCACATTTGACTTCCAAACATATATTTCAAGGATGAATTGAAAATGCCCAGTCAAATAATCTCTGATATTATCAAGCACCTGGATACAAGCAGTATTGTCATTCTCACTGTATTGTACATCTTGTCCTACATATGGCTTACATACTGTGAACTGATGAAATAGACCAATTTCAGTATCAGTTTCTCTCCGGGTCCTTTGATTTAACTGCATGCCTTACAGGCCTTAGGATTTATTACAGAATCTCTTTAGACTTCACCAGTATTGAGCTGCTCATATTATCTAACTGAGTGTAATCTTTTTAATGTTAAATAGTTTTGTTTTCTCATATCCAGAAATGTTTCTGCTATTTATCATGAATCAATATGACATGATTAACAGGGAACTGCCATTGGAGTTAGAAAGATCTGGGTTCAAATTGTGCTCCTGATTTACACAGTATCAGCTATTTGAACCTAATCAAGCCAGTTGTAGATGGGCAATTACAAGGTACAGTGGTTATAGCAACAGGCTTAGATCCAGGAACATATAAGTTTAAATCCAGCTTCAGATACTTACTAGCTATGTGACCCTAGGCAAGTCACATTTATTGCTAAATTCCCCATCTGTAAAATGGGGGCACACTGGAGAAGAAAATGGCAAATAACTCTAGTATGTTTTCCAAGAAAATTCTGTGGGATTTTGTCCATTTGGTCACATGGAGTAGACGTGACTGCACAACAATTTTTGAGGGCAGCTAGAAAAACTGTAGATAGAGACCTGGTCCTGAAGTTAGGAAGACCAGAGTGCAAATCTGACCTCAGATACTTGCTTGCTTTATGACCCTGGGCAATTCATTTAATCTCCACTGAAATAGAACTAGAGAAAGAATATCACAAGCCATGCCTCCAGCAAAATTTTCCAAGAAAACCCAGATGAAAGTAGGGTTCACAGGGTCACAACAAGGTAGATATTACTGAACAATAACAATAAAGATTATATGTTCAGTATGAGTCAACATATTGATTTAAAAAATTCTCATGACAAATGGATATATTCCAATGATGACTACTTTTGAGATACTATTTATATTCTGATAATATTAATGTGACATTCAAATGAAAATAACCCTGATAATTTCTTTTTTGTTCATTAATAAGCAGAAAGTGAACTATACAGGAAGGTCAATTAAATCAATATTTATTAAGCACTTACTGGCGGGTGGGGGTGTCAGACATTGTGCTAACTGCTGAGAAAACAAGTACAAAAATAATGTTCTTTCCTTCCCTCAAGGAGCTTATATTCTAGTGAGGGTAGACAATACTTAATAATAATAACACAACAATAATAGTAATAAAAACAAATAATCAAAACATGACAGGGGGAAGACGTACAATTACTGACTCCCAGGGATATGGGAAAGAAAGTCCAGAGATCAGTAGTATGACGTGGAGAGGAATGGTTTTATGAGTGCCTGTGAATTTAAATTGGAGGTTCTTATAGGAATTAGCCAATTCTAAGGAGAGGTATCATGTATGGAAGGTAATTCCAATAATAAGAAATAGTCCAAAAGTGGGAAGAACTTCCAGGATTAAAATGTCTCCATGGATTAATAGAGAAAATCTTGTGGAGAGTCAGCAGAGCAACCTGGAAAGGAAATAATTGTAGATTTGGAATTTGAATACTTCAACTACTTTTTAGGTTATCAGATACCTATGTGACCTTGGGAAAGTGATTTGACCTCTCTGCCCCTTGATTTCCTACTCTTTAAAATAAGATGACTAGGCTAGATGAGATCTGCAGCCTGTTCCAAGACCAACTAAATCTAGAAATCATTTAAAAATACTATATTGCTTTCTATTTTTTTTAATATTACATCTTATCTATTAATATTCCTAAGAAGAAAATATATTGAACAGTGTCTGGGATAGGGCAAGCAGGATGGTAAAAAGTCTTGAGGCTCTGACATAGGAAGGTTGAAGGAGCTAGAGATATTTATTCTAGAAAAGAGAATAAACAAGACAGATCTGAGAGTGGTCAAGTATTAGATCAGGAAGTATTGGTGTCATTCTGTTTGGCCTCAGAGGCTTGAAGTAGGAGCAATTAGTAGCAATGTTACAAAAAGAAAGATTTAGGCTTGAGGGCAGGGGGAAAACACAACAAAACACACTTCCTAAGAGTTAGCGTCCCTGTGCATTTGTCTTAAATAAATGATGAAATCTCTAAGATTCTTCAAACTTTTTTCAGAACTTGCTACTTGTGAGCTATTCTACACAAGACAGAGTGATTTCTAGCAGCAGGGATCATTATCCTGGCTTAATTCAGTCTTGTATGTCAGTGTAATGGCACTCCATTTCTGTCTTCTGCTGTGACATGGTCATGTCCTTCAGAAATACCCTTTGACTTAATGTGCTCATTACTTTTTTTTCAAGTTCCAAAATGTTTATTTTTCTTTGAAGTTTAAGAGTGATTAAAATAGGGCAGCTAGGTGGCGCAGTGAATAGAGCACCGGCCCTGGAGTCAGGAGTACCTGAGTTCTAATCCGGCCTCAGACACTTGACACAAAAACTAGCCGTGTGACCTTGGGCAAGTCACTTAACCCCAACTGCCCTCTAAAAAGCAAAAAAAAAAAGAGTGATTAAAATAATTTAGTGATTATATCAATCAACAGCAGCCTCTTCTACAGACAAATCGAGGGACAGGAGAGAAAGAGACATCCTACTTCTTTTCCTTTATGAAAAATTTGCGGAAAAATCCCTTTCAAATAACCAATATACCTACAGATAAGCAAAGGCATCAAAATTAGTGAAAAATGGTGTCCTGATATGTAACATTTAATTTTTAGAGAGGGGTGACTGAAGGCATGGGAATAGGATACTTAGGAGAAGTAGTATCCAATAGTCACTTTCCCTACATCAGAAATGAGTTAGGAGAATAAGATGGTTTAACCGTTGTAAGTCAATTAAATGACTTCTACTTATTCGTTTTGTATCTGTTAATATATTATTTTTTAATTTTAGGATTAAATGCTAAAACAAATATATAACAAGAATAAAAGAAATATAAACTTAAGTATTGAAATTTCAATACAAAAAGAGGGGGGGAAAGCATGTTGTGCACAGAACATGAGAAGATCCAAAATATATTCCAATAAATTTCCATTTCAAGAAAGCCTATATAATAAACACTATACATTGTTTCGAGAGCTGCCCACGTTTGCTTCCTTGTAAGTTTTGTTTTGTTCTCTTCTGTGCACTTTTCACTTGGTACTCTCCCCCCCTTCCTCCTTCACACCACCAGAAGGCTACAATTAAAGACAGATCTATTGAAATATAGATATATACCTACACATACATATATTTTCCCTAACAAATTCTATTTCTGATCTTTGCTTTTTATGTTTGTATATATCTCTTAGCTCATTAAGGGAAGCTTATTTAGGGGAGGTTTGTTTGTAGGAAGGCTTTCCCACCTTTTGCTAAGTCTAGTTTAGGCATTGAGTGATTAGGGCTGTGATGCTTTCTAGCTCTGAGAACTGTATGTATATTCTGAGTTGGTATTTTGCTTTGGGGGCTCACTTATGAGAAGGACTTTGTGTTTCCCTGGTTGAGATTCTGAGTGTCTGTATGTTAGGAGATCCCTGACTGCTCAGATATAAAGGCTTCCTAGATCCAGTTATGTATGTAAAGTGTATGGCAATATTTCTTTCATTCAGGTAGTCAGAGCCCTGTCTGTTGGTCTTTATTTCTCTGCTTGTATTTTCTCTGAAGTTCAGGGTGCTGACTTTTCCCCTGAGCTAGTGAATGTAGTTTAAAAAAATTGTTGAGCCCATAAACAGTGATCTTTCCTAGAAAAGCAGATCTCAGAACCTGTGCTAACAGCTTTCCTAGGTATACTAGTGTAGTTGATGCTACAAACTTCATTCTGTTGTAATTAGTTTCTCTCTCTCTCTCTGTCTCTCTCTGTCTCTCTCTCTCTCTCTCTCTCTCTCTCTCCTTCTCTCTTTGTCTTTCTCTATCACTCCCTCTTTCTCTGCTTGCTTCTCTCTCTCCCTAGATTATATATACATACATATATGTGTGTGTATACATATATATAATATGAAAATGCAAAATATATGAAATGGATATAATCCAAAGAAAAGTGTAAGCATTGTAGCTCTTAAAGAACACCTTCCAATGATTGTAGACATATTATGGCAAATGTTAATGCAAAAGAGTTGAATGTTTCAAGAATAATGAAGACCTCTATGAAGAAGCATCAAAAGCAACTGTGTAGACAACCCCCCCCAAAAGCCAATGAAACGAACAAAACAGAGCTTACAATCTATTGCTACCATACATTCTAATTAATCCTTAGTTTAAAAAAAAGGAATGATGTTTAGAGTTATTCAACAGGAAGTAAAATTATTATTTACTCCTTAATAATATAATTCAAGTCTCAAAATTGAAAAGACTCTTAAGAGGATATCAGATGAAAGAAGAAAAAAAGCCTAGAGAAAATAGAGTTTCCTCATGTGTAAAATAAGGGAGTTGGACATGATGGATTCTAGCTCTAGATCTATAATTAGATATTCTTAGTCTTTGGTTTTGTGGAAGAGCTCTAATTAAATCTTCCTCTCCCTTCTCCATTACTTTATCTCTCTCTCTGCCACTCCTTTCTCTTTCTTTATCTCATTGTTTTTATCTTTCCATCTCTGCATGCCTCCCTCTCCCTCTTCCTTTCCATCTCCATCTCCTAATAGTGGGTAACTTATTCAAGGATTCAGTGATATGTGACCTGAAGGTAATTCCCAATCATAAAATCCTATCTCCTCAAAGCTAGAAGGCATCTCCCAGGTCATCGAGTATCTAGGACAATCCCTTCTTTTGTTAGTAAGAATATTGAGGTCCACTTGAGGGTTGTTACTTCATATCTCATAACATCATAGATTTAGAGGTGAATGAGAAATCACAGGTCATCCAGTCTGGCACTCTCCTTTCACAATGAGCAAATGGAAGCCAAGGGAACTGCCTTACCTAAGATCACTAACAGATCTATCCATATACCCTGTATATTTTACCACCTCCCTTTGCAACTGTCCTTCTCCTTTTATGAGAGATCTCCCACTCTGGACTATACCTGGTGATACCAAGGCTGGGGACCTAATCCACTTAGCTGTAGAACTCTGTCCTGGGTCTTGACAGCTCCTAATGGTACTTAAAAGAGGGCAAACTCACCTTACCAATTATATTGAGAATGTACCAGGTAGTCATTCTTTATTATATCCGCATATCCTGGACAGGTACCAATTTCCCCTAAACTCATAAACTTCACCTACTCTGCTTGAATCTAGAAAGAGTTATCAAATCAATATTAACTCTTTCTGCTTCTAGAATGATATGACACTCAGTGGTATCATTGTCTTTGACAAGGTGAATGGCTGTACCATCTTCTTACTTATGTGTTTTCCCCCTGATTACAGTGTAACCTCCATGATGGTAAAGACTATCTCACTTTGCTATTTGTATCCTCAGAACCTAGCATGGTCATTGACACAAAGTATTTCATAATCAATGTTTTTATCATATGGCTATAAACCCAATAATCTTCCCACTGTACTATGTTATAATAAACTTCCAAATACTATTACCCTTTAAATTTTTAAAATTAAATTTATCCGTTTACTTTTAGTTTAAAATATTCAGTTCCACAATCCCTTGAGTTCCAAATTTTCTCCCCCTCTATCTCCTCCCCCTTCTCCCTTGATCCACATGGTGGCATGCAATAAAGGTTCTACAAATACCTTCACATTAAACATTAGTCAAGTTGTAAAGAAGGATTATAACCAGTGGAGTGAACAATGAGAAAGAAGGATTAAAACAAAACAAAACAAAACACAAAAGAGGGAGAGCTAGAAGTTTGCTTTAATTTGCATTCAAACTCTTGCTCCTTCTCTGGATGTAGATAGCCCTTTCCATCATGAGTCTTTTGGAGTTGTCTTCTAACCTTGTGCTACTGTGAGGAGGCCAGTCTATCAAAGTTGGTCATCCCACATATGTTGTGTCTGTAATTGTGTGCAAAGTTCTGCTCTTCTCATTCAGCATCAGTTTATACAAGTCTCTCCAGCTCATTATGAAGTCCATTTGCTTCTCCCTTCTTATAGCACAATAGTATTCCATTACATTCATATATCACCACTTCTTTAGCCATTCCCCAATTGAAGGGCATCCATTCCCTTGATTGCCAGTTCTTTGCCACCACAAGCAGAGCTGCTATAAATATTTTTGTACTCACATATTATCCTTTAATTTGAGCTTTTGTAAGGATCAGATTTCCTTGTATGGAACTTTACAAGGAAAAAAAAGGTGGGAATATATGTACATCTCTTTTCCCTACATTGGTTGTAGTTATCTTCTCCAGACTTCCTGCTCAATGGCATATATTGGTTGAGTTCGACTCAACTAGATACTTTTTTTTAGCAAAGTTTAACATGTCTCATCATTTTCCATGTCCATATTTATAGAATTCACAGGATGATAACATCTCTGATCCTCAGATTGTCAGGTACTCCAGAGGCCATCTCACCCAATGCCTTCATTTTAGATTGCTAATTTTTACTTATCATGGTGAGATCTCTACTAATAAAACCAAAGGGAAAAGAACAAAGCAAATGGGACTGATGCCATCAGTCTTTTATATTGCTTTTCATTTAGAGTTTTGTGACATAGTATTTGAATTTAAGAAAAATGGAATTTTCATCTCTGGAATTCCTGATGGAGTCTACCTGTGCTTTCCAATTTGGCATTATTTCTGCACACAAAAATGACACAGAGAAAACCTTTAACTGAACAGAAAGGATAGCAAGAATGAAAAATAACTAGTGGAAAGTCAGCACAGTCCTTTGAAATCCATACTATGTTCATTTCAAGTCAATAAATATAAATTATACCTCTACTATATTTTAAGTATTGTGCTAAGCCCTGAAGATACAAAAACAGAACAAAACAAATAGACCAAAATAAAGTCCTTCCCCTCAAGGTCACAGTGTAATGGAAGAGATAACACATTAACAAATACATATATATACATATATATATATACACACACATGTATATATGTATGTATATATGTGTGTATACATATATACATATATGTGTGTATACACACACACATACACACACAGAGAACAAATTGGAGATAATCTAAGAAGGAAGGCATTAAAGGAGGACCAGGAAAGGGTCCTTGAAAAAGATGAAACTTTAAATGAGATCTAGAACCTCAAGTGGGTCCTCTGTGGATGATCTATTGGGGAAATATAGACAAGAGACATTTAGTGTAAGGGATCTTGTTAGAAGAATGTGAACTAGAATACTGATGAGTATCTCCACATGAATCTGACCAAAGGTTTCTCTAATTAAGCTTTAGAAAGAATCTACCATTAATGAACCTTTTTTGAGCACTGAGGCTGATTAATAGGGTTTTTGTTTTCTTTTGTTTGCTTGTTTTTTTTTCTTTTAGAATTCAATATCTAGCATAACCATTATAGGAAAATGTGAGGTAGACAGAAACCAAGTTCATACTCATGGTCTCGTATACCGTAATTAAACAGTTTGAGAATGCCACCATCTCAGCTTCTAGTTTCCTATCCCGGATTTGACTCTGACCCTCACATTCCAAAGAGAGACAGGCCAAATCCAATGCTTCATAATGCAATTAGTGGGAGGTCCAAATGAAGAGAGAAGTGTTGGATAAGCTCTTTCTTCTCCCCATCCTCTTTCTGCCATTATATTTACAACATTTCTGTCTTCAAATACTGGTTTCATATGACTATCGGTGATAATCCAGGGTTAAGGAAATACAATCCTTACTGTCTTGCTAGCAGAGTATTCTAGTCAGGATTCTATCCACTTTCCTGTCATCCATGTCAAGTTGCTTCTAGCTCCTACATCTTAGTTGTTGTCTTTCAGGTTCCTATTTTGAGACTTTCATATATTTAAAATGTAAATCTCCACTTTTATTTTCCTAAGAGGATAGAGAGGAGAATAATAATATAGAATAATAAAAAGTAGGAGGGGCAAAGTTAACATCTGTCTAGTGCTTAAAGGTTCTCAAATCACTTATTATCTGATATGATCCTCACAATACCCCTCGAGGTAAGGACTCTTATCATTCTTGTATCCCATATGAAGATACTGAGGAAGACAGAGGTTAAGTGTCTTACCTAGCTCCCACCTCTAATAATGACTGTAGTTGAGACTTGAACTCAAGACTTCCTACTTCCAAGTCTAGCTCTGTCTCCTGTGCCATGCCACCTATCTACCAACATCATGGCCATCATGGGGACCAAGTAAGACATAAAAGGCAGACCACTTTTCTACTTGGAGTAAACTTTCTAATGAGAAGGGGGATTGTTGTGAAGATTTTATCTTTTTTGCCCTGAATAGGATGGTGGATAGAGTTGCCTTTGGTTTCCAGAAGGCATGAATTTAAGTCCTGCCTCAGACATATGCTGATTGTGGGATTCTGGGCAAGTCACTTAACTTTCTGTGTTCTTGGTAACCGAGACTTACATGTTTTAAAGGATGTGCTGAGCCACATTGGCATTTATTTCCCTATCCCAGAGTTCCTTCTAGCAATGAAATCACATGTCCTGTCTCTATCCCTTTTCATCCTAGATGTCCAAAAATTGTTGGGAAAATAAGTTATAATTATTGTAGTCACTTATCCATAACCAAAGCTAACTCAACAATGTGTAACACTCCATTACCTTCCATTTTGAAAATATGATCTAGGAGTTAGTTCTAATTATAGATAATATCTCCTCATGCCTGATTTGACATTTAGCTAAGTTCTCAAGTTTTCTAAGTTGCAACACTGAGTATGATCTCTGAACTGCAAAGGGAATATGCAAAATATATAAAGGAAGTGGGATATGTAACAAAAGATTAATTCAGATGGGTGGCAGTGAACTTTAAGAAGAGTGTCACCAAGTCCAAAGAACTAAATCCTTGAATGAGCTGAATCTTCTTAAGAAGTGCCAGTGGCACCACAGAGTCATTTGTAATAGTTCATGGGAGACTGAAAGTAGAGGAACAATAATCCCATTACATGGAAAAGATGCTAAAACATTAAACAATGAGAGAAAATAGACATCAGTTCTTATTTTGAAGCTTCTTATTCAAATTGATACTCACCTAAAAGTTGACTGCTTAGTTTTATTTGGCTCCATTTAAATTATGGATTTGCTACACAGGGATGTGTTTTGTGATCCATTAGAGAAATTTTAAAAAATAGTGATGGTCAATAGGAACCTACATAGATCCTATAGACCAAGTCATGACAAAATAATTCCAGGTGCATTTTGAGTAAAATGTTTTATTGACATATTATTTTAACTCAAGAAACAATTTCTAGTAGAACTTCTTGCACTAAATAATATCTTTTAAAGCTCATGTGCTCTTTTTTTAGCCAGTCAATTACAATTTAATTAGGTACCTACAATGTGCAATGCACTATGTTAAGCACAGCAGAGAAAAACAACTGTAGGAAAGACAAACCTCCATCTCATCTTTAAAGCTGCTGGAATCTCTTTGAATCTATATTATGTTTTCCAACACTTCAGCTTTCCCTTGAAGCATACTGTCATCTTCAAAATTGAAAAGCATGCCTTCTGTGTCTTTATATAAGATAAAAATATAGACCATGGTAGAGTCAAAGACAGAGCACATCACAATCCTCCTAATGACCTCTCTCCTGGTTGACACATCCTTAGATTTTTTTAACTCTCTTTATATATTTATATATATTTATATATTTAATCAGCCATAAATCTCTCCAAAGGTATTCAGAGATATTTTGGATTCCTCTGCCTTGTCCAATATGCTTCTCTAAAGCAATTTAAGATATATTGTGAGAAACAACATGTAAACAAATAGGTACACAAAGTATATAGACAAGATGAATTGGCAATAATCAACAGAGGGAAGGCATTAGTATTAAGCAGGATTGGGAAAAGTAGAAGGTAGGATTTATTTAGTCAGAAAATGGAGATGCAGGGAAACATTCTGGTAAGCTTCACAAATTCATAAATATTGGAGGCATTAGAGTTAGGGTCGACCCTTATTACTTCATTTGTATAAGAAATTTCTTGATGAGGAAATTTTACATATTGATATCAATCAACACCTTCTCTGCAAATCAAAGTCTTAGTACCTAGAACAATGAGACATTAGGTGGCTTACAAAGAATTCCAAAGACAGTATGTGTCAATGTATTGCCAAGCACCAGCAGATTCCCAAAAGAATGCTACTGTGAACAGCTTTCAAGGTTCAGATTACACAGTATAGTGAGCACTAAGTTTATTCCATTACAAATCAAGGCAAACATTCACAATATATCACAATATAATATTCACAACATCACATCTTATCACAGAAAATGACAATATAATGTTCATAGCAGCTTAGCATTAGAATGGCCATGCAGTTTTTACTACAGTGCCCACAATATTTAGAACAAAGCATTAAGTCAATTCACGATACAGTAATCAACACACAGTCATTCAATCAATTCATAATACAGTAATCAATCTTCCACTTATGGGGCAATCATACATCAACTGAATCAGTCACTAAATACAATCATTCACTAAATACAATCATTAGAAAGCCATACAAACCCTCCACTCCTCGGTGTCCAGCAAACCTCAGTTTTATCCAAGGGGAGGCCTTTTCTTCATTTTGACTCTGGGTACTCTCTCTGATTCCCTAGATTCCCTTCCATGGTCCCAGATCCCTCTTGAATCCACCAAACAGTCACCTGGATTCAGAAGCAGACAGCTCCCATGTCCTTGCCCAGTCCTCAGGGCAGTCCCTGTCACACAATGAAGTTCACAGGGTCCACCACATATCAAACTCTTCATCACTTCTCTTGCCTGGAACTCAAGGATCAGCCAGGCCATGAACAAAGTCTTATTTTGGTCATGCTTCTTCAATTATACAGCAGTTCAGCTGGTCTTAGGATCCAGAAGGAATATCAGCCTCCCAGGTGGCCTTCCAGACAAGCCCTCTCAGCCTTCCAGGTGGCCTTCACCAAATTATGGTCTCAGGAAAACTTCATCCCAGTTCTCAGTAAGTTTCCAGATACTGGGAGAGAAATTCTGTAACTCTCTCTCACTCTCTCAAGAAAACTCCAATTCAGTTCTCAGCTTCTCTGTCTCTCTGTCTCTCTGTCACTCACTGTCTGTCCCTGTCTCTCTCTGTCTCTCTCTCTGTCTCTCTCTCTCTGTCTCTCTGTCTTTCTCTGTTTCTCTCTCTCTCTCTCTCTCTCTCTCTCTCTCTCTCTCTCTCTCTCTCTCTCTCTCTCTCTCTCTCACCTGGCTTCAGTCTCCACAATTCTACCTTTTCCAGGAGCAACATTCCAATTCTGTCCCTTTGTCTCTGGAATTCTTGCTTATATAAACACACTGGTCTCCTGTATCAGCCAGTCCCTTTCTTCTGCATCAACAGGGGGGTTCACACCTTCTCAACAGTGGACAGGGCTCACATATTCCATACTTAGCCCCAAGCTAAGTACTAAGTATCTGCTAAATTGATTGTTCTTACAGTGGAAGGCTGGAATTGAACTCAGGTCATTGAGCATGGCTTTGAGCATGATTTTGTCTCCACTACAACACATAGACACTCTGGGAAAGCAATATAGACATAAGAGATCATCATTTCAGCAATTCATTTAACAGAACTTATCTTGGTATTTTTATAAACAAGACAGAGGAATGCAAAATATCAATGAATGCCTTCGGAGTGCTGATTGAAGAACAATATCCAAAGACAGGCACAAAATAAGGATGAGTGTCAACCAGGAGAGAGGTCATTAAGAGGATTGTGATGTGCTCGGCCTACAGTTCTATTGTACAGTATATTTTTATCTTGTATAAAGACACAGAAGGCATGCTTTTCAAATTTACAGATGACAGTACGTTTTAAGGGAAAGCTGAAGTGTTGGTAAACATAATATATATTCAAAGAGATTCCAACAGTTGAAATATGGGATTGAACTATAACCATGGATTTCAACAAGCATAAAAGGAAAGTCAGGCATTTAGGTGAAAAAAAATTAAACATGACACAAATTAGAGTAAAAGGCAAGTTTGTCTTTATTGCAGTTGACATGAAAAAGGCTCTGCTGTTTTAGTTGATTGGAGACTCAGTAGAAACAGCAATGGAAAGGGAACAAGTTAGTGATTCTGCAGTATCCCCTAGGAGACAAGTATCCAGGTGAAGCAAAGGCAAGAGGCTTATTACACTTTGTAAGTCTGATCATACCTTGAGCAGGGTGCTCAGTGATGGGTAATCCATCTTGAAAGGGACATTGGAAAATTTTTTTTAAATTGTACAGGAAATGGAAATGTGAAATGAAACTTGTGCATTATGTCATAAAA
Source organism: Pseudocheirus occidentalis (assembly GCA_028646575.1). Classification (NCBI taxonomy): domain Eukaryota; kingdom Metazoa; phylum Chordata; class Mammalia; order Diprotodontia; family Pseudocheiridae; genus Pseudocheirus; species Pseudocheirus occidentalis. The sequence goes on along the minus strand of CM053598.1, from coordinate 13,196,246 downwards.
GCAATAAGTGACAGAGCAAAGCTTCTTATGCATAGAGAGAAAACCTTTGGAAGGATTTCAGGAAAACACTTTTAAGTTCTGAGAAATACCTGTGATGAAAAGTGATTTTTCTATATTCTCTGTAGCTCCATTGGACAACCAGTCATTCAAAATGTATTTATTATTGGCTGGTTGTGTTTCAGTCATTTTGCTAAGCACTAGGATGTAGAGCAATGAGGATTCAAGTCTCTCCTTCAAGGAATTCACTTTTAATGGGGAAGACAACATGTATTTAAAAAGAAATCTCCAAGAGAGGTACCAAAAAGATGGGAATTAGTCTTAACAGGATAAGTATTGACAATGGAGAAGTCCTAAAAGGAAAACTAGGAAAGCCTTTCTGTAGGGACTAACATTTGTACTAAGCCTTGAAGGAAGTCAGTAGACAAAAAATAGGTGGGAAAACCTTGTAGACTTGTTGAGAAGCCAATGGAAGGACACAGAGTAGTTGAGAGGAAAACTGAAAAGGCCAGTGTCTGAATGATAGTGAAGAATTATTTGTGAAGTACTTAACACAGTGCCTGTTATATAGTAAACGAACTATATTTCTTATGCCTTTCACTTCCTTTTCATTATGTGGAGGAGAATAAAGTGTAAAAACAAAACATAAAACTAGAGAACTAGGAATGCATCAGGTTGTGAAGGAGTTTAAATGCCAAACAGATGAATTTAAATTCGTTCCTGGAAGTCATGGGAAACCACTAGAATTCACTGAGTAAGCAGGTGAGATGGTCAGACCTAAGCTTTGGGGAAATCACTTTGTCAAGTGATATGTTGTAGTAGGGAGAAACTTGAGGCAGGGAGACCAGAGGATTATTGTCATATTACAGGTGACAGATGATGAAGGTCTATATTATAATAACATCTATGTGAGTGGAGAAAAGGTGGCATAAATGACAGAATATGTAAGGATAGAAAGAACAGGACTTAATAGTAGATTCGATATGTAAAGTAAGAGAGTTTAAAGAGGAAGACATAACTTTGAAGGGTATGATGTTGCCCTCATGGGGAAGACAACATGTATTTAAAAAGAAATCTTTTCAATAAGTAATAAGAAAGTTGGAAAATTGGATGGTTTGGGCAAAAAGATAAGGAATACTACTTGTAACAAGTTGAACTTGATTTGCTTTTTGAACACCTAATTTAACATATTCATTTGATTGTAGGTCCTACAGATCAAGAGCTAGTAGTCTGCATACTTAGTTTTGAGAATCATCTATATAGAGATAATTGTTGAATCTATAGGAGTTGATAAGATCACAAAATGACAGAATATGGAAAGGAAGAAATGGAGAAGAGAAGAGGAAAGCTAGAACAGGACAGATGCTTGTAGGAAAGCTACAGTTAGCTCACATGGCCTAAAGAAGATGCAGAAACAAATACCAAGAAGAAGCAGACATACAGGTAGAAAAATAACCTAGAGAAAGCAATGCCACAAACATAGAGGGGTGAGAATATCCAGGAGAATAAATTGATCAACAGTTTTGAAGCTTGCAGAGAGGCCAAAGAGGTGGAGAACTGAGAAAAGAACATTAGATTTGGCAGTTAAGAAATATGGGTAACTTTGGAGAGAAGAGTTTAATTTGAGTGATGAGATTTGATTCTATATTGGAGGAAAATATGCCATTGGAAAGAGAGGAAGGAGAGTTCCCATGTATAGTGGGTTTTCTCAAAGAATTAAGCTGAGGAGAGAAAAGATATGGGGGAATAGCTAGCAGGGATTCTAGAATTAAAGGGGTTTTTAAGTATGGGAGAGATATCAGTATATTTCTAGGTAGCAGGGAAGGAGATAATAAGATAGAGTGATGTTAAAGATTAAAGCAAGTCAGTGAAGATGGTAATGGGACAATCTGCAAAGAAAGATGATAAGGGGTGGCTTTAATTTGGAAAGGAGATGGGCTACCTTTTTATAACAGAGAATGATGAATGAGGTAATATAGGAGAAAGATATTTGAATGATGTTAGATGGTAAAGAAGAGAGGAAAAAAGGTAGCTCTGGGTAAACTGCCAACAATTTTTTGTTGAAATATGAGGGGAAGTCTTAGCATATGTAGCTGGGCAATGGGGTACCAGAAGAGGCTTGAATATCTATGAAAAAGTTTTTAATTGCCTTGGGAGTGAAAGGCATAGTCAATTTGATACTGCCTTGCTATGGTAAGTACCTAGTTGAGATTATGTAAAATAAATTTCCAGTGAAACTGATCCATGTGGTGTCAGAATTTCCTCTAGTTCTGTTTAGTAATATTATTCAGATAAAATGAAGTAGATGGAGGAGGTAATGCCATGTGATGCTTTAGCAAGGCATGATACATATAAGACAAGGGGAAGAAGGATATTTTTTTGTGTCTGTGTGTGTGTGTGTGTGTGTGTGTGTGTGTAGATGACAGTTCAGGACTAATTTTCTAAGGGGAGTGGATAAAGAATGGGGACAGGTATACCTGTTACAGGGTTGATGACCTGGAAAAGAACTGAGGGGAGTGGAGCCTGGAGTTACCAGGTAAGGATTAAGAACACTTTTAGGGGACATAATGCCTTAGGAAAGAGAGAATGATGAAAGAATAGAATTATAGGGGAGGCTAGGTGATGCAGTGAATAGAGCACCAGCCCTGGAGTCAGGAGGACCTGAGTTCAAATCTGGCCTCAGACACTTAACACACACACACACACACAAAAAAAACCTAGCCGTGTGACCTTGGGCAAGTCACTTAACCCCAATTGCCCTCAAAAAAAAAGCAAAAAAAAAAGGAAAGAATAGAATTATAAAAAGATTTTGATGTCTATAAGCACAGAAGTGGAACACTGGATCACAGTAGATCACAAATAGCTGAGTGGAGGAAGACTGGTTCATGACAACTGATGATAATGAAATGAAAATGATGATAATGATGAAAATGGGATGTGGAGATAGTTGAGAGTGCATCAATATGTATATCAAAGTCACTAGTATGTGATAATGTGTTGAAACATGTCAGGACCAAGGGACAAAAGTTATGGAAAGACATTACAACTGTGTAGGTAATAATCACAACTTTCTATCAATTACTGCTTTCAAAAAAATTTGTATGAGCTGACTTCTGAAATGAGTTTCCCGTTCCTCAAGCTTTTCAGCCAAAGAAGAGATGATTATCCATCAGACATGTTATAGATGAAGGACTTCATGAGGTGGAAGGGTAGAATAAGTGACTTCTAAGTTTTCTTCCAACTCAAAGCGTCAGAAAGTATAAGAATTTGATTGATCTCTGGAAATATGTTCCCCTTTCAATGGAACGTTTCATTTTCATGTTTAATAGTTTAGTGTTAATAGTGTTTTAGATGTTTTTTTTGGCTTTTGCTCTTTAATAATGTTCTCCATTTGCTTTAGTGTCTTCCACAGTTTCCATTTTATATTTGCAGTTGACGTGGGACTTTATTCTGGGGAAAAAAGCCAAAAAACCCAACAGCAACAACAACTTGAAACCAGGCACTGGCATGCATTTTTTTCCCCAATATTTTATTTATTTAGAAAAACAAAAAACAAAAATTTGTTCTTATGTAGACAAACTGTCAGAAACTGTAAAAAACATGGAGGCTAACAGTCACAAACACTGTGAGAGAATATGTAAGTGCATTTTCATAATATGAGCAGCAAGGGTTTAAAAATTAACTAATCCCCAATTCATAATACACGTTTCTTGATTACCCAACTTATTCCAAACAAGATCATAGCTCTAAAGTTGGAGGGGACATCAAGAGTCATCCAGTCTATGCGCCATGTTTTTCATATGAGGAAACTGAGACTCAGAAAGACTAATTCCTTTTCCTTGGGTCAGTAAACATCAGATATGGAATCTGAACACAGGTCTTCTGCCTTCATAGGCAGCCATCTTGCATCTACTATATTATGTCCCTGGATTCAGAATTGTGTGATTCTCCATAGGTCACATTGGGGTTTAAGGTTGATTATTTTCAAAGTTTGAATGTGATTAATTGGAAATTAATTAATTAATTGGTGAGTTAATTAAATGGTGAATTCCAAAATTCCAATGTGATTGCCTGAGCTGTCATTCATTGTACTCATGTATTTCATATATTACTTAGTTTATCACAAGAAGTGAATTCCAAACAACCTGATTCATACTATGGTCAGAGGAAGATGAGGAGGATAAGGAGAAGGAAGGAGAAGAAGAGGAGGAAAAGAGTTAATAAATGAGACAGATTTGGGGTAAATTAAGTGGAATCATACATTAGGGGTCAGAAAGACCTAAGTTAGAATGCAAATTTGAACACTTAAAAGTTGAGTGACCCTGGTCAAGTCACACAAATTTCATCATCTGTAATATGAGAATAAGAATATTATCTATTTAACAGTTGCTGTCAGGAACAAAAGAGAAAATTTATGAAGAGCATTTTGTAAGACAAAGTTTTGTGAAAATATTTGCTTTTATTATTAGGGTAATCATTTTCTGGAAAGGCCAAAAATAGATTGGAGATAATAGGCCAGTTATGTACTGAGTTTGGACTGATTTTCTCAGACTACACTGAAGTGAAAGGAAAGAACTAATGATAATATTTGAACCAAGGCATGCCTGCATTTCTGGGCACATACACATATCTCCTTACATACATGCATACAAACACATAAACACACATATATGCATATATATATATACATGTGTATATACATACCCTATATGCTACAGCTAGCTCTCTACTATATGTTAGATATATAATAGATCAATAAAAGATAGGTGCCATATATGAATTGAATATTAAAAAGTTATAATATACAACCAGAAATGCAGGCACACTTTTCTCCAACATTATCATTAACTCTTCCCTTTCACCTCAGTGTACATATATACATGCACATACACACTATATATGTATATACACACATACATACATATATGCATTTATATGACAGTAACAGAAATAATATCACATGTCTAGAGTAATTTTAATTTATGGATGATGTAGACCTATCCCTTCCTTTGAAAAAATTCTTTGAGGTAGAGATGGCTGAGCATCATCAAATCCATTATACTTATGAGTAAAATTAAATTTAGTTATATGGATCATCTTGCCCAACATGACTGTTGTCAATAAGTGTCTTAGTTAGGACTGGGGACTTGGATTCATGTGTGCCTTGAAGAACCATTTACTTCTATCAGCTGTCTGATTTTTGTTGTCAAGAGGCAAGAAGATTAATAACTAATGCTCCTCCAATGGGATGAGATTGTGTACTGAGAATCAGATTTTGTGCTAGACTGAATACTGGTTCAAGGATGAGAAGAATACAAGAGAGTTGGGAAAAATGAAATCAGTCATATTTGGTAACTGATTGTCAAATTGAAGAAATAGGGAAGGAAAGACCAAGACTAGGGACTGGAAGGGAAGGGACTAATCTAGGGAAGGCTTTGATGAAGACTGTCCCTATTCTGATGAAAGTTGGTCCTTTCTCTGCACATTATCCTCTGAAAAAATTTTAGAGCACAGATGTCATGCATGCAGCAGGATGCATATTAAGTTCTACAATATGCTCAAGTGTAGCCTCAGTGAGATAAAATATAATTGGGAAATATTTAATAAAACCAATCAAAATATAATAGAACATAGTTAAGGTTAATATATAGTTTTCTAAGTTAACTTGCCTGCGGGTTAATGTCCAACTTAATACTCCCATTTCAATTTGTGTTCTAGAGCACTGAGAAGTGACTTGCTGAGGGTTACAGAGCTAGTATATTTCAGAGGGAAGACTTGAACCAAGGTCTTCTGTGATCTGAGTCCACAACAATATGGTTTTCTCTGCAAAAGAATTAGAGAAAGCAAGGGTGTTGGACATGAAAGAAATATCTGAACAGTGATTGTAGTGATCAGAATAGTGAAGTCCAAAGATTTTAGCAGAAAAGCACTAAGTTCTGGTTTGCATATACTGAGCTTAGGTCCTTGTAGGAGGTCATTTATTAGAAGTGTCCCAAGGTCAATGGAAAATGGAGGAAAACTTCACAGAGAGGTCAGAAATGAAGAAATCGAAATGGGTGCCATCTTCATATAGAAAGAAGTTGAAGTCATGGTGTAACAATTTTTTTTTCTCAAGGGAGGATTTCTGTACAGTGGTATTGAAGTAAAGGAAAATCTGGATATGACCTGTGCCTTGGACATGAAGTAGCTGTGGGATGATGAACATGTTAATCAATTTTTTGAGACTCAGTTTTCTCATATAAAGTGACTTTTACGGTAATACCAGTCATATTTATTTCAGTGGATTATTGTGAGGGTCAAATATGATAGTATCTCTAAAGGACTTAGTAACTTTAAAACTTTATCTAAATACCATTTATTATTGATTTATTTTCTTATTTGTTTTTTGGAGTAGATCTTTGATTTCATTGCTGGAGGGAACTGCCCAATGAAATGTCCTTGACCAATGCAGACTTGCCCAATTTTTGTAGCTTATACTTTCCTGGAGTTTGCCTAGATCACTAAGAGGTGAAGTAACTTTAGAGACTTGAAAAAGAGATGAGGATAGAGCCCTGAGGAATGTGGGAATGTGTCTTTTCAAGACAAAGGACACAGAGTCAGAGCCAGTGTCAGAGAAGTAATAGAGAGGTAAGAGGAAATGCAAGGGAGAACGCCCACAACAATGGTGGTTCAACAGAGGCAATGAATATTATGAGAAGGTCAAGGATGATGATGAAAAAGACAAGGCTATTATGATTATTATCTATGACTCTTGAGAGAGTAGGCTTCATCTACTGGAAGAGGAGAAGAAAGATCCCTAGTGACTGAGGAAATCTAGGCCAGAACAGCTAGAAACTGGAAAGAAGCTCAGCCCCTGGACTTAGTGATCAGGATGCTATTAATCTGTTTCAAGGGTATCAGAAGAAAGTGGCCAAAGATTGAAGAGAGAGTAGGGGCTTAGGGATTTGTTGCTGTTCAGTAATTTTTCAGTCATGTCCAAGTCTCTATGACCCCATTTGAGGCTTTCTTGCAAAGATATTGGAGTGGTTTGCCATTTTCTTCTCCAGCTTGACAGATGAGGAAATTGAGGCAAAAAGGGTTAAATGACTTGCCCTGGGTCACACAGCTAGTAAGTGTCAGATACCAGCTTTGAATTTAGGTCTTACTAATTCTAGGTCCAACACTCTATCCATTATGCTAATCTCACTTTAGGAGTTAGAGTTGCATTTTTGTACCTTGGAAAAGAGAAGAAAAATGATGGAATCAAGCAAGACAGAATCTGGGTGCAGCCAGAGCAAGATTTAAGATTCATGGTAGTTTCCCACTATCCCACTTGGGTTTCCAATGAGTCAAGCTCATGTCCCAGACTACCTTTCTACAACTTTGTCTGTGGAAAAAAGCAATGCTTTCAACAACAATTTAAATATATTTGACACATGCAGATCCAGAGACAGAAGGAAACCAATGAAATGTGTCCTGTTGGACTGAACAGCAAATATCACAAGAAAACTCCTTTCAATACCCAGCATACGAATGAAAAGGGGCATTCACTCTATGGGAGCAAGTTGATTAGGATTATAGGACGTCTAGCTAGAAGAGTCTGATTTAACCCACTCATTTGATAGAGAAAAATAAAGAGACCTAGAAAATTGATGGGGAAGTGCTTGATCTTAGCTCACACATATAGGAAAGAGGAGGCCATGATTCAAAGCCAAATCATTTGATTCCTTGTCCTTGCTTCTGTACCCCAATGAGTCCATTTTATTTTGAAAATACTATGTTTCTCTTTTCTTTTTTAAAACATTTTGTGATTCATCTTTTATTTTCTTGATGTACCTAAAAGGAACTTCACTTTTAAAACTGGAGGAAGAAAATAGTAATAGGAAATTCAATTACAGATACTCACTATGGAATGCTGGGAAACTCAGTCAATACCAAAGTGCCTCTTCTTCTTCATCTTTAAAATGAGGAGAGGTGGATTCCCTGGCCTCTAAGACTCTGTCTGTCTCTAAATCTATGATGTTATGAAATATCAAAATACAACATTTCCCTTGAGGATTTCCAAAGGTATTAGAGCTGGATTCATATATATTCTCTGGACTTGTTATTATTATTTCCTTCCTTCTTGTGTGCCAAGGGGAGGGACAGGAGGGAGATTAGAGAGTGAGAACTGAATACATGGCACACACTTCTGTATTCAGTGCCCTGTCACCCATTCCTACTCACTGATAGATAAATAAGCAAACAGTAGGTAGCAGTCAAGGCTACAGATTAAAACCTGTGCTGGGGGCACAGGTGATTCTGTTGGTTTTATTAGTAACTGTTGATGACTGCTGCTTACACATATTATACCATCTCCCACCTTTCTGCCTTTGACCAGGCAATGCACTTTCTCTGTAAAGGAATTCCCCTTTCTCCTCCTCCCACCACCTCACAGATTCTCTAAATTCTTTCAGAAACTAGTTCAGGTGCTCTCTCTAGTAGGAAGCTGTTCTTGACCCTCCTAATGTTCCTCCCAAGCAGCAGAGATTCCCCTTCTGATTTTGTTTCTATATGATGTTGAATATACTTCATGTGTATTAGTATTCATGTGCCTCCAATAGAATGTGAGCTGCTTGAGAGCAGGGACAGCTTTACTCTGGTCTTTGTGTTTCCAGTCCCTGGTAAGTGTCTTAGACATAGTAGTTGCTTAATAAAGTTTTTTTAAAGAATTATCATTCTAATAACTTCCACTACATTTATTCTTTATAGGTAACAGATTTCTTTGGGTTGATGTTCTTGCCATGTATTCATTATTTTTTATTCTCTGTCAGAACCAAAGATTTGGGGAATGCATAGCTTTGAGACATAGCATTTATGGGTATTACCTACCAAACAGAAGGAAATCAAGTTTTGAGATTGTCTAATAGTCACCAATAGAGGATAATCAGCCTAAATGTATATGTATATATGCCCATGAAACCCCCTTACTCTGTTTCTTAACCATATTTTGCCAGATAAATATATGCAAACAGAGAATTTGGGAAATGAATAATAAAGTCCAACTTGCAAAATTGAATTCCATGAATAATCATTGGACTTTTGAGGTGCATGTATGTCTCTGAGGAGGATGGAGAGGTAGAAGGCAGAGAGGGGGAGAAAGAGAAAGTGTGTGTGCAAGTGTGTGTGTGAGAGAGAGACAGAGAGGGAGAGACAGAGATAGAGAGAGAGACAGAGAGAGAGAGACAGAGAGAGAGACAGAGAGAGAGAAGGAGGGAGTGAAAGAGAGGGAGGAAGGGAGGGAAGAAGGGAAAGAGAGGGAGGGAGGGAAGGAGGGAGGGAGAGAGAAACTTTATTTACGCACTGTAATTCAACTTCAAGATATGTTCAAAACAGTCACCTGTGTACCATGTAATCTCCCATTGTTGAATCAAATTGCAATTTCATTTCCTTTTTTACTAAAAGAAAAAAAAACAGTTGCATAGATTGAAAATTGATCCTGTACTTCAGAGCTTATGAAGTAAAATATCTTTTTTTAAAAAAGTTCTATCAATTGAGTTTCTGCTTTTACATTTTCTTTGTAGCAAAAGATCCTTGGGAGGGGTGAGGTACATAGAGGTACACAGTAAAAATTGACATTTTTAAGCATTTCAGAGTTCTAGTGGTAGAAAAGACCTTTAAGGTAATCTCAACTTTATTTACAAATGGAGATACTGAGACTCAGAACAGAGCAGTGACTTGTCAGGCTCACAGATCACATCCTCATTGAGATATTAACTCAATCTCTTATGCCTCGAGTTCCAGGCTCTTTAGCCAGAATGATGCTTCCTTAGTTGACTTATACTCAAGAGGTTAGAGAAGCTTTTGTTGTTTCATTTTATCCTTACCAAATGCATCAGCAAGCACCCTACCACACCCAGGGTGGCTGTTGGCACAGGTTCTTAGATCTCCTTTTTTAAAGGAAAACAACTCAAAATGGGTTAACAATCTTACTTTAATCAATCAAACATATATCATTTACCTAGTTCAGGGGAAAAAGTCAGCACCCTGAACTTCAGATGATAAAAGCAGAAGTTACAAGCAGACAAAGAAACAGATCAGCAGACAAGGCTTCCAACCATCTGACCATCACATCCATACCTAGTCAGTTACCAGAGAGGGAAGCACTAACATCTGGGTTTTTGAAAGCTGGGGGGCTCAATGGCTTCTCAGAGTCTCATATGGCAAAATCACACAACTCTTTCCAAAGTGAGCCCTAAAGCAAAACCTCACAACAGCAGTATATGTAGCCTTCTCCTACATCAGAAACTGTCACAGCCCTCTTGACCACTGCCCAATAACAAAGTAATAAGGTGTGGGCATTGCTGAAGAACAAGCCTCCCACCACAGGCTCCATGAGACCACATTCAGCCTATTCCTGGGGAGTATACTTTCAAATCATGGAAGGTTCTCAGAGCCACTTAAGCCTATCAAAGGGCCTAGGGGCATGGAAGATCTTCAGATGCCCATAGCACCAGAGAGAATTCCATATGACACCATCTAATCAATGCCAGGCATTTAAGAGACATCTGCTCAGTTTCCTCAACATTGACTAAAGATGACACAATCAATTGGATTGTTTGCATGTAAAAAGCTAAGTCTATGACCTTGCACTGCTTCTACAGCACCATGTCATGACCACCTTAACTCCATGACCAATGTCTGTGCTGCAAAGAAATAGATAACAGTGATATTGCATCTAGGGAAAAAAATAACTCCTCAGCCTGGCTTACCACAGTCTAACCTTCCACATTAAGTTCCCATTTATCTACCCTCAAGTCCCCTTTGCTTGAGCCAAACTGGTCTTACTACTTGCTACTCTGCAGCCATGGCCAGGCCAGGCCCCAGGGTGGCCAGGAGGTGCTGAGCCTCCCAATCCTCAGCTTCAGGCTACTTCAGACAAGATCTAAAGCACTTGCCTGAAGAGATCTTAAAATCCTGCAAACCAGGGCCAGAGATGGTTAGTGAAAGTGAAACTTTGAAAATTAATTTGGGGGAAGAAAAGCAGTTCGGCCAGTGAGCCGTGGGGGAAGGAAACAGTGGGGGAAGGGAACTGCTGGAACCGGTAGCGGCTCCCACCAGGCTGCTTCAGAGCCCCTGGCCTGCTGACTCCGCAGAGGGGCTGAATCGATTGCTCTGGGCCAACTGCTCTTGTGTTCAGTGGCCTGGATCCGGATCATGATCTTGGGTGGTAGTCCAGGGGTGCACTTTCAGCAAGCCAAAGCTGGGGGAACTTGCAACACCCCCTTAATAGATCCAGCACCTGGGAAAACCCCAGCGATTTGGAACAGAGCTTTCCTCCCTGGAAGAAGAGTTTCACAGAGCTAAAAAAAAAAAAAACCCATTAATTGACGGGCCGACAAGAGGAAAAGGAAGCAAAATGAGAACAGCAATAAAACTCTGGAATCCTTTTTTGTGGACAAAAAGGATCAAAGCATAGAACAGGAGGAAGACAGCCCAGAACTCAAAACTCCCACACCAAATGCTTCCAAGACACTTGAAGAATGCCTAGAATCAATAGATCAACTGAAAAAGGACTTTGAAAACCAAATAAGAGAAGTGGAGGAAAAATTGGGAAGAGAAATGAGAATGAGGCGAGAAACTCATGAAAAGAGAGTCAACAACCTGACAGAAGAAAACAATACTTTAAAGAAAAGATTAACTCAAATGGCAAAAGAGGCCCAGAAAGCCAATGAGGAGGAGAATGCCTTAAAAAGTCCAATTTCCCAGATGGAAAAAGAATCTCAAAAGCATTCAGATGAGAATAATTCCTTCAGAATTAGAGTGGAGCAAGTAGAACCTAATGACTTTATGAGAAACCAAGATACTATTAAACAGTTACAAAGAAATGAAAAAAGAGAAAGCAATGTGAAATATTTCCTTGAAAAAACCAATGACCTGGAAAATATATCCAGGAGAGATAATTTGAAAATTATTGGTCTACTTGAAAGCCATGACCAAAAAAAGAAGTTGGAAAGCATCCTTCAAGAAATCCTCAAAGAAAATTGCCCTGATGTTTTATAATCAGAGGGCAAAATAGAACTTGAACGAATTCACCATTAACCTCTTCAAAAAGATACCCAAAAGAAAACTCCTAGAAAAGTTATTCCCAGGTTCCAGAATACCCAGTTAAAGGAGAAAATATTACAGGATTCCAAGAGAAAACCATTTGAATACTGCGGAAGCACTCTCAGGATAACCCAGGATCTGGCAGCTTCTACACCGAGGGATCGCAGGACCTGGAATATGATATTTCAAAGATTAAGGGAGCTGG
>CM053598.1:13172654-13183478 GCA_028646575.1 Pseudocheirus occidentalis | reverse complement strand
ACTGAGGGATCGAAGGGCCTGGAATATGATATTCCAGAGAGCAAGAGAGTTGGGATTAAAACCAAGAGTCACCTACCCAGCAAAACTGAATATAATGTTCCAGGGGAAAATATGGTCATTTAGTGAGGTAGAGGACTTTCAAGCATTCTTGATGAAAAAACCATAACTGTACAGAAAATTTGCCATTCAAACACAAGAAGCATAAGAAGGTAAACACTGGAAAGAAATCATAAGGAACTTATAAAAGTTGAACTATTTACATGACAACATGGAAAAACAATAATTGTGACTTTTGAATCTTTTCTTAGTATGAAGGATAGGTGAAGGGAATACAAATGTATAAATATGTATACCTACGCATATGTCTATATAGAAGGGTATATATGTGTATGAATATATATCTGAGCATGGGCATATATGTGTACATAGAGGGTATCCATGAAGTCTGGACCCATAGGAAATCTCATTAACTATGTGTATTTTCAAGAAACGAAATACATGAAGATTTCAACAACATTTTATTTAATTAGCATCAATTTTAACCATGAAAATTTCATGTAAAATGAAAGCTTTCATTAGCTACTGGGTAACTATTTTTCATATTAATGATATTAACTTAATATAATTTAATTCATGAGATTTCCTATGTGTCTCTTATGTTTTCTAATGTAATCTCATTTATGCTAATTAAATAAAATGTTGAAAATTTCATTCCTTTAATTTCTTGAAAATATGCATGGTTAGTGAGATTTCCAATGTGTCCAGACTTTAGAAACACCCTATATTCCTAATTTTTAAAAATACCAAATGCTAAAACTGCATGTATTTCCAATTACACTGTGAGGTCCTTGAGAACAGGGCTTTTTTTTTCTTCTGTCCTTTCTTCACATCATTAGTCCTCATCATGGTGCCCAGCACTTAGTAGGACCTCTATAAGTGCCTATTGACTTCCCTTGACTTGATGTTTTCCTGAACAATGTGGTACAATGGGAAGGGCCCCGGCTTTTTCCTCAGGAAATCTAGATCCAAATTCTTGCTGTGTTGCATCATGTCATTTTATCACTGCCCTCATTTTCGTCATTGCCTTAAAAGACCTTTTATGTCCCTTTCAGGTGTAAATCTATGACCCAAATCCCAATTTGACACAATCTTCTGTTGTTGCTTTTTTTTTCTTTATAGGAACAACTATTGCCAGGCTTTAGGTATTCATTTATCTATGCCATTTAGGTCATATTGTGAAACCAGGACAAATACATATATCATCACGTTTGAAAGGATCTAAAATTCACAAAAGAAGATGACCAGATTGTATGCACAGATAAAAGGGTGTGGTATTTATTACCCAAGGGCTAGTGTGAGAAATAACAAAATAATTGTCATTTTATCAAAATATAGGTAGTGATGCTTTCATAATCTATATCGGGGTGGGCATGGATAAAATAGGTGCTGCTCACTTTATAAGAGGTATCCTATTTCTCCAAAGAGAGCTCTTTGTAAAAAGCCTTGTATATATAAGTATTGCTTATAGTACTTCAGGATTCTGTTGTTTTTGTACACTGGCTCTAATCAAGATCCTTCTATAATTCTGCAAAGGGTGGTGGTTTTGATGTATTTCTCTGGCTGAAAAAAGCTTCCCCCTCCAAGTAACCTGGTGACAGGCCACTCTAAGCATATCTAGGATGAGCTGCAATCTCTGTCCTTGTAGAGTAGATTTAGACATAGAAAGAGCCTTAAAATCCATCTAATACAAGCCTCTCATGTTGCAGCTAGGGAAACTGAGACCTAAAGAGATTAAGTGATAAATAAATGGAAGAATCAGAATCAGAACCAGGGTGTTCTTCCTCTAAATCCAACAGATGATGACTGTAGGACTGGGAAGGCACATACTTTTTTTACCTGAACAATCATATTTTCTTCTATTGTTGCTTTCTACTTCTTCAAATGATTTATAATCAGTTTTGTGACAATTTTAAAAATGGCAACTAGATTCTAAGTACAAATGGACTATACAATTTGGTGATATCTACTCATGTACTGAAAAACAAGAGTTAATTAAATTGGGGATCCACATGATAGAGTTTGACCAGAATGGACCTCAGACTTGGACTCTATGGATTTCATTGCTCCAGGACTGATCTTTCCAGCTTCTTGGGTACTGTCTGAGCTTATGTTCTATCTGCAAAGCATTTCTGAACTCAAGAGTCACTTCCATGTCACAGTGAGACATCTGAAGGAGGTTCGCATATAGGAAATTGCTTTATTAGATCTAAAATGAGTGGATAATAATTTTTTAAAAAGAAAAAATTTTAAAAGGAAAAAAACAAATAAAAATGATTGCCTAATGTAGATAAGCATTGTAAGGGATCATGAATAGTGTGAGTATCCATATTCCCCACCTGACTCCCATGCTTTATAAGATCCTTGAGGGTAGGGACTTTGTATCCCCAATGTTTACTAAAGCGTCTGACACACAATAGCTGCTTAAAGATTTATTGATTCATTGATTTTAATGTAAATGAGCTCATAACTAATTTATGAAACAACTTTTCATGTAAATGTAGCACAATCATTTAATGAATAAAGAAGACTACCGTGTGTGTCTCTGTATGTGTGTGTACACACGCATGCCTAATCATGATATTACTGACAGGTCAAAGTGCAACCTAGTAAATACCACACATCCATTTAGCCAATAACATCCAACAGCTTAAATCCAGGGTATATACTTGAGGTGCCAGAGACTATACTGAACCCACCTGAGTGGTACTGTTGGCCAAGAATACCATTTGGTATGCTTCCAATCATATTACATGAGTAGCTGCCTACTTTGATTACACACAGTCCTGATAATGGCTCAATATTTCAGGCTCAGTACAAAGAAGGAATTTTGAGGTCTTATTCTTTTTTTATTATTTCTTTTCAGCTAACACCAGTAGGAACCACCATATTCACAGGGTTTTCTGGAGATAATGGAGCCACAGATATAGATGATGGCCCCAATGGACAAATTGAATATGTCATCCAGTACAACCCAGATGATCCGGTAAGTATCTGATTTCAAGAGACAGTCAATTAACTCTGATGAATCAAGACCAAGCTTGCTATTTTTTTTTAGCTAGATACCTGAGTTCAATGGAACAATGAGTTCCAAGTGAAGAATTTCCTCCACCAATGCAGATTACATTCTTCTATGTAGGGTATAGTCTTAGAAAGTTGATAAGGAGCACTGAAAAATCAAATTATTTGTCCTAAATCAGACAGCCAGTATACATTGGAGAAGGTGCTTGAACCCCACCTCCAGTACTCTAACATTCTATCCATTATGCAATGCTGTGTTCTAATTATAGTCTACTCTCTCATAATGATTTTCTAATCCATTGCTTGTGATTAATTTTACTGTTATTTTTTTATTCTAATGTGATTTAGTTACAATTATGATTTGACCAAAAAATTTCCACTTTTTCCTTTGTATAGAGCTTCAGGATTTTAAATGAGGTTTATTTTGTATGTCTTGTGATTAAAGCTATATATTTCTAAGAAAAACATAACAGTAATAACTAGTATTTAAGTAGTGCTTTATGGTTTGTCCTATTATGTAAGAATTTCATCTCATTTTATCCTTACAGCAACCCTGTGAGATTGGTGCTATCATTACCCTCATTTCAAAGATGAAGTAACTGAGGCTGACTATATTTAAGTTGACTTAACTAGCTCCTCCTACCTTTAAATTCAGAACTCCCTCTCCATCATGCCTTAAGATATCAGCATTCTGGGGCAGCTAGTCCATGCGATAAATAAAGCACAGACCCGGGAGTCAGGAGGACCTGAGTTCAAATCTGGCCTCAGACACTAAAAAAACAAAACAAAACACTTACTAGCCATGTGACCTGGCTTAACCCCACTTGCCCTGCCTTCTTCCCACACACACAGAGAGAGAGAGAGAGAGAGAGAGAGAGAGAGAGAGAGAGAGAGAAGACATCAAGACATCAGCATTCTGGTCATGGATAAGAGGATGTAAACTCCCAACATAGTTTTTAGAGCTTTAGCCTTGTGAAAACTGGCACAGTCATTGCTGAATTCTGAGGTCTTTCTTTCTCCTGCATCCTTTGCTCTAAACCAAACTGTCTCCCTTTGACTACCATCCCTGTAGATGGCAGTAAAACAATCCAAATTGAAGGAGAGAAAAATCTAGTTTAGTAAGTCAGAAGTATTGTGGAATAAATCAGCCCCTCTGGACATGGTTTGTACTCAATGAGTCAAAATCATAACATTGTACTAGTGGATTTTTAGTGGAAAAGGGAGATGCTAATAGCAGATACACTTTCAAATGGAAGGCTATACCTCAACCTTTCTCTCAATTTAGGGTAATATGTACAGCTTTAATATTGTTACTATAAGTTATAGGATCAGAAAGCTTGGAAAATCAGGTAAATTTTTATGGGGTAAGGAAAGATGGATATGACTGAAAGCATCAGTAGGCAGATCATATGTTGAGAGATAACCAGTGAATTCAACTTGAAACTATTTAATGTTAATAACATAATGTAATATAATATAACATATACTATGACATAATATATGACATAATATAACATGACATGATATGGCATGGTATGATATGATCTAGTACAATTAATATAATATAATAAAATGTAATATAATGGGATATCACATCCTGGAGAGAGACCAAGGCTTAACACAGTGCTTGGAACACAGTAAGAACTGAGTAAAAGTTTGTTGTCTACCTGTCTGCCCCCAAGCCATTAGTTATTCTACACACATGGGAAATGTAAAGAAAAATCAAAGTATGGGTGGATTAAATTCTCCAGTAGGATGGAAGGTGCTGGAAAGGAGGGGTGGCACCAATTTCATTTTTGTTTCCTCAGTACTTATCACAATGGCTGGTACATAAAGGTATTTAACAATTTTTACTGAATTAAATTGAATTGTATTGAACTGCAATTAATTGAACTCAATTACTGATCATAGAACCATCACTGATATGTCAGTGACAGGGAAAAAATCTCTCAAAAACGTTACCAAATCACATCAAAATAGCGTGTTTTTTTTAAATTTCCCACCCCAGGCTATTCTGTTAAATCCCATTAATATGGCCATCTCAGGTCCTCAGAGGGCGGATGGCTAGTGTTGCACTGAGATTTCTAATAGAACCTGAAATGTTAAGCAAAGCTGATAGTGCTTTCACACCCACATACACATTTATGTGTTCCTCGTTGCCAATCAACCAGATGATGTCAGTTAGGTTTTTTTTAATAGATTTTGCAATAACATAGTAAAAGTGGTTGCTGCCCGCCCCCTCCCAACAACACCACCAACAACAACAAATAGAGCATACACTCCATACACTAGGAGTGCCCTCTCTCCCATTACACATTACGGGGAGAGTAAGTTCAAACGTTAGATACAAAGCTGTCAGAACATACATGTAGGGAACAAGGGGGCAACTAACAGCTCCTTCAGGGGAATCTTCTTACCCTTTTATATACAGTTCTCCCTTCCACATTATCACTTTCCTCTTTGCAGGATTGTATATAACAGGTTGGCATAAAAAATTAAGTGACAGTTTGGGGGAAGTTGCAGATGACACGTAAAGGCCCACAGATGACAAAAAAAGTTTAGACACTCAGAAATGCATAAAATATATGTATAGTCTTATATAATAGCAACATATTTTATCTTTCAATATGATAATAATTCAGACTTCTTCTGTGCTTTGGAGAAATGGCCAAAAAATTTATATCGATTTTCCAGTTCAGAGAGGCATCATATCCTTAACCCCCAAGATGTGGAAGGGATAACTGTAGTATCCTAATGAAGTACCCCTTAGGTGTAACTTTCTGCTAGATTTCAGAAGTCAGTGCCTTTACAGAGTCTGAGGTTCATGCTTCTCTCTACACCAGTCTCATGTCCCCTGAAATGGCCCTTCCCCAAGTATCTCCTTGTCCCATCCCTAGTGTGTCCCTAATTCCCTAATAGAAGCTTTCACCACCAGCCCTGCTCCAGAGAAACTGCTATTGATATACATGGAACCTCCAGATCCAACTTGGTTCTAGTTAATTCTAACTCTGGAAATAACTAAAATGGGAGAATAACACAAAGAGACTGTCAGACATTCCTTTGGCTCTTCTATAGGAGGCAATTCTGCCTCATGGGATGGGACAAAAGTATGGAGAGTGGAGGGGGAAATCTAAAGGGATGACCCCTGAAGGCCTAAGTAGTGGAAGGGAGAGAGATGAAAGCCTTCTATGGGACCAGCAACCCACAGCTCAGTAGAATTGTTTCTAATGGACCAGAATAGGTAAAATATAAGTCTTTTTGCTTAGGATTTAGGACTCTTTGTGACTCTGGAATTGAAGACACAGCAGAAGGACCAATTCTCATTCTTCAGTAGAAGTGATCTCCAAAGGCCTCTACAGGATGGCATCAAGTAATGCCTGGTGTTTTTCCTTGTCATTGGAGGATGTTCTTGGAACTCACCAATTAGTTTGAGTGAAAATGTGCGGCTGTTCTGTAACACATGGGGGTGATTGTTTATTCTTAACCACCCTGCTACTTCTCATGTTCTAACCACCTCTTCACCTCCACCACTAACAAAGAAGAAAGGACACATATATTCAAGGATAGATAACCTCTCCTCTCAGATACAATTCTGCATCAAGAATGGGTTGGATTAGGGGGCCCTTGTGGTTCCTACCTATTCTGACATTCTGCAATTCTCATTCTGTGACATTCTGATTTTTTTAAACAGATTTCCAGATGGCTTTGTGTTCAAGCACATATTCTGTTCAGTACTTGGTAAAGCAGCAACAGAATATGGATGTCACTTTGTGAAAATGTTTTCTCTGTGTAGCCAATCCCATGGTTGTTCACAATCCTTTGGGGTTGCTGTAAGGAAGATTAGTGAAAATCAATAGGAAGGCAATGACAATCTCAATTTTGGTTGCAGGACAGCCACCACCACAAGTTAACAACTTTCTGTTGAAGACACATGTGGTAAGCAGGCGCTATATTCCAGGCAGTATGCTACACCCCAAATCCCCAAATGAAGCAATCTCTGTTTATATTCTACTGAACTATGATCATCACTGCCAGCAGGGACCAAAATGCAGGAATTTCAGGTGCATCCCTTTGATTTAAACAGAAGCCTACTTGAAGTACAGAAGAGACTGTCAGAAATGTCCTCCTCACAAATCACCTGAGCTTTAGTACTATTCCCTGAGGTCCAAGCATCCCAATTAGCTTGGTGATACAAAGGACAGGATTCTGGTCTTGGAGCCAAGAAGCTGTTGTTGTCATTACTCAGTCATGTCTAATTCTTCATGAGTCCAGTCGGCAAAGTTATAAGAATGGATTGTCATTTCCTTCTTCAGCTCATTTTACAGATGAAGAAACTGAAGTAAGCAAGGTTACAGAACTTGCTCAGGGTCATACAGCGACAAAGTAGAGGAGACTGAATTTGAATTCAGGTCTTCCTAAGTTGAGCCTTGGTGTTGTATCTACTGTGCCACCTACCTGTCAGGAAAACTTGAGTTCAAATCCAGCCTCAGACACTTACTTACTAGCTATATGACCCTGGGCAAGACACTTAGCCCTGTTTGCCTCAGTTTCCTGGGATCACAGAGTCATAGTCAGACACAATGGCAAGAACTGAACAAAAATGAATGAAAACTTGATTTAACCCACTCTCATTTCCTCACCACTGCTCAACCTCATTGTTTAATGTTTCTGCAACTCTAGTCTACCCTACACATAGCTACCAAAATGAATACCAGACCAGCCACTCGATCAACTCCAATATTTCTCTATTACTTACAAGCTCAAAACTAAAGTCTTCTTTTTAGCTTTTAAATCCCTACAAAGCCTGGCCCCAATCCATTTTTTTTCTCAGGCTTATTGAACATCATTCAACCTCCTGTGCTCTGAGAGCCTGCCACACTGCCTTTCTCTCAGTTTCTTCCACACAACACTTCCAATCGCTTCCCTTTGCAACAACCTTCCCTTGGCCCAATATGCTTCCCTTCCTACCTTGGCCTCCCAGGCTCCCTCTTCTCCCCTTAAGATCCAGCTCCAGTAACACATTCTACCTGATTCCCTGCTCCCTGCCCTGCTTCCAAGTGTCAGATTTAAGTGCTCTATGTTTATGTTATACACACTTAGAAATTGTGTCCCCAAAGCCACAGAACAGTTGGAAGCATTAATGACATAGAGCCAATAACATCAGAGTCCAAGTTCACTGCAAGAAATAATCATTTCACTAATTGTACTTATACCCTCAGTGTTTGATGCACAGTAGACCTTTAATAAATACTTGTTGATTGATAGATTGGCTCCATGTAGGCCTCCTCTAGGTCCCTAGGACAGTCTAAATATCTTGCCCTATTGTTCCCCTTTTTCCTACTTCCCATAACTTGCTGTTTCTCTGAGAATCGCTGTTAAATTGATATTAGGAAGCAATCCCTTCCTGAATCCCACTCAGATGGATGGAGATAGAATCTCTCTACTAAGATGTAGGGTCCTTGATAAAACAGACTTTTACTTTATACTTATATACCCAATGCCTAGAATCTGTAAAGAGGGTGCAGACCAACATTGGTACAAGGATTTTCTTCAACTGGGAGTGACTGATACTAATGAAATCACTGATCCCTTTCTTATACAGAAAAGGCAGCTGGGTGGTGGAAAGAATAGAGTAGCAGACCTGAAGTCAGGAAGAATCTTCCAGAGCTCAAATTTGACTTCAGAGATGAGCTTTGTGACTCTAACTCACTTAACCCTGTTTGCCTCAGTTCCCTCATCTATAAAATGAGCTGGAGAAGGAAATGACAAACCACTCCAGTCTCTTTGCCAAGAAAACCCCCACTGGCATCATGAAGAGTCAGACATGGCTGAAAAAACAAAAAAACCAAACCAAAACTAAAGTAAATGACTAGTTCCCAAGATGCATGTGCTTTCTATGTCATTCTTGAAAGGTAACCCAGAAATTTTAGACTTGACTTTCCCAATGAGAAATGAGAGGCGAGGACTAGCTGGCCCAGGAAACTGGGAAAGCAGTGACATTCACAGACCTCAGTCTCATCACATCAGAACTAGACAAGTAAGAACAAGCTGTGACATTTAGTTGCTCTGGGCAGAAACTGCTACCACGTCAATGTTGGCGGCTGAAACCTTATAGAGCCAGAAATTAGAAATATGTTTGTAGGAAATATACTAATATTTCTTCAGTCTTTGCCTTACATCAGAGCTAATAAGGTAGATTTAAATATCTTAAATCCTACCTTATCTCATCAAGATAAAAAAAAGAAAATTAGTATTTTCTTTGTTTAATTCAACTGAAGAAAAGAAGGCTACCCCTCTACAACTTAATGCATCACAGTTAAGGAAGCCCAACACCTTGGGAAACCCAACTATCAGAAGAACATGTGAAAAGACTGTAACATGAAAATCCTCTATCAAAGTTCTAGCAGAAGATAATATTCATTTTAATCCCATTCCCCAACCATTTATTAAGTATTCCTTTTGTGCCAGGATCTGTGCTGGCCATGAGAAATGACAAGTGAAGCCATTGTTAATGAATATAAGTTGAGTCTTCTATTCACAAGGGATCAGACTTTGAAGAAATAAGCAAAATTCCAAAATAAAGATGGAAGCATGGTTGAGTGGTTTGGGTTTCCGAATTAAAAGTCTTATATTAAAATTGCAATTAAAAAGTGGTAAATGAGAAGGGAAGGAGATTTAAAAAAATGTTTTTGATGTTAAATAGAACTACACCAGGAGCCTAGAGTCTCAAGGAGTCTAAGATGAGATTATATGCTCCTAGTATGACCCCATACTCTTAGCTGCTGTATAACTGGACAAGTTACTCAATAGCACCAAGCCTCAGTTATCTCACCTGGGAAATGGGAATATTACTAGAATTTGACTTGTCCAGTCATTGTGAAGATGAAACAAAAGTATATAATAAAAGCATTTTGTACCCATTGAAGCTCTCTAAATTAAATGATCTAAGTTAGATCATTAGTGGCGTTACCTGTTGTTATTATGTACTAAAGTATTACAAACAATGCAGATCCAAGCAATTCCATCATTGTAGGAACCCAGAGGCCTTCATGTCTGCATGATTAGGGTGATCTAGTGTATTCTAGATAACTAGCGTGTTCTAGATAATCCATAATGCATCTGGACTTTCTACTAGTATTTTGGTAATTACTGGCTTATGCCATTTATAGCCAGGATTCTTATTATGATTACATAGACACCAAAGGCCCCAGTCCCTTCAAAAATAGAGATTTCAAATAGTCAATGAACTTGGGAAAGGAGGAAAACATCTTTCACTAACCCCCAGCTGAGATGTGGCATCACTAAATATTTGAGAACATTAGGCAAGTGTCCAAGGGCATCCCCAACTGCCAAGGGGCCATCCAAGGTTAAGAACCTCTATTTTTAGTGGTAGAGCTTCTAAATTCTATTTTACCTGTAAATCTTATTTTACTCTTCTGTTTTTAACCCTGTTACCAAACAGCTTAGATCATCAGAAACCAAAGAAACAGGCAGAAATTCCATATAGTTAGGTAGAGTGATTTGAAAGGCAGAGGGAGAGCTCAGACCTCTGAGGGTATTAAGAAATGTGATGAAAAGGTTTTGTTTCTGGCTGTTGTTTAATCCTTCACTCATTTCTGACTTTTCTGGATGCCAGTGGACACTCCTGTACACACCAGTCCAGTTTGTGGGGTTTTATTGGCAAAGATACTGGTATGGTTTCCCATTTCCTTCTCCAGTGGATTAAAGCAACAGAGGTTAAGTGAC
>CM053598.1:13154554-13172554 GCA_028646575.1 Pseudocheirus occidentalis | reverse complement strand
AAGGAAAGGAAAGGAAAGGAAAGGAAAGGAAAGGAAAGGAAAGGAAAGGAAAGGAAAGGAAAGGAAAGGAAAGAAGAAAGGAAAGAAGAAAGGAAAGAAGAAAGGAAAAGAGGAGGGAGAAGAGGCAGAGTCACGATGGTGACACAGAAGCAAGAGAACTCTTTGCACTTCCCCCATAACCACCTCAAATACCTATAAAATATGACTCTAAACAAATTTTAGAGCTACAGAACCCACAAAATCACAGAACAACAGAGCTCCCACTGAAGGCAGCCTGGCAGGTGGAACAAGAAGAATTCATTGCAGCATGCTGGGAGCTGAGACTAGCCAGGCCTGAAACTGAAACTGTAGCCCCAGGGCATCCAGGCTGGAGCACAAGGGAGAGTGGATCACCAGTAGCTGTGGCAGTTTACAGAATTATCAACCCATAAGAAATAAGAAAAAAGTGAAAGGTCAGTTGAACTCAGCTAAATTTGGGGAAAAGGAGTGGGTTCAGCCCACTGCCCCCAGGGCAAGAAGCAGGGAGGCAGCCCTGCAGCTGCCTCCATGTGGCTGCTTTGGAGCTCCCAGCCTGCAGATTGCAGGGGGGCCAAGAAATCACCCAGAGGCTAAGTGCTCTTTCCTTAACTCTCCTGGATCAGAATCCTGGTCTTTGGTGGTGGTCCTGAGGTGCATGATCAGTGAACCAAAGCTAGTGGGGGCTGCAGAGATGGCAGCCCCCTAATAGCTCTGGCATGTATGAACACCCCAGCAATTTGGGACAAAGCTCTCCCCTCTGAAAGCAGAGTTCTACTGAGCCCAAAAGTCAAGTAGACTTTTGGCAATATTAGCAGGAAAAGGAAGTAAAGCAAGAACAGTCATCCAACTTTAGATTCCTTTTTTGGGGACAAAAAGGATCAAAGCATGGAATGGGAGGAAGATAGCACCATCAGAACTCCTGGACCAAAAGCTTTCAAGAAAAATGTACACTGGTTACAGGCCAAAGAGGAACTTAAGAAGGATTTTGAAAACCAAATAAGAGAAGTAGAGGAAAAATTGAGAAGAGAAATGAGAATGACGCGAGAAAATAATGAAAAGAGAGTCAACAACCTGATTGAAGAAAATAACACCTTAAAAATAGATTAGATCAAATGGCAAAAGATGCCAAAAAGCCAATGAGTAGAAGAATGCCTTCAAAAGTCAAATTTTCCAGATGGAAAAAGAATCTCAAAGGCTTTCTGAAGAGCATAATTCCTTCAGAACCAGAGTAGAGCAAATGGAAGCAAATAACTTTATGAGAAATCAAAATAGATCCAGGAGAGACAATTTTAAAATTATTGGACTACCTGAAAATCATAATCAAAAAGAGAACCTAGAAATCATCTTTCAAGAAATTCTCAAGGAAAATTGCCCCAATATTTTAAAACCAGAGGGCAAAAAAGAACTTGAAAGAATTCCCTGATATCCTCTTGAAAAAGATCCCAAAAAGAAAACTCCTAGGAATATTATAGTCAGGTTCCAGAGTTCCCTGATCAAGGAGAAAATATTACAAGCTGCCAAGAAGAAAAATTTGAATACTGTGGAAACATAATCAGGATAACCCAGGATTTAGAAGCTTCTACACTGAGGGAACGAAGGGCCGGGAAAATGATATTTCAAAGATCAAGGGAGCTGGGATTAAAACTAAGAATCGCCTACCCAACAAAATTGAGTATAATGTTCCAGGGGAAAATATGGTCATTCAGTGAGGTGGAGGACTTTCAAGCATTCTTGCTGAAGAAACCAGAACTGAATAGAAAATTTGACATTCAAATACAAGAAGCATGAGAAGGTAAACATGGGAAAGAAAGCATAAGAACTTACCAAAGTTGAACTATGTACATGCCAACATGGAAAAACAATAATAGTAATTTATGAAACTTTTCACAGTATGAGGATAGGTGAAGGGAATATAAATGTATATATGTATAATACACATGTCTATATAGGAGGGTATATATGTATATGAATATATATGTGAGTGTGTTTATATATGTGTACATAGAGGGCACAGGATCAACTGAATAGGAAGGGATGATATTTTAAAAGGTGAAATTGAGAGGTAGAAGAGGAATAGAATGACAGGAGACAGGGAAAGACAAAATGGGGTTAATTATCTCATATAGAAGAGGCAAGGGATAACTGTTACAATGGAGGGGAAGAACAGGTAGGCAAAAAGGAATGGGTCGACCTTACTCTCATTGAATTTGGCTTAGGGAAGGAATGCCATACACTCTAAATTGGGTATCTTGCCTGCAGGAGAGGAGGGGTGAAGGGGATTAGAGGGGAGAGATTGGAGGGGAAGACAGGTTGGGGGGTAGGGCTGTTAGAAGCATACATTTCTGTAAAAGGACAGGTACAAAGTAGAGAATGGAACAAGTGGGGAGTGGGATAGGAAGGAGAGAAATGTAGTTAGTCTTTCACAATATGTCCATTGTGGAAATGTTTTGCATAACTATACATGTACAGCCTGTATTGAATTGTTTGTCTTTCTAGTGGGGAAGGGAGGTGTGAAAAGGAAGGGAAAGAATCTAGAATTTGAAGTTCTATAATCAAATGTTAAAAATACACACACACATATACATATATATGTATATATAATATATATATATTTAAAAAAAGAATAAAAGACATACATAAAATGTAAAATGAAAAAAGAAAAGAGGAGGGAGGGGGGAATGAAGGAAGGAAAGGAAGGTCAGGAGAAAGACAAAGAGGATACATACTATATGTGGGGTATGGCCCCAGCAAAGGTACAAAGGGAAGAGATAAAATTCTGGGGCAGGGAATGAAGATAGGCTATTTTTGAATATTCCCTTTTTTAAAGAAAATCCATTTTGGGGCCTAAAGAAAGTTACATTCCTACTCTACTCACCAACCACACATTTCAATCCTTGTCATTCTTGTAAGGACTGGCCTGGAAGCTGTTCAGCATTTTCTATGGGGTAATGTAATGGAATGTGGCAGAAGCTGCTGACATGTCCCTTGAAGCTGCTGAGGCTTACTAAGCATGGAGCATCTGATTTTCCTTAACTTCTCCTGCCACTCAGGAAACTGTTGAGAAAGGAATACTGAGTGACAGGCCTGGGCAGCTGATTTTTGGGAGGCCTTAGGAAAAAAGGCTCTGACACAATTTGTCAGCTTCTCCCGATCAGCTTCTAGTTCTTTTCTCATACATCCAAATCCCCCAAGTTCTAGAAGAATTAGAAACAAGCAGTGTCATTGCCTCGGTGAACATGGGTTATTATCCTGAATGGGCAAAAACATAATGAAATGTTACTAATCAAAAGCATTTTACCGTTGTTTGTTTGATTTGATTTGTTTTACGTAAAACATACACCACATTTTAAACATTATTTTTTAGAAAAATCATATCAAGTCAATAATAACTTGTCTACCCTAGACGGTTGCTATTAATGGAAATCCTGGTGATTCCAGGACTATGGGCAAGGAGACTATAATGGGGATTCCATTAATTATGAAAAACAAAAACAAACAAACAACAACAAAAAACCCTTTGTTTTCCAAGTCTACTTTATCAATGTATCAGCTTTATGACCTCAGGCCATTCATTTCCACTACTTAGATTAGGGTTAGTGGATAAAAGTGTTTCACTTCTACTGAGGAATGCTTGGGCAGCTAGGTGGCACAGTGGATAGAGTGCCCAGTCCATGGTCAGGAAGACTTGTGTTTAAAGGTAGCCTCAGGCACTGTCTATGTGGCCCTGGGAAAGTGACTTAACCCTATTTGCCTCAGTTTCCTCATCTATGAAATGAGCTGAAGGAAATGGCAAGATACTCCAGTATCTTTGCCAAGAAAATCCCAAAGGGGATCAAGAAAAGTCAGCCATACCTGAAATGATTGAAGAACCGCATAATGAAGGCTTATGTTCCAGCCTTACCACAGACACTTATCTCTGTGAAACTCTCTCAGCCTCTGTTTTCTCATCTGTAAATGGGGATAGTAACAGTAATTACCTCCAAAGACTGATGTGAGAATCAAATCAATGTATGTGAAGTGCCTTGGGCATACGAAGCTGCTGGATGTGTGTGAGGTCTGATGGTAAGGTCAGGCTTAACCCTTGGCATTCTTCTGCTCTAAGATGTGATTCAGAGTAGTTGGCAGACTTCCTAATAGTCTTCTTTCGTCATTAGAATTTCATTCTTCAGAGTTTATAAATTTCTATCTGACTTCTTAGGAAGGCATCTCAGATGGTAGGACACTTAGATTTCCACTGAACTCAAAGACATCAGCTTTCCTCCCAAACTGAAATGATTAGCCTATTTCCTCATATTTTTCTCTTTTACTCTCATAGATTCTAAGAGGACGTGGTCCTTCAAGGTCCTCATCTTTTCCATACTAGTTACCAGGTTTTTATTGTTTGTGAGAATCATTACCATTGCTGGCATCATCACTTTTGAAGAATGAAATTATCATTAAAGGGAATCAAAACAGTATTAACTCCTCTGCTTTTGACAGAGTAATAAACAATCAACTCATCCATCCAAAAGACCTAGTAAGTGCTCCCACAGCAAACATTATACTGAACACTGGAGATATTTAGAGGCAAAGATTGGTCCCTGCCTTCAAAAGAGGCCATTGTACTGAGAAAGAGAGAACAGGTAAGGGGAGGCAGTGAGGCCGGGCACAGTGCTTGGGCCGAGAAACAGGAAGACCTGATTTCATATTAGGCCTATGATGGTTACTGGCTGTGTGTCCGTAGGCTGATGGCTGAGCCTCTCTTTGCCTCAGGTTCCTCAACTATAAAATGAGCATAAAAACCATACCCACCTTGGAGGGTTGCTTGAGGATCAAATTACATACAGTATTTGTAAAGCCTTTAGCATGGTGCTTGGTACTTGCTAGGTTCTGTATAAATGTTCGTTCTCTCTGTCTTTCTATAGTTGATTAGGGCTGTTTCACAAAAAACACATGGGAAGCAGTGGAGTTCTTGGACTCCAGCCTCTACCAGTTTCACTCTTGATCCGGTAAGACAGGACAGACAGGGAAACAGCTTTGAAGGGGTTAATAATCTTACTTTATTCTAGTCTAGTCTTCTCAAAGGGTTTCTGATAATGGAGTACCTTCTCCTATAGCATGCCCTAGTCACCCTTCTCACCCAGCAAAAAAGGGGGGGGGGGCAAATACCTCTACATCTTGATGGGGTCAATCAAGATGGATATAGTTTGTGCACTCTCTAAATCCCTCAAGCCTCGATGGGGGCCAGTTGAGGCACCCACAACATCACACTGTCATATTCCCCTATGGGTTCCCCCTATGGATTCCCCTCAAACCTTGATGGGGTCCAGTCAAGGCACACACAGATTCCCCACTCACTGATCAGTGTCCACTTGCTTTATAGGGCAACAGACAAAGAAGATATCTTGCCAACATTGATCTCACAGGTTAGCTTTGTGAAAGCACAGTAAATATCTCTTATGTCACCCCCACATCTCATGGTACAGCCTCAGTAAGGCTGTATATAGGACTGTATATTCTAGGAATTGCTGTCTAGGATCCCTGAGGATATTCTGGGAGCTATTATCTAATACCTGGAAACTAGATATTCCATGGCCATGGATCCTGAGAAACTGAACTGTCATAAGGACAATAAAATTCTCCTCACATCCAAGGGGTCACACAGCCAGTAACCTTCTCCCTTCCCCTCTCTCCTTCCCTCTCCCCTTCTTCCTCTATACTAGTTCACTTGGTGAACTTATCAGTTCCTGTGGATTTAATTACAATTTCTCTGCCTGTGATGCTCAAACACACTTATCCTACCCTCTTCTCTCTGCTGTCTTCCAATGTCACATCTACAACTGTCTCTCTTATATCTTGAGCTAGAAGTTTAGTAGGAGGGAAGGGAAGGAAAAGGAAGGGAAAAGACGGGAAGACCCTCACTCAGTGTTGCTGGCAAAAAGAGAAGCAGTTACTATTTACTATTTGCAGACATCCTGTGCTAGCAAGGCAGAGGCCTATTGTCCAGTCTATGAGTGAATCAGGTTTAGGACAAGGTATTTGAGAAAGAAATCTAGCCAATAAACCCAAAGTTAATGAAACCGCTTTCAGTCAACTATACGTACCTTTGTTTGGGCAGAGCTCCCTCAGGTAAGGGAAGAGGACAGAGGAGGGGAAGGAGAGACTGAGAAAACTCCCAGATTGCATTTGTCCTTCATCATCCTCCCAGTCCCTCAGGCTCATAATCTATGACTCATCCTCATCCCTTCTCCCATTCTCAAATCCCACATTTAATCAGTTTCCTTTAACCTTTGGAACATGTCTCAAATATACTCCCTTCTCTTTTGGGACACTGCTAGCACTCTACTGTAGGACCTCATTACCCCATGGACCCTCCCTGGGACAGTAAGCAATCTGATATAGGTTATACATATCCTGGAACATTTTAGATACTTAATAACTGTTTATTGATGGATTTAGTGATTGAATTAATGCATTACTATTCTGTTCATACTTGTAGGATTTGTAAATATAAATAAGATTTTGTGTTTTCATTACAATGGCTAGCACCTTCAGAAATAATAGCTTTGGGTCTCTACTGCAAATTCAAATGTTTATAAAATTCAAAAGTGTTTTTTATCCCATTTATTCTCTTTCTAATAGTCCAAATTAAAGCAAATGGTCTTTCTTACTTCATGTGATCAGCCATGGCAAAAGAAAAACTAAACCAGGTCCTAATTTAATAATTTTCTAATTGTTGTTCTCTGCTGCATTCATTAGCCTGCAGGCAATGCTTAGCATGTCTGCCTTCTCTGCATAGCTCAGATATTACTTGCCTCTTAAAGAATGGCTTCTTAGTTCCTCTTCTTTGTGATTCCATCCATTATCGCCTCTTAGCCAGGATCTCCATCTATGACTCTAAAACCTTAAGTGCTCTCAGCTTTAATTCTGAATTCATTTATTCTAGTTGGTTGACAAAGTCTTGTTAATGCTTGACCTGTTAAAGCCATCTTGCTCTAAGATTCTATAGTTCTGAAATAGCCTTTCCTATATGGAAACTTCCCTGATTCTCCTCCTACCAAGCTGGTTAGGATGCTTCCCCCTAAGACTTCAGATTTCTGAGGTTTCTTCCAGCCCTCAATCTAGAATCTTAAAAGAAAAAAAAAAGGAGGAGGAAGGGGAAGAGGAGGAGGAAGACTCTACCCTTGGGGGCAAGAATTGGAAACCAGAAGGAAAGGCAGTCTTTCCATCCATGCAATACTCCTTTCCTCTAGACATGCCTTTGGACCAGCTCAGCGTGGAGTGACCCTCTCCCCTCCCAAAGTGAAAAATGTTTATTTGCTTATTTCCTTTGGCTAGCATTGAAAATGGATTGTTCTGCAAATGCTAGCATTTTGTGAAAATGCCATAGAAGCTGGGAGAGCAGGAGTTATTCACCTTTGCAATACTGGAAGGAGGGACTGTTGACTTTATAGTATCAGAGATTTAAAGCTGAAAGTTGCACAACCTAACCATTTCACTTCAAAGAAGTTAGGAATAAAATTTCTAGAGGAAAGACAAAGATTTGAGGTAGATGACACAAGTTCATTTATTTTACATTCTTGCAAGAAGCAGGTGTGCAGATAGAACAGACACACACCTACAGAATAGAGAGCAAGTATCTTTATCCCCATCCCAAAACACAAGGTCCCTCCCTCATTTTCTCATTGGCTTAGTACTCTGAGATGTACAGCTTTCTGGTATGTCTACTTCATGTTTCCCCTTGATATGTTCTCCCTCCCTCCACATACATCACATGTGCATTTAAATGAGCAGTAGCTCATTTGGGGAGGAGGAATTAATATTCACAAAGAACTTAAGTATGAAGATTTGAAAGCTTTTTTACACTTAACCTTATTCTTTTTTTTTTGGCTTTTTTTTGGAGGGCAGTTGGGGTCAAGTGACTTGCCCAAGGTCACACAGCTAGTGTGTCAAGTGTCTGAAAACCTTATTCTTTATTGCAGAGCCACATGAGACTGGTGTCACTGTGACCTTTTCCTGCTTTTTTTTTTTTACTCTAAATATTTCTGTTGCAAGAAAGCCCACTTCCCTATATCTGTGTGGAAACATAATCTTTTTATATCTAACAAAGCTAAGCAAGACAGAGGCACAGAACCATTCCATGATTTGTCCTAGGTCACACAGCTCTAGGTAGTGGGACCGGAGTTGAAACATAGGTCGCTAATTTGGAATCACTGCCCCACTATGCTTCACTGCATCATTCCACTGTGTATGAATGGCACCGCACATGTGTCAATATCCATTTTCCTCGCACACAATTCTCAAAGAAATGTTATGTTAAAAACTGAATTATTTGCTGGTATATTACTGCCACAGATCCTACCACTATGATCAATGGAGGGAATTGTATGTGGGGCACTCACAGGAACATACTATTAGAGCTGTGCTTGGCTTATGATCATTGATATTAGAAAACATAATTATCATCTAGACTAAAATGCCTTTGTCTTAAATATTGAAGTTGATCCTTGCCCTCCCTCTCCCCCAAAGTGTATAAAACTTATCTTCTCTTTCTAGTTTTGCCACTAGGGATGATTACCATAGAATGTAATCCCTACCTCCCTAGATACCATCACACTTAGAATCAGCTTATAAGGTTTCCAAGGATAAAGTGTGTTTATAAGAAATCTGTTTTTTTCAGTCCCCAAATGCTTGAAAATATTGTAAGTAGATTGTTTTAAAAAAAGGATAATAGTAATCCAGACTGGTTTATGGGTTCATTTGACATACCATCAAAAATTTATATTCATTTATATATCACATTTTAAGAAAGACATTGGTAAACTGGAATGGTTCTGGATTGGGTTGGAGGCAAAATCATAATTCTGAAAGGATTATTCAAAGAATTAGGTTGTTTTAGCTTGGATAATTAAGGAATGAAAAACAGCAGTGAGAGTTGGAGATTTAGATTGGGAGAGGTCATTATAGATGCTGTGGTACACTTGAAAGAGTGCTGAGTTTGGAGTTGAAGAATCTGAGTTCAAATTCTGGCTTTGCTTCTTCCTACCTACGAAATATGGAATAAATGGCTCTGCCTGTGTGATCTTAATTTTCTCATCTGTAGAATGAGATGATTGTATTAGAAGACCTGTGAGGTCTTTTCCTTTTAGCTCTAAATCTTAGATAATAATAAAATGAAAGGATGTCATGGGAAAGAAAGTTGATTTTTGAGTTTTGCTATTTTTCTTTTTGCTGTTGCTATTATTAATACTTTTTTTCCTTCTGTTTATTTCTTTGTTTACCCCACAGTACAAAACTGGGGGAAGAATTGGTTGGAAAGAAGCCAACATAGGCTAAGTATAAAAAAGCCATATTAGAAGTTATCTTTATCCGAATAGTAATTGACTGTCTCAAGAGCTGGTAGTGTGTCACTCACTGATGTGTTCCAGCAAAGGCAGAATGACCACTAAATGGATACTTTGTAAAGTGGCCTATTGTTAACCTATGGCTTGTACTAGGTGACCCTGGGAGTCTTCTTCCCATTAACATGTTATGATATTAACAATACATATTTTAGAACTTATTGTCCATTCAAGAGAAAATAAGCTGATATCTGTGACTATTCTATAAGAGATTCCTTTTCCTCCCTACTGTTTATTAGTCACTCAAAACACTTTGGGAAACTCTTATTTCACTGTGAATTTTATATTTGACTTTGTAAAAGAGTAAAATATTTTCCTCATTTTTCATTTTTATTGTTTTATCTCTAGACACTAGCCAGCAAATCAGGTGAAAAAAAAAGCTTCTTTTTTCCCCTGAGGCAAATTCCCCAGGCAGTATGGGCCATGAAGTAGTTCTTATCTTTGTCTCTTGGTTTATTGAAATCTATTCAGAACTTTACCAGTTGAGTCACATACTATGGAAAAGACATTGGATTTAGCTCACTAGATTAGATTCAGTGAAAAGAGACCAGATTCAACTTTAAACCTCAATAAAATTACTTGCTATATTGTTTCTGCTGATTTGTACTAAGGGCCAAGGAAAACTATTCAGTGGAAGTTCATTTTTAACATTAATATGTAAAAGTCTAGAACAGTGATTCCGATTCCTGCAGGATTAGCTTTGGAATATAGATGATGGCCTACTTTTACAAAATGATACATCTATCAAGGGTTTGGTTATGATTAAGTTAGATTTTTCCCTATTTCAATAAAATTACCATATTTTTATTATTCCAAGAAGCCCACTACTGTCTGCTCATTCCTTCTTTGCCTCCACGTTGCTGACTTTATCACTGATGATAACATGAGAGCTGTCTTCAAGTATTTGCAAGCCTGCCACCTGGAAGAGGGATTACTAGTCTTGTTCAGTGTGGACCCAAAGGACAAAATTAGCCTCAATGACTGGAAGTGGTACAGTGGCAGGGTTAGGGCTTGATATAAGGCAAATGTTCCTAATAACTAGTTATCCAGATATAGAAAAAGCTGCCTCCGGAGGATAAAATGAGAACTAATTGTGCATTATTGAGTGACTTCAGGTTTAACTTGGATGATCATGTGTTACTGAGTTGATTCTTGTCCAGGTATAAGAGATTTTTGTGGAAAGTGGCTTGGCTTAGCATTGGTTAGTAATAACAGCACTAATATGCAGCAATAGTAAAGGTAGTTAAGTGGCTAAATGGTTAGCGTGCCAAGCCTCGAATCAGGGAGACTCCTCTTCGTGATTTGAAATCCAGCCTCAAGACACTTACTGGCTCTGTGACCCTGGGCTTGTTTGCCTCAGTTCCTCATCTATAAAATGTAGTATAGAATGAAAGTATATTATCCAAGAAAATACCAAATGGACATATTGAACCAACTCAATAATAGTATCATGTCAATAATAAAAGAACTATGCCAGTGAATGGAACTGATGGAAAGAGGATTGATTTTACCCAAGTTTAAGATTTCAGGGATCCTATTAGTCTTATTTTATGTGAATGTTAATTGATGTAAGTGATTATGGTTATTCAGACCACAGAGTAAGATAGAGGACACTAGAAGGGACCTTCGAGGGCTATCAAGTCCAACTTGCTCACTTTATAGATTAGAAAACTGAGGCACAGAGTTGAGACTCACAGATTTAGTTAGTATCTAAGATAGAATTCAAACTCAGGTCTTCTGGATCCATCTTGAGCAGTTTAGCCAAAGAGCCATGGTTAATGCTTACGATGATGACAATGTCACCAATAAGGATGTTGACTGATAATTATAAAGCATTTTAAGGCATGCAAAGCACTTTACATATGTTTTCTAATATGATCCTCCAAATAGTCCTATGGAATAGTTACAACAATGATACACATTTTATTGCTAAGAAAAGGCAGATCCAGAGATATTAAGTCCCTCCATGCAGCTAGTTAATGTATGAATCAGGATAAAAACTCAAAGTCTTCATGAATCATAAAATATAAGTAAGGAAGGATCCTTAGAGATCACTAGCCTCCCTATTACAGATGGGGAAAAGGAGGGCCTGTCAGTAATTTAGGCTATAAGGCTACACAGATGAGTCTTGTCATATCTGTGGTCTGCTAATTCCACCTCCATCAGAGGATCATTACTAGCATTAGATGAGATAATTTTTGCAAAGTGCTTAGCACAGTGCCGGGCACATGAACGCCTCATGACTTCCCTTTCCATTTCACTGTTTCTTTCATTCTCTCTCCGGTGCTACATGTACGTGACTCTTAGCTTTTTGGTCTCTAATGTGTTAAAGTGTCTAGATACATGCATAAAGTTCAAACAGAGAAATTATCTTGTGTACAAATAACAGATTAGAAATGTTATTTTCCTCTTTGAGGGTTTAAATCAAGACAGATAAAAAGTGAAAAAAGCTGTTGCAGGAAAGGCCCATGTTTCTTGGAATTGACTTCCAAAGGTCTCAGGACAGTTGATAAATTGCACAAATAATGAATGAAAAACTAGCAGGGGAAACAAGTTTTCTAGTGCTTGTATTTTCCTAGGCTCTGAGAGAATCTAACTCATCAAATTTAAACATTTAAATGAAAGATCAGAATATTGAATCACAAGCTTGAACCAAAACCCATTTTCAGTGAAAAAGTGGATCTACCATCTATGACTCTTAATCATAGCACATGATGACATCCCCGAGGCTGTCTCTGGGTCATCTCCATAAATTCTGCCCTTTTCCTTATTGCAGACCTCCAACGACACCTTTGAGATCCCTCTTACACTGACTGGAACTGTTGTATTGAGGAAGAGACTTAATTATGAAGATAAGACCCGTTACTATGTCATTGTCCAAGCTAATGTAAGTATTCCCCATTGGTTAACACTGAATTGCATCATCCCCTTTGGAAAAATGTGTGTATGCATGTCTATGTGTGACAGGTACATGAAGAAATTAAACAATAATCCTCGAAAGACGGAGTAAAAGAGATACGGCTTTGTGCAGCAACCCTCTGATTATTAATATCAAGTGAGATATAAAACAGAGATATATGTTCTCTATAAGATGTTTGCGCACAGCAGAGCCCCTTCTTTTGGCATCATAGACTCTGTTAGTTGTCAGATTGGTGAAGTCAATGAATCCTGACTCAGAACATATTTTTTAAAGAATAAATTAAAATGCAACAGTTTAAAAAAGTAACCAAAAGTTAGCAAAGATGAAAACAAAGTTTATTTTCCCCCTCTAAGATCACAGACTCTCTGAAATCTTTTGTGAAGAGGCTTCTATGCTTCTCAGGTATAGAAATGCTGCTAAGAAAGATATCATAAAAGCAAAACGTGACTAGAAAGGAGGCAGGGACAAGCCCAATCCAGTAAGTATTTCTTAAGCACCTATTATGCGGCCTACACTGTGTTAAGAACTGGTGATTTAAGCACTTAAAAAGAAAGCCATTCCCTATCCATGAGGAGCTTACATTCTAAAAGGGGGAGAAGACACACAATAGGGGGAAGAAAGGTGAAGGAGAGAGATAGGAGGGATGGAGCACCAGGGTATCCAGTGCCCAGCACATGGGCATTTTGTTCTGTGGCATGTAAACCAGGCAAGGCAACACGTGCAAAGTGGGGTGGGAGGTGAGAGTCCAGT
Organism: Pseudocheirus occidentalis; assembly: GCA_028646575.1. Lineage (NCBI taxonomy): Eukaryota > Metazoa > Chordata > Mammalia > Diprotodontia > Pseudocheiridae > Pseudocheirus > Pseudocheirus occidentalis. The sequence continues at coordinate 13,159,486 of CM053598.1, read as the reverse complement.
TTCTTCTCTTTATAAAGGAAGTCATTGGGTGGAGTTTGGTCCTTTTCCCTTCAGCCCCTCAATCAAGAGGAGAGAAGAGGCTGAAGGGGGTGGTATCAATCAAGGCTTGAATTTCCTGTGTAGTGGTGAGTTTAGAAGTGGGGAATTTATCTTGGGTGGGGCATTTTATTCTGAGGGATTTTTATTCAGGGGACCTAGTAGATATAAAATGGAGTCATCTGAGAAAGTGACTCTAGTCTAATAGATAGAGCCCAAGTTCCACTGATAGTACTTTCAAGAAAGAATTCCTCCCCTAATGTGAGTGAATCTTTGGTGCAAGTTCTAAAGAAAGACATAGATAATAAAGAGTTGACCTACCATTCCTACTCTGGGAGAGAGTGGGCACATATACAAGATCACAGACCAACCAAAGCATTGGTAGATGTTTTCCCCCATTTTCAATGAAATGAACAGCTCAATCAGAGGGAAAGGAAAGAAATGCACTTTTAGATGTTTACTTTTGAAAATATCATATCTGGAAATTAGTATTTTGCATACATCAACATATAGAAAATAGAAATACTGGTAGCTCAATCTTCCAATTTGAATTCAGAAAACAGGACTGTTTCATATTAAAAAAATAAAGATTATCAAAGTTGAAAAGAACCTTAGAACTAAGTCATCCCAACCCTGCTATTCATGAAGTCATCCTGTAACATATCCATTAATTTCCCAACCATACTTTGCTTGAGTATCTTTTTTGTTGTTCTGTCATTTCAGTCATGTCTGACATTTCATGATCCCTTTTGGGGTTTTCTTGGCAAAGATATTGAAATAGTTTGCCATGTTGTTCTCCAGCTCCTTTTACAGATGAGGAAAGTGAGGCAACCAGAGTTAAGAAACTTAACCAAAGTCACTCATCTCTTAAGTGTCGAAGGCCACATTTGAACTCAGAGCTTCCTGATTCCTACCCCAGTACTCTATCCATTGCATCACCTAGCTGCCCAGAATGCATCTAATGATGTGTAATTCAACACTTTGTTATATACTTATATTTTCTGAAAACAAGATTTGTTAAAATACAAAACAAAATGATTTTCCTCATCTAGAACATTTATCTAACATCCTTCCCCCTTCCCCATTACACATTTCTGGTCTTACTTACTTTTTGGAGCCATGGAAATTAAGTTGAATCCCTGATTTAAATAAAAGTAAAGTAAATACTTAAAGATATTGTTTCTTCACTTTCATCTGCTGATTTTCACCATAAATGCTTTTAAGCTACTTCATTCTCTTTATTTTCTCCTGGGTGGAAGGCATTTTTTTCCATTTTTTTTTCTTAACACTGTTTCCCCTACAGCTGAGTGATCAATTCCAGATATGGTCTGGCTAGTCCATAGGAGGGTAGGACTCTCACTTCCCTCATTCTGCACATGTCCATTTACTGTTCCTTATAAATCCTATTTCTCAGTATCATATATTTCCAAAAGAGGCCAGGTGATTTTCTGGAGGTTCGAATATATCCTAAATCACACCACTATTTTATTATAAACATTCTTTGATTCCATTTAAGTACTAATTCATTTTTATTCTGTAATCAAAAAATACTTCTGTGGAAGGAAAAAAATAAGCAAAAGAACTAAAAAAATAATACACAGGAAATGAATTTCACTTATCTTTGCCTTCTAATTACTTTAGCATGATTGTAAAAAGAGTCACTTTCTAATACACTATTTTGTATTTCTCTGTTTTCAAAGAGGAAAGGGATAACTTAATTCTTACATTTGGCTGCACAATAAAAAGGATATTGTTCTAAAGTTTTGATAGCCTTCAGAAATATTCTAATAGCAAAATGGTGGACCCTGGTTAATTTTATGAGACCCCTTCTACTTTACCATAAACTGTGACAGGCAGTGTAACTATCTAAGCCCACCCACGAGCTATTAAGGTGTTTAAATAATGGACAAAACTAGACTTCTGAAAATGTGGCACTTCTTTGTGCTTGGGAATAATCTTTGGTTTGGAAATGCATTTTCTCTAGCCAGAGGTAAAAATCAGTATCTCTAATATGTTCTATAGACCCAGAATCTTGTTAAATGGTTGGAGATAACAGAGAAAAAGAAGATAAGACCTCTGCCCTTGGGGAATTTGGGCTCTTAAAAGGGAAGGAAATAATAGATAAAGCAAGTATTAAGTACTTTGTGAATAGAATCTTTTGATCCTTACTATAGTCCTGAAAGGTAGATGCCATTATTATATACATTATAACTTTCAGAAAACTGAAGCAGATTAGGTTAAGTGACTTGCCCAAAGATGGATGGCTAGTAAGCATCTGAGGTGGGATTTGAAACCTTGGGTCTTCCTCATTGCATCCCCCAGGACTCTATCCATTGTACCACCAAGTTGCAAATAAATAAATAAATAAATGAATGAATAAATAAATAAATAAACAAATGAATGAATGAATAAATAAATAGATAAATAAATGAATGCATAAATACATGAATGAATGAATAAATAAATAAATAGATACATAAATAACCTTTTTTTAATTAATGCAAATGAATAAATAAATGAATGCATAAATATATGAATGAATAAATGAATGAATGAACGAATAAATAAATAAACAAATACATAAATAACCTTTTTTTTAATTAATGCAACTGAATAAATGGGGCTTGCAGCTATCCTGGTTGAATATGTTTTGCTTAAATTTAGGGGCTGTTTCATTTGTGCCTTTGTATCACCAATACCTTGCAAGAGCTTGGTCCATAGCAGGTTCTCCTTACATCCTTACCAGTTTGAGACAAACTGATTTTGAGCTTAACTTCATTTCAATGAATGATATGTTCTAACTTTCTCTCTAAGTGTCCTTCAGAATTTTTGTTTTGCCTACTTATTTTTTTCATTTTTCTTTTCTTTGAATGGTCATCGTGCCTTTCATATGCTTTTGGAATGCTATTTTCCTCCCAAATAAGATTTGAATTCTCTTCTAAAGACCTTTCTTTATTTCTTTTCATTACTTGTATTTTCCCTAACCTTAATTGCATTATAATATAAAAATGGACGATGAACACAAATTGCTAATAATCACTTGAAGATGCATAAAAACTTTCCAGTCATCCAAAAGATTTAATTAAAAAAAACTTTAAAGAAGCGCTAAATGCCAATCAGATAGGCAAAAATAATCACTAGAAAAGAAATTCAGTTCTAGGATATTGTAGGGGAAAATATATTCACTCATCAACTGCTGATAGAATTAATAATAGTAATAGTAATAATAAACAATGATCTATCAACACTCAGTAAAATAGTAATTTCCTTTGACTTAGTAAATCCATTGTTCTTGGTGACAGCCTTAAAGCATAGTAGGTCTTTATTTCTTCCCTGCTCCTTACACTACAATGACTCCCCATAGCTTCCCTATAGTCTGGCTTCAACCCACTTTACTTTCAACCATACTTACTTTGTGTTAGTCCCCTGCACATACTCTCTGGTCTGGTCAAATGAGCCTTCTTGCTTTCCCCCTGGATGATATTTCACCTCCTAACTCCAAGTTAAACCTGGATTGTGCTGCTGGATCATTTCTACTTCTCATTCCCTAGCTGTCTTTAACACTCAGTTCCAATCTCTCCTCCTATTCAAAGCAGTTCCACCCAGGACTCTTCACTCTTCCAGATGGCAGTGAGTTTAGTGTAAGAATCTGGATTTGTCCTGACTAGTTAGAATCGCATAGAATGAAATTTAGCAACTTTAGCAACAAGATAACTCATATGTCTCAAGTCCTATTTTCTTAGGATGAAAAGTGCTTCACTATTACAGAGGAAATTATGGATCCAACTATGGCGAAAAATATTTTGTAAAGGCACAAAGTGACGCAGGGGTAGCAGTTCCCAAAGCAGTAAAATCAGTTCTAAGAGCCAATCTGTAGCCCCTAGCCTTGGTGGACTTGCACCATCAAGCACCTTAGATACAGACTCTACCAGAAGCTCAGGGCAAAGCAGCAGTTATTCTGATGCCGGTGCCAAACTTCGACTAAAATATGTTGGTGCTGTTGAGAAACTGAAACTCAGTAATGGGAAAATTCTTGAAGGGCCATTGGATCTAATAGATTACATTGACGTGTCACAGCCAGATGAAAAGTTACCAGTTGTCCTTCTGGAGGAGATGATTATGGGAGTTCCTAAATACAGCATTAAAGAGGAACGCCTGATCAATATGAGGTTTTGCACAGACATGTTTTGTGTTTAATCATCCAGATGGTGTGTTATGATGATGATGTAGGAGCAGGAAACTTATTGGAGCAAAAGACCACAGATGCTGGCTATGCAGAGGCCTGTCTTTGGGTGTTATCACTCTAACAGTTTGGAACAAATACAAGCTATTTGCAAAGTTTTAGCCACAGCTTTTCACTGTATTAACATTGGAGAGACTAAGTTCCTGCTAGAGAGGAAGATGAATAACTTCATTTGAAACAACCCAGAATTCAGGATGAAACAGGAGTTGAACTTTTATCTCTACTAAAGAATAAAAAACCCTCATTCCAGTTCATGAAGAAGAAAATGCATTTTTAAAATATTGATCATTTCAACTCTGCAAATATAAACTTATCTAAGCTCTCAAAAGCATTTCTTTTTTTAAAATATTTTTTATTTGTTTTCTTGTTTACATAATTCATTTTCATTACATTTTTGAATTACACATTTTCTCCCCGTCTTGACCCTGCCCCAACCCTAAAATAGCAATCCCACTATAAAGCCCCTCCCCTGCTCTGCTCTCTTACTTTCTGGTAGGGCAGGGAGGCTCTCCCTATCCCAGCCCCTGTATATCTTAATTCCTAGTTGCAGGTATTGCAGAACTTTAAATTCTAGATTCTTTCGATTCCTCCCTTGTCACCCACCCCCACTGGAAGGACAATCAATTCAATACAGGCTGTGGATGTGTGATTAT
>CM053598.1:13108018-13154054 GCA_028646575.1 Pseudocheirus occidentalis | reverse complement strand
TGGACCTATGTGTAAGTATACATACATATATATATATATATATATATATATATATACATATATATACACACATTTGCATTCCCTTCACCTATCCTCATGCTAAGAAAAGTTTCATAAGCTACTATTATTGTTTTTCCATATTGGCATGTTCTCAAAAGCATTTCTAAAATTCAGCTGACTGTTATAACTGTCAATGAAGTGAACTTTCAGTTTGGATTATAGAAAAGCAGCCTGCATGCTAAATTTTACCTCTCTTAGCTTTCCTAGTTTAGTACCAGAAAGTACATTGCAACCTAGGGGGGTAAAAAACCAAATTCACCTCAGGTGCCATCTCCTAGGAATCCCTTCCTGGATCCCCAGCGTCCTAGGACTCTCCCCTCCCACTTTCCTTCTCCCTCCCTGGCTGTTGTGTGGTTGTTGTGTTGTTGTTGTGATGATGTTGTTATTGTGCTCAGTCCTGCAGTGTCTGACTCTTGGTCACCCCGTGGACCATGCACACCAGTATTGTCCATGGGGTTTTCTTAGCAAATATACTGAAGCAGTTTTCCCATGTCCTTCTCCCTCCCCAGAGTACCTTGCAATTACCTTGAATATGATAGGCTTATATTTCTAAATGCTCTTGTTTCCCCCAATACAATGAAATCTCCTTGATGGTTGGAACTGGATCACTTTTGAATTTGTAGCCCTTGTGTCCACCATAGTACTCGACTTGTAGTTGATACTTCGTAAATACAGATTGTTGAGAATATAGTCTGCAAGTATTATTAAAATTAACAGAGAAAAGAGCTATCTTGTTGAAAGAAACTCAGAGTAATATTATTTTTAATCCCCAGGTTTGGGAGAAAACTACATTTCGCCAAAGGCTTATGCTTTGGTGAGATTTTAACCCAACATTTTGCTCCATCAAAACTGTTCTTGTATATGTGAATTATGTGACTTTACTCTGTGGAATATGAGCTTCCTTTCCTTTTCTCCTTTATCTTTCTATTTCTCTCCAAAGTCCTCCCCAAAAATCATGACTTTCCCTTGAATTACAACAAGAAAATGCCCACTTCTGCTCCCCAACTTCCGCCTACAGGTGTCATGATTTTTCTTTGCTTCTAACTAAAAGAAGTCATTGCTAAAGTAGTTAATGAGGTCTTCCAAGATTCTATCCCTCAGGACTGGCCTGGTCCCTGGTTTGCATTGATTTGCAAGTCATAAAGCAGAGGTCCTGGACAGCATGTAGCATACTGAACAGGCACCAGCATCAGTCTGAGAACTTGTGTTAAAGTCCCATCTCTGACACATAGAGCCACATAACCCTGGACAAGCCTGTTAAGCTCACAGTGGCTTCAGGAAGCTCTGTAAGACACAGACTGATCTGTTTTGATAGAGGAAGTTCCTACTTGCAGACTCCCTGAACCAATCCAATTACAGGTCATGGCTTCTCCCTCAAAAAAATAATGGAATGAATGGCTCTTTTATCTTTGTGTAAATAAGACTGTCCCTAGAATCAAGAGCTTTTCTTTCTACTGTCCTTCTTTAGGACAGTATCTAGAAGTAGGAAATGCATAATAAATGTGTGCTGACTGCCAAAACTGATAGACTTTGGGCTAGCTCTTATTTGGAAATAGAATCAGTTCAGGTTTCAGAACTCATATAGCACTGACACAGAGACCATGTTGAATGAGTCTTGTGTATTGCAAAAAAAAAAAAAGTCCTAAAAAGTGAATTTTTAATCCGTCAAGGAATTTTCAAAAGAAGTGTTAAGTTAATGATCTGATATATCATCTACTTCATCCATCAAAAATTCAATCAACAAGCACTTGTTCAATGCCTCTCATATGTCAGTTACTATGAAGGTCACTAAGCAGGGGCACAGACCTCCCATGCCTTAACATTCTGTGTTATTTTCATTCATGTTGTGTCATTAATCTCCCATAGACAATTCCCTCAATATTCTGCAGCCTCTTCTATTTTTCTTTTATTATCAATGGATAACAATGCTGGGCTAGTCTGTATTTTGTCAAAATTCAATGTTATCCACCAGGGTGTGCTGGTAGACACTTAACTGATTTTCTCACCAATCAGAATCTATGCAAAATCATCTTCATCATCCTGAAAACTTTGTACTCCCTCCAACACCTTAGGTGTGAGGAAGGAAAGAATTGCAGGCCTGGAGGACAGTGAATGTAAATACACAAGAGTCAAGAGATGGAGGAATTGCGAGGAAGCCCCTGTCCCCAATCAGAGAGTATGTGCGGGTGGGCAGGAGAGGTGTGTGTATGTGGAGGTTTTAATAAGACTGGCAAAGTGGAAAAAGATCAGGGCGTCAAGTCATGGAAGACTTTAAAAATTAAGCAGAGGATTTTATGGGGTCTTGGATGCAGCAGGAACCAGTAGAACATGTGGATTGGAGAGAGAGGTGGGGATGGCATAGTCTGGCCTGTGATTTTGGAAGATCAGTTTGACAAACTGAGTGAAGTATGGAGTAGATTGAAATACCCTAGACTAGGGATGGGGAACCAACTTCCTCGAGGCCACATGTGGCCCTCTACGTCCTCAAGTGTGGCCCTTTGACTGAATCCAAACTTCACAGAGCAAGTCCCTTAATAGAAGTGGTCTCCTGGCATAAAGTGATGAGGGCTTGCACCCAAGCCGTGGAGGCATATAGGAGAGGTATTTGGGATCACTGGAATGTGAAGAAATGGGAGTAGGTTAATCAATGAGTACAAGCAGATTTTAATTCTCTATAAATCCTCAGGCCCAGGATAGAGTTTTCCCAGAGCAAGAAGAAGTTTTTTGGTGCTGAAACGGAATGGAGAACTCAAGTGAAAACCAGCTTATAACCAAAGACAGACAGACAGACAGATAGACAGATAGACAGACAGATAGACAGACAGACAGACAGACAGATAGACAGACAGACAGACAGACAGACAGACAGACAGATAGATAGATAGATAGATAGATAGATAGATATGAAAATATATAATATACACCTAAGTCTAGCTACCTAGCTAGAAATCTTTCTATCATTCCTCTGTTCAGCAGCATATTTGTGCCTATACATAGGTTTAATAGTAGTAGAAAACAGTCTGTATGTGTGTATCATTTATACATATACATGTGTGCACACATACACACAAAACATATACACACAGACAATTATGTCTACATGTGAATATATACACACATATGCATGTGAGTGCATGTGTAGATATGGATATAAACAACTCTTTGCCTCACAGGAAAATAATGAAAAATGCAGAAAAACACAGATGCTGAAAAACTTCTATCCTTAACCATTAGGATATATGCCCTAGCAATTAAAGCCTCAAGGAAATACAATTATAAATCCAGGAAAGTGTGATGGAGCAGTGAGATTCACCACTTTTCATATTCAATTCATGAAAATTAAGTAAATATGGAAAAGCAAAAAATGGCCAAAAAAATGAGGTAAAAAGTCCTGAGGTGTTTTACCTTGGGTAACCTGAAACAACAGCAACATGCTGAAAAGTAAACAAGCTGACAGAACTGAGTGTCCAGGACTTGTGTGAAAATAGTAGGTGACTGACTGTCCATCTATCTTGGGTCAGCAGAAGGGAGATAAAAGCCTCTGTGTCTTGAGGTAGCTTTGTTAGAGCAGAACTGTTGGGGGTCATTCTAATTATGTTGTGATTACTCCTCCCTCCTCCTTTTCTTTCTGCTGCAAATACCTGATAATGTAATTAAATAGCATTTAATTTGTCTCTCTGGGGGAGTCTATTTGGTGCTTTGACCCATTCTGGAAAGCCAGAGACTGGAATATACAACAAGAGGAATGCTCCACATCCAATTTTTAATAAAATGAAGTTGCAGAGTCATTGAAAATATATGAGAAAGTTTAAAGGGAAGAGAAAGGACGAAGGAAGGAAGGAAAGAAGGAAGGAAGGAAGGAAGGAAGGAAGGAAGGAAGGAAGGAAGGAAGGAAGGAAGGAAGGAAAGAAGGAAGGAAGGAAGGAAGGAAGGAAGGAAGGAAGGAAGGAAGGAAGGAAGGAAGAAATGGGAAGGGGAAAAGAATAGAGATAGAAGAAAGAAGAGAAAAAAAGAGAAGAGAGAGGTGAGAAAAGAAGAGGAGAGAAGAGAAGAAGAGAGGAGGGGAGAGGAAAGGAGAGAAGAGGAGAGAAGAGAGAGGAGCCCAAGTAATCCTAATTAGCAGCCTCAAAGTCTTTTCCTAAAGCCTGGTGTCACATGTGTACATTTCTCTATGTCTCCAGACATAAACTCTCACCTCCATATACTTAGTGTAATACTGGAGCAATATTCCTGAACTTTAATTCTCGTCTCCATTTCCTTTAAGGCTCTTCTTTGCAGTAATAATGGTAATAAACACTTTTATGTGTTATTTAATGCTCACAACAACCCTTTGTGGTGGGTGCCCTTAGTATCCCCATGTCACATTTACCTAGCTTTTTAAGGACTGAACAATGTTTTACATATGTTAACTCATTTGATAGATGAGGAAACTGAGTCTGAGCAAGGTTAAGTGACTTGCTCAAGGTGACTGATCAAAGAATATGCAAAGTCAGAATAAAAGCCTACCCTGGAAGAGAACTTGCTACTTTGTTCTCCAGAGTTAAATTCTTTCCACCAAAAGTCAAAGCATCAGTCAAAAGAAAGTATTGCAATGATCATGTGTCTCTTAAAATAAAGTCCTGTGTCATCAATGAATTAGCAGCAGCATCACAGCCAAATTTCTAAAAAGCAGCACGCCTTTGGTTATCCTTCATTAGAAGATCATAGATTCTGAGCTAGGAAGAGCCTTGGAGACCGTGAAGGTAAATTCTCCTCTTTTATAAATGAAGAACCTCAGGCCTGGGGTGGTGAAGTGCTATTTTAATAATCCTGTGAACCAAGGGCCCCTCAGTCTGCTCCCTGTGCTCCTTACACTCAGCAAGATCCTTCACCTGGGGTCCATGCAGTCTCCCTCCTGAGGGCTGAGAGCCTGTCTCCTGAGGGATCTTTGGGGGATGAAAACATCCATGTCATCAAGGCAGACTCTAGACTTTAGTGGACTTTTCTCTCCCTTTGATTGTCTCGTTCTGAAAATTCATAGACCAGCACATGACGTGACTCTTCTGCTCCTGACCTAATAGTTACTTTCTACTCATTGCAAAAGGACAGGACATATATGGGATCCCCAACCATTGCCTTTTACCTCTTCAGCAATGTTTATAAGGTCACTATTCCATTATGATGGTTTGTTTGGCGGATTGTTTACCCTTCTTTATGCTCTTTTATAAGGAGCTCCTGCTGCTGCTGCTGCTGTGTGTGTGTGTGTGTGTGTGTGTGCGTCTGCACTAGGAGTCAAGGGAATGGATATATTGTTGGAACTAGGTGATAGAAAAAAAACAGAGAGAGAGACTGAATAAGGAAAGAAAATGAATTATGATTGTTTTCTTCTTCATCTGTCCCAGACACCACATAATGTGATATGTGATGGGGAGTGTATGTATCCCAAAAGGATCTTAATTAATCCTTTCTGCTTTCTTTAATATCATGTAAAATCCTGACTGGGAGATATTGGCACCCTTACAAAAGGAACATTTGTTCACCTATTAGATTTCTATATTTTTTTTTGGTTTGGATTAATTTTTATAATAGAAACATGCCAAGTCCCTCTCTCCCTTGTAGCATGTGTCCCAATGGCAGCAAGCTATTTCTTTCCCCAATTAAGAACCTTTATCTCAATGCCATTTTCTTTCCTGCTGGAGGTATTTGGTTCTCCTTTTCTAGCTAGCAAATAATTTATTGGCTCATCAAAAAGGTTTTTGTATTTTTCTGTCTTCTAAGCTTCTGGTACTCAAGGATCCTGCTTGGGACATTAATCCTGATTAAATTTATGCAATGGCAGTGGTGTTTCTATGTATTGCATTAGTGCAGACTGTAAAGTGTCTACTGAACAGTTCTCTGCCCAACGCTGAAGCCCCCATTATACCTCTAATCACATCTGCTTAACTGTCTTCAGTGAGCTCAGGCTCAGTGAGCCTTAACTAGGCTTTGTGACACAATGCTATCTGTTTAACAAACACTTTACCTTCTACTCAGACTGGCAGGTAAGATTACAGATGGCAGAACCTATTCCTTTCAAACAAACAGAATGATAAGATAGCAGTGTGATTTGGTCTGCTCAGCTAATTAGAGGAATTGGTTAAGGCCCTGTCCTATGAAACTTACTTCCTAGGATCTGTAGGATACACAATTTGGATTTGATAACAACAACAGTAAAAAAAGAAACATTTATTAAATGGTTACTATATTCTAGGAAATGTACTAAGTAGTGAGGCTAGAAAGGCCAAAATATCTTTTGCTCTCCAGGAATTCACAAACTAAATGGGGAGATGACATGTAATCTTCCATGAACATATAAGATACTTGCAGAATAAACTGGTCGTAATCTCAGAGGGGAAGGCATTAGAATTGAGGCAGACAAGGAAGGTCTTCTTACAGAGAGCTGAACTGGAGCTAAGACCTGAAAACATCCTAGAGGCAGAATAGAGGAGAGAAAACATTCTAAGTTTAAGGGAGAGCCAGTGAAAAGAAACTGGGCTGGGCAAATGGAGTATCCTGTGCCAGGGACAGACAGAAAACCAGAGTCACTAGATCCTAGATTTTGTGGAGAGGATTAAAGAAGATGAATACTGGGAAGGTAGGAAGGTACAAGGTTGAGAAAGATGTATGGTAACTTTCACTATCAGGAAAGAGAGAATTCACTAGAAAGAAACAAGTTCACAGGTTAGCCCATTATGATAGGATAAACAATTATTTTTAACTTATATAAATTATTATTTTTAAAAATCTTATTTTAAATCAAAATCTGCTCTATCTCTTACTTGTGATCTTAGAGAGTTTCTTGAGCTCTAGAGAAGCCAAGTGATTTACTTGTGGGCACACAGCCTAAGAGGAATGATATGAGCCCATGTCTGTCTGCCTCCAAGTATAGATGTCTACTTTTGTATTGACTGTGACCACAGACTAAAGTGGTAAAATCTGTTTTATTAGTTTGACCCAATCTTTTGGCACAGGCAGTCACAGAAGTTTACCATATTCCAGCATCAATGAATTATCTTCTCATTCATAGGACCGCGCTCAAAATCTCAATGAACGTAGAACAAGTACCACGACACTGACGATAGATGTCCTGGATGGAGACGATCTGGGGCCAATGTTTCTTCCCTGTGTCCTGGTGCCCAACACTCGAGACTGCCGTCCTCTTACCTACCAAGCAGCCATTCCAGAGCTGAGAACACCGGTAAATATATCCTGGTTTTATTTCTTCCCACTTTACCACTATAATTAAAAATAGGCATCACTTCAGGAACTGAACAAACCAAATGGGTGAGTAGGAAAAATTGGATACATGTATATTTAAATTCTTTTATAGCTAAATTTCTGTAGACATTTGGAGATAATGAATATATGTGGCCTTGCAAAGAGATTTTAAATGTAGTAGAAAGAACTAGAATGATATTTATAACAACAAATGAAAACACAGACTTCCATGTCTATAGATTAATTTTTGCTCTATAAGCAAATTTTGGTATACTGTGGTGTTGGTTTTGTTTAATTTTCTTTCTAAAGCTCTCAAGAACGTTAGGAAACAGCATGCCCTACACTATATTCAAAACATGTTTCAGTAATAATTGTGTACACTGAGCTTTTTAAAGTTTAGCCAATACTTTCACAGATATTGAAGAAAATTAGGAAAGGTAAAGTTTTGTAATAGCAGTTATTTAATCATGTAGATATAGATATACATACATACACATAAATCTGATATACATATATATATAGAGAGAGAGAGAGAGAGGAGAGAGAGAGAGAGAGAGAGAGAGAGAGAGAGAGAGAGAGGGAGAAAAGAGAAAGAGAGCCTATTTAATTTCTTCATGTCCTCAGAACCTATTAATATGTGCTAAGTATGTGTGACTAGCTCATCCCTGCACAGATTTTAGAGACCTAAAAAAGAAACATTTATTAAATGGTTACTATATTCTCGGAAATGTACTAAGTAGTGAGGCTAGAAAGGCCAAAATACTTTTGCTCTCCAGGAATTCACAAACTAAATGGGGAGATGACATGTAATCTTCTATGAACATATAAGATACTTGCAGAATAAACTGGTTGTAATCTCAGAGGGGAAGGCATTAGACTTGAGGCAGACAAGGAAGGTCTTCTTACAGAGACCTCAATGATCATCTGATCAAAGGGTTCTTCAGCTCGTCTGTGTCACAAATCCCGTTGACAGTATAGATCCCTTCTTGGTGCATTATTTTAACTTCAGAAAATTATATGTGTGTGTGTGTATATACATATACAGTGTATGTGTATGTATGTGTATGTATGTGTGTAATTGCAGAGGAAATCTAATATAATAATTTACAATGAACAGAATATGTATTGATAGGCAGCTAGGTAACTCAGTGGAAAGATAGGCCTGGAGTCAGGAAGAACTAAGCTCAAAACCAATCTCAGACTCCTACTACCTTTGTGACCCTGGTTGCCTTGATCCATTGGAGAAGGAAAAGGCAAATCACTCCAGTATCTTTACCAAGAAAACCCCTTGGACACCATGGTCCGCAGGATCATGAAGGTGAGACATGACTCAGTGACTAAACAATAACAACATGAATTGCTGTTCAAAGCACCCCAGGTTACTATTACCTAATCTAGTCTTCTCTCCTATGCCATGCAGCTTTAAGAATCAATTGTTCATTTCTAAATCCTTTACTCCATCATTGGGGACAATTGAATAAAGCCAGCACAGGCCATCCACCCTGAGATCACAAGTAAATTACAATCTTCTCAGTCGGTACACAGTATCCAAGTAAAGTCTTCTTTCACTGTGACTCAGGGTGGGCTCTCAGATTCCCTAGATCCCCGTACAGGTATAGATCCTACCTGGATTCAGTAAACTGTCACCTGGGGTCAAAGACAGATAGCTCCCAGCTCATTGTCCAGCTCTCCATGCAGTTCCAATCCCACAATGAAGCTTATAGGGTACACCTTAAATCCTTCACAGTCTCTAGCCTTGGGAAGTCAAGGCTTAACAAAGCCACAAACAGAAAGAATATGACACCACAGTCATGCTTCCTGAGTCTTCTGAAGCTCTGGCTGGCCCTTTGAAGAAGCTCCACCCCCACAAGTTCCCAGGAAAGTCTGCCCTTTCCCCACTGGGGTTTTTCCTCATATATAGTATTGCTCCTCCCTATTCATCTCCTTCCTGTCACGTCAGCAACAGAGGTTCATACTTTCTGTTTCTCTTTCTTTCTTTCTTTCTTTCTTTCTTTCTTTCTTTCTTTCTTTCTTTCTTTCTTTTTGGAGGGCAGTTGAGGTTAAGTGACTTGCCCAAGGTCACATGGCTAGTTTTTTTGTGTTAAGTATCTGAGGCCAAATTTCAACTCAGGTCCTCCTGACTCCAGGTGCTCTATTCACTGTGCCACCTAGCCACCCCCATACCTTCTGTTTCTTTAACAGAGGCTTAATTTGAAACTAGGTGCTAAGTACCTCTTAGCTTATACAATAAAAAGGGATCTTCACATTCCTTTGCTAATACAATGGTAGCCACAGTCCTGGGAAGATGAGATCATACACAGAGAGCCAGTGTGTTTAAGCCATTTACATTGTACCTGAGATTGTAGCATGAAAACAGAAAAGTCCATCTTGGTCATTTAAGAATGCAATAGGGAAGCGGTACCAGAGAAAAGGCTTGAAGGCAATTTGGGATTCAGAAGGCAAAGCTGTTTTCCTAGAACTTGGGGTGACTTAGGGAAAGTCCTGAGATGGAATGGTCAGTCCTACAAATGAGGAGTCTGATTTGTCTGAACCATCTTCCATATGATGGGAAGCAGCTTTGGATAACTCTGGAAAAATAAGAACAAGCCAGACTGGGAAGGTCATTGAATGCCCTGTTGTTGGGCTTTTTTTCAGTCCTGATACCATTTGGGTCCATGACACCATTTTCTTAGCAAAGATACTGGAGGGGTTTGCCATTTCCTTCTCCAGTTCATTTTACAGTTGAGGAAACCGAAACAAGCAGGATGACGTGACTTGCCCAGGGTTACACAGCTAGTAAGTATCTGAGGCCAGAACTGAACTCAGCAAGATGAATCTTTGTGACTCCAGGCCTGGCGCTCTATCCACTATGTCACCTTGCTGCCCTTTAAATGACCTGGAGAGAATTGTTTTTTTTATCCTTGAGATAATATGGAATTAGCAGAGTTTGCTGAGAGAAGGGCTAGGATAGTAATATTGGTACTTTAGAAAAAAACATTATAATTGAGTGAAAAATTAATTGGAGAAAGTAAGACAGAAGGAAATACATTTTTATTACTCTACTTCTTTGTGCCAGGCACTATACAAAATGCTTTACAAATATTAAGTAATTTGATCTCCACGAGGACCCTGGGAAGTAGGGGCTATTATTGTCCCATTTTCAGTGAGGTGCTAATGTCACATTTTATAGCAAGGAGACTGAGGCAGACAAGTTAAGTGACTTGGCTAAAATTGCTCAGCTGTAATTGACTGAGTCTGGATTTGAATGCAGGTCTTCCTGACTTCAGGCCCAGAACTTTATCATCTATGCCAGTAAGCCACCCCTTAAAGGGAGAGAGTTAAGGCAAGGAGGCCAATTTGACTTATTATTAATAATTCACTTAAAAAGGTAATGAGTTAATGAGTAACAATGATTACTGTTGACTGGAAAGGAGGAAATAAATGACAGTGTTATAGTGTTAGAAAGCACAATATTTGGAGTCTTACTGGGGTGAGTGAAGAAAAGGGTTCATTAATGGCACTGTGGTTATGTATGTGGGTGATGGACTGATACTTTGCAGTAGCAAAGGGGGAGTCAAAAGGGTAGGCTACCAGAAAATAATACTGACTCCTGCTTTGGCCGTGTTGAGTTTGAGATGATTAAGGGAAATTGAATGTGAAATGTCCAATTGACAAATGGTGATATCTTTCTGCCCAAATTAAGGCGATGGTAATAGGATACTTAACTGCTCTTGCTGAGATCAAGAAACCTGGTCTAGATGAACTTCATCATTTTGCCCCCAAAAAGTGGCAGATGTGATGACAGAACAACTGTCAAGGATACTTGAAAGATCATAGAAAACAGGAGGGTGCATTTAAGATTGTAGAAGGACAAATGTGATTTGACTGGAGAACAAAACAAAATAAAACATAGAAAAGAATATAAGCTTCAATCAAATTAATTTCAAAACCAGTGTGACCTACAAAGGAAATGGCATTAGACTGGCATGACTTGTTTCTGATGAAGTCACTAATTCCCCTTCTTAGATTCTAAGCATTTATCAGGAACAAGTCGTGTCAGACTAACATCATTTCCTTGATTGATAAGAATATGAAATTAGGAGATGGGAAGCATGCAGTAGATGGAATTTACCTAGATTTTGGCAAATATTTTTGTAAAGTAACCCATCCTATTCTTTTTTATTAATATTATTTTTAAAAATTTATTTATTTACTTCTAGTTTACAGCATTCAGTTCCACAGTCGCTTGAATTCTAAATTTTCTCCCCCCTTCCCCCCTCCCATGGTGGCACAGAATCAGATATAGGTTCTACAAATACCTTCTCATTAAACATTAGTCAAATTATAAAGAAGGATTATAACCAGTTGAGTGAACACCAAGAAAGAAAGAATAAAACAAAAGAAAACACAAAAGAGAGAGAGCAAGTAGTTTACTTCAATCTGCATTCAGACTCTGTAGTTCTTTTCTCTGGAGGTGGATATCCCTTTTCCATCATGAGTCTTTTGGAGTTGTCTTATAACCTTGTATTGCTGAGAGGAGCCCAGTCTATCAAAGTCAGTCATCACAGATAAGATGTGTCTGTAGTTGTGTACAAAGTTCTCCTGATTTTACTCTCCTCACTCAGCATCAGTTTATATAAGTATCTCCTGGTTATTATAAAGTCTGTCTGCTTCTCATTTCTTATAGCACATTAGTATTCCATTGCATGCATATGCTATAACTTGTTTAGCCATTCCCCAGTTGATGGGCATTCCCTTGACTTCCCAATCCTTTCCCCCACAGAGAAAGCTTCTATAAATATTTTTTGTACATATAGGTCTTCCTCCCACTTATATGATTTCTTTCCTCTCCAGCATTTAACATTTTCTTGATTTGTCATCTTAGCCAATCTGACTGGTGAGATGTGGTACCGCAGAGTTATTTTGATTTGCATTGCTGTAATCAATAGTGATTTAGAGCATTTTTCATATGCTTAAAGATATCTTTAATTTCTTTCCTATACTATTCTTAAAGAAATGATAGAGAGATGTAGATTAGAAGATAACACCAACAGGTGTGGAGGTGTTGGATGGATGGATTCAAAGAATTATTCTTATTCAGGGTCTTTCCTGAATAAGTGGGGAGTCACAAGCATAGGCCAGATATCTGTTCTAAACTCTATGTTGTGTAACACTTCTATTAATGACTTGTATAAAGACCTTTCAGGTGGCAACTTGGGGGAATAGCTAACACATTGGATGATAGAGTCAGGAACCAAAATGGATCTTGGTGGGTGAAAGCACAGGGCTGAATCTAATAATCTAATAGGAATAAATATAAAGTCTTCATTGAGCCACCAAAGCAAAAATGTTCTCCATAAACATAACACGAGAGGGATGAATAGATAGTCAATTTTTGAAAAAAATCTGGGGACTTTTAGTGAACTATAAGTACCACATGAGTAGGTAATGGAATAGGTGATCCAGAAAGCCACTCTCTAGCACTATATTAGGAAGGGAATAGGGAGGCAAAGGGCCCATCTCTTTGTGATTGTTAGACCTTATGTAGGATATTATGTTCATTTTGAAGAACCAGGATTTAAGAACACCAGTGATACGTGGCAGAGGATCTAAAAAGGAGCAAGAAACATGATAAAGCTTCTCGAGTTCATGATATTAGCAGCTAGGTGGGTGGGACAGTGGAAAGAGTGGATAGGGCGTGGAATCTGGAAGACATGAGTTCAAATCCTACCTCAGACACTTCTTAGCTGTGTGGTCCTGGGTAAGTTACTCTCTCTTCTCAGTCTCCTCATCTATAAGGTAGATATAATAATAGCACCTATCTATAATTGTTCTGAGGATTAAAAAATAATTATAATGCACTTGACACAGTGCCTTGCACATAGTAAGCTCTATATAAATTGGAGCTGTTGTTATTATTTTGGCACATATATGGATTAGTTGAAGGAAGTGGGCATGTGTAGTGTAGAGAAAAGAATACTGGCCGGTGGGTGTGCTATCTGTCTTAAAATACTTGAAGGACCATCACATGAAGGAAAGATCAGACTTTTCGTTTCTTGAGCTACAGAAGAAGAAGAAAAGGAACAAGAAATGAATTTTAAGGGGCGGCTAGGTGGCACAGTGAATAGAGCACTGACCCTGGAGTCAGGAGTACCTGAGTTCAAATCCGGCCTCAGACACTTAACATGAAAAACTAGCCATGTGACCTTGGGCAAGTCACTTAACCCCAACCTGCCCTCCAAAAAAAAGCAAAAAAAAAAAAAAAAAAAGAAATGAATTTTAAAAGATCAGCTTGATGTTACGGATGCATTCCAAATAGTGAGAGCTATCCTATAGTGTAATGGGCTGACTTGAGAGGGAGTAATGGACTCCTCCTTCTTAGAGATGTACAAAGCAGAAATAAGGCAGCCACTTATCACATATTTTATATTATGGAAAATTTGTTTGTGTGGGATGCACTAAGTGACTCCTGAGGCCCCATTCAGCTCTTGAATTATTTGATTTGGTTGTAGAGAAGACGATTTAGATATCAGGGAGCAGTCTGCATGCAGATAATAACTGAACTCATGGGAGGTGCTGAGATAAGAAAGAAAAAAAAGGATCTGGATTGAATCTTGGGTTTTATTTATAATGTATATTTTACTTTCTGATTCATGCCCACCTTTAGCATTGGTACTTGAGCACACCTAAATATCATTATCCATCCTTCAATTTCCCATTCTTAAGATGTTTTATTCTTCTGCTTGAATTCCAATCATCAATATTTCTATGAAAATGTTCATTAATTGGTAATGTCTTGGTCATGGTAATAGATAGTTTTACCTGAGGGGCTCAGGAGAAGCCATAAAAACAAACAAACAAAATAATAAGGCACAAGTTTTAATATCCAAAGAGACAATGTATTTTGAGAATTTGGCGAATCTTAAATCACTGAATAAATATTAGTTGTTATAATGATGCTATTGTTCTTGCTGTTATTAACTTGTTAATATAATTGGACGATTTTGTGACCATACTCGAAAGTAGATGGAAGGTGGGATTACTAAGGCTTTGTCTCAGGGTGCTAAATTTAGAGGGTATTGAAAGTATTTTCAGTCCTTCCCCAAGGTAGGAACAAACTTTTGTATTAACTTACTAAGAATAAACAGTTAAAGGGAAAGCTCTTCCTCTGCTCCTCACTCAGCTCCATCCCAACCCTACTCAAACACGCACTTTGTATATGAATCTTCATGTTGGCTTCCCAAGCTTCCTGTCACATGTGGTAATATTCTCAAATTCCCTCATTGAATGAGAGCAAACATCCCCAAAAGACTAGTTGTGATAGTACCCATACTTTGTGAACAAAGATAATACATATTGTTTGAATGTTGAGTCTGTATTTTTGTCTCTATTTTTGACACCAATCATGGTGTCCAACATATAGTAAGTACTTGATAAGTGCCTGCAGATTGAATGACGTGGGCAAGTCACAACCACTGTTGGCTTGTTTCTTCAACTTTAAAATGAGGAGGTTGGCCCTTTCTAGCAATAAGATATGTATGATCCTATGACTTATAGTGTCATTGAATAAATAAAGATTTAGATGTTTGGGGTCTTAATTTCCCTACATAAATATATACATCAGATAACTTGTAGAACAAATCTGAAAGAGTCCCCCAAGCCAGGAGGATTCATTTTTCTGGACTTAAGCAACTCTGATGGGAAAGATTTGTTTTTATATCTTTTAGACCCTTTGTTCTCATCCACAATTTTTCTTTTGAACCCAATAGCATGTTACTTATGTCCTTGATGACCATGCTACACACATGACTCTTCAAGAACTTGAATCATTTATAGAAAAACAAAACATTTATAGCCTTCCATACCTCAAGCTCCCGTTGTTTTCAGCTTTCTACAGCTCTTTGAATTTGCTCACATGAGGAATAAGGAAGGATGCTAACAAGCTTTTAATTAAGTAACCATAATATAAACCATAAAGAGCATAAGGATGCTCTTTCACAGAATCTCTGAGCTACAACAAACCTTAGTAGCCAGTTAGTCCTATGCATGAGTCACAAGGAGTCCACTTTACAGTATCTTGGCAAGCAGTCATGTAGCTTCCAAGTAAAGACCTTTACAAGCAGGGAGCACACCATCTCCCAAGGGGTCCATTAAACTGGAGAACTCTAAACATTATCATGGCTTTTCTTATACTGAGACATACTGAGGAAATGTAAGGAATGGGTACGTACATTTAAAAAGGAGAAATCAATTCATTTGTTTATCCATCAATCCATTCATCTATTCATTCCTTCATTCCACTCATTCTGATTATTACTTATTCAGTCCATTATTTCATTCATTCACAGGATTCAGAAATTCTGAATTTTAAGAAAAGCAATTATCTTTCTTAAATTTAGAAAATCATTCCTGGAGGTAGTCATTCCATTCTTTCATTCATTCATTCATTCATTCATTCATTCATTTGTTCATTCATTCAGTGAAACAATCAGTCAGAGTAGTAATAGCAAATTACATAAATACATATACATCTCTAGAAGATTCATTTACGTAAAATAAATTCTGTAGTATTGGACTTAAATTTATATGTATTTTTTTCTTCCCTTAAGTGGAAAAATTAAGTTTTCTTACTAATTCAAGGTTTCTGAAATCAGTATAAAAACTTCTATTTTTGTGGTGATAAATTTGTGATTTTTGTATCTTTGTCACTATTTTTTTAAAGCTGAAGTTGTCTGACACTTAGATAATACAGCACAGAGTCTGAAGTTTGAAAAATCTGACTTAAAAATGGGCTCAGATGCTTACTAACTGTTTCACACTGAACAAGTCACTTAGCTGCTCCCTGACTCAGTTTCCTTATCTGTGAAGTGGAGATAATTGCACCCACCTCCCAAGATTATTGTGGGATTCAAATGAGATAATATTGGTAAAGCACAGCACCGAGCCTGGGACATGCTAAGAACAGCATTCATGTTAGTTACGTAGGTGAGCACATCAACTATTCCTTATAGCAGGGATATGCAGTTAATACCTAATGGTATCCAGTGCATTATGGTTACAAATTTAATAGCCAGAGTTTTTCTTCAGTCTTTAGTTGTTCTTGTCATGGAATGGAAAATTCTTCAATTCAACAAAGAATTACATTGGAAAATGATTATATTACTATGTGACGTAACTCCTTGATATCTTATGTGAAGGGCTAGATCATTGACATGGTAGTCTGCCATAGGTTCCCTGTGCATTATCTGGGTGATTTATAGAGACCTGAGCTTGAAATAGACCTGCTGGTGTCTAGGTCTGAGCTGCCTTCCCCTTGCGTTCTATTCTATTCTCCCACTTTCCATTAATGTTTCTGGGGAAATTCCTACAGAGTTCAATCAGCCCAGACCCTTGCTATGAATAGTGAGGTAAGAAGCCCTTTCCGTCAGCCAAACAGGGCATGATGACTTTAATTACCGACTTACTGATCGTTTCTTGAATTAATTGTTCAAAAGTCTGAAAGCTTTGACACTCACTAACCTTCTATGTGGCTTTCATGCATCCTGCCAATTACCACAGTGGGAGTTCTCCACTGGAGAAACCATTCCTAGGCCTCTGCAAAGTATAAAGCATTTTGTGGTTCAAAAAAACTCAGAGATAGTTAATCACTTCAGTGCTTAACAACTGAACTAGGATAGGATGTTTAAATATCCCCTTCAGATGACCAAGTTTTCAATGAAATTTGAAAGCTTCAGACAGGTACATTTCTAAAAACTAGAATGGAGCAAGAAAATGTAAGGAAACAATTCAGGAACTCATTATATTTTTTTTCCCTTGTGAAAATTGTCTCTAGCTAAAGTGGGAATTAGTTTGCCATTCTCTTGAAGGGGAGAAAATTGACATTGGCACTAAGTGAAAGGAGGCGGCCGCCTTGTTACAGTTGTTAAAAGTGAGGCGCTAAATGTGAGTAGCTCTACCCTGGCAGTTAATTGCATCATTGCTTTAAAGTTGGAAGGGAGGCCATCTAGTTCATCCTCCGCATTTTACAGATAAAAAATCAGACCCTGAATGTTTAAAGAGACGTGCCTGAGTAGTCACAGACAATGAATGGGATGGGCAGGATTTGAATTCAAGTTGTCTCCCTCCTGACACAGTTCTCTTTCCACTCCACATAATTGAACTTGATTTTATGGCCTCCATGGTGCCTTTCAGCTCCAGAGTTATGATCCTATGAGCCCCTGATGCTAGGATTGGGACCATTTATTAATTCTCCCTAACTCACATGTGTGCAAGGTAAAAATATCGGTGAAATAATTTCAGAAAAATGTATTCTTGTGATCAGTCAAATCTTATGAAGTCACGGTTCAGATAATGTCATCCCACAATGCCAGAAAATCCTGCAGAATCTGGCAAACCAAGCATGGCCTTGGTTTTCCCCTTTTTATAGGAACAGGAATTATATACAAGTTTGCAAAGAACATTTCCAAGCTGTTCCCTCATTAGATATGTTGAAGAGAGGATTCTTCTTAAGACAGGGTTTGAATTAAGTGACCACTGAGGTTGCCTCCAATCTAAAATTCTGCATGATCCTGTAAGGTCCAAATAGACCAAAAGAAGAATCTTAATTTGAGATTTCTTTAAAATCTTTGAAAATCAAGGATTAAGGTATATTAAAACTCTGTTATAAGGCAATTCATTGGTTCATTTGGTATGTTGGCATGAATAAATCACAGATCAAACTTTGTTTCTTGAAACACAGTGTGTGTATTTGTGTGTGTATGTGAGTGTGTGTGTGTCTATTTATAGCATGATTCAAGTGTGTAAGGACTCAAGAGTGCTTTGGCCACAAATCTGAAAACCAGAAATAAATAAGTGAGTTTTAATTTCCTATAAGGAGTTTTGTATGATTAAAAAAAAGTTTTATTTTAAAAAACTCAAAGTTTCTACAGAATGCTTGTGGTTTTCCCTTTGGTTTTCTGCTTGAGAGGAGGTACCTCTTTCCCTGATTTGAGCTGTGTTGGGATAGGAAGTGAAGATGGCCTGGTCATTTGGTAAGAATGAAGGCTTCCAGGTGCACAGCCCAAATTCTCTACTGATATCATTTCAATGTCAAGAGGAAGAGAGGAGGGAGACCTCTGGACCATCAGGAGAACCCACTATGGCAGCTATATGGGGACACATGAATATGGACAAGGATCCCATGGGATGGACAGGCATAATTGGATAATTACCTGCATCACTACCAGGAATGGTGAAAGCACTGACATCACACATTCACTTTAGTACTTGAATGTTAATACTAATCTAAGGTCTAACAGCTAGCTTAATTTCACAAGAAACTTTTCCTAATCCCCTTTAATGCCAATCTCTTTCCTAGCTTGATTACCTATAACTTTTTGAGTATAGATATTGTTTTTACATAATTGATTTCATACTGTCTCTCCTGTGACACTCCCCTATTGAAAGCAGGGATTGGGTATGGTTTTTGTTCCTACCCCCGCACTGCCCCTTTTTTATCCCCTTTACTTACCAAAGTATATAGCACAGAGTAGGTGTTTAAGTCTCTCACAACCTGCTTTCTCTCTCAGGGATAGTCAAACCAAAGAGGCATCACCTAGGTTTCCACATTAGGCCTAGGATCTTGGAGTCTCTGACTCTTAGCTGTGAGAAATATCTTTAGGGTCTCTCCTTGATGCCATTTTTCCCCCCTCTTCTCACCCTCATTGTCCCCAGACTCTAGAATTCTAGGATAGGACCCAAGTATCATATATAACAATTTGCAATATTGCCCATACCATAGTTTGGATAACCTACAGAGTCACTACATTAGTACATCTATCTTAGTTGTATGGGATGCCTGGTAGATAACCTGGATGTAGAAATAAACAGGAGGAAGTGAGGAGGCCAGATTGCTTTTGGAAAATTATACCTTAAAGGACTCCAAGCTTCTTTCTACTCCCTGTGTAGCTGAGTGACTGTGAGGCATAGAATAAATCCCACAGTCCCATAGAATACAAGTTGTGCATGTCTCACAGAGTAATGGAGAGGACAAGTGCACAAAGAGGTGTCCTGACACTTCCTGAGGAAATATGGCCATTGACCCTTTCCCTAAGGCCTCTTATTTATAGGTCATGGCCATTTTTTTTTCAATGAGGGGAAATAGAAACTTTATAATCTGAAGGGGATAAAAGGGGAATTCAGGGAAGTTTCAACAGAAACTTCTCTGTTGTTAATTATGAGTAAGACCAAATGGAAATACTTGTTGCGTAAACCAGGGTAGAGAACCTTTACCTTGAGACCACATGTGGCCTTCTAGATCCTTAAGTGTAGATTTTTGACTGAACCCATTCAAAAAGTCAAAAAGGCCCAACTTAAGGATCTAGAAGGCCAAATACAATATGCTCTACTATAGAATGTAAGCTTTGTTAGTGCAAGAACTTTTTTTCAATTTATTTTTATATTTTTATGAACTAACAGAATGTCTAATGTATAGTAAGACCTTAATAAATTGTCAAATTGAATAAAATTGTATATTTTTTACATCTAAGGCAAAAAAACCAGTCTAATATTTTAGCTGTTTGACTCATTTCTGAGGTTTGGTGTCTAGGGGTTCTTGAGATCCCAAAATACCAACATGCTAGATCCTACCAAATGAATCCAACTCAAGCTTCTCTTAACCAAAGTTAAACAAAGTTTATTAAAGATTTGCCACATTGGGTAGACTCTTAAGGACCTTAGGCATTTGTGATGCTTATATTGACAAGTGAGTCAGAATAATTTGACACAGACTGAGTCTGAGCTAGATTGAATGTTAGAGCCTTCATGGAGGCAAGATGGATCTTACATACAGATTGTGGGAGGGATCTAGGGGTGCTCCAGCAGTCCGGGAGGAGGGTTCTAAGGAGGATCTTGGTGGAACTGGAGTGACTAGAGATCAGACCTAGAAATGAAAAGAATGAGATTTTTATGGGATCAAGGGTGGGAAACAGAGCAGTGGTTCTCAACCTTCTGAATGCTGCTACCCTTTAAAACTCTTAAGTGGGCATATCTGCATGTGGGCAGACCTGCGTAGAGATGGATAGAGGAGCCTTGTCTCGGTTCCTAAGACCATGGGAAATGTATGTTTTCTGATGTTCTTAGGCAACCACTGTGACCCCTGTGAAAGGGTTGTTTCCACCCCCAAAGAGGTCTTCATCCCCAGGTTGAGAACCTCTGAGATAGAGGTAACAGACAATGAGAGCTAGGCTAGTTTAAGGATGACAGATGTGATCCTGGATATTTTGTTAGGATCAAGGGTGGGAGATAGCTGAAGGCTACCTGGAGATAACAGACAATGGGAGCTAGGTTATATTAAGGGTAACAGAGATTCATTCCTATTGATAACGAAAGGCTTTTGGCCTCTGGGGAACAACAGATCAAGTAGGATGATTCAAAGGGGTTCCCAGAATTATACCCCATCACCAGGACAAATGACTTTATTTCTTTGTGCCTCACTTTCATAAACCTACAAAAACCTACAAAACTATTTCACAAGGTGTTTGTGAGAATAAAATGAGCTAACTTATATAAGGAACTTGGTAAATATTAAAATACAATATGAATCCTAGCTATTAGATTTATTATCTCTAAGATAAGAAATAAAAGAGCTCACAAAATTCCAAATTCCACATCACTGACACTCGGATTCTATTAGAAAAGCAAAACAAAACCAATGCATGAAAATACTAAAGAACTGGTCCAGACTCAGCTTGCAACACAATTTCCCTTTGTTAGCAATGCCTTGATAAATGTGATGGGATTCTTCAAGGCATCATGAATTAACCTTCTTTGCCTAATAACTAAGTTTATTCTTTACCCCAATTCATCTATTTTCCATCTGTGTCTGTTACAGCAGCTCCAGTTGGTTAAAAGTAATGTAAATCAGGACAACAAAGATGAAACCTATACATCAAATGGGTATACTGGTCATGCCATGCATGATGGCCAAGCTGAGATTTTATGCTTGTAGGAAAGGTGTGACTGAAAAGCAGTTCGAGGTAATTATTATTAAAAAAAAAAAGACACATCCATTTACACTGAGACCTTGCCAGCCAGTTTATAACTGTTCATAGAAGTCTTTTATTTCATTTCATTACTGCCAAAGGTCACTGTAATAGGTGGTTCTGTCCTTTCTATTAGATAATCTCACTTGCTATCAGCTGACACAGACCTTAAGCTTAAAAAGAGATGGCAAAAATTTGTCATCAGGTGATTCATTATTCATCATAAATGAGAGCTGAATGTCATGATGCATGGTACCAATTTGAAAACAAATGTCATTAAAAAATAAAATTGTTTTTAACTTTTCCATGCAAATTACCTTGGTACATACATTACTTTGTATATCTGGGGTGTGTATGTATATATGGATACATATAAGCCCATATTACACATACAGCTATATGCGCAATTGATTTGTTATCTAAATACACATATATTGAGGAAATGTACATATCAACACATTTATAAAAATGCTATCATAAATTCCTTTAAATTTGTCATGTGTATATTTGCCCATTTGTCTATCTCAGGCTGTCTGTATCTCTCTTAATTGAAACTATTTGTAATTTTCCCCAATCATTATATATTTATATATGTGTGAATATGTATTTGTGCACATATACATACAATATACATAAATACACAAATGTATGTATTGTATATGTGTGTGTGTGTATATATATACACATATGCATTTATGTATATGAATGTGTGTGTAGCTATCCATATCTATGTGTGTAGCTATCTGTATCTATATATCTATCTGACTGTCTGTCTGTCTGTATATCCAAAATTCCTCTCCTTCAAATAGCTTAAGAATAAATCTGAATTGCATCATGGCTAGCACCATAAACAGACCTCAATTTCTTCTGCGGGTAGTTAGTTGGTCCTGAACCATTTTCATTTTCTTTTAGGTTGTTTATTTTCCCCCCCTTCAGCAATCTGGAAACTGATCAATACATAGTGGTGCCACAGTCACTAATATTGGTGGAAAAAACAAAAAAGCTTGGAGCCCAGGGCAGGTGGGAGTCCCTGCTCTCCTCTTTAGCCTTCTCAGTGGCAGCAGCTAATACCTACATGGAGTTTGCTCCAAGAAGATCTGTCTCTAATCTCATTGCTATTACAACAAGCTTTTTACAAATTTGCTTTTCTTTTTTTTTCCTCTAAAATTTTTAGGTTGTTTATGTCTTCAAATCGAGTCATGTTGCTTGTAATCTTCTCCAATTATCCTTCATATGATTTTAGAAATGAGTAGGAATAATAAATATTTGGTGGCCCTTGATTCCATCCATGACTCAGCTTGGCAACGAGATTATTTCCTTCTTGAGCTAGTTGCTAGGTTGTTTGGGGTTCCTTTCTGTAATAACTTTATAGTCATACTTTTATCCATATTTATATCTGGTCACATATTCATTTTTCAGTCTCAACTTAGCTAACATGAACAATTCTGACAGATCCATTTTAAATACTTGCAATATGTTGTCCAGTCTCCCCCATCTTTGAATTTGGTGTTAATTTTGATATTTTCCCTGTTAAACATTTCATTTGGCAGCACATACAATGATCATTCTGAAATTATTCCCACATCTGTGACCAATTCCTTGACTGTGTACTGGATCCAATGTTAGAAAACCTTAAATCATGACTCTGACGCATGCTATCTATATGTGCTAAAGTGATTTAACAACCCCTGATTGCAGTTTCCTCATCTGTAAAATGATGTGGTTGAACTGGAAATCTCTAATACACCTTCCAATTCTAAATTTTTTAAATAAGGAATTTTTAAATAAGGAATCTAATTTTTTTATCTAAATCTAAATTTATAAAAATCTAAATTTTTAAATAAGGAATCTAAGAGAGGTTGGATGACTTGCCCAGGGTCACACAGGTACTAAGTGTTAGAGGATAAATTTGAACTCAGGTCTTCCTGATTCAAGGTCCTATGTTCTATCTACTATACCACTGTGCTTCCTCAAATGTATTTCATGTTGGGCTTTGAAATTTGTAAAGGATTTTCATGCAATTTCTCCAGAGAGTACTGTTATTATACCATTTTACATATGAGTATAGTAAGTCTCAGGGAGGTTAAATCAGTTTCTCACACTCTCACAGCTATTATGTGCCAAAAGTGAGATTGAAATTCGAATCTCTCCTGGCTCCAAGCTCAGAGCTATTTTTGTAAGACATAGGGCCTCTCAAAGTTCTTATGAAATGCCCAGTCTGGTGCACAGGACTGTTCTCCACTTGTCTGGTCCTTGTTCCTAAAAGGCAGTTACTTTAGTCTGGCATAGTTTCCTCTTAAGGAGCTCACACTGGCTTCAAATGACCAATCTATGCCAGTTTGGAAACTGTCTGTAATGGTAATTAATTTAAATTTGAAGACCCCTTTTTGTTTTGTCAAGTAAGCAGGTACTTAGCCCTTATTAACTAAGGGATAAGTATTTCTGTGAAAGAAACAAAAGGTGTGAACTGCCTCCTTTTGCTAACATAACAGGAAGGGTTTGGCTAAAACAGGAAGCCAATGGATTTGTGTGTATATTAGAAGAACCAGAAAGAGAGAGAGAGAAAGAGAGAGAGAGAGAGAGAGAGAGAGAGAGAGAGAGAGAGAGAGAGAGTCAAAATCAAGAATTTTCCTCCCAGCAGCTCCTGGTGGAGGGAGCAGAATTTTCCCAGCATCTGGAAGCTGAGTTGCTATTTGCTGCACTGAGAACTGAGTTGGAGTTTTCTTGAGATCAGAATCTGGTGAAGGCTAAAATTGCTGCCAAGAAGGCCACCTGGAAGGCTGAGGTTTCTTCTGGGTCCTAGGGCCAGCTAAACTGCTGGAGGATTGAAGAAGCATGACCAGGATAAGACTTTGTTTTTGGCTTGGTTGATCCTTGAGTTCCTAGCAACAGAAGTTGTGAAGGTTTTGAGATGTGTTAGATTTTGTGAACTTCAGTGAGTAGCAAGAACTTCCCAGAGGACTGGATGAGAACCTGGGAGCTGTCTGCTTCTGAATCCAGGTGACTATTTGATTCAAGTAAGAGCTGGGACCATGGAAGGGGATCCAGGTAATCTGAGAGACCAACTCAAGTCAAGATGAAGAAAAAGCCTCTCCTTGGATATTGAATGTGTGATGAAATTGAAGTTTACTAGAGACTGAGGGGTGGAGGGTTTGTGTAATTTTCTTATGATGTATTTAGTGATTAATGATACTTAGTGACTGATTGCTAGATAAGTGACTGATTAAGTTAACCTCTAATTGTCCCATGAGTGGAAGATTGACTGTTGTTTTATGAGATGACTGAATGACTGAGTGAGGAGACAAACCTCCTTTGGGATATCAGATGATTATTCTTTTGTTCTTGTGACCACTTTGGTGAAAACTGTGTGGCCATTCTAATGTTAAGCTGCTGTGAACAGTATATCATGATTTTCTGTGATAAGATGTGATATTGTGAATATTATATTGTGGTTTGTTTTGAATATTTGCCTTGATTTGTTATGGAATAAATGGAGTGTTCACGATACTGTGTAATCAGAACCTTATAAGCTGTTCACAGTAGTATTCTTTTGAATTGAATTAAATTGAATTCTTTTGAGAAGCTGCTTGTGCATGGCATTATATTGTCCAGTCCCTGTAAATGGGAATTGTTAAAATGAGATTACTCGGGTTAAGACTAAACCAATAGTTTTCTTGTTGAGGATGTACCTTCTCCTGGTGTGGACTGGTACTTTCCAGTTTATCATCTTGGAGCTACCCAGGGAACTGAGAGATGTAGGCTAGCCTAGGGTCATAAAGCATTACATGTCAGATGTGGGACTTGTGCCCAGACCTCCCTGACTCCAAAGCCATATTTCTGTCCACAATGTAGCACTGCCTCACAATCCATTAACAAATGTTGGTAAACCTCCTCTTTACAAATGCCTTCTGGTCTATAGTTAGAAAGAATCTACTTTCTCCAATTTGAGTATTTGCCTGCCTCCATTCATAGTTTCATAGAATCACATGATCACAAATTGAGGTCTGTAGGGAATCTTTTGCTCTTATTGTCCAACCTTTTACAATTATGGAACCTGAGGCCCAGGTCTAAGTGCCTTGTTCAAGGTCATACAGATAGAAAATATTAGAGACCAGATTTGAACACATTGTCTATGATCCCAAATCAATCCTCTTTAATGGCCCCACAGCACCTTCTTCAGGTACATTTATGGCACCTCTCCTGCTCATTAGGATTGTTGAAAGTTTACCACCTTTATTTTATCCATCACTTTTCCAAGGTTTTTTTTTTAATTCTCTGTGATTTGTATTATGCTGATTGTCAAGCTACTTGAACTTATTCAAAGTCATTAGATGATCCTTCATCTTCCCCTTCATGATTAGGGATCTAATAGAAGTAGAATATTATAGTTTTATATCAATAGTCACTTAATCTAACACAATCTGTAAAAGAAACTCCTACTATTCCATGTCTGAGAGATGGTCATTCAGTCTTTGCATGAAGATCCCTGATGAAAATTCTTCCCAAGACATATTTTAATGATTAATTGTTTGGAAAATGTGGTTTGCTTGGTTTGGTTTCTCCCTCCACCTCACCCACATCAAATATAAATATACTTCACAGCTTCTAGAAACAACATTGTTTCTAGTTCTGTCTTCTGGGAAAATGTGACCAATTTTTGTGACTCATCTAGGTGATGGTCCTTCAGGTAAATGGAGACAGCTACCCTGAACCTCCCAGTCTTCTCTTCCGCAGCCTAACACACTTGCAGCTCCTTCAGTCACTCCTCCTACAACCTAGACTCAAGCCCCCTCACCATTCTGGTTGGTATCCTCATGATGTCCTCAGCTATTCAACATTTTCCCCAAAATGTGGGGGCTAGCTCTAGACCCAGTCTTCTAGATGTGACCTGACCAGGGCAGATTAAAGGGTGGTTCTCACCTTCCTCCTCCAGGACTTTGTGGCTTGCACAGTGAAGGTATTAATTGTGTTAGATCTCATTGGTGACTTTTATCAACCTGGTAATCAAGAAAGACTTTCAGATTTGTTCTTCTGCCATCTAGTTAAGAAGCTGCCATTTTTTCTTATCAAGCAAATTCCTGAAAACATCTGTGAAATTTTACACCGATTCCTATTAAATGTCACTGTCTTTAAATGACCCCAACTTTCTACCAGGGTTGGCGAACTTGTGGCCTTGAGGCCACATGCAGATTTCCCACCCCCATAATCTGGTCTGTAAATATAGATCCAGACATATAACTATGTCATTACTCTGTTTGGTTCTAGGCTTACATTTCTCCCGCCATCCAAGTATCGTCTAGAAATTTGACAGTATGTCCCCCCTGCCTTTATCTAGAACCTAACACACATCAGACACATGAAATGCTTATTGCCTTGAATTTACCAAATCCATGTCAAAGAAGGGAAATTAATTAGATCACCTATAAGGTCTGTTTCAGTCTAGTGACTATTATTGTATGCATTGTTTAAAGAACTTAAAATGGCATCTTTGTATATATTGTGGGGATAGCACACCTAAATAGTCAAGAGAATGTGAGTTCAAATCCAGCCGAAGATACTTATTAGCTCTCTGACCTTGGGTAAATCCTTTACCTCTCTTGCCTCAGTCTTCTCATTTGCAAAGTGATGATAATAGTAGTACTTACATTCCAGGGTTGTTATGAGGATAAAGATGAGCTAATACTTATAAAGAGCTTTGCAAACCTCAAGGTGTTATAAAAATATTGGCTGTTGAGGTGTTATTATGAATTTTATTGTTACACCCAGCACAGGAGTAAAAACCAAACACACTAAAAAGGCAATAAAAGGCCAAAACACACACACACACACAGATGCACACACACATACACACACACATATACTCAGAGTCATACACACACAGACACACACATACACACATGCACTGATAATGGATTTAGGTTTAATTGAAGCATGAGCTGAGAAGAATTTTGAGGGTGGAGAGTCTTAAAGACAAAGTGTTCAGCATTCACATGGATGCTTTGTCAAATATTAATTAGTATTAAAGGGAACAGGAACTAATAATAATCTGCTACTTACCTCACCAGCATGGTGTGTGGGCCAGGGAGATAATGAAAATATTAGTAAAACCTTTAAGCTCTTCCTGAGAAGGGCTGCTGGATAATTGCATGAGACGGTGTTTATATTTAGTCTGAAAGGATTAAACTCTTTTCCACCTGTATTATCACCTTTTCCTTGGAGCATGTTATCGATAATTCTCGGCGTTGATTATTTTCATCTATATTTCTACTCGATGGATCTCTATTGTTCTCCTGGATGAAGTATTCCCTTTCAAACTTAAAGATGGTTTGGTTGCAGTCAGTTGCCTAATATTCACAGGGTATCTATTGTATACTTGACATTTTCAAGTAAATAAACACAGCTCCTACTCTGGTCACAAGAGGTGTTCATTCAGAAAGCATTCAAAATTCACAAAGGGCAAGTAAACTATAGAAATAATTAGACAGGAATCAAAAAAGTTCATACAAATGAAAAACCAAAGGAAAATCTGTATGCTTTATCCTCATGGAAACTGCTCCATAGCTGTAATTTTCAAGGATTATTCTTTGGATCACTAAATAATTCTGTCTTCCCATTCCTCCTGACCTCTGTGCAGCCTTTTAGACTCTCAAGCATTCCCTTCTCCTTGATATCCTATTCTCTCTAGTATTTCCCGGCACTGCTCTCTCATGGCTATCCTGGCTCCTCCAGGCCAGAATCACTCTTGTTTGTCTAATCTTCATCTACTTCACTAATTCACTAATAGTAGGTTTTCACAAGACTCTGTCCTGCTGCCTGTCTTTTCTTCCTCTAAGCCGTTTCACTTGATGATTGTATTAATTCCCATGGATTAAATTATTCTCTCTATGCCTATGACTCTCCTATCTGCTTGTGGAGCCCTAAATCTCTCACACTATTGCTACTCTTAGATTTCTGACTTTTAGCATCTTGAACTAGATGCCCTGTAGACATTTTAAATCCAGTATGTCCAAAACTGAACTCATTATCTTCCCCTCCTTCCCCCCAACCCCATTACTAACTTTATTTTTTCTTTCAAGGGTACCATAATTATCCCAGGCACCCAGGATCACAGTTTAGGAGTCATCTTCAACTCCTAACTCTTTCACACTCTGTATCCAATTTATTATCAAGCCTTATTGATTTGACCTCTGTAATATCTCTTATACATACTTCCTTCTCTCTTCTGACACTTTAACTATCCTAGAACAAACCCTTCTCATATCACACCCAACTTTTTCAAGATCCTGTTGGTTGCTCTCCTTGCTTAAGTCTGTCCCCCTTCCAATTCTACTCAGATGAGAAATTGATCTTCCTACAACTACAATGGCTCCCTATTATCTCCAGGATCAAATATAAAATCCTCTTTTAAATTTTGATTTTGATTTTCTTTGACATTCAAAGTCTTTATAACCTAACCCTTTCCTGCATTTCCAGTCTTCTAATACCTCCATTCCAACCACCATGTCCTTTGTGATGCAGTGACACTAGCCTCCTTGTTGCCCTTGTACATGACCCTTCATCTCCTGACTTTTGATCTCTTCTGTCCCTCAGCCATACCCAGAATGTTCTCCATTTCTCATGTTGGCCTCCTCATTTTCCTTCAATTCCCGACTAATACCCCACCCCCTACAAGAAACTTTCTCAGTCCCTCTCAATCCTGGTGTCTTCCTTCTGAAACCGTCACCAGTTCTTCTTGTCTGTATCTTACATGTTCACAGTTGTTTTCATATTGTGTTTCCCATTTCCCATTAGAATTAGAATTAGAATTGCCACCCCCACCCCCACCCCTAGCCTTTTTGTATCCCCACCATTTTATTGGAACATAGTAGGTATTTCATAAATGTTATTTGATTGATTCACTCTTTTTTTCATTACCTGAGATGTTAGTGTCTCTTCTTCCTTCCAATAAAAATCACCTAGTATCTATTTGTACAGATCTCTATCTATCTATCTATCTATCTATCTATCTATCTATCTATCTATCAATCTATCTGTCTATCTATCTATCTATCTATCTACTATCTATCTATCTATCTATCTATCTATCTACCTGTCTGTCTGTCTATCTATCTATCTATCTATCTATGTATTTATTTATGTATCTATCCACATGCCATCTCCCAGACTAGATGGCAAATTCTTGGAAGGCACGGTTTGCCTGATTTTGCATTTGTACCCAGTACCTAACACAGTCCTACAACATAGTAGGTGCTCTGTAATGCTTGGTGAGTCATTGATTGTCCAAGGCTTGGAGACAGAGTGACACAGAAGGGATTTGTAGTTGATTATTCTTAGTTCAGCCTCATCCTTCATTCCACTGAAAGTGCTACTTGCCCATGGGATCAGTCCTATGTTAGAGCTAAAAGAGACTGAAGAGATTGTCTAGTCCAGCCTCATCATTCTCTAGAGGAAGAAAATGTGACCAGGAGACAAGCAGTGTAGCCAACTGACAAGGCAATCCTGAATCACAGATGTCCTCAAGTGGGAAGCATGCTATAGATCTAGTTCTGATCTCGGGTGTCAATTCTAAGAGTGTGTTGTTTGTAAGTCAAATCTATAAAATTAATGACCAAGCATATATGTGCCTATATACATATACATTTCCTCAATTATTTTTGTTTTGTAATATGCCTAACAACTTCAAAATTTCTTAAATTGTGCCAGAGCTGAGGTTTCTTGGTTATATCTTCAAGAAGTTAATTGTCTGCATGAATTCCAATAATAATTACACTCACATATTTATCAAATCTACTTCCATAATTTAAAATTGTGTTTAATTTAATTGCACTGTGCCAAAGTAGAGTATGAAATCAGAGCTCCAGAGTTTGAATTTTGTTCCTAATAATACTGCTTGTGTGACTTTGGACATATTCACTTAAATCTCAATGAACCTCAATTTACAAAATATAAAATTGTAAAATGAATTTGGAAAATTAAGAGTTTGGATTGGTTGATCTCTAAGGGCCCTTCAAGCTCCAAATCTCTGACTTCTTGTACAGTGACATGGAGAGGCAGTGTAGCTTATTCTTTTCTGTGCAGGACATAGAGATAGAAAAGACTGAGTTTGGGGCAGCTAAGTGGCACAGTGAATTGAGCACTGGCCCTGGAGTCAACACTTACTAGCTATGTGACCTTGGGCAAGTCACTTAGCCCCTATTGCCCTGCCTTCCCCCCTCTAAAAAAAAAGACAAAAAAAAAGACTGGGTTCTAGTCATTTTTTTTTCTGATTCTTCCTGCCTCAGTAACATTTCTGAGCTTTAGACAATTCTCTTAGGACTAGAGTAACTGAAGGGAGTCCCAATAATTAACACAGATATTTGAAGAATTGACGGGTCGTCATTCTCAACTGTCCTTTGAAGGACAGAGCATTTCTGTTGTTCTCTACTTGCCAAGAGCTTTGGTCTTCACTAATAATTTCCTAAAATCATGGATTTTCAGTGATGAGTGTAAAAACAGATGCCTGAAGCCTTGCTATAATGGGATTCCTGGATTGTTCTCATTGTTAGGATAAAGTCTTAAAAAAAAATCATTTGTCTCAAACACAAAACTGTCCTTATTTAACTTCCCCAAAGCTTTTCAAAATGTTTTGTTAGAAACAAAGTGAACAATGTCTAACATTCTTCATTATTGTCATGCTATTACTATTTACTTCTGTAATTCATGCCTGTCTTGGTTAATACAACAGCCATTTTAATAATGACTTGGTTTATGGGACTTCTGAGGAATATCCTTCTAACTCCATCCTGTGTTACCACAAATAATATAAAACCAGTCCATATCTGATCACTTAAGTGGAAGATGGAAGACTTATCTTTAAGGGTTTTTCTTAGGTCAGAGTATTATGAGTAATTTTTTCTGGTCTAAGGACCTAGAAGGAGGGGAAGGCAGTATGAAGTAATAGAAAGATAGTTCCTTTTTTAATCAGAAGCACCTTCAGTTCACCTTGTTCCTGGTTTTTTTTTGTTTTTTTGTTTTTGTTTTTGGTTTTTTACCATAAGCAAGCCAGTCAACCTTTCTGATTCTCAGTTTTCTCATCTGTATAATTAGTATAATCATTTCTGAAATAGTTCCCTCAGTGGTGGGTTATAAAGATTGAATGAGAACTTTTATATGAAGTATGTATTTTATAAAGTCCTTTTAAAATATTGATTATTTTTAATGTCAGTTATCAGTGCATGTTGTTTCAGGGAGAAGGTTGAGGTCATTAAATTCCATTAACATTCCTCATTATTATTTTATACTTTAAATGTTATTTTGTTCTTTTATAAACTTTAAAGTATATAATATACTTTAAATAATATGTATTATATGCTTTAAATGTTATTTATACTTTAAATGTTATTTTGCTATTATTTATTTTTATATTTTAATAATTGTTAATTGATTTGAAC
Source organism: Pseudocheirus occidentalis (assembly GCA_028646575.1). Taxonomy (NCBI): domain Eukaryota; kingdom Metazoa; phylum Chordata; class Mammalia; order Diprotodontia; family Pseudocheiridae; genus Pseudocheirus; species Pseudocheirus occidentalis. The sequence goes on along the minus strand of CM053598.1, from coordinate 13,122,307 downwards.
AAGTACTATTCTCTTGTTATTCATTTTTGTTTAATGTTTGGTTTAATAACAATAATTATTATTACTACTTAATTTTCATATTTTAATCTTCCTCAGTGTATATTATTGCTGGTGATACTACCTCATTCTGCTTACCTCTTATTTATCATTTTTTGGGGTTTTCTAGATTTAATGTTTTGTGGACTGTTATTCAAATGGAAAAAATGTGTTTCATAATTCAATTGACATATTAGGAAGTCAATTTATCCTCTGCACAATTCCTTAAGCATCATTAGGATAGTTCCAGTGGTGGACACGGTAAACTGATTGATATATCCTTGACCCACATAGTGTTGATCACCTTGACCAAGACTGTATATTTTGAACATGTTTTGCTCCATGAACACTGGAAATTCAGTATCTAGTAAGGTGGAATTTACCAAAAGTATTATTCCTGAGTTTTTAAGAATCAGTGTTACAATATGTCCAAACAATATTGGGAAGTGGGTCATTATGTCCCTTTTCTTCTTTTCTCATCATCATCAAGACCATCATCATCAATTCTTCATCATCATTATCTTCAACATCTTTGTCATCATCATCATCATCACCATCTTGACTATCAACTTGATCTCGTTATTTTATTTTAATGGAGTTTGGGTAGAAATCATCTGAGCATGTCGTCCTCTTGCTCTCGTCCTTGAATTGTTCTACAATCTTTTATGTAGTTAGATGAAATGACTAGTTTTCCAATAGCATAAAATTACTAGAGAATAAACATATGTTAATCAATACTGATAGCATTATCATTTTTGTCATCATCATCATCATCATCATCATTGTTATTTTTATTCTCTGGAAGTGGAATTATTTCATTTAGCCCCAGTCTGAAGGGATCAAATTCATAAGCATCTAGTGATCTCTAGAGGAAGGTATGGACAGACCTATATGGGCAGTTGCTAGTCATTTGACATTCAAATTGAGATAGACTTTCCAAGATGTAATGAGATGAATGACATCAGAATTAGGGTTTACAGACCAAGTGAACCAACATGAAGGAATTGGATTCAAGAAATGTCTTTATTTCCTTTCCCTTTCAGCACAGTTTGGACACTTGGCCATTCCTTGGAACAAAATTTCTTGCTAATGAGTATGGAATATCCTCAGACTGATCCATAAGGACAAAGACTTGAATAGGTTTCTAAAGTTACATAGAGGATACGCAGGATGCTGTACATACAGAGAGAGAGGGCTTCATCATTTGAAGGGAAGGAACATTCAGAAGCAAAAAATCTGGAAGTCAGAGAGAAAATCTGTCAGAATTTAGTCAGTCAACTAGCATTCATTGAGTGCCTACTATTTTCACTAGGGATACAAAGAAAGGCAAAAGCCAAATAAATTTTTCCAAGAATGTTTCTTGCTGTTGAGTAGTTCACAGTCCAGTGAAGGCAACAGCATATAAACTGCAGTGTATAAACAAGATATATACTGGTTAAATTGAGGATAGTCTTGGAAAGAAGGCACCCAGATTAAAAAGGATTGTAAAAGACTTCTTGCATATATGGGATTTATAAACTAGTGCTTATAAACTCCCTATTATCTCATATTTCTATAACATTTTAAGGTTTGCAAAAGATTGAATGTCTTAGCAACCTTAAAGAGGTAGGAAGATTTTCTATCCCCATTTTATAGATGGGGGAATTAAAAGTGAGTGGCTAAGTAGCTTGTCCAAAGTCACACAGCTTAGTAAGTATCTGAGATAGGATTTGACCTAGGTCTACTCTTTCTGACTCAAAGTTCAGTGCTTTATCCACTGTGTGACCTAGCTGGTGTTTAATGTACATTTGTGTAAAGCCACACCCAAGAAACTTCAGAACCAGTCCCAGAGGACTGTTACTATGAACAGCTTTCGAGGTTCTACTTACATAGTATAATGAGTTCTCTATTTATTCAATAGCAAATCAGAGCAAAACATTCACAGAAAATCAGGGTACAGCATTCACAATGTTACAACTTATCACAGAAAATCAAAATAAAACATTCAACTTATCACTAAAATGGCCACATAGTTTTCACCAAAGTGGTCACATAGTTTTGAACAAAGTACAGTCATTTAGTAGCTCAGTCATTCAATAATCTTTAAGGAGGCTTGCCTCTTTAAAGGACACAAAATACCAGAGTCAAAGTACTCCACCCCTGGGTAGTCTCAATTGGAGATTAGTTTCCAATCATAAACAAAGTACATTCATTTAGTCAAACACAGCGTCCTTAATTCAGTAACAAAGTATAATAGTCCAAGTCCTCCACCGATGGGGCACAATTAAGTTACAACTTCAATGGTCACTTTAATCAATCAGATATATATCATTTACCTAGTTCAGGGGAGAAAGTCAGCACCTTGAACTTCAGAGAACACAAACAGAAGTTACAACAGAAAATAACACAATTAAGCCAACAGGGTTTCAGCTGTCTGACCACTACATCCATACCTAGTTAGTTACCAGAGAGGGAAGCATCAACATCTCAGTTTTCAAAGCCAAGGGGCTCCACAGCTGCCCAGAGTTTTATCTGGCCAAATCACACCACTCTTCCCAAAGTCAGTCCCAAAGCAAAACCTCACATCCAGGTCAGTCACTACTCAGACAATTTAATCAGTCATTACTCAGTACCCACAGAGAGGTCTTTTCATCTTGACTTGGGGCAGGCTTTCAGCTTCCATGATTCCTCTTCCATAGTCTCAGCTCCTGCCCAAATCTAACCAACTGCCACCTGAGTTCAAAGGCAGACAGCTCCCAGCTCCTTGTCCAGCTCTCTGTGCAGTTCCCACTCCATATTGAAGCTTACAGTGTCTAGTCCATCACAAGTCCTTCACAGTTTCTGTTCCTGGGAAGAGAAAACTTAACAGATCCACAGACAGACAAAGTACCTACACCACAGTCATGCTTCCTCTGGTAGCCTGGCTTGCAGCTCCAACTGGCCCTTGGAAGTCCTTAGCAACTCCTCAGCAGCTCTGGCTGGCCCTTGAAAGTTTTTGACACCATAAGCTCCATTCTTAAATCAAAATCACTTTACCTAGCCTCCATGTGGCTTGCTCAAAGAAATCCAGTCTCAATTCTCAATTCTCCTTCCTCTTCTCAGTTTTTCTCAATTCTCAGTTCAGTCTTCAGTCCAGCAGCAGCTGCCCTTCTCCCATGACACTTACCCCAGGAAATTCTGTCTGTCCAGCTTGTGCTCTTTCTTAAATATGGTATAGTTCCTCCCTGTTCAGCCCCTTCATGTTACATCAGCAACAAGGGTTCATACCTTCTATTTCTTTAACAGAGGCTTAATTTGAAACCAGGTGCTAAGTACCTCTTAGCTTAGCAATACAAAGGGATCTTCAAGTTTCATTACCATTATAATTTGCTGAGTCAAATTGAATTGATGTCCACTTACTGAAATTGCTGGTTGAATCTCTATGGTCAAACCGACCACAAATGTACTTTGGCCTGCTAGAGTTAAGATGCCAATTCAATGGACATATATTCATTTTGTACTCTGTGAAGGGCAAGGATGACAATAATGACTTACATAAAATCACTTTCCTCATGGCAGCCCTATGAGGTATATAAATAATGTCTTACTATCTTGAGCATAGTCAGTATGAGGACATGTTTTGCTTGAATATGTATATTTTTGTAAGTTTTTTTTAAGTAGGAAACAGGGATAAAATAAATACTTGTTAATTAAAGGCAAAGAAATGTTAAAATAAAAGTGTTTTTTTCCATTTCATTGAGAGGGAAATTATATTCAGAGAATACAAGTAACTTTTTCATGGTCTCTGGTAGTAAGCATAAGACCCAAGACTTGAACCAAAGTCTTCTGATTCATCATTGAGTGTTTTCTCTCTGCATAACCCAGCAAGCAGATGTGTATGTACCCATTCACAGTATTTCTATGTCACAAGCATGTAATGTTGAGATACATCCTTTCCTTACTTGAACATGTTCCCATGAGTAGATTGAATGATTCTGACCTCAGAGGACCTTTAAAGAATCTGTTCGTCATTGGCTCACTCCATTCATTTTGAATATACTGATAAGGAAATGCTTGATAAAATTTCTCCTGTGCTACATTTGATAGAATGCATAATTCTTATTGTAGCAATATGATTAATTATGTAAATAACTTTTAAGGGCTCTAAGAATTCATTTCTAAAGGCCTTCAAGACATAAATTTGGTTTATAACCTTGATAAGCTAGAGTGGGTCTGGAGAAGGCTGCTCCGGAGGGTCAACGGCCTCAGGATCATGTCATAGAAGGATCTGTGAGAGTTTATGCTGGAGGGCTATCATAGTCTAAGAGAACAGTCTCATTTTGCTTGGACCCAGAGGCTACAACTAGGAACAATGAGTAAAAGGAATGATGAAGCAAATGTATGCTTGATGTTAGGAGAAGCTTCCAAATATTAGCATTTATATATTTTTTTAAGTTTTACAAAGTATTTTATGAATGTCGTCTCAACTTGTCCTTATGATGCTAATACCTAGGTGCTATTATTACCTCTGTGATAATTTCCAAATGAGGCAAACAGAGGTTAAATGGCTTACTGAGGGTCATACAACTCTGCATAATATTTTGTTTTCCAAATTTCATATAAAAACATTTTTAACATTAGGGGTTTTTTATGAGTTGTAAATTCTCTCCCTCCCTCCTGTCTCCGTGAGAGGATAAGAAATTTGAGATAAGTTATATGTCTCGTACAACTTTTAAGTGTCTGGAATGGGATGTCAGGCCATCTTTCTGCCTCTTTGTCTACTATTCTGTCTACTGTGTCACCCAATTGTGAACAATTGAATACTGATTGAAACTGTTTCAAAGAGGAATGGGCTGCTTTGTAACATCATCACCTTTACTATGTTGGACTGGCCTATGTGGGCATATGCCTCATTAGAGGGAGTGCCATGTGGATAAAATCATAAAGCCTTTTGAATGTTGACTGTTCATTCCTACTTTGCTTTCTTATATAAAATCTCTGTTTGAAAGCAATAAATGGCATCAGACTGAAAGGATCACTAATTTAAATGAACCATTTGCAAAATTAATTAGCTTTCTTTACAGACTTTTTTTTAAAGCTACAAATCTCAAACTGAAATTACTAAGTTTTATTTCTTTAAAGAGAATGTTGCCTTTTATTGCCAATCTCATTTTCTGGCTTCTTTTAATCCATTTTTATTAATATCGTCCTAAATCTTTACTACTTAATCTCAGCAGACTCCAGGCTCCTGATTCTGAGGCATTATATGAGCTTCCTTCCTTACACTGATTCATAACTGTGAACATGTTAGACTTCCTCCCTTGGATTGATGCATTTCTATAACATGCTGATTTCTTTTTTTCCTATTCAATCAACTGTTTTGCCCAAATTAACAATCATTTAAGTAGACAAACACACATGAAAGGCTGTGGTGCATGCCTTACTTTAGTCACAAGTTGCAAGGTGGAGAGAGGAAGAAGATTCTCTTATGCATACCCTCAAATGTTCATATGATGTAGTGACATTTATGAAGTTGACTTTGTCTGACATTAGCATTTTGCTTAAATATTCTTTTAAAGAAAAACTGAATCAAGACTGCCTATTTAGCCATAGTCATTGTGACCTGGCAATGTAATTTAGACAGTGAGTTTGATCACCAGCTCCCGTATGAGGTTGCATGTAGTTTGCAGTATCTCCATCTCTGTCTCCCCAGTTATATTTTTAGGTTATAGAGTGCTATGGTAAAGGGCCATGATGGAGAACTGAGTATGGTTAGCCTTGAAAAGGGAAGTCTTCTAATATTTGAAGGGCTACCACTTGGGAAAAAGATCACGATTGCTCTGCTTGGACCCAGAGAACAGAACTAGGAAACATGGAGGATATTTGCAGAAGGCAGTTAGTTAATAAGCATTTATCAGGTGCTTACTATGTGCCACCCATTGTACTGAATTCTAGGGGAAAAAAACCAATAACAACCCAAAAGAAAGTCCCTGGTCTTGAGAGGCTCATAATCTAATGGGCAGAGTGGTGTTGTAAAGAAATATTCTGTAGAGTGATCTATCCTCAAATATAATGAGCTCCCTTCAGAGACCTCAGAAGTAGAGTAGGCTGTCCTTCCTGGGGTGAAGGTGGAAGAGTAAGTCTTCAAAGAAAATCAGATGATTTGGGGATTAATTGTACAAGTGGATCTCTCATTTTTTTAGGGCCATGTTAGACTCACTCACCAGAGACGTGAATCCTGAATCCTGGCTCTCTGTGATTATGTGTTTGGGGCTAGAAGGAACTGGAGTTGATGGAAAATGAATTTCTTTTTCCTTCTTCGGTTACACACAAAAGTAAACACATCAGGGGGAAAATGTTCTGTTTGAACTTGGGGATCTTGCAATGAAGTTTGAAGCTATCCAACAAAATGAATTGATATGTCAAAGAAAAGAAATATTTCAGTTTCTCATGCCCCATTTATAGCCTATAGTAAAGAAAATCACAGGCTCTTGGAATGTGTCCTTATTGAATGCACCCTCCATGTCACCACCATCACCACCATCCTGTCCCATGCTGGTATCTTATTCTTACCTTGTTAACTCACTTAGAAATCAATGACTCAAGCCAAGACATTAGTGTGGTGTCGCTTATGCAGCACTGGGTCTGGAGTCAGGAAGACAGAAGTTCAAATTCTTCCTCAGATATTTATTGGTTATGTGACCCTAAGCAAGTCACTTAACCTGCCTGGCCTCACTTACTTCATCTATAGCATGGGGATAGCAATCATATCTATTTCCTAAAGTTACTGAGAGCCTTTTATATGTGTGTGTGCATACATATATATATACACACATACCTATATGCACATATGCATATATGGAGGCATGCATGCATATATCAATATATGTAGATACTACATATATGTATATCTATATATGTAGATATATACAGTACTTGTAGCACAAATAGTATACACATGTGTGTGCACACATATATTCTTATGTGTACATACATGTAATACACATATATGTATTCATTTACACACATACATGCATACCTATATAATATAGAGGTCATATATATGGTATAGTACTTTGCAGTACTTAAAGTGGTATATAACTGCCGTAATTTATTGGTAGTTAGGGTCTGCTAATTTTTCTATTGCACTTCAATATCCTTTTGCCCCACATTCTTGTGACTTTCCTAGATAGGCCAGCAACTTCTCAACAAATGCTGCAAGTGTTTATGGAGTGATGCTCTAGCTACCATTCATTGTGCTAAGAGACATACTATGTAGAAATATATGACTGGCCATGCAGATAGAAATTAAAATACACACACACATATGCACATATATATTTATATATAAACATTAGTGTACATAAATATTATGCACATCTACAGATATGATGTCATCAGTCTGGGAGAATCTCCTGGTGAGGAAACTCTCACTAACAATGCAGATTGGTGGTTCTTCTGTAACTTAGACAATTAGAGAGTTATCTAGAGCAACCAAGAGGTTAATGGATCTGTTCTGGGTCACACAGTCAATGTGTGTCACAACAATGAGGACATATCAATATTTACTGCCTAAGATTTCTCTCTCTCTCTCTCTCTCTCTCTCTCTCTCTCTCTCTCTCTCTCTCTCTGTCTCTGTCTCTCTGTCTGTTTCTGTCTTTCTCTCTGTCTTTCCCTCTCTTTTTCCTCCTCCCTAATTTTCTTCCTTCCCTTCCCCATCTCTTCCATTCTCTTCCCTCCCCACCAGTCCCCTGTCCTCGCCTCCTCCCTTCTCATCACCTCTCCTCTCTCTAACACACACACACATGCACATGCACACACACATGTCCTCAGTCTCTTCATATGTAAAATAAGCAAATTGGATAAGACGACCTCTGAAGTCTCTTCCTGTCCAGGTCTATGATCACACAAAGGAAATATAAGTGTATCAGAAGGCATTCCATTTACTGTTGTAGTTCATTTTCTAGACTTTCTCTCACAAGCCCCTGCTGGTCTTGGCAGATTAGACCCTCAGGGCTCCAGCAACAATTTCTCCCCTCGGTGTTCTTGGTGACACTAAAGACTTGGAATACATCATTTTCTAAAATTATACCTTATGAGCTCCCACCAATGTGTTCTCCCAATCAGTATCAACTGATAACTAATTGTTAGATAATTCATCTCTAAAACAATGCATTTTAAAATTTATCGAGAATTTTTCCTTCTCACTTCCATCCAGGAAAATAGTAAAATAAGTAATTGATTAAATAAATAAATGCTCTACTTCTGTATCATATAAGTTTAGTTAAACAAAACAAATCCCCACATTGGCCATGTCTAAAAAATACTTCCTCATTCTGAATATTAATTTCCCTGTCATAAAATATAAACACTCATCATTAGTCCTCTGGACCTACGGTTTATTGTATTGAGGAGAGTTCTTAAGCCTTCACAATTTTCCATTTTTATTATATTGGTAATATATACAAATTCTTCTTCTTTATTCTCTGTCAGTTCATACAAACATTCCCAGGTCTCTCTGAAATCATCCCTTTCTTTAAAGAGGGGCATTTCTTAGGACAATGGTAATTGCACTTCTGGGAACCTTGTAGGGTTCAGAGGCTACCCTTCTCTAGTTCATGTTCTTTGTCCTCAGCTCCTGATAGAAGTGCGACTAGCAGCTCTTGCCATTACATGGACAACATTAGGACATTGATGAAAAAAAGTGACATGTTCCAGCCCTCCAATATTTACAGGTTCCTTCTCTGGACAGTGAGAAGGGAATAAGTCCAGATATTCTCCTTCCCTCCGCCCTCTACCTTAGTCCAGTTTCCTTCCTTTTTAGTGACTTTTTTTGAAGACTTTCATTATTAAACTGCCAAATACTCAAATCTTCAAATTCAAATAAAACTGCTGATTTTAAACAAGTTTTACAGGGCATGATGAAGTCTCTTTTTCCAACCCCATGTATGCCTACTCTGTTTCATGGAGTGACTTTCAAATACATCTAAGCCAGTCTAGGACATTGCTTCCCCTAGTTGGAACCCTTTTATTAATTGATTCAATAAAGGTATCTAGGTCCTATTAACACTTAGATCATATATCTGACTGATTAACTGGTTGATTGATTGACTCAGTGGAAGCATTCCTACCTGATGAATGAATACAGGCTCTGCAATGTGGGTTGATGGATAGATTGATTCAACCGACCTCTACCCTCAGACTTTATTAATAAAATGAGCAAATATCAGCATCTACCACCTACAGGATTTTTTTTTCATATAGGATTTGATGATGACAGATTTTTGATGGAAGATTGAGGGCAGACACAATACGGTCCTGAGGTGATCCATAAAGCTTTCATTCTGGTTGGGACAACAAGGCAAGGGGTGGCTGTAGCAGTGAAGCAGCTCCATGACACTCTCATTTTAACACCCACAAAAAACTGAAATATGGCTGCCTTTGACTAACTTGAACAGATGTTATTGCTTTTATTACCTCCTTGGTGAGAGGACACTCTTGATGGAATACTGGATCTTTTATGATTTTTTTTTTAATACTGCCAATATTACTTTAAATGAAGAACCTGGTAGTTATCCTGCAATTACCTAATAGCTAGGCCATGCTGGCATGGACAAGAGTTACAGCTTAATTATAGAGTTCTTATTCTACAGATTTATGAAACCTTTTATCAGCACTAAACTAAAACCCCACTTCCCTCATATCCTACAAACCAGAGATTGATCTGTTTCAACACACTTTTGAAAGTCAGAACAGAAGGATATTTGCAGCATCAGTAAGAACACAAGTCCACTTTGCCTCAGGAACTGAATCTTACCCACACTCTGCCAACCCAGTATTCCCCACATACCACCTAGGATACTGCCAGCCAGGCCCAATCTAAGACAAACCCAAGAGAATTTCACTTGCAAGTGATATGTTAAATTTTGGAAAGTAGAGTCTCACCTTCACTGATAATTGCTTGGTGAGAAATGAATCGTATGTATCTCTGGGTTCTTAAAATATATTCCAATGTGATGAATAAAATAATTTCAAGAGACAAAATTTTGGAGTAAATTATAATCAATTTTATCCAACAAAACCAACAAGTGATTAATAAAAAGGGGAACCCGCAGCCTTGAGGTCACATGTGGCCTTGTAGGTTAATAAAGGTTTGGTAGGTCTGGTTAAAAATAAATAAGCCTACTCCAATGAGGGGCTGAGAGCGACAACATGTCACTCTTGGATAGATATAACCAGACCACCTCCATCCTTGGGTAATCCACAGAAAAGGTTCTATTCCTATCCCAGCTTGATTAAGTGGAATTCCCCTTAGACTAGAGATTCCTTGTAAGGTTAGGTGGGGTCAGATAGAGGAGAAAATTGGCTCAATATTTAGAGGTTAAGATTTAGAATGCATATAGTAGAAAAAGGGGAATTCTGTATCTCTCCAGATTGTTGGTTATTAATAACTATTACCCTCACTCGCAAAACTGGGGCTTTGGAAGGTCATTCCAAGCTAGATGTTCTGGGAAGAAATGTTCAGGGACAGATTTTTGTTCTCTTAATTGAGGACCAGTTTAGTCAAGCATAGGACTCAGAGTAGCCCTGCTACTAGTGGCACTTGGTTGTCATATTCAGGAAACTTCTACTCCAAACCAGCCACAGCAGCATAATGTTATGAGCAGAGTGAGTGGAGAGAAGATCCATAATTCTGAAAGAGTTGATTTTTAATACAAAACTTGAAGGTTTGCCAAGCATTTTGCATCAAGGAACAGTGAATAGAAAGCCATACTAGAAACCAGATTCAAGTATCGCCTTTGACACATAATGGCTGTGTGTGCTCAGGGAAGATAAAAAGAGAAATATGTTGAGTGTTTTGAAAACGAGGTTTTGTTTTGTTTTGTTTTGTTTTGCTGTGTTCGGCGGGTACGGGGCACAGTGGATGAAGTGCTGGACTTGGGAGTCTGAAAGGCCTGAGTTCTAACCTTGCCTCAAGCAATTACTAGTTGTAGGGCCTGGGCAAGTCACTTAACCTCTCTCTGTTTCTATTTATTCATCTTTCAAAAAAGAAGTAATAATTATAGTACTAGCTCCCAGGTTTTTTTTAAAAGATGAAATCATAAAATGTATGGAAAGAGCTTTGCTGCCCTAAAAATATTACAGAAATGTTAATTGTTGTTAATTCATTTACACTTTCACTGCTCTAGGCAACTCTGTAAGACTAAAGTTACAGAAAACATGTTGATCTGTATTGGTGAAGTGATTTTCCTCACATGGAATTTCCCTACAACCAATGTTGAGTCCTATCTCACTGGATCCTCACAACAACTCTATGAAGACAGTACAGCAGTCATTTATTACAAGTCTACATATAAAGAAAATATAAAGAGAAAAATCGTAACCTATCCTTATGTGAACAAAATTAAAGTGTTGAAACAAGATAAAGGAATAATGGGAAGAAAACTGAAATTATGTTTGGTTTTGGTGGTTCTTCCCTCAAAATTTTACAAGTAACATCTTGGTGCAGTGGATAGAATCCTGGAGACGAGGAAGACTTGAGTTCAAAACTTGCCTCAGATACACTGTTGTTGTATGACCCTGTGAAAACCACTTTACTGTTTTCTGCCTCGGTTTCCTCATCTGTAAAATGAGAATGATGATAGCACCTATCAAACAAGGTAATGTCTGTGAAGTGTTTGGTAAACCTTAAATGGCTATATAAATGTAAGTTAGAGATTATTTTCCATCAATTTTGGATGTCTAGGCTCTTGAAGAAGTTCCATGACTGACATGTTTCCACAAATTCTTTAAAAGCTAATGCTAATGGGTGCTAGGTGGTGCAGTGAATAGAGTGCTGCCCCTGAAGTCAGGAGGACCTGAGTTCAAATCCAGCCTCAGACACTTAACACAAAAACTAGCTGTGTGACCTTGGGCAAGTCACTTAACCCCACTTGCCCTCCAAAAAGCAAAAACAAAACAACAAAGCTAATGCTAATTAAATTATATCTCTACTCCCTTTGAAAGAATGTGGCCAAGAAATCTTTCACCATCTACTTTGATTGCTAAATTCCTTTAAGCTTTGCAGTACTCTTACATTCATTACAAACTTTGAGACCCACAACATCACTGTGGGTTAGCACTGGCAGTGAATTATTCCCATTTTACAAAAGAAAGAACTGAGATTTAGGGAGCTGAATGAACTTACCCATGGTGAGGAAGTTTGGGAGTCAAAATATGAAACCAGGTTCCCCCTGACTCTAAGGCCCAAATTCGATCCCCTGCCAAAAAAGTGACATGACACATTTATAACAATATGGTAAACTAGAGGCTATGTGCTGATGTAAAAAGATGGAAATGTTCATTAAATGTGATTGCTGTTTTCTGGGAATTAATATTTCTGTAGCTTGAAAAACCTAGAACTAGAACACAAGACTAGTCTCATGCCAAGAGAGGTAGAGGATTACCTGGGAAATAATTCTGGGATCCAACTGAAAGTAGAACAGAAAGTGTGGATCCCCACTTTGTACCTAAAGTATCACGCTGTGCAGTACTACACTGTGACTCCAGGAGTCTCATCAGTCTCCCAGTGATGCTGTCTGGATCCCATCTGGCTCTACTCCTGTGATACTTTAATTTGTGTCCTTCTGGAAGGTCACCAAAGAGGAGCCACTCAGTATGTTGAGGATTGTTTTCAATGTCCTTTGGTTTTTCAAGAACACCAGGGGAACCCTTGAGCTGCCCATTGGTTATCTTTCACTTTTACTCTGCAATTGGTCAATCCGGTTTTTTTTTTTTACCTTTTTCTTCTTATATATTTCTTTGATGAAATTCTTTATACCATTTCTTCTTCATAATCCCATATTTGTACTGTGTTCAATATAGCAAACAACGGGGAAAAATGTCTTAGCTATGGGAAAATCACCCTGTGAAACATGTTAATTAGATTAGAATTGCTTTGTTGCAACACAGGCTGTCAGGTGTCAAATTACAAAATTAATGAAACTGCATATTTATTAGCTGAAAATCAGCTGGTACAATTGATTCTGTCAGCTGTCAAATGCTCAAACAGGCTTTATAAACAGGAATATATTAATTTAATTAGTTATATATCTGGAGAGGAAATGGCGAACCACTCTAGTACCTTTGCCAAGAAAACCTCCTGGACATAATTGGCATGCTGTGTGGTCCATGGGGTCATGAAGAGTTGAACACAACTGAGTAACAGAAAAATAATATATGTACATGTGTTTATGTATATTTGCACACATACATAAACATATCTGTGTGTATGTATATAGATGTATATATACACATATACATATACCTATACATACATATGTACACATACATAACTTCAGCTTCATTTTATTATTCATAATTTTATATTATCATTGGGTATAAAATGATTCACATAATTTAAAGCCTTACCACATCTTTGTTACTCCCAATGATGGGATTAAAGTAGAAAGAGATCAAGGAAATCCAGTCACAAAGTTAACCTTTTAGATATAAAATGGATATAGACAGATTTTGGGTGACTCACGACATTGACTAGCTCTTATGAGATCTTCAGGAGGACCTGGCTGAGTGAGGGTGGGTATCATGTAATTGATCTACAATCAGAAGACTTGAGCGTAAATCTGTGAAATGACGGGGTTGGGCTTGATGGACTCTGACACCTTCCACATCTAGACTGTATGACTGCTCTGCCTCACTCAATGAACTTTTATTCACCTGCTAGTAGGGGTTCTGTGAATTACTCTGCCAATATCTCCTGAACTTGACTTTGATCTTCTGTATTTTTTCCTCCATCCTGGGGTAATGGGAAGATCACTGAATCTGGAGTCCAAGGGAAGGTAAAAGGAATAAGCATTTCTGTAGCACTACTGTTTGCCATGCACTTTGCAAGTACTTTACAGTGATATAATTTGATCCTTACAAGAACCCTGAGAGGTATCTCCTAACCCCATTTACAATAGAATGAGCTGAGGCAAACAAGGTTAAGCAACTTGGCCAGGGTCACACAGCTAGTAAATGTCTGGCTTGATTGGAATCCACAGTAAACTGCTTACTAGGATTTAGGGCAGGTAGTAGAGAGTTAATAAATGCTTTGTTCCTCCCCTGCCCCCTTCCTCACCTAGCCCTTTCCTACCTTGTTAGTTTCCTTACAACTACTTCCCTGACACATGGTCTTCAATCCAGTGACACTGGCCTCCTGTCTCCCAGGTATAAGACATTCCATTTCTCAGCTCAAGGCATTTTTTTGGTTGTTTCCCATTCCTATAACTCCTTCCCTTTTCAAATCTGACTACT
>CM053598.1:13077417-13107518 GCA_028646575.1 Pseudocheirus occidentalis | reverse complement strand
TCAGGATAGCCTTTCTGCAGATCTTGCCTCAGACATTTACAAGCTGTGGGAACCTGGGCAAATCTGTTCATCTTTCTGAGCCTCAGTCCTCTCGTTTATAAATAATAGCACCCTGGTTCCTGGGTTGCTGTGAAGATTAAAAGAAAAAAAAAGGTGCACGGAAAAAGGATTTTGCAATCTTTAAAGTTCTATGCAAATGTGAATAATTACTATTGTAAAGTTTTTTTTTCCCTTTTTTTGGATGGCAGTTGGGGTTAAGTGACTTGCCCAAGGTCATCAGCTAGATTTTGTGTTGTGTCTAAGGCGAAATTTGAACTCAGGTCAGTGTTCTATTCAGTGTACCACCTAGCCACTCCTATTATAAAGTATTTTTGATTAGCCATGAAAAAGTCCAGGATAAAGGGATCTTTCAGAGAACTTCTAGGAATCTTAGAAGTTATTCAGTTTCCTAATTTTATAGGTAAGGGAAACTTAAGCTTTGAGTGGTTAAATGGCTCGCTTGGGTTCACAAAGCTGGGGTATGTATGAGGTGGAATTCTAGGCCTTGTCTTCCTGCCTCCAGCTCAAGCTTTTTTTATACTATGCTATGCTAACCAACCACATAGACCCTGAGGTCCGTTCACCCCTGAGGTTCTGTGTGGACCACTGATGCAATGGTTCATGTCAGTATAAGCAGAGACTCATTGAAGCTTTAAAGTAGCATAGTCAGTCACTGGTGCTTCTACCTAGAGAAACATGTGACCGGGAGGTAGATGCTGGGACTGTGGTCTGCCCCCATGGCCTTCACTTGGCTGCCCAGACTGAACCAAATTTGAGGGTCCAAGTGTAAGCATTGGGGAAGCTGTGGAGCAGTCAGGTACATAAGCATTCATGGTCTCAGGGTGTGCTCACGAGGGCAAAGTGGATATATAACTAAATGACTATACATCAAGACAAGACTCTATTGTTGGAAAGGCAATTCTATTGCATAGAAAAGTAAGCCTCCTGCTTCTTGTGCATAATATAACCAGTTCTGTGGAGACAAATTCTGACTGTAATATATTTTGCAGAAGTTCAGCCTGCCAGGTAATACCAGAAGGTTTAAAGTCATCAGCAAATCGAATGTGAGCATTGACAACATCCGTTTTCTCCCCTGCTAGGATAGCATTATCTTTACCAAGGATGACAGAAGAGATGAAAGCCCAGTAGAGTTAATAGAGCCATGTTCAGCTCTAATTGCTGGTTTTAAAATCAGAATCCTTGCTCTGTTATGCTTAATAATATTAAAGCCTACTTGAATACATGCTCTCGCAAACCTAAACTAGCAGGGAAACTAATGGACCTCTCTTGAAAGAGAGGTAAAGAGAACGTTTCACATTGATGGCTGCACTCATGTTCTTGGATCAGAGGAGCTCTCTGAGAGAGCATGGAGCATAGCTTGGTGTACATCATTTTGACATGCAAACAGACCCTCTCCTTGACTTACCTGTGCCATAAGGTATTCCTAGATATTGCTCGATTAAGTAAATCTTTTCCAGTAAGACTAACAATATCCCTCCTAGAAAGGGGTTCCCAACAAAGTATTTGGATTGAGGAACAATATATAATAACTCTCAGGTCTTTGGCTCCTCTCTGGGACCTTCCAGCACCGACCCTAAGAAGGACTCTCTTTGCTGTCCGAGGACAAGTCGAACTAAGGACATAGAGACAAGGTTTCTCATCAAGTCATGATTTTGGGGGGGAGTAATGAATCTGAAACAACCCCAAAACAGCTCTCAGTGGTATGGGGTCTCTCTCCTTTTTCCTCAGTGAAGGGGGAAGCATAAAACAAAGGAACAGAAGCTCCTTTCATCACACAAAGCTTTAGAGGACTACAAACATGCAGATCAATATTAATTCATTTAATAATCGTTTATTAAGTATCTATTATGTTCCAGGCACTGTGATAAGAGTTAGGGATACAAAAAAAGTCAAAATACAAGCCCTGCCCTTAGGGAGCCTACAATCTAATGGAAAATACAACATACAAACAGATATGTACAAACAGGCTATATGCCAAATTAATGGAGAAGAGTTTTCAGAAAAGATAAAGCACTAGAATTAAGAGTGCTTAAGGAAGGCTTTCTAAAATAGGTAGGTTTTAAGGAAGCCAGGCCATTCATTAGTCAGAATGGAGGAAGGGAAACATTAGAGGCATGGGAGGGGGCTGGAGAAGATGCCCAGAGTTTAGGTTTATTTGTCCATCAGCCAGGGGGCCAGTGCCACTGTATGGAAGAGCCGGTGAAAGGGAGTGGAGCATCAGAAAACTGGAGATTTAGGAGGGGAAAAGGTGACAAATGACTTTGAATGTGAAACAGAGCATTTTGTATTTGATCATAGAGGCAATAGGGAACAACTGGAGTTTAATGAGTAAGGGAGGGCACTGACCTGATCAAACCTGTGTTTTAGGAAAATCATTTTAGTGGCTGAAGGCATTGGAGCGGGGAGAGACTGGAGGCAGGAAAACTCCCTGGCAAGCTATCGCAAAAGTCTAGTGCTGAGGTGATAAGGCCTGCAAAAGCAGGGTCAGAGGAGAGATGGCGTCATATTCAAGAAATGGGGCAATGGTCAAATTGACAGGCCTTGGCAACAGCTTGGGCACAGGCGGTGTGGGTGAGAGCCGGTGAGAGATCCAGGATGATTCCTAAATCATGAGCCTGAGGGACTGGAAAGATTGTGGAGCCCCCTATAGTAACAGGTAAGGCGGGGGCAGAGGTTTGGGAGAAAAATAATGAGTTCTGGTTGGGGTAGATTGATTTTAAGATATCTACTGGATATCCAATATGAGGTGTCTAAGGAAGAGACAGGAGAGTGAAGGAGAGAAGTCAGATCAGAATGGGAAAGGTAAATATGGGCATTATTAGCACAGAGGAAAATACAGAAATAACATCCTAGAGAGATAGTTATAGAACGTTAATGTAAATATAGAAATAGATTTGAAATATAGTATTGGATATAAGAATTTACAAATATATGGGTACAGAAATATATATCTATACATATATTAGGCATCTCTTTCTATATATATACTATATATATACACACAAATATATACTATGCACACACATATATACATACATGTATATATACACACACACACATACACACAGACACACAGATACACAGACACAAACACACACACACCGAAGAAGAGGGCTTTATTTTAAGTTTTTCCCAGATCCTCTAGCTCTGCTAGATCCTAGGCAATGTGCTTACTCAGCTTGCTGGATAAGTGAACTCTGCTTACATAAGCACTCTGAAAAATACTTACTTGTGTTTGGTCGTATCGACAGGCGCTTAGCATAATTAATTAATTAAACAAATTAAACAAAAATAAATCAGATAAAGGATAAATATTGGAGCCACTTCAAAACAACTTGGGTGGAGAAAAGTGGTGGCCTTGATTCAGACACTATTTCTTGGGGAAGCGTAAAAATTCTTGTCTTCTTGGGTCAGACCCTGGATCTCTTCTTTAAGTAGATTAGTATGGCAACCAGGGGAAAAAATTCTAGATTATAAATACATTTACAAACTATTGTGGAGGATAATTCACAATGATGTCACCATGACCTCACTTGTCAAAGAACGCCTGGTGAGGAGAAAATGAGTCTAGAGCAGTATTTTTCAAATGGCTGCCCCACTTACACACTGTTCCCAAGGTGACAGAATCTTGGAAGCTATGAAGCAATGATAAAAAAAACCCCAAATATTGGATATTTTACATATAATTTCTGCAGGAGAACATTTAGTCTCTCCCTCATCCCAACCTTTGAACAAAAGAAAGTTGAAAGCAGGGAAGATGGATTACTTTGCAAACCTATTGATGTCAATGGTGCATCAAAAGACATTTTCAATATAACTGGCAGATTTTTAAAAGTGAAATGACATAAAGTAAGAAGACTACCCAGGACTTAAAACTAATAGAACTCAAGCTATGTCAGGCTGAAATTCAGGTCAACAAGCATGAATTAAGTGCTTCGCCCCTGGTGCAATCTGGGCACATCTCAAGCTTCAGAGATGGTCACTTGTATGGGGCAATATAAATGAGGAGTTACATCAAAGATCTTCCCATTGTTAGGAGAATGATCAATTTTTGAAAGAAAGAAAGAAAGAAAGAAAGAAAGAAAGAAAGAAAGAAAGAAAGAAAGAAAGAAAGAAAGAAAGAAAGAAAATCCATTAAAAAGAATGCTCTTTATCAAATTGTGAAAAGACATAGGGTCAGAGCACAGGGCACTTTGTGCTATTGTGAAATATAGCTCTTCTTGTGTTAAAGTCATTTCAAAGGGGTTGGTGCTATAATGGATAAACAGGCATTTTTCTTAGTGATCATAATAAGACTGAGAACAATTTTATAACCCAAAGTTCCTTTTGAAATTTGTGCATTTGTTAGATGCAGATTTTTTTTTGAAAACTCAGCATTCCAAATCAATAAATGTAACATCCTCAAATTTATATCCTGATTCAGAAAAATAAAGAGATTAAAGTTAGTTATGGGTAATAAATTTATAAAATAAAATTTTTGATAAGTTTTTCAACTTTAAAAAGTACTGAAATGAGTAGAAGAAAGGAAATATCGACTCAGTTATCAATTGACTTTTTGAGAAATAATTCTCTTTAAGACTATGAGGTTTTAAAACACGGATATAGGAGGGCCTCATTGCCTTGGATAAAGAAGGATATTTCTATTCCTATTCCATTTAATCAAGAACAGCTCAGAAATAAACTTGTCCCATGATAGTACCTTGAAATAAGCTCTTGGAATTGAAAATCTCATGTCTTGACTGTAGGTGGATGAAGAGTGAATCCCCAGAAGAAACAGCCAAGAGAGGGTACCTAGAAGATGTATCACACAAGGAAAAGAAGCTGTCTGTGGAGTGAGAAGATTCTCGCTGAAAACATGGTGCTGAACCAGACGTGCATAACTAACGCTTCTATGGATAGTACTTGAAGGGTTGTGAAGCACTATGTTGGTGATTTTATTTGATTTTTACAATATTTCTGTGATATAGATACTGTTTCTTGTTAAGTCATTTTTGCAGTCTTTTCTGACTCTCTGTGATCCCATTTGGGGTTTTATTAGCAGAGATACTGGAATGGTTTGCCATTTTTTTCTCCAACACATTTTATGGATGAAGAACTGAGGCAAAGAGGGTTAAGTGACTTATCTAGGGTCACACAGATAACAAGTGCCTCAGGTCAGACTTGAACCCAGGAAGATGAGGACTTCCTGACTCCAGGCCAAGTACTCTATTCACTGTGCCACCTGGAGGCCTGGTAGGTGCTTATCCTTTTTTGACAGATGGGGAAACTGAGCCATGGAGAGCTTAAGCGACTTGACCAAGATCATACAGCAAGTAAATGTCTGATGCAAATTTAAACTCTTATCTTCCTGAGTCTATATCTTATATTTTATCTACCTTCCAACCTTGCTACTGTATGGCCTAGCACAAGATACTTTCCATCTAGCAGTATGCAGTCCATGGATTAGTAATGCTAATAATCTTTGACTAATAGGAGAATTAACCCTAACATATCTTAAGATCCAGAAATTCATTGCAACAAGGAATGAAGAACCTGTAATGTGACAAATATTTTAGGGTGGGATTCTTTTTTGTTTACTTATTCTTTCAACATTTCTTCTCAGCTTTGTATTTGGGGCCAGGTTTTGTACATTTTTGGAGGGAATGCCTGCAACATGTTTGGTCTCGTTTTTGAATCTTTTTTGGGGTCCTGCTACTTCTTTGCCAATAGAGCATCTTCCAGATCCTCCAGAATGAAATGTACATCTCAGGCTGAGGACTTACAAGCCCTCAGTCTTCCCAAAGTGGTCTGATCCAGGGCAAAACCTTAATATTGTCCTTCTATTGGAAAGTCGGCGAGTTCTTGACCTGAGTTTGGGTCTAAGCAATACAAGTATAACTTTGCTCCTGTTTAGAGTTCCAAGTCCTGGAATCAGTCACTATCAATTAGCTGGAGCTTCAGCCTCCCTTGTGGTCTGGGTTTTCTACCTGGTTACTCCACCAAGACCCTTCAAACTGGTCTGTGGGTGGAGTCTAAGAGAAAGTCCTGGATATCTGGGAGATTAGTATTATATACAATCATGAAAAATTAAAAGCACAACAATAATTGCTACTAACATAGCGACATTTTCAGAACCCTTTCCATGAATCCATAATGCAAGAACTTAGAACTTTAATATGTTTAGGGACTACACAAATGGAAGAAAAGAAAGAAAGAAGAAAAGGATAAGTCATCACACAATACCTACTATGTGCCAGGCATTATGCTAAATGTTTTTTTCCCAGTATTATCTTATTTGATTCCTATGACAGCCTTATAAGGTGTATATCATTATACCCATTTATAGAGAAGGAAACTGAGCCAAGTAGCAGGTAAGTTACTCACCAGGGTCACACAGCTAGTAAGTGTCTGAGGCTGCATTTGAACTTATGTCTCTGTTAACTACACCACCAATTCTATAACGGAAGGTGGTGGTGTTATGAGTATTCATGTTATCACAAATATTTCTGTTGTTACCAATTAGGGGAATGTGAAAGAGTTTTCTTCACATCCCTAAACTCTTTGCCTCAAGTAAAAAGAATGATGGTCCCTGCATTTAAATACACAGACACGGACACAGACACAGATACACACACACAAACACACACACACACAGACACACACGCACACATGCGTTCTTTAGCCCCAGTAGGTAGTAACATAGCTCTACCTAAAATCTAGTGAATACAAATTTTAAAATGATTTATTTGGCTGTATCTTAGTAGTCTGAGTGCATTTAAAAGAAAATCCTGTAGGCTAGGATGGGTTCACTATAATTCAAGATAAATTCATCTTAAATTCTTTTGTGATAAGGGTAGTTGGTAAGAGACAACTGGCACAATGATAAGGAATTTGGCTTTCAGGAAGGCACATAATGACTCCAATGGTAACATGCTTCATTAAAAAGAACACTGGATTCAGGACATCAGAAATCTCAGCAGGTAATAGCTATATTGAATGGAATGTTGGCAAAGGTGACTTTTCTATTCCTTTGCAATTGTAGGATTCTATGCTTTAATTCTGCCATACTCTAGATTCATAAGAGTGGTATTAGAGAAGGAGTGCTGGGTTTGGAAACTGAGTCCTGGGAGCTATTGCTAGATCTGAAGCTTTATCTTCCTGGGTCTCACGTTCCTCTTCTGAAGAATGACTGGAATATATTTCAGGACCTTGAAGGTCCTTTCCACCTTTAGAGCTATGTTTTCATGTGTAATATAAAAGTTTCCCATTTTCATCTTACAGTATAAGTATATGAATATATATATACATGTTTATGTGCACATACATATGTATATATACACATAGCCACACACATGCGTGCACACACACACACACACATACACACCACTCTTCCTATTATCTGAAGAGATGTGGGAATTGCAGAACACTTTATTTGCTATGGCTTTCATTATTCTCTATTGGCTACAGACCAGCTTCCACTGGCAAAGGAGAAAAGTGCAGAAGGAAAAAAAAAGAAATTAGAATGAACTAGATACCTGGAGAAAGAAGTATGGAACCCACAAAAGATCATATGGAGGAAGTGAGCAACATGAGATTCCTCTGACCATTTCATTAGGGATGTAAAAATTAAATGAAGGATAATAAAACACAATGATTCCCAAATTAGCTATTTATGTAGAAGCTTAACTGGCATTTAATTGAGCTATTTACTATGCCACATTGCACCTGAATTGTCTCAACTCTCCATTTGTTTGGGCTGTTGAGTCTCATGTATGGAACAGATGGGAAAGAGGCCTGATTTGGGGCAGGAAGGGAGAGAGGGACAGAGAAAGAGATAGAGGGAGAGAGGAGGGAGGGAGAGACATACAGACAGACAGAGAAAGAGAGAGAAGAAGAGAGAGAGAGAGAGAGAGACAGAGAGAGAGAGAGAAGGTAAGAAATGGTCTTTTTTAGGGGAAGGATGGAAGATTAGATCAGTTATCTAGCCAGTGAAGGTAACTCCGGTGTGTTTTTTTTCCAATACTCTCAATTGGTACAGAGAAACAGCTCCTCTGTGATGTAAGAGAATTATCCAGGGAAGTGAAGTGTTCATCCTGTTGCTCAGTGCAATCATCTAGTTCTATCACGTTCCTTTTACTAAGGAAGACAGAGAAGCTGAATAACATTGATCACATTGATAGGAGGGTGACCAGTTAAGTAAAAGGCTTTAAGATCTTGTCAAAAGAAGCATTATATGATGGAACTGGAAACAATTAGCCTGGATTCTTAGCTTCTCTTCACATATTCTAAGGTTGTCCTCTGGAAAATGGCTTTGATTTCTTCTTGGTTTCATAGGCCATGCATGCAATGGGTGGAGTTGATGAGTGACCAACTGAGGGATGACCCCCCACCAAAAACAACAATTTCCTAATGACTAGAATGAAGCATAGTGATTGTGGGGGGCAGTAGACACTTTGTCACAGGAGTTCTTCAGGTCAAGGTGGACAGAAACTTTGGCCACTTGGTGAGAGGATTCTTGGAAGTCGGTCTTACATTCCCTCCTAGCGTGAAGGACCTATGGCTTTCTCAGATCCAGAGGGGGTGATAATTTACCCATGGTCACACAGCTTATTCTGTGGCAGCCAGTTTTGATATATGGTTTTAGCAGACCTTTCTAAATGGCCATATGGATGTGACATCCATCTCCTTCTGGGTGGGGGAGGGGGAGCTTGCTTGTGGTCCTCCTGCAGGGCTGTAGCTATCATATGGATCATGGACATCTGGTTCTTTCTGAGATGTTTGGGAGAGAATGAAGGGAAGCTCTGTTTGTCACTCTACTCGTTGTGCCTTTCTATCAGGAGACAGGTCAGGTACTACCTCCCTGACCACATGCAGAGGCAAATTCCCAGAAGCACAGCACCCAGCACTTTCACACAGTAGATGGGTTGGCTGCTAAACTTCATGAAATAAATGGTTTTCTATCATAGGACTTTGCAAAGTGTCAGCCAATCAATAAATATTTATAAAATGCCTACTATGTGCCAGGCCATGTGCTAAGTAGTAGGCAAGTGATGAAGAAAAAAAGATAGTCTCTGACCTCAAGGACTTTACAATTTAATGAGAGACAATCGCACACACACACACACACAGAGTCACACAACGATAAAAAGGAGGAGGCAGAGGGAGAATATGTCCAGAGTAGAGACATGAGACATGATGGAGCCCAATCTAAGGAGAGCAGCTGGTGGAAAACGGTCGTTGGTCTGTGATAATGGAGGTTTGGGGAGAATTTCTTTGCTCTACTTCTCAGTCGTTTAATCAGTTGGACAGAGGAGTCTGAGTGTGCCACTGAGGTAGGTGTGCCAAGGGTGATGCAATCTTACAGACTGATCACTTTCCTGATGGTGAGGTTTTCTGGGGCAGGATCACAATGGAGCCTAGGCCAAGGAGTGCAGCTGGTGAGATCAATGTGATGGTCAAAGTCTCATCATGTCTCATGAGTTAGGAGCAAGTTTGGGCTAACCCTGCCCAACTGAATAGAATGGGAATATAGGCCCATTGATAGGCATTAAGTATTTTTGCTACCTTAAAGTGGCTAGGCCAGCTATAGGCCGAAATTCTGGCCAAAGTAATAACAACCATTAGAGTGACAATCCATGCCAGTGGCAGGCACACCAACATCAATAATACTGAAGGTCCTCCTGGCATAAAAAATGCAGTAAAACACTGCACATGAGAACTGGAATTGGCCTCGGGAATCATTAGGTACAAGCCCTTCATTTTACATGGGAGGAAATAGGTCAATCTAGTAAATACCTGTATTGATTGAGGGGTGTTTGCGTGTGCGTGTGTATGTTTGTGTGTGTGTGTGTGTGTGTGTGTGTGTGTGTGTGTGTGAGATCTGCAGAGGTGAAAATGAGGACAAATTGAAACCCATGCCCTGCGTCCTCTAAGGCAGGTATGCCACTGAATTGAAGGAAGAATTGCTCGTAATAAAGTGGAAACCTGGATTCACTAGTCTGGAAATAGGAAGTAGCAGTGAATGAATAATAATGGATTGCTCACTTTTAGGTGATTTTTATAAAAATTTCAAAAAATGAAATAATGGGAGAAGTAATGTGGGTCAGTGGACTCAGAGTCAGAAGGCCTAGGTTTGAATCAAGACTCTGCTACTCTATGTAAGACCTTGAGTAAGTGAATTCACTGCTGAGTCTCAGTTTTATTATTTATGAAGAGGCTGAACCATCTGCCTAAGGAAGTATCTTCTAACTCAAGCTCTATGATCCTGGGATTATATCATGTCATGATGATAGCTAAGTATGATGAGATGGCCTGGATTTCTCCTAGTTGTTACCACTATTGAGAAAGGTCACATAAAATGGATAGTAACAAGATCCTTCTAAAATCATCAACATAGCAAAACAACAAATAAATCCAATTGAATAAAGGAATTGGAAGTTAAACTGAACTTCTGTGTTCTAAAAAATATTTACTAGAATGTTAAATTAATTGATTTCTATGAGTTCCTTCCACCACCACCATCACAAAGTATATCCACGTTGATGTAAGCCACCATGACTTATTTAAATAAGTAGATGTAGCAAAGAGATGGATTTAGTAATTAATATATAAAACAACAAATGATAACCACCTCTCTTGCACTGGGTTATCCAAAATTTTAATGGACTGTCTCTGGAAGCACCATCACTGGGGGTCATTATGAAAAACACTGAAAAACATTTTATCTGGAATGGTGCAAAAGGAATTCTTGGTCAAAATTGCATTATCATTCAGTCAATAACCATTTATTAAGTGCCTTATGAACTGTGCTAAGAACTAGATTGGACTAGATGAACTTTATTGGAGTTTCCATCTCTGAGATTCCAGAGTTCTAAGAATTGTATCCGATGTTCTCTCTCTTAGTGGGTCGAGTTTTAAAATTTAAAAGACATGATAGAAACATGAATAAGTAAAATAATTAATTTGGAAGTTTTTTTCTTAAGGTCTTTACATGATTTCACATTCTCTTTATTGTTGGTTTTTAAGGAGACAAGCACTATATGAGCAAGGACAGCACAGTACTGATCTTTGTGAGTTTGATTCTTCCTTAGTAAGCAATTTGCCTTATTTTTTACCTGAATATCACAGCCTTTGAGCAGTAAACAAAAGCATTTTAAGACTGATAATACTATTTGAAGAAGAGACCCACCTGTCATACTCAACTTTGCTCTGCCTAATATATGGAAGACACATTCCAAACAATGGAAATAAAAAAAAATGGTTCTGAAAAACCATCACTTCATCAGTTCCACCATTGTGTATAAAGCAACATATTTACATAGACATGTATTATTTATGAAAAAAATATCATTGATATGCTCAAACTATTCATTTTTATGTATTTTTTTTCTCCCAGAGCACATCTTAAATCTATGTGCTATATTTTTTGCATGATAAAACTTAGGGACTGTGGAGAAAACTGCCTTAAATATATTTCTCATTCTAAAAAGGTTGTCATATTCAAATGCACTATTTAAAATGTGTGAGTTACTGGTATTTACAATCCACCATACCTTTTTGTAAGAGGGTTTCTCATCAAATTATTGTGTGAAAATGATTTCTGACAGGAAATCAAAAAATATGAAAGAAACTCATGAAAAGTTCTCGAAGCAAGTCCTGGCTTGAACAAATTATGGTGAATCCTATAAATTCACATTTGACCCTATTTGAGAGTACTCTTATGGGCTGGAAATTTAAGGAATAAAGTATAAGGTAGGGAGGAAGTAGTGAATCAGCCGTATTTAATAGAGAGCTTAATTTTAGCTATAGAGAGAAAAAGTAGGTAATATGCTGGTCTTAGAAAGATAACACCACATGGAGCACAGCTTGGCATAATGAAGAAGACCTTGGTTCAAATCTCACCTCAGGTATGCAATAACAAGAGTGGCAGCATTCATATAGTATATTTGAGTTTACAAATTTTAACCGTATGTTTATCTCTACATGTATGTTTTCTCATTTGTATGTTTATCTCTACATGTGTTTTCTCGTTTGTATATTTATCTCTACGCATATGTTTTCTTGTATGATCATCACACCCATCATATGAAGTAAGTGCTAGCTAATACATTATTTTAAAGATGAGGAAACCTCAAGAGTTTAAATTACTTTCCCAGGCTCACACAGTAGTAAGGGTTCGAGGCAAGATTCAAATCTGGGCATCCTTGAGTCCAAAACCAAACCTCCACTGACAATATCATCACATTGCCTACTAAGTAGCTCTATGACCTCTCAGCCTCAGTTCCCAATCTGTAAAGGATAATAATATTATTTATCTTAGTGAGCTGTCGTTAGGATCAAAAGAGAGAAAATATATAAAACCAATCTTCATGAGCTATCTAAGTGTTTTCAGTTTTCAGAAAAATATAAAAATAACTAAGAATAACGGCTTAAATTTATCTGGCACTGTTGGTGTTGATACTGCTTAACCTTCATCCTTGAAGAGTACTATGACATTGGTGAGGGGATGCCATGACATGCAAGTGGCAAAGGGCTGTGCAAAGTTACCAGCCTCACTTTCTCCTCCAGAGGCACCAGGTCCAGTGCTAAGATCTAGGTCAGAAGAACTGGAGATGGCCTTATAGAAACACTTTGAAAGCAGTCCACATGGTTGAGCCTCATAACACTATTGCAAATATCATTATACCCATTTTATAGGGAAGGAAAACAAGGTTCGAAGTTGCTAATTCACTGCCCTTTTTGCAGTCACTAAATCTATCCTATGACAAGGGCAAGATCTGATGAGGGGCCTCTGTTGACTCCAGGTCTCCTAGCCCACAATGACTTTCCTGAGCAGGTCCACGAGATAGGGATGTTTTGCCAGCATGTCAGGTAACTCAATAAAAGGGGAGATCCAAAGAATGTTATTGATCAAAGGAATTGTTGGATCTGCTGAAGGTACGCCAGGAAATTTGTTTTTGTCTGTTTCTCAGGGAATATCAGAGACTGTAATAGTAATAAGCATTTTGATGTAGACCACTCTTCTTAGAGCCATAAGCCATATTTATTGCTTTACTGGTGCTCTTAATGAGCATTATATAAATGATTTTAATAAGCTATTGAAATTGTATCTAATAAGCACTCATTATAAAATTATAAGTTAATAAGAGGAAGTTTGATTTGCAGAAATGGGAGACTACCCCCTTGAACTTCTCAATGAGTTGTTTCAAAAGGAAAACTCCAGGTTGGTTCCATGCTTATGACAGAGGGAGTAACCTATCATTTATAATACTGAAGCACATAAGCCTAGAAGTCATTAATTCTAACACGTGGGATGACAATTATATGGGTCAGAGAGCTATTCTAAGCCTCAGCAATTTTACAGCATTGTTCTCTGAATCTTCAGATCCTTGCTGAAGAAAAACAGAGAGGAAAGATAATGGGTAGCAGGAAGACCCCCACTTATCTGCTTTTTTGTTCCTCAGGACCATCCAGTATAACAAGACCTTCATGAGAGAGTGAGTAGAGCCCTCCCATTGGGTTATTTACTCAACGTGATATTCAACAGTAAGGCAATGCTTGGGAAAAGGATTTCTTTGGGTCGATTTGTATGCAATTTTTACAAAAAGTAATAGCAAAACAAGAAAAAATACGATAGTGGTAAATAGCTAGGCTCATCCAGATACTTCCTATTTGTGGCAGCCTGGCGAGTCACTTAATTTCAGGTGCTCATCTATAAAATGAGGAAAACGCTATTTATAAACAGCTGCCCAGAGAGGCGACGGCTGAGAAATTCACCCCACTTTGGACAACATGTCCGTGACTTGTCTTTTTTTCTGAATTCAACTCATTCCCAGAAAATGAAAAGGCTGTTGCTAGAGCTCTACTCAATGACTTTTCTGATGAGATCATTTATGCTACGCGCTTTGCCAATCTTAAAGGAGAGTAGGAATTTCAGCTGTTAAGATACTAATAAAAGAGAGAGTAAATGATGGGAACATAGGATGTTAAGGCTAAACATTCCCTTCCTGTACATAACCTCATTTGAAGGAATTGCTCAGGATATTAATCTTAGTCTTTTATAGATGAGGGGAAAAAACAGTTTGGAGCAAATGAATAAGGAATCAGATGTCCTGAATTCAAATCCTGACACCCGTCATTTATTATCTGTGTGATTCTGAGTAAATCAATTGCATCCATTAGTCATCATTTTCCCTCTGTAAGGACTGAACTCATTGACTTCAGAGAACAATTCTAGCTCTGATCCTAGGATGCTATGCTGTGGTTCTCAACCTTCCTAATGCTATGACTCTTTAATAATCATATGTGGGCATATGTGCATGTGGGTGGACTCACCTGGAGACCAATAGATGAGCGATGTCTCAGTTCCTAAGACCATCAGAAATATATTTTCCGATGGTCTTAGGTGACCCCTGTGACCCCTGTGAAAGGATCATTTAACCCCCAAAGACGTTGCAACCCACAGGTTGAGGACCGCTACTATAGAGGCTAGGTGACTAGCCCAGGGACAATACTAATTAGTATATGAGGCATGATTCAAACCCAGACCCACCTAACTCTCAGTCTACTTCTCCAGTCACTGCCCAAATATTTTTGATGGTTACCAGGTCCTACAACATGTATAGATTTGTTTTTGCATTTAATTAAATAAATAAGTATTTCTGATTGAGTTGTGTTTTGTTTGGTCTGATCCTGTGATTTAATTGGGGAGTGGTAGACCCAGTGAAGAAACTCCCTCTACCAATTCACACTATCACCTCCTCAGGAACTTGCAGTCTTACAGAGTTGTTTGGGGCACTGAGAGGTTAAGTGACTTACTCTTACAAGTGTGTGTCACAGACTATATGAGTCAGAGGTCAGACTAAACCCAAAGCAGTCTGATTCCATGAAAGGAAATCTTCTCACTTGGTCTCAGTTCAATCTAGGTTAGTCACTTTTCAGTCACATCTGACTCTTTCTGACCCATTTGGGGGTTTTCTTCCAAAAGATACTGGAGCATTTTTCCACTTCGTTCTCCATCTCATTTTACAGATGAAGCAAACAGGGTGAAGTGACTTGTTCAGGATCACATGTCTAGTAAGCATCTGAAGCTGGATTTAGAGTCCAGGCCCTGGACTCTATCCACTGGGCCACCTAGCCACCCTTTTATGTTCCTTAGTTAAGGAAAAATATGAAATAAATGACTTGCGACACAGCCATTAAATATATAACTATGGAAAAGGGGAGTAAAACTTCAAAATATTCTTTTCTAAATGTTCAAAGATGGCTAAGCCTGATTGCTTATATTTTTAATATTAAGATGTTAATACAGAAAAATGGTGGAAGGAGGAGACCTAGCCCCTTAATTATCTCAAGTATTTATGGAAGGAAGATTGGGATGAATTAAGGGAAGAACTCTGACCCATGGTGCATTCTTTGGGAGTGCTGATAGCCTTCTTCTTGTTAAAAACAAACAAACAAACAAACAAATAAATGAATGAATGAATGAATGAATGAATAAACAAACAAACAAATAAATGGATGGATGGATAAATGAATGAATGAATGAAACAAAAAAGGATAGCCTGTAATTAAAGGGAAGGGCAGGAATTTGAATTCAAGTCCCCTGATTTTACGTTCAGAATTATTTCCATTACAATACATCTAAGTGGGTCCAGAACTAGAAGTACAGGTACCCTGGATTTCTTATTAGGGGCTTACTACCTACTTTATATATCACTTGCAGTGAATTAAAACTTTCTGCATTGATACTCAACTGTCATTTAAGACAAAAATCTTCAATGAAATAAGAGGGCAAATCACTTCATTCTGAATAGTTTTATGTGAGTTTTAATCCTAATGATTTCTAACCCAGATGCAAATGTATATATTCTACTTTTTGGAATCCAGTGAAATATTTGACTTCATTAAAGCAAAGTTGAATTGTCAAGGATACCTGCATTTTATCCTTCTTGAAACAGAATATTTTTCTTAGGAGTTCCAGATATTTCAAATTCATCTCTCCATAGGTATGTGGGAAAAATAGAACTCTAGAAAGAAATGAATTAATTCATTCTCTAAACTATGACTAACACATTCATTAATAGTCTTAGGAGAAAGTATTGGATAAATAAACCCCCTCTGCCCCACCATACACACACCAGGACAGACAAGAGATACTGAGAAAAGGCTGTCAACTTTAGAGCTGGAAGCATAGTTTGTCATAGTCTTCATTATACCATCCCCCTTGGCTGCGGGCCTGACCTCGGCTGCACATATGTGCTCTGGCTTGGTAGATGGATCTGCCTGAGCTGAACCTAGAATTCCAACCAATATACCACTTACAAGTCTCAACTTGAAAATTTTCAATGACCTGAGAATCTTGCCTTTTATCTTAGGAGACACTATTAGAGTGGTGGGAAAAAGAAAGGAAGAGAGGAAGGAAAGAAGGAAGGAAGGAAGGAAGGAAGGAAGGAAGGAAGGAAGCATTTTTAAGCACCTATCATTCACCAGGCATTATGCTAAATGCTTTACAAATATTATGTCATGGCCTGGCATCACCCAGTGAAGTAGGTCCTGTTATTGTCCCCATTTTATGGTTGACAAAATTGAAGCAGCCAGGGATTAAACAAAGGTTAAATGACAGAGATTCCAGCTGTCTGGTTATTGAAACTCCAGTTCCTATAGTTAATGTCCTACAGTGTTATGTAAATGGGATGTATAAAAGAGAAAAGCCCAAATGGTAACAGTGAATAAAAATAAGTGACATGAAAAATACACAGATTCTAAGTGTTTCAGGATGGATTTGAACTCATATCTTCCTGACTCTAGGCTTAGGGCTCTATTCACTTTCTCCATCACTATTACAGGGTAGTGGGAAGACTCCTGAACTTGAGGTCAGGGGAGATCTGGATTGGAATCCTGTATTCTAATAGGCTGAATGTGGTCACATGGAACCTGTGGCAGGAGGCTTGCTTTTTCTGAATGCCCGTGCCTTGTTGTTTTGTGATTGGGCAGTGGGTCAAGAGGGCTGTGACATTCTCTGACCAAGGAGAAGGCTATATATATGCCCTAATGGGAGGTTTTGCTTTGGGGCTCACTTTGCAAAGAGTTGTGTGATTTGGCCAGACTCTGGAAAACCATTGAACCCCTGGCTTTGAAAACCCAGATGTTGGTGCTTCCCTCTGAGGTAACTAATTAGGTATGGATGTAATGGTCAGATGGTTGGAAGCCGGTCTGCTGATCTGTTTCTTTTTCTGCTTTTAACTTCTGCTTGTACCTTCTGTTTGTATTCTCTGAAGTTCAGGGTGCTGACTTTTTCCCCTGAAATAGGTGAATGATATGTTTGACTGATTAAAGTGAGACTGTTAACCGATTTTGCGTCACTTTCCTTTAGAAAAGTAGATCTAAGCACCTGTGCTAGCAGCCACCTTGAGTGTGCTAGGATGCTTGCTGATACAAATTCCAACTCTGATTACTGGCTGTGTGACTTTGGGTAAGTCACTTATCTTCTCTGAGGTTCAGTCTCTTCATTAGTAAAACTTAGATTAATAATACTTGGAAATCATAACTGGGGAGCTGAGTTAGAGTGGATGGTGGAATGGCAGTGGTAGGGGTGGGGTTGTAAGGAAAGTATGTTGTAAACCTTACAGCAAGATCCAATGTAAGCCACCAGATTGTTGGTTTTATTATAAGTGAATTATTCATCCTCTGGAGCCCAACCTGCTGGGCCTCTCTAAACTTAGGTCAGGTCAGTCCTCAGATAACGGACCCAGCTTCAATCCCCAATCTCTTGCAAATGTCTTTCTAACTTTGCAGGACTGTTTTGGGTGTCACTGTTACAGCCAGCCTTTGAGAACCCACCAGAATCTCCATGTCACAAAATGGGAATGGAGGAAACCTGAAGTACTTATTTATTCCAGTGTCCTGAGTCAGTCTAATTCATTTATTCCCTACAAGTTAAAAATGTGGCCGACACCTAGGGGCATCCTCCCTGTAGAACTCCACACATGTTGATGAAACTCCAATATTAAAACATACTAGTTTTTTTGAAACAGATCAGTTCTTAAAATTATGCCAACTCTTTCCTGATCTCCACAAATCCAACACTGTATTTGTATTTCAACGGTTTTTGGCAGAGAGAAACCATAATGTACCTCACTTGTGATACACATGGAGAAGAAAGGTATTATTTCAGGCATTGCTCTGGGTCATTCTAAGCTTAAAAAATGCCCTAAAATGCTCATTTCATCTTTAGTGCTCCTGTACAGGGATCCGACAGCCCCATTAATCAGAACAAGGCCACCAAGGTTTTGATTTATTTTGTTTAATATTAAGTTGTATCATTGAAGGAAACATTGATTTTTTTTCTTCCTGAATGAGAGTTTTTTCCCCCATCTAAAGTCTCAATTTACTAATGATGCAGAAATAGCTGTAAGGGATTCAAACTGAGTTATTACCCCTTTGTCTCAGCAAAAACGGAGCATGTAGATCTCACGCTCACCATGGGAATATATTTGCAGCTCAGGTTAAATCAATTCAGACTCTTTTGTCTCAGAGCTCAGAGAACACAGTGTTGACTCAGGACTACATTTTGTTACCACAAACTCAAAAAAGTTGGGTCAGTTGCAGAATATTTATAAGCATGAAGTTTAAGGATATTGGGAAATGATCAGTTCTTGGTGGCCTGTGTGCAGTCAACCCAACTCATACCAACCTAAGTCAAACCAAAAGACCATTTATGAACTGCCAGCTGTGTCATACCTGTCCTGGGCACTAAAATAATCAAACTGAATTGAAAAACAGATTTGTGCTCACTGACTTTACATTGTAGTGGGGGATATGGTTCATACAAGTGCAAGAGTGTGCAAGCACACACACATGTGTGCACACACACACACACAAAGATAATAGTGTACGATGAAACTGAGGCAAGGGAAAGTACTTCAGAGTGGGAAGGATCCTGGAAGACTCCTCAGTGGAGGTGGTATGTGAACTGAATCTTTAATGAAGAGAATATACAAGCGAGTAATTTGCAGACAGTGTGTTAGGGTGTGTAGCATTTTGCAAAGGCAGGAAATGGAATGCCATCATGGAGACTCAAGGATATTTTTATGTGTCAAAAATCTAGAAGTATTCATTATATAAGTTTTCTTTTCAAATAGGTATGTACACATAAAATCAGGAAACAATGTTTCTTTTTATAAAACTATAAAATGGCAAATTGATATTTACCTTAAAATTACTGACATACTCATATATGAGTTCCTAATTAAATAGCAGCTCATTAGGTCAGTCTATTTAGTCCATCCCTAATGGACCTTAATTTCAAATGGCAAATGTTCTGGACTTAAAGTTAAGCTAAGAAAAAGAGAGCAGGCTAATTGGCCTTTGGGAAATCACCCAGCAATGTTAGCCATCCAAAGCTACTCCCAGGCACAACAGAAAACCAGCACGTTGCTACTAGGGCTTTCTGGTGGCTCACATGGCTTTTGGGCTCATAGGAGATCTTAATCTCAAAAGCATCACATTCACATGGTATCCCAATAAGTGAAAAAAAGATTCACTGGGGTATATGGAGTGTTTTAGTAAAGGCAACTCCTATGTACCAACCAAGATAAATGCTGGTCATCCAGGAGAGCATGGGCCAAGTGAGAGAGCCAGATTTGCAATCAGAGGACACAGGTATGAATTTCTGATCCACTATTTGCTCACTTTGTGTACTTGGGAGTTACTTAATGGCATCTGTCACAATGGAGATGGGGTGGGGGTGGGTCAGGTCACCTCTGAAGTCCCTTCCAGATCCAAATTCTTCTGTTGTCTTCTTAATCATGATCAGGAAAGGAGGTAAAATGTGTGCATATGTGTGTGAAACAGACAGACAGATAGATAGATAGATAGATAGATAGATAGATAGATAGATAGATAGATAGATGGATGGATGCATGGATGGATGCATGGATGGATGCATGGATGGATGCGTGGATGGATATGTGGATAGGTAGGTAGGTACATAGACAGACAGACAGACAGACAGATAGATAGATAGATAGATAGATAGACAGGTATACAGACAGACAGATAATCTATTGGAGATCTATAAAGAAATCTATGAAATATTAGAGGGACCAGAGGAAAACCTCGAGCATCCCATGGAGATTCCTGTATAGGCAGGAATCCTGCATAGGATGAGGAATATATGGAGTGTGACTTTAGCCAATGGAAGTGCTGTTCACCTCACTGAAATAGAGAATCCAAATATCACAGTACCTCATTCACAAAGATGAAAAGAGTTGTAATGAAGTCAGAGGTTCTAAGTTTCAATTGGCACGTGAAATCCCAGAGATTGAAACAAGAGATGTGAGCAACATTTTATTGGTGAATAATCCATTCTTCGGGAGTAAGACACTTGTAGAATATCATTCCTCAAACCTGGGGTGTTCATTAATGAATAAAAATATATTTTAGCCTTCCAAGGGCTACCCTAGTCCCCAGCCAGGGTCAAAAGGGTTTGGCAGAAATTTCTAAGGCATTGATTAGGACCCCTTTGGAGTATTTATATGAGAAAACCACGGAACTTCCAAGGCTGGAATCTGAATTCCATTCTGCAACAGTGAAGGCAGTATTCACTCAAATGAGAGAAGGAATCTTTTATAAATATGCAATTGTGTGCTGCAGAATTGTGCAGCAATCAGTAGTCTGAAGTTACTATAGGCCTTGCTTATAACGAGATGCTCTTAGAGATTGCATCAAGCAATGGATTATTGTCATATTCTTGGGACTTGACATGAATTCCACCATCGACCAGAGTATGTGAGTGTTTTCTCCTTACCCTAACTTGTCCAACAAAAGCATTCGCTTCTTCTTCAACCACAGATAAGTTTCTTGGCAAATACGGATCAAAAGTTGGAGCGTTGTCATTGACATCTGTCACCACAATGTTCACAGTGGCTGTAGAAGTCTGAAAGATAAAGGGTATGTGTGAGCTGGATGCTTTCTCATCATGGAATCAACTAAGAGAAATGATAGAGGAGGCACCACATAGGGGCAGTGCTGATGATACCCAGCATGCAGAGGGTACATTATAGAAATTATGCTATTGCATCATTCCCAATAATGCCATAAGGTAGGTCCTTCAGGTCTTGTTAGTGCCACTTTATAGATGAAGAGACTTGAGTTTCAGTGAACTGAAGTGATTTGCTCAAGATAACACAAATCTTAAGTGTCGGAGGCAGGATTCCAGCCAAGTTATCTCCTGGTGTACTTTCAGCACTTTCCCTAATTCACAACGTGCCTTTTGGCCAAAGCAGATCTGAAATCAAAAGCCCCTGGATCCATGCTGAATTCTGCCCTGTTACTGCTCTGAGCAAGCCCTTCTGCACAGTTCTTCCTCTATAATCCTGAGAATGTTCATGACATCTAACATTTTGGCCTGGAAGAGCCGTTGCTTGTCATCTAGAACAACCACCTCATTTTCCACATAAGTAAACTGAGGCCCGGAGAGAGAAAATAACTTGTACCAGGTTATAACGAATAAAGTGAACTTAACTTTGCCTTCCTCCTTTTCAATGCACAACACTGCCTCCTGGTGGATGAATAAGAGAATACCTCTTAATCCTGAAATTCTCCTTTCCATCCTCCTATACTGTCTCTATGGACTGGTTGATTAAATTGATTCTAGCCTTTGTCTCCATGTATCCACCTTCCTAGTGAAAATAGCTCTATCTCCATCCACTTCCCTTGTTATTTATGTTTGGAAAGACAAAGGTTTGTAATTTGCAACCACTTTTTTTTTCTTTAAGAAAACTAAGTGCAAATGGTGGTATTAGAATGTAAAAGGCATCTAGAAATGTCAAACACCTCCCAGAGGCGTTATTTTCTGAAACTGATTTCACCTTTACAGAGACCACAGGGCAAGTCTTCACATTTTTAGTTCAGCAAATAATTCTCTGTTCTCTCTGCCACTGTCTCTCTTTCTCTGTGGCTTTGTCTCTCTCTCTCTCTGTCACTCTCTCTGTCTCTGTCTCTTTCTCTTTTTGTCTCCTCTTGTGTTTATTTAAGGCTCCCACTACCTTCTTTCTTTAGTCATAACAGTGGTTCTCAACCTTCCTAATGTTGTGACCTTTTAATACTTGTATGTGGGCATATCTGCATGTGGGCTGTAGACAGACTCGCCTGGAGACAGATAGAGGGGTGGTGTCTCCGTTCCTAAGACCATTGGAAATATGTGTTTTCCGATGGTCTTAGGCGACCCCTGTGAAAGGGTTGTTTAACCCCCAAAGGGGTCATGATGCACAGGTTAAGAACCGCTGAATTACAATATATAGACTAAGAAGTTGTTAACACCAAAGAGCCATAGCCCAGGTCACACCAACACCTGGATAATGTGCTGCTCATTCCCTGTTGCTAGCTCTGCATTAAACTAAGAATCTGGAGCCCTTATGGTGCCTATGATCATACCTGGTTCTCCTAGAACCATGCTTCCCTGAGCTGTAACTAGAGATAGGATCTTAGACCTGGGGCATTTCATTTCTGGAAATGGAGATGATGTTGCCACCAAATTCAATGAGACCATGGGGTACTTGTGCTCAGAGAGTGGGTTTCTCTCCCCTGCCCAGGTTACAGGGGAGAGATTCTGAGATCCCAGATAATATTCATACACATGAATACACCAACATAATGGAATGCCCTTTTTCTGCTCTTGGTGATCCCCTGTAGAAATGACTCTACACCAATTCCGAGAGGTGAGGAAGTGGGGAACCTTTCCAGAACTAAAAGCTAAGTCCCTCCCAGCAGTACTTGCTCCTCTTTTTCCCTTCCCCTATCTCATCTGTCAAAATCTGTCAATTGCCAGAATGCATGAGTCTATTTAGCTCTGCTAGTTACTAAAACATATACTTCTCCTCTTCCCTTGTGATGATCCACATTTCCTATTACTTGAGATACTAAGAGTTGGAACGAGAATTATCCTTAGAAAGTCTAGTGTTCTGACAATAAAATGGAAAATGCACCCATAGGCTCATCATAATTTCCTATCAATGACTGATACTTCCTTCCCTTCTCTTTCTCTTTCCTCCCTTTCTCCTCTTTCTCCTTATCTCCTCCCTTCCTTTTCCCTTTAAATTTTTATCTCCTCCCTTCCTTTATTTCCCCCTTTTCCTTTACTCTCTATTTTTCTTCTATTTCTTCATTTTTCTTCTTTCCTTCATTTCTTTCTTTCTTTTTGTTCCTTCCTCTGTTCCTCTATGGGGTGGTAGAGGAGGAGGATGGTAAGGTAGTTATACCAATGCTATACACTTCATAATATGAAGTTCCACTTGCTCCCAACTTCATTAAGACTAATTTTATTATCTGTGCTATTTTAACCAAATAACATATTTGTGGCATCAAAAGTCAAAATTATTTTTTCATGTCCCGTTAATTACTGAATTGAAAGGGTTATCTTGTGACTTTCTAAACACTTATGTAAAGGTGTATTATTTTGTAAAGTATTTTTCCCATAATACTTCCATTCCTTTCTCTACTGGGAAAATTTATTTTAAAGTTTTATGAATTTAAATTATGTACCTCTTTCAGAAAGGTTCACTCATTCTAAAGTAATTGTGGAATAACTACACAAAGAGTCCCCCTTTACCTTTTCCAAGGCACTGGAAAACTTATGGACGTGAAAGCAAGTGCAAATCTATCATTCCCCCAATGTCCAAACAGTTTATACCCTGTACACCCAAGACCCCAATACTGGCCAAGGAAGTTCAATTCATAAAGCACTCATGTTTCCCAAGCTCTTCACTGTCATATTTGATGTAGGACCAGAGAACTAGAAACAATGCAGATGGCTCATAATTAGAAAATGACTGGACAATTTGTAATCTAGACATGAGATGAAATAGCAGGGTGCCCCTAAGAACACTGAATTGGGAGGAAGTCAGAGAAACCAACTGGCACAGTGATCCAAGCAGACTCAGGAGGACAACAGAGAACTCCCAGAAGACAAATGACTTTTGTCATTCTAAACTCCAAACAGCTCTAAAGGCAGCTGATCTCTCTTCCATTGTCATCACCAGTCCTGATCTAAAGACCCAAATGATGAAGTAGATTTTTGTTCTCTCACTAAAAAAGATCAAAATCCTTGGTCCAGAAATGTGGCAGGTCCCACCTGACACAGCCTCTCTTTGGTCAGTTTTGCTTAACTGTTTTATTTTTCTTCTTAGAAGGGCATTTTTAATAGGGTGGCTAGATCTGGAAATGAGTAGGATATGAAAATGAAATGGGTGGCTAGGTTGCACAAAGGATAGAGCTTGCAGCTGAGAATCAAGAAGACTCATCTTCGAGCAAAACTTAGTAGCTGTGTGACCCTGAGCAAGTAACTTAACCTTGTTTGCCTCAGTTTTCTCATCTGTAAAATGAACTGGAGAGGGGAATGGCAAACAACCCCAGTATCTCTGCC
Source organism: Pseudocheirus occidentalis (assembly GCA_028646575.1). Classification (NCBI taxonomy): domain Eukaryota; kingdom Metazoa; phylum Chordata; class Mammalia; order Diprotodontia; family Pseudocheiridae; genus Pseudocheirus; species Pseudocheirus occidentalis. The sequence continues at coordinate 13,083,055 of CM053598.1, read as the reverse complement.
AAAATAAGAACAAAACCCAAATGAGGTCATGAAGTGTTTGACACAACTGAAACAAGTGAAAAACACAGTATAAATTAAAGGCATCAGTAAAAACATTTTTATTAACATCTTCCCAAAGAAAGAGGGGGGAAAAACATTTTCCCATTTCTTTGCATAAAGATATTATTTTCATTCTTCCTGGTGAAAATAGAAGCATTGAGCCCAAGCTACTTTATTTTTTTGTTTCTGGAGGAGATTGCTAGGAATAATATTCATTCTGTTATCATGAGAAGTAAAAGACATATTGAATGCTTACAGTATCCTTTCAAAGGGCTTCAATGAACTGTCATAATTTCACGGCTGAATCTGAAGACCAACCTCAGCTAGGCAAAGAGATGGAAATCCAGACTACGATCATAATTGGGGTTTACTTGCTGCTAGGGTAGAACAGAGTGGTCTGTCCTCTTGCCTCTTTTCATCTGGCTGGCAGAATCAGAGGAAGGATAACAGGGCGCTCTGGCATTGTTTCCTGTACCACAGAAAACATTTGTGACTGAGTCATTCAGAACAGATCTCTGCCACATACATTTCAATGCTAGTGAATTAACAGAGACCACCAGGAATTACAGAAACACATAAAAGATGAAGGCAGGACAAATGGAGCAGCTGAAACACATTCACGGCTATTAGGAACAATGGAAACCAAATGAAAACACAGGAATTCCATGCCTTTTAGTAAGGCTGATAAGCCAGCAGATTCTAGATTGCACAGACTAGTAGATATGTATCTTGGTTTTATTTCCAGTGATTTTATCTTTTATATTCAAGTACTCATCAAAAAAGGAAACACCTAAGATAACAAATGTGAAAGGAGCTCAGGAATGTATTCTAGCTGGAAATGGGGAATGAAGGTATTTGTATGTAGAGTAATTACTAGCAAGGAACATAAAATGCATGATTCCCCCCCTCTGCTCCCCAGGCCCTGAGACATAGCACATAATGGGCACCATGTTGGCCTCCTCTGGTTTTAAGTAGAGTAGTTCAAATCAGGGGCCTACAGGCCCAATGACCAAACCATGAACCAACTTAAACCTTTTGTAAGTAGTCAATTCACTAAATTCTCATCTTTACAGTGATTATTACCAGTTTTTACACAAACCTTCCCATCCAATTCAGGGCAAACGTGGATCTCATTTATTTTCCACACTCAAGAAATTACTGGCAATCTCCCAGAGGTGTTGTTGTCATTCATTTGTTTCAAACCCTTCATGACCCCATTTGGGGTTTTCTTGGCAAAGATTCTGGAGTGATTGGCCATTTACTTCTGTAGCTCAATTTACAGATGAGGAAACTGGAGCAAACAAGGTTAAGTGACTTGTCCAGGATCACCCAGTTTATAAGTGTCTGAGACCAGATTTAAATTCAAGTTTTCTGTACTTCAAGTCTGCCACTCTATCTACTCCAATACCTTGCTTCCTAGACCAATGACCAGAAAGGCTACTGTAGCCATCAAGTAGCAAAACTACTTTCAATTTGAGACTTAAGAAATCCAATGTTGAACACAAAGACACATGTACATATGCACTCATATGCACACATGTACACTGGCTGGCGGCATCAGGGCATGACCAAAGAGCACTTCAGTATTGTTTCTTGTACCTCATTAAATGGTTGTGTCTGAGTTACTGAGAACAGATCTTTATTACAGACATTTAAATTCTAGTGAATCAACAGAGACCACCAGGAATTATAAGAACACGTAAAGGATGTGGGCAAGACAAATGGAGCAGATGAAACATCTTCACAGCAATTATACAACCAGAACAAAAGTAAAACACATGAATTCCATGTCTTTTGTGCACATGCACATATGCACACTCAATTTGCATGTAAATATATGCATGCTGTAGATTATTCTTTATCTATTATTCTGATATAAAGTGTATGTGTGTGTGTGTGAGAAAGAGAGGAGAGAGAGAGAGAGAGAGAGAGAGAGAGAGAGAGAGAGAGAAAGAGAGAGAGAGATGAAGAGAGAGGGAGAGAGACAGAAAGACAGAGAGAGAGACAGAGAGACAGAGAGTGACAGAGAGAGACAGAGAGAGACAGAGAGACAGAGAGACAGAGAGAGAGGAGAGGGGGAGAGAGTGAGAGGAAGAGAGAGATGGAGAGAGAGGAGAGAGAGATGGAGAGAGAGATGGAGAGAGAGGGAGAGAGAGAGAGAGAAACAGAGAGAGAGAGAGGAGAGAGACAGAGATAGAGAGACAGAGAGAGAGAAAGAGACAGAGAGAGAGACAGAGACAGAGAGAGAGACAGAGAGAGATACAGAAACAAAGACAGAGAGAGAAGTAGGTGAATGAGAGGAGAGAGGGTGGGCTTAGGTTCTACTACCTCACATGTAGACTTTGTAGTATGGTCATTCTTCAAACTATTTCTTGATTCATTACCATGTTCATTCTTATCATTTATACTTTTAAGGTTATTCATGGGTCTGCACTGATATTTCATCACTAATTACCAAAATGACAATTCCTCTTTTTAATCCAATCAATTAGCTCCATGCCCCTAATATATCATCTAATAAAGTGGAAAAACTTATTTTCTCATAGCTGCTCATCTCTCTCTATATCATACCACAATTTCCTTACTTCTGGTACACACTCTCACCATTCAGATCTCAGAACAGTAGTCAAAGCCTGTGAGATTGTGTGCTACAGCATCATGAATCTAAGCCACTCTGCTATTGCTAATGTGGTGCCTTAGGCTGCTGGATGTATCTCTCTAGTTACTGAAGACCAGAAGCCACCAAAGCCAGTACTCAAGAGCACTGTTTGGTCTCTTATTTTAACTGTAAATAATTTGAAAAAAACCCCAAGTCCTTATTATTATCACAGGAGTCAAAAATTTCCACAACTACATCATCAGGTATCCCTGGACAATTTTACTGATGACAAGTCTCTGAAACTTATTTCTAAGAGAACGCATAAATCCTTATTTACACCATCATATATACTGCCGTGGAGATGAAAATAAATTTCTTATATCTGATGGTGAAGATGATACCAGTGGTGCTGCTGCTGCTGGTGGTAATGATGGAAACAACAGTGACATATAAATGTAATTAGACTTCCTGGGTCTCCTAAAAACTGGATTCACACAGTTCAGGTCCAATCCTGGATGCCTGACTCAAAGTTAGTCAATTTCTCTCTTGGCTCACCCCACCCCAAAGTCTTATTTTAACAAAATCCTCTAAACAAAACTAAGACATATCTTGTTTCTAAGCTTCCCCAAGTGTTGGAAATAGGGTCCTTAATGCCTACATGTGTCCTCAACATACAATATAGATCTGGAATATGGAATCTCCTTTATTTCATCCCACATATGTGAGGGATCAATGTCCACACACAACTATTGGAACATAAAGCAATATCATGACCTATCAACTCCCTCTTGAAGGGAACTGAACTTGGAACTTTAATCTTTTTTCATTTTGGTGAGTGACTTTCACAGAGTCCTGCTACCTTAGCAGATAAACACACTTTGTGAGTTGCTAAAAAACGAACAAACAAACCTGTCATAGGACCTACATTGCTAATACAGTAACTTAACTTCGATTTACAAGGAGAAGGGTGCAAAGGTACTCTGCAGAGCAGGATTTCTGAACTTGATTCTGGGAACTATTTTTTCTAAAAATGCAAATAGCTGTTTCAGTATAACTCGTTTCCTTTGCAATTCTGTTTTAATTTTCACCTTCAAAACATTATGCTGTTAGAGGGTCCGTAGGCTTCACCAGGGGACTGATCTTAGGTCAGCACACAGCAGAAAATGAAGAACCCTTGATACAGATTGCCATCTTCTTTCTCTGAGAAGAATGCTTACTGAAAAGACTCTCCCCCAGACACAGAAGGTTCAGAAACATGTTCCATGCTCCCAGGCTGGTAGGAATCTTCCGTAATTATGTACAAATGAGATAATATTTGCAAAGTGCTTATCACAAGGCCTGGCACATAGTAAATGCTTGTTCCTTCTCGTAAGCCATCATTATGACTTCATTGCCCACAAGCTAATGAGGACAATGAAAGAGGGATGTGGACAGTTGGGGACAACATGAAGCCACGAGTTGGAAGAGATTCATAAATAAGTCTTGCCAGATTTCTATTTGTCAAACATTTTTTTCCTAATGATGGGATGAATTTTGCTAAATTACCAATGAGCTTACATTGCCATACTTAACTAATCCCTCCCCACCATATCACCTGACATAGTGTTTTACAAGATGAGTAAAACTATATCCTGTATGTTGCTTTTTCCACCTCTCTGCTCCTTATTGACAGGGGATGTACCTAAGTGTTTGCTCTCCCTTAAATTATTCACAATGGGACTAACGTCACCACATTGATCTGTGGAAAAATCATTTTACAGAGTAAGCAATGTTGGAAAAATGAGAAATATCCCCTCCAGGACCATTTGCCATTAATCTCTTACATATATCATTTAAGTCTCCCTATCCACAAAAAGAAAGATACTACAATGAACGTCTGACTATTGAAGTGAAAATGTCATTGCTACCTCTAAAAGCATAACATACAAATAATATCAACAAAGCATTCCTGCTGGCTGTTTTTATGTGCAGTTATGCGTGTAATGACGGACTTCATTTGGGGAAGAAGGAAGTTGAAGTTCTGGTTCTGACATCTGTTAGACATATAACTCTAAATAAAGTCAAATCAACTCCCACAATCCCAGTTTTCTCACCTATAAACTGTATGTAATATTATCCATTCCCTATTATAAAGGACCTGGTTGTTATAATGGATACAGAGTCAGACTTGGAGTCATGAAGATACTGGTTTAAAGAGCTTGCCTCAGACACATGCTAGCTGCGTGATCTTGGATTGATCACTTAACCTCTTGTAACAATAATGCAATATTCACAACACCCATTGTGGTTATTAATATGCTGGTATAGTTGTGAATCACAAAATATAGCAGACTCTCCATGTGGAGGGTGGAACCAAAGCCTTTATTCAAATACCAGAAAACTGAGTCCCAGAAACAGAAAGCCAAAGTCATGAAGTTGGTACACCTGGTTAATGCAGTGAACGCCCACATTCCCAGGCCTTCACAAGAGAACAGGCTCCCTCAAGCAGGGATCCTCCTCTCTCACTCATGGTAGCTCCTCAGCCTAGTTCTTGGAAGTTCTCAGCAGAAATTCCCAAAGGTAATGTCTCAGCAGAAACTCCAGCCTCCAGATGCTTACCCCAGGAAACTCTGATTGTTCAGCTTATATTCTTCCTTATGTATGGCTCTGCCACTTCCTGTTACACCACCAACTTCCTCCCAAAGTGTTCAATTACTTCTGTGTTAATTAAATAGTTTATACAAGGTGTCCACTTGAAACAAGGTACTCAGTACCTGTTTACTTGCCAATACAAAGGGGCATGGAAGATCTTCGGATTCCATTAACATCTCAGTGTTCCAGTAAACTGTCTAAGACTCTAAGTTGCAGAGTCAGTATTCTGCACATTGGTAGAACAAATTCCTTACCAGAAAATCCAACTATCAATGAAATCTCGCATTTAAAACTAGTTAAGGGGCGGAGCCAAGATGGCAGCATAGAAGCAGCAAAGGACCACAGCTCCCACACAAACACGCTAAAAAA
>CM053598.1:13058106-13076917 GCA_028646575.1 Pseudocheirus occidentalis | reverse complement strand
CACTATAATGACTTTGGCTTTCTGGTTTTGGGACTTGTCCTTCTGGTTTTGGGACTCGGGGTTTTGGTTTCTGAATAGAGACCTTGGTTCTGCCTTCCATGTGGAGAGTTTGCTACATTTTGTGATCCAAAACTATACCAGCATATTAATAATCATCATGGGTGTTGTGAATATCTCATTATTAATACAGAAGCATGCAGTTGGGACAATCAGGAAAGGCATATTCAGGGAGATAGCACCTGGGTTGAGACAGAGAAGAGGATTCTCAGAACTGGAGTCTGAGCTGGGACTTGAACAGATCGTCAGGAAAGAGCTAGAATGCATAGTAGATGGAATAATGGCCATGGAGTTAGGAAGACCTGAGTTCAAATCCTGCCTCTGACATTTATTCTCTGTGAGACTTTAAGCAAGCCATTTAACATCTTAGACTTAGTTCTTTCATCTGTAAAATGGGAATAATAGTAGAATCCAATTCATAGGGTTGATATAAGCTATCAAATGAAAAACACATTGTGAACCCCAAGGAGCTAACTCTTTAGCTCTCTCTCTCTCCCTCTCTCTCTCTCTTTCTCCTATTTAGTATTATTATTTTACAATTGTTAATATTTATGTAGCATCATAATGACTCCTGAAAACATCTTCTAATGCTCTGAAGTGTCAGGCTCTGCTATGGTACTTCTAAGCCAGCGATGGCTTCTGATAACATAGAGGAGGCATTGCAAGCTTCCTTTGAAATATCATCTAGTTTTGAAGTCTTAGCAACCAACCTTATTCTGTATAATCTGAAGAATTTGTTCTTGATTTTTCTTCTAGGTCAGTGCTTCCCAACCTTCCTAATTCCACAACCCTTTAATACTTGCATGTAGGCATATCTACATGTGGGCGGACCCCCCTGGAGACAGATGGAGGCACAGTGTCTTGGTTCCTAAGACCATTAGAACTATGTGTTTTTTGATGGTTTTAGGTGACCCTTGTGAAAGGGTCAGTTGACCCCTAAAGGGGTCATGACCACCCAGGTTGAGAACTGCTGTTCTAGGTGTTTTTATAAAGAACAAGAGGTCCTTGCTTCATTTATGGTCTTTGACACTGGAAAACATGGACAAACCTAGAGTCGTGAGACACAGACAGCCTGCCCTCTGCTCATGAAACGAAAATGGATATCAGTCCATTCTCTGGAGACATGATAGTCAAATATTTTACATGATTGCACATTTATAATCTACATGCGGTTATTTACTGTCTCAGGAAGAGGGAAGAGGAGGAAAGAATCAAGTTTGGAACTTGAAACTTCAAAAAAATATTAAAATTGTCTTAACATGTATTGGGGGAAAGTAAAATATTTTAAAAAGAAATATAAATGAATTAGATGAGTGAAAGACCTGGAGGAAAATGTCTGGCACACTGGGCATATCATCCAAGGAGTATCCACAGGAGAACATGGAACAAGAATCATCTAGGATGGGCAGGTATGGTTGGCTTGTGACTTGTACTGATGGAGTGAAGACTCATGTTCATGAGACCCTCATGTTAAGTTAACCATCCATGGACACTTTGCCCCTACACAATACTTACTCCCTGTACTGTCCACTTGGTTTGGCTGGAGGATCATATGATTGTAGGCTGTGTTGGAAGGGACCATAAAGGGTCATCAAGTTCCTCACTGTTACCTGACAGATAATGCACCTGAGGCCCAGAGAAAGGAGGTGACTAGCTATGGGTCAAAAGCTAACAAGTCCCTGACACAGGACTTGAACTTAGGTATGTCAAGAATTCCAGCCCCTCCACCCTGGAAGTTTTTTACAAATTGCTGTAAAATGAAATACTGTGATAGAAACCAATAATTAGCTTTAATTGTATTTCTTTCAGCTCACTGAGGCCTTTTTTTGCTTGTTTGTTTTAATATTTCTTTGTCCAATTCCTGGCATGGTGCCTAGCAAATACAGGTACTGAGGACTGAATGCTTGTTGAATTGGACTGAATTGAATTAACTACAGAAGTTGATTTTTTTCTTCCAAATATTACTCTAGTTTGCTCAAATCTCATCCCAATTTTCAATAATTGGTCTCATGGAGTAGCTATTAAATTCTGGATTTAAAAAAAAGAAATGACAACAAGACAATGCATTTCCCAACTTTATTTTCAAAGAAAAATCTTCTTGACAATCTCCTTGTAAAAGCTGTTCTCTCTCTGAACAGAAATAGATTATCAATTATGTGATATACAAAACAGTTTGTTGAAACTGCTAGCAAGCAGAGGTTATAGGCTCACATGGAAGGAATAAGGAAACACCAACTCTTTCTTTGATATTTAAAGCCTATAGTCTCTGGGCTATCCTTTCCAGCATAGCACACACTGTTTTTTCCTTACATACTCTATGTTCTAATAAATATTCCCTGCTTGCTATCCCCCAGAGACAACAACACATTTCCCATCATTATGATTAACCCAAATGTCATCTTCCTGTAATAATCATCTTCCTCACCTCTTCTTTATAGAATCCTTAGTTTCCATCAAGTCACAGTTTATTTGGCATCTCCTACTGAAGCCTGTCCTGATCCCTTCCCTTTTTTTTACATTCTCTCCCTCCTGAAGTTATCATGTACCAGCTGAGCCTTCACTTCTCATCCTTATATTCTTCAAGTGATCCTCATATGGCATGAATTCAAGACCCTTCATCCTGGTGGTTATTCACCAGTGGAGTTCTTTAGCTTATCAATGATTTTATAAAACATGGCGCCCCAAAATGAACATAATGGCCCAGATGGTCCTGATCTAGGCCGAGCACAGCATGACTCTCACTTTTTTTTCCTGGAAGTTCTTCCACTTGACCTTTCCCAAGGCAGTCCAGAATACCATGAAATATTGACTGTCATCTCATATCATTGACTCCTATTGGCTTTGCCGCCCACTAAATCCTGCCCCTCCTTCCTATTTAGGTTCCTACATGCTGTATAAATATAAGGCTCTTGAGCACAAGGACTTTTTCATCAGTTGGTTGCTTTATAACCCAGTACTTCACACCATGCCTCCTCATGCATTGCAGGAACTGATGAGATCTTTGCTGAATGGAATTGATCCCCCTATCATGGTCTGGTATTTAATGCTCTCTGCAGTCCTTCTCCAACCTACCATCCACCCTTCTGCGTTTATTTCACATCAATGATTGTCAAACAAAGTGTTTTCCACCTGGACTGGCTTCCTAGCTGTTTCCTAAACTGACATTCTATCTCCTACCTCCATTAATTTACACAACCTGCCTCTAAGTCTGGAATGTATCATTTTCACATCTCTACATCTTAAAGTCCTTACCTTCCTTCTAAGATGGGTGCAACCATTACTTCTTTCAAGATACCACAGTTAACAGCTAGCCTTAGCCATCTCTTCCTCTTTAATTGGCGTAGAAATACTTATTTGCAGGCATATTCTATTTCCTGCTCAAACCAGGCATTTTTAAAATTCTGCCTGTCATTGAGTCCTCAGAGCCTAGAACAATGCCTTGCAAATAGTTCCACTTAATGAATATTTATTTTTGAATTAAATCCAATTGAATTGAAAGGAGCACAGGGAACAGAGGTATGATAGAAATTCCATTGACTTTGGGGTCAGCAGACCTGGGTTAAATTTTTTTTCTGACAATCCCTCTATGATCTTGGACATTTCCCTCACAAATAGGAACCTTAGTTTCCCAATCTGTGAAATGAGTGAGTTGTATTGGACATTGCAGCTCTAGTTTTGTGGTAATGTGATCCTGTGAATGGATTCCTCTCCAGATTTCCACGTTTTAGATATTTAAAAGTGTTCATTTATTTTGACAGCATGATTCTTTAAAGTAAAATTTCATTTTTCTATATAACCGAGAAGTCAGTTATTGGCATCACGAATTCACACAACTTTTGTATCCAGAGGCCATTTTGAAATTATCTGACTCAGAGGAAGAAGGATATATGAATTGCCTAAGATCACTCCTTGCCTGAGCCAAGACTGAAATCCAGACCTCCAGCTTCCAGTTTCTGGGTTTGTTCTTCTGTACCTGCTTCAACTCTAAAGGTTATCAATGAACAAACTTTACTTTGCATCAAAGTCACTGGAACCAGAAAGGGTCCTTAGAGAAAGTCTAGACTTGCACCTTCACTATCTTTATTACAGATAAGTAGAATGAAGTTCTAGGAGGCAAGATAACATGTCCAAAATCATGGCACTGAACAGAGCTCAGATTGGATGTATGTTCTCAGACTCCAAACATAGGGAGGTTCCCCACTCTGGAAACGATCTTTCAATATACTTTATAGGGTGATGTATCTACATGTCAAAGTCTTAACCTTTTCTATCTACATAGGTGGTATTTTGAGTAGCAGAAACAGAGCCATAAAGAGGGAAGCTTTCTCTTCTCTCATTGTCTGTAAATTCTTCCTATCCTTCACGTCAAGGTTTACAAGCACGTGATATATCATGACCTGGCAGAGAAAAGCCTCTTTATGCAGAACTCATTCCATAGAGAATTGCCTTTATTGATTAATCCAGCTCCAGAACCTAATTTGAACAACCCTTAAATGCAGATAGAAGTGGTCCTGAAGCCTTTCCAGTTTTGTCTTGTGTGTTGTGCCAAAAGCTAGATAAGTTCTCTAAAGGAGGTGTAGCACAAGTCCTTGATGCCTCGCAAATCTACAGTTTCACGCAGATTGGGCAGGCATTCCTGCCTTGCTCTTGCTTTAAGAAAGACATAAAACATTCCAGAAGTTCTATAGACAAATGGGCAAATCCTGTATTGTTCTGGAGAAAAATCCCACCCTACTATGCTACCTGTATTGTGTTGTATTTGTTGCACTGAACTGCATTGCATTTTAGTGTATTTTTCATGCAGTATGTTTTTTACCCTAATCTGTGATTTCATTTATATAATGAACTCCCCCTGCAAAACCTCTACCAATTAAGATCATCAAGTACCCTACAAGTGAAAATTTGCGAGATTCACTTCAAAGCACCAAGAGAGTAAATTTTATCTTCTGGTTCACACAGCCAGTACGTGTCAGAGATAGGATTTGAATACGGGTCTTCTTGACACTGAGACTAGTTCACTTCCCACTATGATGCTCTGGCTTCATGTATAATTAGACATAAATACACAGCCAGGTGCCACTGTCATTCTGCAGCACCTTTTCATGACTCCAATGAATCCCCTCCTCTGTCACTACAAGGTTTGAATCCAAATAATTGGAAATGTCATTGTAGCAACAAAGCAATGATGATCTACGAATCTATTCTCCCTGGACTACTTTTACACTCCGCAGAACATAATTCCAATTCAAACTTTCCCATGAAAATTTCAATCAAATTTCAAGAATGGAACTCCCCAGCATTCCAATAAATGAAGCTTTTTCAGTCATGGGTTTCTTCAATTCATTCCTAAGTTTCATGGGGAAAAAAGTGTTTTACACACACACACACACGTGCTTGTATATCCTTAAAAAATCTTTATTTTCCCCACATGAACTTTTGATGGAGAACTTATAGACATAAAAGCTAGCTCCCCTCCCTTTTCCTCCCCTCCTTCCCCCCAGTTCTTTTTAAATAATCATTAGATGGGATCAGTCCAAAGACTCATTAAGTCAAAAGTATTTATTTTCCCCTTCTTCTCTCTCATATCTGCCCTCCATTTGCACCACAGTTTAATTTACTGTTATTTGATGTCTCCTCACCCTCAGTACTCCTTCTCCTACATCATGCCTTTACCCAGCATTCCTTATATTTACAAGTGCTCTCCCACCTCATTTCTACCCCCTAGATTCTCTGACTTCCTCCAAGCTTGAGTTCAAAGATGACCTTCTGTAGGAAACATTTCCTGGCTACCCTCCCCAAGCCCTGCACAGCTACCAGCACTCATCTCTCCTTCAGGGGCCACTTCCCGGATGTTTTATATCTTTTATTGACAGATTTGGGTACCTTTTGTCTCTCTCATTGGAATGTGAGCCCCTGGGGAACAGAGACTGTTTTCTGCTTTCTATTTATAACCCAAACAATTAACACTGTCCTTGGCCCGCACGCCAAGGGTTTAATAAATGTCTCATAGATTGAAGAAACATTATCCATTGTGTTTTTAAATCTCAGAAAAAAATACAAAATTTTTATGTAATTTAAACAGAAAGCAATATTCTCTCCCCTTGCCCCTACAACTAGCATATTCATTTAAGCAACTTTGCTAAAAGGATTCATACAGCTAGTTTCATTTAGGCGGCCAGCAGGTACAATGGATGGAGCGCTGGGCCTGGATCCAGGAAGAAAGGAGTTCCAATCTACCTTCACACATTTACTATCTGTGTGATCCTGGACAAATCACTTAACCTCTGCTTGCCTCGGTTTCCTTGTTTGTAAAAAGCAGGGGTTACCATGAGGATACTGAGTCATGTTAGTCGTGCCTGATTCTTCATGACCCCATTTGGGGTTTCCTTGGCAGACATACAAGGGTGGTTTGGTTTTTCCTTATCCAACTCATTTTATAGATAAGAAACTAAGAAAACCAAGCTTAATTGACTTGCCCCGGATCATACATTTAATACATGTTTGAGGCCAGAGTTCAGTTCAGGAAGATGAGTCTTCCAGACTCCAGACCCTATACTCTATCCATTACACCACCTAACTGCCCTATGGTGAGGATCAAATGGAATAAAACTTTAAAGTTCTTAGCTCAGTGCCTGATATATAATTCCTGTATAAATGTCATTTATCATGATCATCATCATTTTGCAGGTAACATATATTTTTACATTGTCCTTTGATGGTAAACATTTAAAATCACAACATGTTTGCACAGCTTTGCCAAATGACTGGCATGGGTCCTTCATTTCTATATTAATTATAATTAACAAAGGGAAGCAGGCAGATACAACAGAAGAAACAAATGGTTAGAAGTTGGGCTTACCCTAATTCTCAGGCATAAAATTAGGTATCCCCTTGTAAACCAGTATGAATGAACCCTAATTGGCTGTGAGAGTTTAGACAAGTCAGGTAATTACTGTAGGCCCCAAATTATACACAGAAAACTCAATCCTTGGGGTAATTGGCAGTTTCACTTAATACTATTATTTGCTTTCTGTGTACAAAAAAAATATTAACAAAAAAGGTATCATCAAATATAAAAATGATTTGGGCTGAGGATATTTTTGTCAGTTCCACAGCCAGTTCCTGAGGGAATCTTTAAAAATGTGTCCCCCTAGCTAATGCTAGGTAATGTCAGCAGGATGCTGTTGAGGACAGAACATTAAGGCATTCGTTCACTCAGGCTGACCCTGTACCTAAGAACATTCGCTGCAAAAGCAATTGGGGCTGCTTGGGATTGAATCAAGCCAATTTTTACTCCACAAGATAACCTGGGAATCATGAACAATTACCTAAATGAGAAAAAAAATCAAAATAGCCTTCCTGGAAGTGTCTTGAAATGAGCTGCTTCTATGACATTCAATTCAATAAGAATCTATTCAGCTCCATTGTGTTCCATGTACTCTAAAGTGAAAAAGGGTCTTAGAGACCATCCAGACCAATTCCCTCAGTTTGCAAGTGAGGCAAATGAGGTACAGGAAGCTTTTAGGAAACTTGAATCAGAGACAGGATTCTAGCAAAGGCACGGTGAGTAGAGATAAAAAGCACGTCCCGGAAACAGGAAGGAGGACAATTTGTCTGGAAAATATCCTTCATGAGCTAGAAAAAAAAGTTGGAATCATCTTGAAAAACTGGGTTGCAATCAAGTGGTGAAGGTTTTTAAATATCTAATGCAGAATTTATATTGTGTCTTCAATGTGATAGGAAGTTACAGAAACTTCTTGAGTGAGATCACATGTTCATATGTGATCAAGGCAAGTTACTCAACCCTGTTTGCTTCAGTTTCACCATCTATAAGTTGAATTGGAGAAGGAAATAGCAACCTATTCCAGACTCCTTGCCAAGAAAACCCCAAACAGGGTCATAGATTGTCAGCAATGACTGAACAACAAAAATGTGCTAGGCAGATTCCTGGAGGAAATATTCTGTAGAATACCGGATATAGAATGGAATGATGTAAACAGAACTGCATTGGTTGGAGCCATGCCTACAAACAGCTAACAGAGCCACCCAATATGTATGCCTGACAGTGGGGAAGTTGAGAGGATATAAGCATGGGACCCAGGAAGGATTTAGGTTTTATAATCTGGTATTGCCAGATGCAATTAACCTTTTCCAATTTACCAGAATGAGGACCTTTGCTGACACAGGGAATCAATCTCTGACTGACATTCTTATCCCCAAATGCCCAGAAAGGTTATCCAGAATCTGCTAAGGGTGTGTGTCTGCAATTCAAAAATGGATATAAGACCTTGAATCTAAGCAGTTCTGACACTATAACACTGGAGATTCTCTTCTTTGATCAAATACTCCCCTGTTGAGGATGCACAGTCCAGGCCTGAGCTACCTTTATTATAAATCACACTCCATTCCCACTATGGTATAGAAAAATTGGCTTCTTTCTTATTCTCCATGCTTGTCACCTCGTCAGCCTCCATATATATGACTTTGCACCGTATGTCCCCGATACCTGGAATTCACTCTCTTCTCACTTCTGTCTCTTAGACACCTTCCTTTCTTCTGTCAAAGCTTGAGCTAAACCACAAGCTCATCCAGGCAGCTTTTTCTTGATTCCCCTTTCCAGGTTCTTATGACCTTGCTTCCAGATTCTCCTCTTTATTCTGTATATACATATGTTTTATTTACCTCATACAATGTAAGTCAGGGACAGTCATATAATTTATTTCTACTGGTATCCTTGTCTCCCACTCCCCCAGTTTCAAGAACATAGTGGTGGCTTAATAAACCTATGTTGAATTTAATTGAATGAATGGAATTAGACATAATGAAAAAGTAAACATTCAAAATATTGTTATTCATCCTATCTCCATGAAAACACATGACCCTATAGATCAGTGGTTCTCAACCTTCCTAATGCCATGACCCTTTAATACTCATATGTGGGTGTATCTGCATGTGGGAAACCTGCCTGGAGAGATAGAGGAGCAGTGTCTCAGTTCTTAAGACCATTGAAAGTATGTGATTCCAATAGGCAACCCCGTTTGACCCCCAAAGGGGTTGCAACCCAAAGTTTGAGAACTGCTGTTATAGACCCATTTAAATTGAGACTTTTGTAAGTGAAAGAATAGAACAAATCACATTAATTTCAAAACTAATACTGATAACCTTATCTTTTTTATAACCTGGTCCTTTCAATCTTTTCACTTTTCTTACACTTTATACCATCATAGATTTTGTTTCATCCAGTAGTCACAATCCATTCTATTCCTCTATGCCTTAATTTGCTTAGGCAGTCTATGACCAGTGGGCATCATAGGGACTGCTCTGTAAATTTGTATTCTTAGAAAGTTGCCTAAAGTTAGAGATTTAAGTGTTCTGTCCAGGATCATGCACCCATTCTGTCAGAAGTAGTAAATGAACTCAAGTCTTCCTGACTTAAAAGAATGTTCTCTTTACTAGAATTTCTCTTTTTAAAATTTCCATAGTTTTATTGTTCATTTTTATGTATTTATAATGCCTTAATTGTAGAAGAAAAAAGAAAGCATAACATAACATAAACACTTCTAATAGTTGCTGGAAAAATAAAGCAACATCACACATTGGGAAATTAACAGAGAAAAGGTTTATGATATGGAAAAATAAAGAGAAACACTAGTGGTTAAAAAATGCAGTGACCTGTCCAAACACCATGGGTCTTGACTACATCTGTCCAAGTTGAGTTTTGGAGTATATGCTCTATTGCTTACCTTCACAATCACTGTGACAGTGGCAATGCCTGGGGGCATGGTTCCTCCAATATCAAAAGCTTCCACAAGAAAAGTGATGTAGGCTTCATTTTCTGGAAACGATTCATAATCCAAACTCTTCAACAGGGATAATTCTCCCGTGAAGGGGTGCAGGGCAAATAAGTGTTTCACTTCTGGGCTTCGGATCCGGTAGGAAACATTGGCACCAAGGTCAACATCAGTTGCCTGCCATAAGACAGATAGAATAAGATTTAGATTGGGAGAGTTCTCAGTAATTAAACAGATATAGGATCGAATTAAGCAAGGCTTTAGTGCCATGAGTGCTGTGTACTTTTCAAAATGTCTACATATTCATTCATTCATTCATTCATTCATTCACTTAACAAGCATTTATTAATCACCAACTTAATATGTGCCAGGTACTGGGCTAGATGTTGAGTAAACCAACAATACCAATAATGACAAAACTGTCCCCTCCCTAAAGGAATGACATACTATTGCTTTGGAGAGAGAAGAATGCACATACTTACAAGCGTGCTGTTACTAAGAAAACTAATCTAAGAAACAAAGGAAAATAACAGAAAAAATCTAGTGGAAACCACATTAAGGATAGAACTTTCAGGTTTGATTTTTCTTCCAAAAAATATAATTCCATTTTAAAGATAATTATGTTCAGTTCAATTCTATATACCATCATCAAATGCCCTCTCTGTGCCAGTGATTAGGGATAAAAATGCCTAAACGAAATAAGCCTGCCCTCAAGGACCTTATGTTACAAGGGATGAAGGAAGAGTCATGTACAAGGATAGATAATAGCAAATATATTCGAAATAAATGTAAACTAATTAGGTAAGTAGTACACTTTGGAAAGTGTAGGCGGCGGGATTTGGGCTGAACTTTAAAGGGATGTATGGAATCCAAGAGGGAGAAGCAAGGACAGAGAAAATGACATCTGTATTGTCTTCCCTCAAATTCCATTTCAACAAATCTGAGTACAGGTTTCTAAAAAGAAAAAAAAAACGGGAATAAATAATTTATTGTAATATGTACAAACATAGGTGTGTTAGCTTGTAAGTAATCTCTTTACCACTATAAAATGTTTCATTCTTTGCATTTGGATACTCACAGTGCATGGCAAATAGTAAGTAATTAATAACTAAGTATTGATTGGCGGACATAGCCTGTCTTCAAACTTTTATCCTGCCACATTAATATTTCAATAAATAAACATTTTTATTTAAAATTAACATAAATTTAAAAAATTATAAAAATAATACATTTTAAAAATTAAATAAACTTAAACAGGGATAATTCTCCCGTGAAGGGGTGCAGGGCAAATAAGTGTTTCACTTCTGGGCTTTGGATCCGGTAGGAAACATTGGCACCAAGGTTAAAGAAGAAAAGCAATTTATGGACAACTGAGCTAGGGACACACTGAATGTGTCATTCCTTTCACACACCTCTATTTGAAGGAAGATAGTTCCTGCCGGGAGATTCTCTTCCACAACAACGGTGTAGGTAGAGTTGGTGAAAACAGGGCTGTTGTCATCGATATCCAAGACCCTTATTGCCAGGGTCAACGTGGAATGCCGAGGATGCACTGCGCCATCTGTTGCTATCACAACCAGCTCATAGTAGTCTCTTACTTCCCGGTTAAGCTTAACTCTTGTGTAAATAGTTCCATTTGAAGTGATCCAAAAAAGATTGTTGAAGTTTCCTAGACTATAGTGTACTTGACCATTTATGCCAGCATCTGGATCTGTGGCCTGAAGGAAATAAGAAACAAGGAGATTAAAATAACTTCATGAATTATGCATTACTTATAAAGTATAAGAAAATACTGTAATATAATATTATGTAGTATATAAATTACATTCAGAAAATGCTAATTTTTAATTATTTTATTCTAGATTGGAAGTCTATTGGGCTGTTACTGTTTCTCAGTCATTTCAGTTGTGTCTGACTCATTGTGGTCTTATTTTGGCTTTTCTTGGCAAAGATATTGGAGTGTTTTCCATTTTCTTCTCTAGCTCATTTTACAGATGAGAAAACTGAGTCAAACAGGGTTGAGCGATTTGCCTAGAATCACACATCTAGTAAGTGTCTGAGGGCAAAGTTGAACTCAGGTCATCCTGAGTTCTGAGGCCTAGAATTCTGTCTACTTTCCCTCCTAGCTACTTTCCCAGTAACTGATCAAAATGATATCTTTGATACATTCTCTGAGCTTTTCTGCTTTGTCCCTCCTTAGGAAACTTGATGACCCTGACCAAAGGGTCTCGCAACATTAATGCCAGACATTGTAGGCAAGCTATCAGTTTAGCTTACTGAAACTCAGAAACCTCAACCACATGATATTCTCTAGTTTCTGCCTCCTGTAGTCCCAGATATTATAGATGTATGTTACCACACATGGAGAAAGAAAGAAAGAAGGAAAGAAAGAAAGAAAGAAAGAAAGAAAGAAAGAAAGGAAGAAAGAAAGAAAGAAAGAAAGAAAGAAAGGAAGGAAGGAAGAAAAAAGAAAGAAGGAAAGAAAGGAAGGAAGGAAGGAAGGAAGAAAAAAGAAAGAAGGAAATAAAGGAAGGAAGAAGAAGGGAAGGAAGGGAGAAAGAGAGAAAGAAAGAAAGAAAGAAAGAAAGGGAGGGAGGGAGGGAGGGAGGAAGGAAGGAAGGAAGGAAGAAAGAAAGAAAGAAAGGGAATGTATGGTTGTATTTGTTTTAATGGAACATAGATGAACCACTATTCATGTACTTACTGTTTTGAGAGAAAATTTTTTGAAATACGTCTAAATATTATTCCAATTACCCATTACAAAAACAAAACAAAATAATAGGTTGAACATGGAATGGCACTATCACTGAATTTCATTGCTCAGGGATAATGATGATTTGTGATTGTGATTAAGCTAAATTGTTCATTCTTTACTATCTATTCAAATTCTTATTCTCCTGTCTTTATGTTCTCAGTGTGTGTCCACATCAGAATTAGGGACATGCAATATTCTAAAAGGACTCTGTAAGTCTCAAAGCACTAAACAAATGAAAGTCCAATGAATTTCACAGTTGTATCGGGCTTCAATGACTGTTCAATCCAAATTGTCCTCAAAAATAAAATTTCACTTCAACATACCCAAGGAGTGACTGTCCTTTGCTGCAATTCCAATGAAAGGAGCCCTCTACATCAGAATAGCACTAATTGGTAGGGCATTTGTCTTTACATCAAGCCTATCATTTCCTCTTTGCAGCTTCTACCCATTCCTCCTGGTTTTCTCTGTTCAAGCAGAATAAATCCGATCTCTTTCCTTAACAAACTACATGCCAACCTAGACTGTAAATTTGATGAAGGCAAAGATCATCTCATATCACCCCTCTCCTAAAACAGATCTCATCTCTAAGATAGCTATAAGATGATGACGTTTTGATGACAGGAGTTTAGCTTAGTTATCAAATAGTAGAAAGCTTGCAATCTGCACCAGAAGAAGGAGTAGTAACACACATGAAATCACTGATCCCCAAACTACAGAAGTATTCATTGAAAATTATCATCAGTGATTGACTGTGTTGTAATAATAATGGTTTGTAAAGTAGCTTTAAAATAATTGGCATTAGACTATACACCATGGGAAACAAAACACATTATCCAAAAAATATATATCCCACTGCTTTTTATTGAAAATGTTTGAAAAACAGCTGAAATGGGACAAGCCATAATTTACTACTGAAATAAACCTTTCCAGACAATACTTACAGTGATTTATTCAAGGAAATTCACTTTCTGCCTTTGATCTCTCCCTCTTCAATTTTGGAGCTATCTAGCCTCCAACATATTTATGCATCTATTTTCCATGCAATTTCCCTGTAAGCTTAATGTAAGGAGAAAATCCTCAAGATTAAAGTAATTTTTATCTTTATGGGTTTACCAAATGTCTTTTTAAGGAACAATAAAGCTTGTTTTTGTGGTATCTTCCTAGGAAGAACTCTCCATGTTTCTCTTCCTAAATGCTGAGCTTTTTTCAGCAAGAACGTCCTATTAACATTCGGTGATGATTGTCTGGTTATTCTAACTGGTTATCCTGTAAATTAAAAGGAAATATCATGGAACAAAAGAAGTGAAGAAAGATGGAGGGAAAAAAGAAACACAGACAGAAAGAAACTAAAATGTAGAGAACGTGAAAGGAAGGAAAGGGTACATAAGAATATAAGAGAACTCTAGAAAGCTGTCTTTTTCCAACAGCTTCTTAGTTCTGACCTATATAATAAAGCTTTATTGCATTAGTTGGAGAATAACTGAGAGAGATCTGCTTGTGTCCTGCTTAGACACAACATTCTCCCATCCTCCTTCTTATCATCCCTCCCATCACTAGACTTTCTTTCTAAACCATGTACACAAGGATGCTCAAGTTTTTTACTAGATATATGTCTACATAAAGTCTAGAGAGAGCAGTTTAATGCACTACTTGATTCCAAGTTCCATCAAGGTAGGGACCATACTTTCTCCATTCATTCATTTGGTCCTCTATATAAAACACATTTAGAAACTGTTCATTGAGAGGTGACATGGTATATACCACACTCCTCTGAGCCACGAGGAGCCATGTCCAAGTCTTCTGCCAAATACTGATCAGGCAACCCTGGTCAAGTCCACTTGGTCTCATAGTGATCTAAGTATTGCTGCAAGATAGTAGAACTTTCAAAGAGAGTGCTGTCCTGAATCAGAAGAATTTCTCACTGGGAGTTTCTTATACCAGTGAAATCACGAGGCCAGTCTTTATGCCTATCATGACTTGATGTAGGAGTTATTCTCCATGCACAGACATAGACATACCATGTATGCTTTTGGATGATAAAATGATGAAAAGATGGTGAGTGTCTAAGGATGGAAAATGTGGAAAAGAGAAATGGTACCCAGAGAATCATTGCTGATCATTTCTAGGAACTATAATCAATTTACCAAAAGATCTGTAAGTTTATACATGAGTTACCCCTCCACTAATTCTGATCATAACACTGATACGGGTAGCCAATGGTCCTTGTGAGCTTCTATGGTCAAAAAACACCTTCTCCCACTAGCCAAGTTGTCATTGATTAACCTCTCTGAATATCATGAGACTGGCACTAGGACAAGAGACATCGATGACCTAGAACTTGAAATATATCACATGGTAGGATTGGTAGAATTTGACACTGAATGCTCTGCCACCATAACCTTTAAAAACGAAGGCGGGTACCTTCAGCATATGGGATAGAAGCAGAGAAGGAACATGGAAGAATTAGTTTATATTTCACTGAAAACTTGAAACTCTATAATAATTCTGGACCAAATAGAGATTTGGCTCAAATAAATATCCTTCCAATTGAAAAATCCTGATAAGTAATTACTCTCATCTAAAACTCAACTTATTGGAATATAAAATAGGATCGGTTGTTATTCAAGAGCATTCCCTATTGCAAGGCAGTGTTGCATTTCTTCAAAATAACTGGAATTCATCTTAACAGCTGTGAAATGATAATTATGTGTAACTGATGCCAAGGAGAGGGAGAAAAACAAGGAATTTGGCTGGCAAATTTTGTAGATGTTGAGCCAGAAACACATGGCTTGTGTAATTTCTGCAAGTAGGATAAAGCCACTTCATCCACTTTCATAGACCATAGTGTATTACATTGGCATTGTGAACACAATGTACAATCATGGGTTAGACCATTATAGTCAGATAATTTTCATTAGTGATATACCATTATCAAGGAACAGTCCTATAGATATTGGAAAGAGGGCCTACTAAGAAGTATCTCAGCCTTAAAATCATTGCCCTACTATTGGTTATTGGGCTCCTAGATATTATGCTGGAAATGACCTTAGAGCCAACTCCTTCAGTTTGCAAATGAGGACACAAACTTGGAGAAGTGAAGTGTCTTTCCTAACATTATCCAGGCAGACGTGGGATTCTAACTCATGTTTTCTGACTTAAGTCAAGAACCTTCTTCATTGCACCATGCTTAAAATTCTACCGTTAGTACTTCATTTATTTTGGTCTTTAGGGGGGAAATTAGAAGACTCTACTAAAGGCCCCTTAAGGACATATTATAACGTTATTAGCTAATCACATACTTGAGTTAAGTTGACAATTAGATTAGAATATGCTCTTTTTTGGGAAGAATTACATGATCCATACATGGTGGGGAGTGATGGGGCAGAAATTCTAGCTTAAGGAAAGGAAAACTATAAACAGAAACGGAGAGGGGTAGTACAAGCAATTGCCTTCCCTCACTTCACAATCTTTCTTGGATTCTGCCTTGATAAGGAATAATTGCTTTAATCCATATAGCCAAACAACTGCTCAGTCAGTTGAGAAGGAAGAAGTAGCAAGGAAAACTAGTGGTATTATTAAATTAAATGGCTAATCAATTGAGACAAATCAAGTGATACACTAGTTTAAAAGATCGAACCAACTATTAAAACAATTCCCTCAGCATTTCTGGGCCTTAGAGTCCCTCGATATAAAATAAGGAAATTTAAAAAGATGATTACTAAGGTTATTATATCTTGGGCTTTCTCTGTTCTGTGTTCTCAGGCACTCTTCCACTTTGACATTCCATGTTCTAAAATCCCTTATAGCTCAGGTATTCTTTGATCTACATTCTAAATTCTCTTCTAGCTGAGGGTTTTTTTATTCTGTGTTTTGAGATCCCTCCAAACTTCAGCATCCTCTAGTCAAAGGTTCCCTTTGGTTCTAATAGCCCATGTTCTAAGGTTTATTATGATTTGGAAATTCTATGTTCCAAGATACCTTCAAGTCTGCTATTTCACACATTCAGTTTTGTCAGTATTTACTGGATACCTCCAAGTTTGAATATCCTATGATCTAAGACAAGTTTCTAAAACTTTTTATCTAAGAACAACTTTTCCTTTTTAAAAGAATGTAGGTCTCCAAAGAGCTCTTGTTTACATGGCTTGCATCAGTCAATATTTCTTGCATTAGAAATAAAAACTGACAATTTAAAATATTGATTAAATTAACTAAAATAAAAACAATAAATCCATGACCTGTTAACATAAAGTAACACTTTTCAATGAGTAATAACTTTTCTAAAACAAACAAAAACAATGAGAAAAGTGGCATTATTTTATGTATTTTTGCAAATCATATCAATGTCTAGCTTAACGAAAGATGGCTGCTTCTGCATTTAATTTGTTATTATACATTGTTTTGATCAAAATATATGAAGGAAAAATACAGATGAAGGAAAAAAACTGGTTTCACACATGTATGTAGTTGGAAAAGGGAGGAGTATCTTAACAGGTAAAGAGTGCTATGGTATTCTCATCAAAATTGTTCCGTTTTTGAGCACATGCCAAAAGGACATGGGGGATGTTGGGGGTTCACAGACCATACTTTGAGCATAGCTGATCTATAATACATTCCACTCCTGAAACTCTGTTCTAAAACCCAAATCTAGCTTTGATATTCTGTATTTGATGATGTCCATGACTCTAAACACAGAAAGTTTTATCAAATTTATTCAGCTGTAGACCTTATTATAGGCCTGAATACAAACATTTTGTGTCTGTCAACCAAATTGTCTTCTTTCATTCTTATAGATAATTTTAAATCTTTGAATAGTATTGATGAATTTGGCATGCATTTCTTTTTTTCATAGTATCACTATCAGGTTACTACCTACTTGAATTTTTGCTTGATTCTGTCTATCCTGGGGAAAGTCAGTATCAGACTTTTGGAAGCTTTTCTACCACCTCTTCTTCTACCATATTGATAAATATACTTTTCTAAAATACAAGTATAACTTGCTGACCAATTAATATCAACTGATAATCATGGGGGAAACAAGCTAAAGGCAGAATATTTGTTGTTGTTGTTCATTTGTTTCAGTCATATCTGGCACTTTGTTGTCCTGTTTGGTGTATTCTTGGCAAAGATACTTGAGTTCACCATTTCCTTCTCCAGTTTATTTTACAGAAGAGAAACTGAGGCAAAGAAAGTTCAGTGACTTTCCCAGGGTCACACAGCTAATAAGTACCTGAAGTCAAATTTGAACAAAAAGATGAGCCCTCTGGCACCCTGTCCCACTGCTCTATTTGCTGCCCCATGTAGCTGCCCATGGGGGCTTATTTACTCTAGCATTAATCAACCTGTCCTGCCTTCAGTCTCTAACGATTGACCATATATTTCTGAGAAAACATAGTAGTCATTTTCTTGCGATCCAATATCCCAGTAGAAATTAAAGTTGGAAGAGCAATTCTGGAATATGTGTACATGGTCATTCATTAAAAAGAAGAGATCGCTTAGGAAGTATCTCCTGTATGCCAGGTACCATGCTAATCGTTATTAGATGACAAAGTAAAGCAAATTCTCCTGCTCAGAATATCAGAAAATTCTACATGAATAGAACAAACTTTTAAGAGTATCTATCATGTTTATTTGTATTGTGTTATGTGTGGAGTATAAAAAAGAAAAAAAAGAACTAATCTCTATTTTCAGGGAGACTTTATTGCGCTGGGAGGATGCATACATAGGCTTGGAATATGAGCAAATGATAGAAAGTCCCCTAAGAAAATATGAGTCAGGGGTGGTTGGATTTGCAGGTGAGGTGGAGGGAAGTCAGGGAAATTTGATGCAGGAGACAGCCCCTAAGCTAAATCTTAAAGGAGGATAAAATTATGAAAGGTGGAAATCAGGAGGGTGCACAAACTCAGAAAGAGGAACAACCCAGGCAAAGACACATAGGTAGGAAGTGGGATGAATAATTGGAAGAATATTTAGTGGTTGGTAATATGTGGAGTCTTGAAGGGGCTGCTGTGAAATAAAACTGGAAAAATAAGCTGGAGTAAGGTCCTTAAGTTGCAGCATAAGAAATTTTTTTTTTTATTCTATTGTCAGGGAACACCACTAATATTTGCAAGTTGAGTAGTGACATGGATTGGCCTATATCTTAAAAATAATATTTGTGGGACTTCCGGGGGGCGGAGTCAAGATGGCGGCGTAGAAGCAGCAAGGTCCC
>CM053598.1:13017536-13057606 GCA_028646575.1 Pseudocheirus occidentalis | reverse complement strand
CAATGAATATTCTTCCAGCTATTTAAATTAATCTTTTTTTCCCTTTAAGTAACATTTGGGGATTTAATCTACACAAGTTTTTTGGGTGCTTTGAAGTATTTTATGCATTTTTAGTCTTTTGGAATGGAATTTCATCTTTTAATGATTACTTCTTAGATTTCATAATTATTATGGTAAAATAATATTAGTGGGGGAGAGAATCTTCACTTAGTAGCCTGTAATTTTATTGAAACTATTTAATTAATGAGTATATTTGATGATTTCCTAGGATATTCTAAGTTAACTATCTCTTTTGTATCTTGATTCTTGGTGCAGTGGATAGAGCACTGGACCTGGAGTCAAGAAGACATGAGTTTAAATCTGACCTCTAACAATTACTAGCTGTGTGATCCTAAGCAAATCACTTAATTTCTCTTTGCCTCACTTCCTCATGTGAGAAATGGAAGTAATTGTACTACCTACCTTCCAACATTGTTATGAGGATAAAATAGCGTGATTATAAAGTCCTTGACATAGTGCCTGGTATGAAATAAGCATTATAGAAATATGAGATGATGATGATGATGGTGGTGATAATGATGGTGATGATGGTGGTGATGATGGTGATGGCGATGGTGATGGCGATGGTGATGATGATGGTTACCTCCTGGGACAGGTGTGAAGATCAAATGAGAAAATAAATATAAAATTCTTAGAAGAGTGGTTAGCACATAGGAAATGCTATTATATTATATTATATTATATTATATTATATTATATTATATTATATTATATTATATTATATTATATTATATTATATTATATTATATTATATTATATTATATTATATTATATTATATCATATTATATCATATTATATCATATTATTATATTATATTACATTACATTATATTATTATAACACATTATAACATATTATCATTACTTTTCTTGTCCTACTGCTATTGCTGGATTTCTAGACATATATCAAATAATACTTGAGAGACAAACATCATTTCTTTACACCGATATTTATTGGGAAAACTCCTAATTAATCCCTATTGCATACAATGCTCACTTTTGATTTTAGATTATTTTTATATTTATAAAAGAAGGTGCCATAATGACTATAATTTGTCAGTTTTTTATCATCAGTGAATGTTGTTCTTTTTCTCAAATGCTTTTTTGTATCTATCAAGAGAATAATGTAGTTTTCCATTTTTTTATGTAGTACAATTGATGATGATTATTTTCTTATTATTCCATTCTTGTATCCCTTGTATACATTTAACTTGGTTATGATGAACAATGTCTTAGATGAATTGCTTTTATCTCTTCAATGGCATTTTATTTTAAAACTTTTTAAAATCAAATTTAGTAATATTATATATTTATAATTCTACCTTTTCCCTTTGTGTTTTCCTGAATTAGGTATTATAAATATATTTTACTCAAAAAAGTAGTATAGTAGAATGCTATCTTTCTCAATTTTGAAAATATTTTTATAATATTGACATTATTCTTTAAATGTGCTATATAATTCTTGCATAACTATGCATCAAGCCCAGGAGTTCCCCCTTGATCATTCAAAAAAAAACTACTCTCTAGATATATTTTCTTTTTAGAGATTAAGTTATTAAAAAATTTTCCATTTGTCCTTCTGTAGTTATAGGTACTTTATATTTTTGAAAGTATTCTTCTGTTTATTTCATGTTTTCAGATCAGTTAGCATGTAGCTACATTGTAGGTTCTGACAACACTTTGTTGTTTCTTGTTTTTTTTTTAATATCACTTTGTTCTTTTACTGTTTAGGTGATTTGATTTTCTGTCCTCTTCTTTATAATCAGAATGTTTAAATGTTTATCATTTTTGTTAATCTTTTCAAAAACCAGCTTGAAGTTTGCTTGTCATCTCTATAATTTTTGGTTTTCAATTTATTCCTCCTCTAGTTTCCACTATCATCTCTCTTGTTTTAGTTTGAGGCTTATTTATTTTCTTTCTATTTTTTTTTAAAATGTATATTCAGTTCATTGTTCTCCTTTTCTCTTATATGAAATGTTTTAGGGATATAATTTCTCCCAGAGGACTGTTAGTTACATATTATAAATATTGATTTGTTTTTCATCATTATTGTTTCCTTTCACATAATTATAAATTGTTTATATGATTTGTTCCTTGACGATCTATATTTAAGTTTTCAATATTCAGTCTCTATGTGGGCCTGTGTCCTTTGTGCTTTAAAATTAATTGCTATTTTATTAGGATGTAAAGGATGAGCTTATCATTCCAGGCTTTCTATTTTCATTAACTCTATGTCTGAAAACATTGGCATTATTGTAACTGTGTGGCATTGTAGAATATGAATATTCCTAGTAGTCCCATTTAGCAAATGTTATCTTTATTTTAGCTCCAGTTTCTCCAGAATTTTGTTCAATTCTTTAATTTCCCTTTTTAGTCTTTCTTTTGGATTTCTGAAAAATAAGGAAAGTACATTAAAGTCCCCTGTTATTATTTTATTAATTTACATCTCCTTGAAATTTAGTGAATTAATTTGGATGTAAAGTAACTTGAAGCATATGCATTTAATATTGATAATGGTTTGTAGACTGTGATTCCTTTAAGCACAAAAAGAGTTGTATTGTTTATCTCCATATTATAAAAAAGAGTTGTGTTGTTTATCTCCATATTATAAAAAAGAGTTGTATTGTTTATCTCCGTATTATAAATTCTGTTTTTATTGTATTTGATAAAATAATTACCACTCCTTCTTTGGATTCCCCTTATGTATAGTAAATTTTTCTCACAACTTCCATTTTTTATACTGTCTCTGTCTTTTATCTTTAGGTGTATTTCTTGTAAGCAACCAATTGTGCAGTTTTGTTTTCTCATTCTCTTTCATTTTATTGGATGGTATAATATGTTCACTTTTAAAGTTTTGAGAATCCTATTTATGTATTTTGCATTTGTTTTTAATATTTTTTCTAAGTTAGGATATGTTCCTATTCTTCCTCTGTGAAGGCAGCAATTTGTCTCTTTATTTCTGCTTCATCTGAGACAATCATATTTCTACAAACTCACTTCCCTTCACTCTCAAGCTATCCCCTGTTTTCTCTAGGTGTTTTGTTCAGCATTATTCATAGATCCCATTTTTTTTATCTAGTTAACTAATTATTACTCTCCTTTCCTCTGAGTTAAGTAGTTTTGTAAAATCCCAATTCACTTCTTCCCCTTCAAGTTCTTTTGTTGTTGTTGTTTTTTCAATTTTCTGAACTTTTTCAAATGAGGAATTCTTTCTCCTATTGTGTTCATTAATTATCTTTACTATTTTCTGTTCTAGGCTTTTAATTTTTTATTCAGAATGTTTAAACTTTGTTTTTCTTCTTCTTTGTATCTCTTTTCATCACAAAATTTAAACTTATGTTGCCTATTTTGAGTTCTGTTTTCTAAATAGATTTTCTGTTACTGCCTTGTAAATCTTTCAGCTTCCCTTTTGTTGTTTTGACTCAATCTTAGATGTATCAATTCCTACAGGAGATACAGATTCAAGTAGCATTATCCCATAACAAACATTTCTACATGCTTCTGACTATGTGACACCACATGCCTTCACCATAATCATTTTCTACCATTTTTAATGAAAATCCCATCTCTAAGTTAATGCCCTCCTGCTATTATGGATGAAGGTTGCACCCAGGTGTTCTGATTCTCCTCAGACGCAGTCTAAGAGTCATACTCCTTTCTTAGAAATGATAATATCTTTAAAAATAAAATTTCTTTGAATGATATCCCACTTTACTACTTCATCTCCATTACCAAATATCTCTCAAATATGTCTCATCCCCATAGGAATGTTCTTTAATGGGATCTATTCCCATTAGTGATTTGAAAATCCTCTTTTTTCCACCCCTTGTTTCAACCCCTCACTTTCACTCCTCACCCATTCTCCCAAAGACCTTCTTCTTCCAGAGGGACTCAGAAATTACTTTCCTTAACTCATTTGCAATGGACTATTTTCTCACACACACACACACACACACACACACACACACACACACACACACACACACATACTCTTTTGATTTCCCTCACATTCTTCATTTTAGTGCCACAAGAAAATGTTGATTCTTTTGTATCTGAATCATTCTGTTGCTTAAATCAACAATAATTCAGGCCTATTCCCCCACTTTCATTTATTTTATTTGAGGTCCACTTTTATCTTTATCTTCTTTTGTACTTTTAGAAAAAAAAACCTCATTTCCCCCTATTTTTGTGTCTCTTTTTTTAACCCCATAGCATTTGTACACTAGTATCATTTTTCTTTAAAAAAAACCTGCAGTTTATGGTATTTTTGCCTCCTTTGATTACTCTACATTTTCATTTTTTCTTCTTTTTCTGTTGTTTGGGGTATTTGCTCATTTGTTGTGTGTATTGGAAGTGTACAGTAATATTTCAAATGCCTCTTTTCTATTGAAATCCATCTTATTTATTTATGATTAGGCTTAGGTTTACATAGTATGTCACTTTAGGTCACTTCTTGAACTCCTTGGCTCTTCAGAATTCATTTTCCCTAAATTGCTTCTGTGGCTTCTGGTGGATATACAATAGTTTTGTACTTTTAAAACTTCTTTTATCTTGGAAGCTCTTCTTACTGCTTACATGTAGACTTTGTTGTTTGTTAATTGGTAAATTGTACCACTTTATGGCTAGGCTGAGAATATGCAACAGACGTGTTCTTGTTTTGGCATTCTACAGAGCCTTTGATTTGTACCTTTCCATATTCAGAAGCTCTGGGAAGTTTCTCATACTATTGCTTGCATTATGATCTTGTGGGGTTTATTAAACTTTTTTTTATCTTGGAGAATGGGGATGCCTCAATTTTCTTAACATACAATCTTTGAGGTTAAATTATTTTGCTTTTATAGAAAATATTTGTTCTTTTCATGTTAATTTGTTTTCTTCTCTCTTATGTATTTATATATTTTATCACTTTTTTCTATTTCATTTACTTATAGATATTCACCAGTATGGATTCAAAGTCATTGGAATACACACACATACACATATATATGTATATACGTAGATGTGCTTACGCACATATGTATATATGTATACGTTGTCAAATATTTAAACCATGTAAGACTGTATTAATATTTTTCTGTTTTTATAACATTTCATTTCTCTCTTGATCCATTCACAAACTTCTACCATAGCTTGAAAGTCTCTTGGCAACTGAGTGAGTTCTTTCTCTCAACAACTTTTGATTCATTTTTCACTTACTTACAAAATTTATTGAGAGCTATCTGGACACATTTAGACGATTTGGAACACATTTTTTTCTGTTCTTAACATCTTCCTTGTTGTTGTATTTGCTTATCACAAGGTCTTTAACTGAGTTCCTTTCTTCCTCAGATCTTTGGTAATTCAGTCTCTCCATGACCCTTATATTCTTTTATCTTTAACTTGTTGATCACTTTCACTTTAGTGATTGATTCTTCCAAGGACTAGCTCTCATAGTTGCCTCAGCTTCCTTCCATGATGGAAAATTCACTTTTTCACCTCTCTTACTTCCCAGCCCACCTGAAGTCTAAAGAGTCTGTACTTTCCCTAGTTTGATACCAGAATTTTTTTCTTTCAAGCCTAATATAGACTCACATATAACCTTTGCATTTTTTTTAGTGTGTCCAGTGAATCAGTCATAAGCAATCTTATTATTGATCCACTTTTATTCCAAAAGCACATCAAACTAAAATTAAATGAGAGGTGGGGAAAATAAAATGGGAGATCTAGGCACTGATGTAAAGTTCCCCATGATGCAAGATATGGAAAAGAAATGACCCTTAATATCCATCTAATCCACTTGCTTCTTTTATAGGGGAGGAAATTAAGGGCCACTGTAGGAATGGGACTTAGTAGAGGTCTGTGGGTAGTATGGAAGAGGTAGAATTTCAATTCAGGATCTCTGACAGCAAATCTGAAATTCCCAAACCATACTGATTTCCAGTCCATTCATTTTATTTTTATTTTTATCATAAAAATGATTTAAGGAATAGACATGTAAATAATCCTTTTCACAAAACCTCAGGTATGGGTTACTTTGAAATACCAAAAATGACCGCATTTGAATTTTCTTAAATTGTGATTTTTCCCTCCACTTTATCATAATTCAGTAAGTGCAAAAAATGTTGACTAATTGTCAGACATTGTTTTTAGCAATGTAGATACATTTTTTAAATTCTGATCTCAATGCATTTACATTCTAATGTCCTTTACCTGTTAGGCATCTCCTCTCCTGACTGTGGGATCACCGCTGTTTCATAGTGTATCTGTCCAAGATCATGATTTCTTATAACTGATCTTCCTTTTTTGTCCTCCATACTTCTAGCTATGGGATTCATGTGTATCATGGAATTCTGTCTTCTAAATGCAACTCTTTTGTTTTTGCTTTTGGTATGTAAATTTCGCACTTTTATAGAACTATTTGTACTCATTGCAAAAGCTTTAATACTCTGATGAATCTCTGACTTCACTGACGTGGGTACTCCTCACACTGGTGTAGATAGCAATCTGTCCACATCATCACATTCTTTGAGACTTTAATTTTGTCTTCTATGGTTTCAGAGGTCTTTCTTGGATTATTTTATATATCTCCTGAAAAATACCTTAGGCTGTCAATGTTAACCTCCTTACCCAATTTATAAATGTGCTATTTCCTCTCTCCCTGATTTTTCATTGGTTATACCTCACCTCTGACTCTTGAGGTCTTTTTAGTGTTTCAAGAATCAGCTCAAACATCACTCTCTGTATGTCTCAGCCACTATTTCGACATTACCCTTGAGGGTTACCTTCCTCTTAAGGCATTTTCATCATATACTGTACTAGATTGAACTATTATTTCTTTAACACAGGGAGTTCCCTAGTGAGGGAGTGCTACCAGTACAGCTAGTGCCTACTCTACAACTTAGAGTCACTGGGATTTGCCTAGATTGCTAAGAGGTTAAGAAACTTTCATAGAGCCAGTATTTGTCAGAGATGGTGCATGAACTAAGATCTTCCTGGGGCTGAGGACAGCTCTCTTACTATTAGACTATATGACAAAGCCTTATATGTCACATATGTATGCTTTTTTACTTGTCCCCTCATATATCATATGTCAGCTCTTTGAATACAGGGCAATTTCTGTGTCTTTGCCTTCCTTTGTCTATGAAGAGGTTAACACACTGTAAGTGTTTAAGAAATTCCAGTTGATTAAAATGCTGTGTTTCAGTTAATTAATTGCATACAAGGCATCCTTAGTAATATGCTCTAGTCTAGGTTCACCTGCTGTACTTTTACCCTTTGTGTATTGGTCCATCTAAAAGGTCAATTTATCTTTACTTTTAGTTATTTTTTTTACCTACATTGTATTAATGACCTCAAATTATTTTGTTTCAACTAGAAATACGATGGAGTTTTTCAAAGATTTCCTTGAATTTCTTGAGAAATCATTGAATTATTTCCATTTCCAAGGTAAGCAAATAGATTTTCATGAATCAACCATGACAAAACTATGAGTTTTAAATGGAAATCTGTATATCAAATGCTGTCTAAGATGAGGTTGACTTCATCATGCCCAGTGAGGCAGAGTTCTGAAGAAGGATGTTTGACATTTACCCAACAATGATGGGCTGAGACACTTAAAAACCAGAATTCACTTGTCATCACTCAGAGAGGTAAATATCATGTAAAGGTCAAATTTTCTTGAATAGATCAAAGAACATCAAGTTTGTGAATAGTATTAGGTGTTTGTTTCCACCAGGAAGGACAATGCTGTACACATATTTCCACAATGTTACTAATGCAGATTAGTTATCTTCAGTTGAGAGATACTTGAATGGAATTACCTTTGGCATTAGAGAGACCTTGAGTGACTAGCTTTTACTGGGGTCTCTATAAAGGGTTTGTGCAACTTTAATATTACATTTTAAAGGATTCATTATAGGTTATATCAATAATAACTTCCATTGAGTAAGGGGAGAAGGAATAAACTTCATTTAAATTAGAATATGAAGGTTTTGGTAGACTACAAACATAATAATGGGAGCAGCTGCTTCTATCAGTGAGGTTTAGGCAGTCCTATCTGGATCCAGACCAACAGTTCTAGCTGCTCTGAGGGCACACACACACACACACACACACACACACACACACACACACGCACACACACACACACACACACACACGACCACTATATCTACTACTGAAGGAACCAGAAAATGAGACCTCAATATGGGGTTAACCAACATTGGTGCACCTCCCATCCACTGCTACTCAACCTGGACTCATTCTCAGTGGTTAGTACAATCCCATAACCTCTTAACTTCCTTATCTATGTGTTGCTGAATTCTAGATTATTCTCTCTCCAATCTCAACCTCATCTTGGTAAGGAAGTCAATATGTGTTCTTCAAGGCCATGCCCATGGAGAACAAAATTTGACAGATTCTCCCAAATTGAAAGACTTTTGTTATATGGTTGAAGAGTATTTTATTTGTTTCATTCTTGAACCTAAATCACCAACCCAATCTTAACCAAGCCTGACCTAAAATGAGAAATTTTGTATTCTCAGGATGAGGCAAACTAAGTTCAGAATCTTCTCACCAGGGTGATATACATTTCTGTTACAGAAACTCATGAAAATAATGTAGCAACTTACAAAAGTTTTGAGATATGTATTTAAGTTTAAAGAGCCTATGGTGGTGCAAAGATTTACTGAAATCTTAATGTACATCTATAGACTTAAACTGAAAAGAACATATTATAGGCAAATCTCCAATTTAGACAGAGGAGGCACTCTACTGATTCATGGAGATAAATCTCTCACAGATGACAATTCAACAAACAGTACATTTTACACACAAATCAAATTTCTCAGATAGTTTTTCATGAAGCAATTGAATGTAGTCTATTCTATGATGAATGGGCATATAAAAAGCATGGCACCTGGTGTACAATGATCAAGAAAGCTCATTTAAGAGCAATAGAAATGCAAACAACCATTTGTAGACTGCAGAAAGTGAAGAATGGGAGCCTACATCAATGATGGAGGCCATAGGGAAGTGAACAGCTCAAGTTAACATTTAATTAGGGAAAAATAAATAAATAAACTTACTTTTCAAATTGAAGAAATGTACCATCATCCTTACAAAACACCAAAACTGGAATGTTATATTTTAAAGAGAGGATTTGAATCAATAAGGCAAATGGTTTTAGGGAAATTTTCACACGATGAAGAAAAAAATACAAAATCACTCTAAGAGAAATGTAGTGTAAATTATGTCTGCATGTAGAGAAAGTAACTTTGCCTATTTGTTAAGCTTGTTTTCTGATTTTTAAAATTTGTATCCCTGTAAATAGGACTTTGTTCACAAAGGGATTAACTTCCTACTTCCTACTTCCCCAGTTTATAACAGTATTAGCCATACAGAAAATATTCTGTTTCCATGGTGCATGTTGTTCCATGTTTCCTTTCCCTGATCTATTTCTGATGTTGCTGTGTCTTTCCTTTAATCTTTTCTTAGGAATCACTATTTGCTTACATTTTATTTAATTTTTCACCTCTCTTTTTTAAGGTTAGCTATAATTCTATTTAAAGTATAGGTACCTATGAAAGTAAATAAAATGTAGGCATCACCAATTCACAACTGAGCCGTGTCCCAAAAGTCCATATAATCATATATTTAGACCTGGGAGGAACTTTGGCGGTCATTGAACTCAGCCCCCTCATTTTAGAGATGAGGAAATGAAGTCTTAGAGGGGAAAAATGACTTACTCAAGATCTTACAGCTAGTAAACTTCTGAGGCATATTTCAAATTCATTCTTCCTGATTCAAAGATCAATGTTTAGACAGAACATTATGTTGCCTCTATAAATAATTCCATGGTTTGAAATCATCCTGTGGAAATGCTATTCTGAATGGTGCTTAGTGGCCATGGCCAGTCACAAGATGCTGTTTCATTCATAGAGTGGAAGCACTTTGAGGGAAATGACTTTTTCATTAGTACCTTTGCAATTTCAATGCCTAGCATAGTGATTGATCCATTAACAAAGAAAATGTTATGCAGAGCTCTGAGATTAACAAAGCAGTTTATAAATATTTTGTTTTTCATTTTATCCTTACAACAACCTAGGGAAGTAAGTATTATTATCTTCATTTTACAAATAAAGAAGCTGACATAGAAGTTATTTACCCAGAGAAACATAATTCCTAAGTGTTTGCAGCCAGATAGGGATTCAGGTCTACCAGATTCCACCTCTAGCATTGATCTCTGTACCTAACATTTTCACTTTGTGACCCTCTAACAAGCACAATTTTTGTAAAAGGGAAAATGAATTCCAATTTCTAACTGCAGATGCCAGGGCCAAAACATCCTCCTGTCATGGTTACAGAAACAGAATGTCCAACTGACCACTTGGCAAGAATTTTGGAGGAAAGATTCCCATTCAAAAAAAAATTGGACTCAAAACTGTAGAGAAATACTTCTCTATAGCTTCACTATAATCATCTGGTATTATGGACTCTCAAAGGCTATATCTTCTGTCGATAAATTTAGATATGCCCTAGTATGTTGGAACCTTACCAAACATAGGGATATTGAAGGGATATGGTTCTTTTGCTCCAGGACTTGTCACCAGAAGACTGGTGTAACAGTAATTAATTTAGCAGGTACTTAGCCCTTACTTGCTAAGGGCTAAATACAGAAGGTATGGGCTCCTTCTCTTGTACAAGAGACAGTGTTCTTTTTTTGCCCAGCTGCATTAATTCTTGACAAGTATCTGTTAAAACTTGAAGGGACATGATCTTCACCTGTGAAGTGTTTACCAACACGGCTAAAATCAGATTTGCTTAAAGCAATAATGTTTAAGTGAGTATTTCTATGAGATACATCATTACTATAAAGTCAATTTTAAAAAAAAGAAGGAAAATGTTGCCAGTAAAATACTACTCTTGTGGATTTTAAAATGTACAGTAAAAATTTAATTCTAGAATCTATTTTTATATCTTTTTTACTTGACCCCATATAATACAGCATCAAATTCTTCATTTTCTAGTTTTAGTTTCTCAATGGATAGAACCTATTTCTGATAATAACTTTCACACAAGAAAATGTCTTGAGTGGTCAGGAAAAGTGTGATCAGAATAAAGAGGCAGGCTGGTCACATAGTAAAAGGGAAATATGCCGAGGAAAGTCTTAAATGTTAGTCAAAAAATGAGAAAAACCTAGAAGGAAATCTCTGATATGATCATATGGATAAGAGTCACATAAAATTTGAAAGGATCAAAGAATTCTGAGTTGCCTAATACATGTGGATGGTGTGGAGTGGATGGATTGCTGGGCCCAGAGTCAAGAAGAACTAAGTTCAGATTCAGCTTCTTACTGTGTGTCCATGGACAAGTCTTAACTTCTGTCCACCTCAGTTTTCTTTAGTGTACAAGACGGATATAACAGCATCTACCTCTTAGGGTTGTTATGATTAAATGAGATAACACTTGGGAAGTGCTTACCACAGTGCTTGACACACAGTATAGGTAAATAAAAGGTATTTGTTGTTGTTATTATTATTATTATTATTATTATTATTATTATTATTATTATTATTATTGACAGCATGAACCTAATGAAATAATTGAGTATTGACCAATGTCAGGAGTGACAAAAGTGTGAAAAATCTCAAGTTAAAAAGAAAATATAGAATGCTCAAATTAGAGGCAGCTTAGAAACTGGGAAGTTCATTGCCTACTTAAGGAAGAATGTTTATTAAAACGTTCTCAACAAAATGACATCAATAAGTGCTAATAAACTTTCTCATTATGAGGGAAGTTAGGTGTATACATAGACAGAAAAAAGAGGTATGAGTTGAATGCCATGGTTTGATTATCTAAAAAATAAAATTAAGGGGAATAAAGAATACAGTGGGAGAAGGGGAAAGGGAGAGGTAGAATGGGATAAATTATGTGACATAAAAGAGGCCAGACAGAGATTGTACAGTGGAGGGAAAGATCAGGGTAAGATGAACCTTGCTGTCATTAGAATTGGCCAAAAGAGGGAATAAAATACACACTCTGTTGGGTGTAGAAATCGATCTAGCCATATATGAAAGTAAGAGGGGAAGGGGTGGTGGGAGCTGATAGAAGGGAGGGCACTTTGGGGAAGGGAAAACTCAGAAGCAAAACACTTTTGAGAAAAGACAAGGTCAAATGAAAGATACACTGGGACCAGTGGGGGAAAGTGGGAATGAGGGGAAAATAGAGTTGATAATCATCACTATGAAAAACATTACACTGAGTTTCTTTTGTAGAGACTACATTTCTCAGACAGAGAAAACTGAATCAAATGTATAGAAATAAGAGCCATTCTTCAGTTGATAAAAGGTCAAAGCATATGAACAGTCAGTTTTCAGACAAAGTAATCAAAGCAATCTCTAGTCATGTTTAAAAAAACTTCTCTAAATCATTATTGATAAGAGGAATACAAATTAAAACAATTCAGAACTAGTAAATCACACCTGTCTTATTGGCTAATATGACAGAAAAGTAAAATGACCAACATTGGAAGGGGTGTTGGAAAATTAAAACACTAATATAGTATTGGTGAAGCTGTGTACTGATTCAACCATTCTATAGAGCACTGGTTCTCAACCTGTGAGTCACGACCTCTTAGGGAGTTAAATGACCCTTTCACAGGGGTCTCAGGGGTCTCCTAAGACCATCAGAAAACACATATTTCCAATGGTCTTAGGAATGTAAGCATTCAGAGATATAAAATGTCTCCTAAGAGCTGCTTTTGCCTCATCCTATAAGTTTTGGTATGCTTTCTCTTTATTGTCATTCTCTTGAATGAAGTTACTGGTTGTTTCCATGATTTGTTATTTGACCCACTCATTCTTTAGGATATCATTATTTAGTTTGCACTCAGTTTTTAATTCTGTTTTTCCCAGGGCCCTTTATTACATATAATTTTTATTACGTAATGATCTGAAAAGGATGTATTAAACATTTCTGTGTTTCTGCACTGGGTTGTGAGATTTTTATATTATAGTATGTAGTCAAGTTTTGTGTATGGGCCATATACCATTGAGAAGAAGGTATATTCCTTTTTATCCCAATTCAGTTTTCTCCAGAGGTCTATCTTATCTACCTTCTCTAAAATTCTGTTCACCTTCTTAACTTCTTTCTTCCTCATTTCAAGGTTACATTTATAAAGTTCAGAGAGGGGAGGTTGAGAGGTCCCCCACTAGTACAGTTTTGCTATCTTTTTCTTCCTCTAACTACTTTAAATTCTCCTCTAAGAATTTGGCTGTTACACCTCGTGGCACAGAAAGAGAGAGAAAGAGAGAGAGAGAGAGAGAGAGAGAGAGAGAGAGAGAGAGAGAGAGAGAGAGAGAGAGAGAGAGAGAGAGAGAAATGGTATTACTTCATTGCCAATGGTACCTTTTAGCAAGATATTGTTTCCTTTCTTATTTCTTTTAATTAGATCTATTTTTACTTTTGCTTTATCTAAAATTAGGATTGCTACCCCTACATTTTTTTTACTTTAGCTGAAGCATAATATATTCTTCTCCAGCCTTTCACCTTTACTCTGTGAGTATTCCCCTTTTCCAAATTTGTTTCTTGTAAAAAACATATTATAGGATAATGGTTTTTAATTCATTCTGCTATCCATCTCCATTTTATGGGAGAGTTAATCCCATTCACATGGAGTTAAAATTACTATCTGTGTCTTTCTTTCCCTCCTAAGATTTTATTTCTTTCTTCTCCTTTTCCCTCTTCAAAAGAGATTTGCATTTGACCACTGCCTTACTTAACATTCCCTCCCTAACTATGCCCCTCCCTTTTCCTACCCTTTTCCCTTACTACTTCTTTCCTTCCTTCTAAGCACCCTCTCCCTTTTCTGTCTCTTTTCCCCTCCTACTGCCTATAGAGCACATTAGATGTCTATATTTAACTAGGTATGTTATTCCCTCCTGGCACCAAATCTGATGAGATAAATCTCAAATGATGTTCTTCTCCCTCCATTCTTTCCCTGTACTATAATTTGTTTTCTGCCTCTTCATGTATTGTAATTTACCCTTTCTGTCTCCTCCTTTCTTCTTTTCCCCTTACAATCCCTTTGCACCCCTTAATCAGGTTTTTTATCATCACATCAGTTCATTTATATCCACACACTCTATGTATATCACTTTTAAGTGTCATAATAATTATACAGTTCTCAAGACTGACAGGTATCATTCTCCCATATCTGAATGTAAACAGTTTTTCTTATTGAATAATAAGTGTGTGCGTGTTTCCCTGTTTATCCTTTCATCTCTTTCTTTAGTCTTGTATTTCAAGATCCAATTTTCCATTGAGCTCTGGCCTTTTAATCAGGAAAGTCTGGAATTTCCTTATTTCTTTGAATGGCCATCTCCTTGACCAGCTCCAATAGACCCCTGTCCTGCAGTAAGTGGTTTGGGAATCCCCCCTGCAGTGAGTGAATCAATTTGCCCAGGCTCCCTTTGTCTTTGTTTTGGTCAGGTCTATATTGGTGCAGTTCATGCCCTCCACACTGTGCTTCCCTCGCCAGGTTCAATAAATCCTACCTGTGGATTTTCTGTGTTGTTGACCAGGGCTAGAAATCTGCCACACTCTCCTAGTGGGTTCTGCCCCTCTAAAATTTGTTCAGATTCACTTTTTAGAGGTAACAGAAGGAATTTTAGGGTTATCTCAGGTGAGTCCCTGCTTTCACTCCACCATCTCAGCTCTGCCTCCTAATTATGTGCTCTTATGACGTACGATCTTTGTTACTAACAATGAACTGCAGATTATCCTTCTATTGCTCACCTCTTTAATCAAAGAGAGCAAATATCCTCTACTACATCACAATCATTCAAATGTTCAAAGATGGATACCATGTCATCTTCAGGCTTTACTTCTTAGTGCCACATCTGCCATGATTTGGAGGCTTTTTGATGTCTTGCTCAGCCCCCACTGGACATTTAGTGGTGTACTTCCTGAACTGTTGAGATTAAAACTGAGCATAAGACTCTAGATGCCATCTGCTTAGGACAGATCAATAACTGAACCATCACCATCCTCTGGACTCTCTCTCCAAAGTGCCATTAAATAATAGAGCTGAGATTAAAACTCAGATCCTATGATTTGGAGTTCAGGGATTTTTCTTCCTCTCTTGGACAACCTCTCATCTACTACAGATAGATAGGTAGATAGATATACAGGTAGGTTGGTAGGTAGTTAAAAGGTAGTTAAATGGATAGATAGATGGAGAGAGATGGGGGAGAGAGAGAGAGAAAGAGAGAGAGAGAGAGAGAGAGAGAGAGAAGGATGGATGGATGGATGGATGGATGGATGGATTGGTGGAGAGATATATAGATACATAGATGATAGATAGAAAGATAGATAGAGAGATAGATAGATGAATAGATGATAGATGGATAGGTATGTAGGTAGCTAGGTGGATGGATGGATAGATGGAGAGATAGATACATAGATGATAGATAGGTAGATAGATAAATGCATGGATAGATGGATAGATCAATAGGATGAATACATAGTATTAAATTTAAAGTATGATGTAAATGCTAGCTATTAATTTTACTACATTGGGCAAGACATGTTTAAACTTATGAACCTTCAGTGTTTCTAAGATCAATTTAATAGAGCAACCAGAAAATGAATCACAAAAGGTCTTGAGATAGAGGCATATGATAACCTCTCTCACCATATATCACATCAGAACTTTTTAAAATATATTCTGTGCTTGTCATCATAGCATATAACTTCTCTAGCCTTTGGAAGTGCCTCCTTACTTACCCCTATATTTTTTTTCATAATTTTTAGTATAAATCTGATCAACAACTGAAAAAATATATTTCTTACAATGAAAAAAATAAAGGTTCCAGAAACCAATAAAAATAATTAATGTAAAGTATATATAAATTTGTAGTGATGATGTTTCATGCTTTTGCTCCATTATTGATTTGATTATCTATCACTAATTCCCCCCTTTATGAGGTAATATTGTTTAGAGAATAAAGAAGTTTGGGGGCCAGGAAGACCTAGTTTCCTGATCCTGCCCTTGACAGATCTGAGACTTGCCCTGTACTCTGCCAGGGTAAGTCAGTGTTACACAAAGACTAGCTCTATGGGCATTGGAAAGTCATTTGATTTCTCAGGGTTTTCTCTAAGTCTCTAAGTAACAAAAGAAGCACCAATCAGAACTGGTAAAGGATGTTTCCTCGCTGGTAGTTCCTTAAAATGATAAAACTCATAATCTGGATTCAAAATGAGGGGGATAAAAACCTCATAAAGTTTTAGGGGAAGTAGAATCTAACTAGTTTTGTGTTCTTTGCCAACTAGTATGTTTTGGTTGCATTTCTTAAAAACAGATCAATGTAATCTAATTTTAAAAGGTTATAGAAAAATAGGTAGTTTAGTGGCCTTATCACATTTTCATGCATGTCTTTATACTAGGCACAAAAGCATTTTAATTGGCAGTAATTTGTAAATACCTGGAAGTCAGATGTACTGAAATCCAAAGGGCATGTCCCTCAGGAGGAAGAAAAAGGCAGTTACAGCATTAGGTTAAATTTCAGAGAAAATTTTAGAGCATTCTTTTACAAATAGATTTTAGGTTAAAATGCATGGCAGCTAAAAGAAATCAGCAGTTAAAGGTCTCTGCATATATGATTTTAATTTTCTTCACATAATTTCCTTTTAAGCTGAAAATAAAAGTTAAATTTACTTTCATTATTTCTGGACTGTTTGTGACTGGCTTGTTCTTCTTCTCCTAGTCTCTTTTCCAATGACTGATATGATTAAAATGAACCCTAAGTCTAAAAAAATAGTGTTATTTAAATTTTAAGACACATCATTAAGCCAAAAATAATTTATTAGGCTTCTACTATATAAAATTAGGATAAATGACAAGTCTTTTGGTGCATGTATCCCTGGTGGTAGTTAGAGTTCCAAGAATATAATAATAATAATAATAACTAGCATTTAAAGGGTACCTACTCTGTGCCCAAAACATGCTAAGTGTTTCATATATATCAACTTATTTGTTCATGAAACAACCCTGAGAGGCAGGTTCTATTATTATTATCCCAATTTACAGAGAAGGAAACTAAGGCAAACAGAAATCAAGTGACTTGCTCAGAGTCACACAGCTAGTACATGTCTGAGGCTGGATCCAAACTCTTGTCTCCCTAATTCTAGACCCTGTGTGCTCTGTACTAGGCCTCCTGGATGCTTTATTTAATAAGAGCTTAATAAATACTGTTGAACTGATTTGAAATGCAGTAGGGTTAAGCACTGGGTTTTAAAAAATTAAACAAATTCTCTGCCCTCAAGGACTTTACATTCTACCCAGAGAATAAAGCATTTGCACAGGTCAATAAAATATAGGCTAATTTGAAGAGGGAAGTAACTCCAATAACAACTATAAAAGAACCAAGAATCAAGTCAAGTCTATAAGCATTTATCGAGAACATACAATTTTCCTGGCACTGTGCCAAGTTCTAAGGAGTCAAAGAAAGGCAAAAACAGGCTCTACACCTAAGGAGCTCACAGTCTGACAGGGGAGACAGCTCACAAACAATTCTTTACAAGAAAGATATGAATATAGATGCATGCATGCATGTACATATGTGTGTATGTGTGTACAAATACAAACACAGAAGAGATATATACATTTGTGTATCCATATTAAGAGGTATGCTGTAATCATACATGCATGTGTATATGCATATACACAGATATACAAGTATAGGACACAGACAGGCATAAATATGTATATATACAAATGTATACACATATATCCAGTGTGCAAGCACATGATATATACCACATATGTCCACACACATATACATGTGTGTATACATAACATACACACATATGGTATAATTGGAACTTTAAGGACATCAGGGAAGTCAAAAGGCAGAGGTAAAGGGGAGAATTTTTTGAGCATGGCAGATGACTAGAGAAAGAGTGTGAATGACATATAGACTGTCTTGGGTGAGAAAAAGCAAAGAGGATAATGGATTGTTCTACGTTTTTTTGCTTTTGTTTTTTTTTTTAATCTCACAAAGAGACAAGAATGGCTATCTCCTAAATCTTGCTCCCTATCTCTGAAGGAGAGATTGAATTTTGCCTGGAGAAAAGAGGGAGACTGGGCTTAATCTACATACTGGATACTCTGTTCTCTTCAGAGATGGGGGAATGGACCAGAATTGTATCTGACTCCTCCATCACAATTATTAATACATGGGCAATTACTTTTAAGTTAGCTCCCCAGCACCAAGTCCAGGCCTTGGACCATACTAAATGTTTTATAAAGGTTTTTTTTGTTCATTTATTCATCTACACTTATGGCACCATCTCCTATGGGACAACCCAGAAGTATGTAAGCTGCAGCCTTTAGATATAAACATCAAAGTCAACAGTTAACATAAGCAAATTGTAATTCAGTAGAGATGGTAATGAAGCTGAAGATGGGCTTAAAGCTAGAAATGAGAGATATTGTCTTGAGAATACTGATGCACATGTTAACACAAGGATAACTAGAAATGTATACATGCAGATAGTTGCAGGTGTATATCTACCTGCAAGCAAAAATGTGGGTGATCATTAGTCTTCAGTAGAGGCTATACTGTCAGCATTGCCATATTTCAGATTCAGATGATGCTGAAAATATTCCCAAATATGTCAAAGGTATTAGAATAAATATCCTTTTTGAAACAAGAGTTTGAGCAGAACAGACCATAGTCACTGAAGTAAAAAAAAAATTAGCACAAACTTAAAAACAACTACAGAAACACGCCAAGGGAAAATGGAAATACAATACACACGCATACATATGCATACACACGTATACATATACACACATGCACTCACATATATACATGCATAATACATACATGCCCACACATATACCTAGGGTTAAACTGATACTTCTGGGACATTTATCAGTAGATTTTGGAGCTCAGATCTGACAAAATCCATATTAGTTGAGAATAAGGTAATGAAAGGAAGAAAAATGAAAACTAATTAGATGATGATGTTTCATGGTATGTAAATAGAAAATAGAATATTTCCTCAATTGTCTGAACAAAGGATTGCTTTTTGTTGTCATCTGATATTCATTATT
The DNA here is from genome assembly GCA_028646575.1 of Pseudocheirus occidentalis. NCBI lineage: Eukaryota > Metazoa > Chordata > Mammalia > Diprotodontia > Pseudocheiridae > Pseudocheirus > Pseudocheirus occidentalis. Next base: position 13,038,448 of record CM053598.1, on the reverse strand, counting down.
TTCAAGTTTCACTTGAATCTAGGCAGAACAAAATTGCATTTTATTACAGTAGGTTTATTTTCAGTCATAAGACATAAGCAACAATAATTAGGACAAAGGTTAATAAGGAAATGTTTTGGCCAGAACAAAATGTGTTTTAAGCATTCAGTAACAAATAGAATTCTAAATATTTTCAATGGTATACCCGGGATTTAAATTGCTTCTTCAATTATGCCATTTTCTCGCTCTTGTATTAATTATGTCCACCCTCATGTGGAAGATGATGCAGCAGAAACACAAATAGTTTTGCAGTGTTTTCATTTGAATATGTGAAATAAACGATGTCATTTTCCAAAGTTAATGGCGCATTAATTGCAGGCATCATTTTTCTGTAGTGCATTCTCAGAAATAGAGAATATTGTAGATCCAAGAAGAGGCTAATTATAGACAGTCCAGAATTTTAAACTTTTTATCATAATCACCAACGGGAGCAAGAGATTCTGTTCTTTCCTTCCCCACAGAATGTCATAACATCAGGTCTCATTGGCTTCTATATTTTGATACCAATTCCTCTCAACTTTTATAAGTGATAGATATTCATAATTTGAAAGCTGGAAATGTCCATGTGTTATAATTTATTATTATATTATATAGAGAACTTTTATGATAATTTACTCAAAGAGTTTCCCTTTAGAGTCACTGAAAATAATTCAATATTAATTGTTATTTTTCATACTAGTACTTTTTTTTTCTTTAGACCACTTAACATGATTTCATTATTAGTCTTGGAAGACACACGAAATGTTGTCATGTATCTTCCTATCTCTCGTTTGATGTCACTTGCAGTTAGGTTAAGGTGTTTTCTTTCATTCTTGCAGAAGACCAAAATAACATCACTATGTTAGAATCACATTACACTGTATTCATCAATGGCTGATAAGATCAACAGAACCTTGGGATGCCTAGTATAGGCTAGGAACTAATAGTCCATGTGAATATTTGGGGTGGATTTTCTATATTTATGCATCTTGCATTTTTTAGCTGCTTCAATTCCACTTGATTCTAAGAGCACAGCACCTTTTCTGATGAGGGAACACCATACTGGGCAGTTCTGTGCCAGTGTCTTTCATGTCATGTAATCAATTCCAAATTTTTTGGGGAAAATTTTCATAGTTTTTTTGTTCAAATACATGTTTTCAACATTCACTTTTATAAATGAAAGTGAAATTTTGAGGTCCAAAGTTTTTTCCCCTCCTTCCTTCTCTCCTTCCCCAAGATAACATGTAATATGATATATGTTATATATGCACCACCATATTAAACATATTTCCATGTTAATTTTGTTGTGAAAGAAGAGTCAGAACAAAAGAGGAAAACAATAGAAAAAAAACAAAACAAAAATGTGAACATTTTCTATCCTGAGTCGTTGAGAATTGTCTTAGATCATTGTATTGCTGAGAAGAGACAAGTATATCAAATCTGATCATCATATAACGTTGCTGTTATTCTGTATAATGTTTTCCTGGTTCTACTCACTTTAATCAGCATCAGTTCTTATAAGTCTTTCCAGGTTTTCTTTCTGAAATCTTCCTGCTCATCATTTCTTATAGCACAATAGTATTCCATTACATTCATTTACCACAACTTGTTCAGCCTTTCCCCCACTGATGGACATTCCCTCAATTTCTAATTCTTGGTCACAACAAAAAGAGCTGCTGTAAATATATTTTCCCTATATATGGGTCCTTTTTTTCTTTTATATGATCTCCTTGGGATACAGACCTGTAAGTGGTATTGCTGGGTAAAAGAGTCCTCACAATTTAATGGATCTTTGGGCATTGTTTCAAAGTCTTCTCCAGAATGTTTGGATAAGTTCACAGCTCTATCACTTATGCATTAGTGTTCCAATTTCCTTACATCTTCTCCAGCACCCATCATTTCCCCTTCCTCTCATATTAGCCAATCTGATAGGTGTAATATGGTATCTCAGAGCTGTTTTAATTTGAACTAGTGATAAAGAGTATTCTTTTCTTATGATTATATATAGCTGTAAATACTTTATCTAAAAACTTCCTTTCCATATCCTTTGACCATTTATCAATTGGGGAATGACTTGCATTCTTATACATTTGAGATAGTTCTCTATATATTTTTGATACTTTGTTATGGCACTGAATAAGTAATTTAATTTTGGTAAAATTGACATTTTTTAATCTATTAGCTCAGCCTGCTCATAAATAATTAATAATTTTCTATTTCTTTAGATCTGACTTCATTTGTCAGAAAAGTGGCTTGTAACTGTTCATATAGTTCTTGAATTTGTTTTGGCAAGTAGACTCCCAGACATTTTATACTGTCTACAGTTATTTTAAGGGGAATTTCTCTTTTTATCTCTTGCTGCTGGGTTTTGTTGGTAGCATATGGAAATGTCAGTGATTATGTGGGTTTACTTTATATCCTGCAGCATTTCTAGAGCTGTTAATTATTTAAGTAGCTTTTTAATTGATTCTCTAGGATTCTCTAAGTATACCAATATATCATTTACAAAAAGGGATACTTTTGTTTCCTCATTGCCTGTTCTAATGACTTCACTTTCTTTTTCTTCTCTTAATGCTATAACTAACATTTCTAATGGGCATCCTTGCTTCATCCCTGATCTTCCTGGAAAAGTTTCTACATTATCTCTAATATATTAATCACTAATAGTTTTTAGATAGTATTTATCATTTTAAAGAGAACTCCATTTACTCCTATGTTCTCTAGTGTTTTTAACAGGAATGGGTGCTAGGTTCTTTCAAAAGCTTTTTCTCCATCTATTGAGATAATCATATGATTTCCATTACTTCAATTATTCATATGGTCAATTATGCTGATACTTTTCCTAATATTGAACCAGTCCTGCATTCCTGGTATAAATCTCTGCTGGTCATAGTATATTATCCTAATGATAAATGACTGTAATCTCTTTGACAATACTTTAATTAGAAATTTTGAATATGTATTTATTAGGTAAATTTGTCTACAATTTTCTTTTTTCTATGTTGGATCTTCCTGGTTTAGATATGAGATCCATATTTTGCCATAAAAAGAATAGGATAGGACTCTTTTGCCCATGTTTTCCCAAATAGTTTATATAGAATTGGCCGTAATTATTCTTTAAATGTTTGGCAGAATTCATTTGTAAATCCATCTGACCCTGAGTTCATCAATGGCTTGTTCCATTTCTTTTGCTAAAATGGGAGTATTTAAATATTTTTTTCTCTTCTGCTAATCTGGGTAATTTATATCTTTATAAATGCTCATCCCTTTCACTAGATTTATTGGCCTATGATTGGACAAGATGATTCCTAATTGTTATGTTAATTTGCTCTTCTTTGGTGGTAAATTCACCCTTTTCATTTTTTATAATGGTAATGTGGTTTTCTTCTTATTTTGAAATGAAAATAAGAAAAGATTTGTCTATTTTGTAGTTTAATGCTAAAACCAACTCAGTTTTATTAGTTCAAAAGTTTTCTTACTTTCAATTTTATTGGTCTCTGCTTTGATTTTCAGAATTTCTAATTTGACATTTAATTGGGAATCTTTAATTTGTTTCTTTTCTAGCTTTTTCAGTTGCATGCCCAATTCATTCATTACTCTTTCTCCATTTTATTCATGTAAGCATTTAGAGATAGAAAGTTTATCTAAAAATTACTACTGCTTCATCCCATAAGTTGATATGTTGTCTCAGTATTGCCATTCTCTTTGATGAAAATATTGATTGTTTATATGATTTGTTGTTTACCAATCATTCTTTAAGATTGGATTATTTAGCTTCAAATTAATTTAATTCAGATTAATTTTCCACGGCCCTTTATGTATTTTATTACATAATGATCTGGGAAGGATGCATTTAATATTTCTGTACTTGATTGTGAGGTTTTTGTACCCTAAAATGGTTATTTTTCATGTAGGTCTCATGTACTTCTGAGAAAAAAAGGTATATTCTTTTCCATCAGTTTTCTCCAGAGATCTACCATTTCTAACTTTTCTAAAATTCTATCCACCTCCTTAACTTTGTTCTTGTTTGTTTTGTGGTTATCTAGTTCTGAGAGAGAGAGAGAATTTGAGGTCCCCTGCTAATATAGTCTTGCTGTCTATTTCTTCCTTTAACTCACTTAAGCTCACATACCACTTGGTACATGTGTTTAGTATTGATATTACTACATTGTTTATGGTACCTTTAAAAAACTTCAGTTTCCTTCCTGATCTCTTTTAATTAGTTGTATTTTTGCTTTTGCTCGACCTGAGATCAGGCAATTCTAACATTCTTAAGAGAGACCTTGAGTGAGTCACTTTTTTTCTGACCCCCTATGAACTCGTGCCTTGATCGAGTTCTCCATAAAATAGTCTTTTAGGCAAGCATACAGTTGACATTCTGTCTCCATGACCAACACATTGGAATTGTGCTCTCTGCAGCAGAATTTAGTTCATGAATGGACCTCAGTGTTAGGTACTTTATCCGGCATGGTGATTTTCAGAATCTTCATGAGACAAGTCAAATGGAAGCTCTTCAATTTCCTGGAATGGCACTTGTAGACTGTCCAGCTTTCACAGACATATAATGATGAGATGAATGCAAGTCTGTAGACCTTCAGTTTGGTAGTCAGTCTAATACCACTTCTCTCCTATGCTTTTTCTGGAACCTCCCAGACACTGAGCAAATTCTGGCAGTGTATGCATCAACTTCATTACCAATATGTATATCCCTAGAAAATATACCGATAATGTAAGTAACTATATCCACTGTATTTAAAATTTCTCAATTTGCTGTAACCAATGATTTTACATATACCTAGTATGGTGCTAGGTGGTTGAGTACCTGTATTTTCTTGGTGTTGATTGTTAGGTCAAAATTAGCACAAACAGCAGTGAATCAATCCATACCTTGTTGCATGTCAAATTTAGAGCCTGCATTGAGTGCACAATCATCTGGAAACAAAAAATTATGTGTCAACATTGCCTCCACTTTGGTCTTAACTTTTAGCCTTTTCAAGTTGAATAATTTACTAACACTTTGGTAGCTGATCTTGATGCTGTGTTTGTCCAGATTGAAGGCATTTGACAACATGGCAGAAAATGTCATGCTAAAAAGCATGGGAGCAGGCTTGTTTCACTCCATTGGTAATTGGGAAAGTACAAGACCATCATCCATTATCCAGACCCTGGGTAAGCATTCTGTAATGAAAGTGACATGAATACTGGTGCACTTCTCTGGGAAAATGCATTTTGACATAATTGTCCATAAGCTCTTGTGACTGTTTCCAAGTATCAAAGGCCTACACTAGATTAATTAATTTTATGTACAGAGCTCTGTTCTGCTCCTGACATTTCTCCAGGAGCTGTCAGTCGTCAAACATCATCTTGACCATTCTTTGACCCTTTCTGAAGCCACTCTAGCTCTCAGGTAGATGACCATCTTCCAGGTGAAGGATCAGCCTATTAAGGAGGACTCTGGCAAGAATCCTGCCAGCAATGACTAAAAGAGTGATAGTCACAGAACAAACTATTTCCTTTACCTTTATAGTGATGGAAAATGTAGGGATCCTTGAACTCCTGGGAGATAATCTCCTCTTCCCATATAACTTGGAAAATTTCAGTTAGTTTTTATATGAACAATGGATCACCTACACTTATAAATCTCAACTAGAATAGAATGAGCAGCAGCCGCTTTGACACAGAAGAGTCTAATGACATGAAAAACCTCTTCTTCAGTTGGAAATTTGTCTACATAGGCACTGAATTAAACCTTAGGTAAAGAGTCAATGACTCCATTGATTGATGAAGGTTCATTGAGAACACAATGGAAGTGTTCAGCCCATTTCTCTAGGATCATGTACTTATCACTAATCAATGTGACTCCATCAGCACTGAGTAGTTGAGATACACCATACAACTTTGTCCCATACATAACTTTCAAGGCATCATAAAAGTGTTTTGGATTGTTACTACCAACATAAACCTCAATTTCATCTACCATCTTCCCAAGCTTCACTTGTACTTTTTGGTAGAGATAAATGCTTCTTTGTTAGAGATGGATGAACTATCTTCCTGGTAAACCCTGTGGATTTCTTATTTTTCAATTGGTAACTTCTGAAATTCTCCATTATTTTCATCAAACAAGTCTTGGTGTTTGCAAGTATTCTGACCCACATGAGTAAATGCAGTGAGGTACACCAAATCTCTAAAAGCTGCCCACTCCTTTTCTACTCCTCTGTTGCCAATTGTGTGTTGTCTCAACTTTCCCTCTAAATTAACAACAGACTGTCTCTCCTCAGAGAAGCACTCTAATCTGTTGACATTAAGTCTTCTCATAGTGATTTTGCCACCACTTTTGTCAATTTGAACATTTAGCTTGGAGAAGATACAGCAATGATCAGTCTAGCACTCTTGCCTTCATCACTCTCAAACCTTATCTTTCTCTTCTACTTATGACATGCATGGTTTATTAAATGCCAGTGTTTGTTGTGAGAGTGTTTCACAAAGTTTTATTATGTTTAGGTAAATGGAAGTCAGTGTTGGTGATGAGAAGGTCATGAGATGCATAAATCTTTAGTAGTCAGTGACTTTCATTAGTAAGTTGCTGTTTCCAACTGCATTCCTCCAGAGGACTCCCTGTCATGTCTGATAGTCTGAGTTTACTCTAGCACAAATGTCACTCAGAAGTATAAGCTTGTCTTCTTTTGGTATATTGGTGATAAAGGTTTCCAGGTCTACACAAAATTTTTCTTTGGCATCATCAGGGTTTGTCATAGTGGGAGTAAAGGCACTGATAATGGTGGAGTGTCATTTTCCTGCAAGTAGAAATCAAATTTTCATGACTCTGTTGTTCACTTCTTTTGGTAGGCATACTAGCTTGTTGACTAAGTTAGTTCTGATTGTGAGACCTACACCAGGTTCATGTCACTCCCTTTCACTGAGGCCACTCCAGAAAAATGTGTATCCAGCTCTGATTTCAGTAAACTGGTCTTCATTTGCCAGCTGTGTTTCATTCAGGGCTGCTATTTGGATGTGATACCTGCTGAGTTCTCTTGCAACAAGAATTGTCCAGCTTTCATGTCTACTGGATTTTTTGTTGTCTACAAGTATGCACACATTCCAGGTACTGATGGTGAATGGAATCTGTGCAGAAAGTTTTGAACATTTAGTGGGGACAGGATTTCAACCACAGGATGGTATCCCCATAGCCTGCTGTGATAAACAGCTTGGAATTGGGTAAGCAGAAAACTTTTAGGGCACTTTATCTAGACTTAGAGTAATATATCAGTGACCCAGGATTTCATTAAGGGAGAATTCCCTCCAAAGTCCTTCCTAACTCTAAACATTGGATGGTATTTTGTTCCACCTACAGAATTAAAGGATTTTTAAAGGCTCAGAAAAATTAAGTGAGTTTTTCATGGTCTTAATTCTGGAGGGAGAGGATAGATTTGAACTTACATTTTCCTGAACAAAACTTGTTCTCTATTGACCATGGAATGATCATTTGAACAGATTCTATTGTTGCTGTTTCATTTTTTAATTTTTAGTGGATTTTTTTTAACAACTAGCACCATGGTTAGTTAATCTAGGTGGCACATTGGTAGGATTGCAGTCCTGGAGTTAAGAGTACTCATTTCTTTGAGTTCAAATATGGCCTTACATACTTACTAGCTGTGTGACCCTGGACAGGTCACTTGATCTTGTTTGTCTCAGTTTGTCTGTATCTCTAATTTTGACAGATATACGCTCTTCTCTAGGGATACAAAGACACAAAGGAAAATAATCTCTGTCTTCAAGGAGTTTTTGTATCTGTAAAGTGAGGTGGAAAAAGAAATGATAAGCCACTCCAGCATCATTGCCAAGAAAACATCAAATGGGCTTATAAAGAGTCAAACATGACATGAATGACTGAAAAACTGCATTGTGCTTAACAAAGAGTATGCCCTTCATAAACCCTACTATTCCTAAATGACTATGACCTCCTGGCTCTCTCTTAAATACAAGTCTTCCTTCCATTGATACTGATTGCAGCCCTTTAGTGCCATCATAACCTGTATCATGCAACACTTGTTCATATCTTACCAGAAAGTCACCACCAGGGATCTATACTCCATATGCTTTGGCTCTTCCTCTTGATTTTTTTTAACATTTCATGAATATGAAAATAATGTACAGATTGTTGATCATTCACCTCTTATAATATAAGTAGTTCATATTCTTTTTTGATCATGTTTCTTTTTAAACTATGCTCTTGTAATTCCATATTTATTTTTAATATACATGGCATTCCTCACATTGATATGCTGTTCTATGCTCCCTTGGGAGGATGTACAGCTTCAAAGTTTTCAGCCATCGATGTTACCAAGAGTCAAGAATTGTTTCAGTTTAGTTCAGATGCACAATGGTTTACCTTATTAATTCAGTAACGATTGATATTATTCGCTGAATTGTCAAATGATTGACATGGGATTTTTGTAAGATTTAAGCTTTTATGTTAAAGATTATTTGGTCATCTTCACTCTCTCACATATTGGCAAGTATTCAATTAATTTGAAACTCCAGTGTGACCAAGTCTAGACAAAAGAGGTAAAACCTTTCTTAATTTAACTACCAATATCCGACATGAACTTTTACTCTAGCGAGATTGATTGACAGCCTAAGGAATTCTGTAAAAATACCTTTGCTAAAAGGAGAAAATCAAGGAATAGCTGAAGTCTTATTTCCTGTCAAGCATTTCTGTTCAATCTATGGTCCTGTATTTGGCACCATACAATCTAGAGGGTAAAAACTAGAGTCTCTACACTCAAGAACTTTATGCTATAGTATAAGAGTCAAAATGAAACAACTCATACTTGATCTAAAGTATGATCAAAGACATTCTCATATGGACACATTGTTGGTGAATAGACTAGGAGTGAAGATGTTTTCAGTTTGCACTTTAAAAAAAATCATGCAACAGATCCAACTCACATCATCAACATTTTATCATGTATTAACTGTGCACTCCTCTCTAACTATATAAAGACACGACTGAAAAATAATCTCTGTGTTCAAGGAGTTTTCATTTTACAGGATGGAGATGAATTGTAAATAGATAAATAAAACAGAGTATTTTCTGGAGAAGAGATACAGGATGAGCAACCAGGGCAGATCAACAAAGATTTGTCATAGGAGAAGGCAGCTGAGCTGAACATTGATGAATGTGAGGAATTCATAAGGGGTAGATGAGATAAAGGAGAGCATTCCTACAATAACAGGAAAGCCCACATGAAGGCACAGGCTTGAGAAACATCATGGTGAGTTTGGGGAAAAGATGAAAGCCATTATAACCATAATGTATTGTACATGACAAGGAGTAACATAAAATAAATATGGGAATATAGACTGCAGAGAATGTTAGATCTTGACTGTAGAGTCTATATTTTACCTTGGCTGCATGAAGAAGCTACTGAAGATTTTTGAATCGGTGCTTAACATGGTCAGATCTGTGTCTCAGGAATGTTAATTTGATAGGTATATGAGGTCTAAGTAATAACAATAAGAGTAATCATAAGAATAACTTTAAAGATACTTATTTTTGCAGTCTTTTTTTAAATTTTGAGTTCCAATTCTCTTTTTTCCTTCCGCCCTATCCCCACTGAGAAGAGAAATAAGGTATGAGTTATATATGTGAAGTCATGCAAAATATATTTCCATATTAACCATGTTGCAAAAATAAACAAAAATCAAATGAAAATATGCTTCAATATACACTCTGAATTCATTAGCTCTCTCTCTGGAGGCAGATAGTATTTTTCGTCATGGGTCCTTTGGAACGAATTTAGATGATTACATTGATCTTAGTAGCTACGTCTTTCACAGATGATCATTATACAATATTGCTGCTACTGTGTGCAATGTTCTAGTTCTGCACACTTCACTTTGTATCAGTTCACATAAATCTCCTGAGTTTTTTTTTTCTGAAAGCTTCCTGCTCATTATCTATTTATAACACAATACTATTCCATCACAATCATATACCACAACTTATTCAGTCATTCTCTAGATGATGGTGTTGAGTTTTCTTTCACAAAATGACTATTACAGAAATATATTTTGCATGATGGTACAAGTATAACCTATATACGTTGAATTACAACCTCAAGGAGGAGGGAGGACTGTTTTTACATGTAATTATTTTTTAATATCTTTTACATGTAATTGGTGGAAATAAAATATTAAAAATAAAAATATTTTATATATGTATTTATGTGTATATGTGTGTGTGCAAATATATGTATGTGTATATATGTTTGTATATACATATTATATATAATTTTCAATTTTCTTTTATCTCTTTTGCATACAGAATTTGTAGTAGTGTTACTACTAGGTCTAAGCATATACACAATTTTATAATCCCCTTTGGGCACTGTTCCATATGTCTCTTCAGAAAAGTTGGAACAGTTCACAGCTTCACCAACAATGTGTTAGTGTATCTATGTTTTCACCCCCTTCCAGCATTTACCATTTCTCTTTACTGTCATATTAGCCATTATAATAGGTATGAGGTGTTAGCTTAGAGTTGTTTTTAAGTTGTATTTCTCTGATCAATAACGCTTTAGAGCATTTTTCCATGTGACTATTAAAAATTTTTATTTCTTCTTCAGTTCATATACTTTGACCATTCATCAATTAGCGAGTGACTCTATTTTTATATTTTCCTCAAGTATGCATATGTGTGTATTAAAACATTTGTAATGTGTGTATATAAACATTTGTGTGTATGTATACATATATGTAGATATAAGTGTATGTGTTTATATGTGTGTATACACATATATAAACACTAACATATAAATTTGGGTAAGTTCCATATATAAAACATATTCATATATATTTTATATACTCTATACTTATATATGCTAATATGAGAAATTAGGCCTTTATCAGAGAAATTTTGGGTAAAAGAAACATCTCCCAGTTTCTGGCTTCCCTTCTAATTTTGCTTGCACTGGTTTTGTTTATGTAAAAACCTTTAAATTTCAGGTAATGAAAATTACTCATTTCATTTCTGGTGTTCCTCTCTTGTTTGGTCATAGATTCTTCCCTTATCCATAGATCTGACAAACAAATTCTTTCATTATCCCATATTTTATTTATGATATCCCCATTTATGTCAGAGTCATTCACCTATTTTGACCATACTTTGGTATATGGGGTGAGATGCTGGTCTACACCCCATTTCTGTCAATCTGCTTTATAGTTTACCCAGCAATTTTTGTCTAGTGTGAATTCTTGCCCCCAAAACTTGGATCTTTGGGATTAATAAATAGTAGATTACTATTATCATTTCTCATTGTTTACCTAATGTAATCTACTGATCCTCTGTTCCATAGCTAGTACCACATTGGTGTTGGTGATTAGCACTTTGCAGCACATTTTGTAATCCAGTATTAATAGCCCTCCTTTCTTCACATTTTTATCATTAATTCTTTTAATTTTTTACTCTCCTCAATGAATTCTGTTATTTGTGTAGCTCTATAAAATAATTATTTTGTATTTTGATTGGTATCCTTTCCTGCATCTCCATAAATAGGGATTTTCCCTTCTCATTTTGATCCCTGACCTGGTTCAAGGCCCATATCACCCCCCTTTTTTTAATAAACATGTCATTATTTTTAAAAAATTCTCTTGCTCAGAGAAAATATGTATTGGTTGGCCTTTGTAACATTTTACTCACCATATTGTATTAGCTATCAAAATAATATTTGTGTCATTAAAAGAAACTTATTAGGACTTCTTACTTATCTTTAGTAAATAGTTTATATAGTTTGGGAATTTTTTTTTGTTAAAGATTTGGTAAAACACATGTGCAAATGCATTAGCTCCTGGGGATTTTTTCTTAGACAGCTCATTTGTGCCTTATCCTATTTCTTTGTCCAAGATAAGTTTATTTAAGTATTCTATTCCCTCTTCTATTAATCTGTTCAATTTATGCTTTTATGTATATATTCATCTATTTCATTTAAATCATAAGTTTTACTGATAAATGATAACTCCTAATAAATCACTTAATTTCATCTTTATTGGTGGTAAATTTACCTTTTCATTTTTAATACCAGTAATTTTGTCTTTTTTATCAAATTAAACAATAGTTTATCAATTTGTTGATTTATAAATAAAATATATAATATATTTATAAATAAAAATTTATAAATAAAGTCAACTCCTGGTTTTATTTATTAATTTAATAGTTTATGTTTTTCTTTCCATTTTAGTCTTTCTTGATTTCTAAGATTTCTATTTTAGTATTTGAGGATTTCAAATTTTATTTCTGTTTTTATTTAGTGGACCACAATGAATTTTCACCACTTAGTTGACCTATACGATGCTTTGACTGCATCCCACATATCTTGCCCTGTCCTCTCATTGTTGTCATTATTTTTAATGCAGTTGTTGGATTTATGGTTTGTTATTTCGTCCACTCATTCTTTAGGGTTTGATTATTTAGCTTATAATTATTTTTAATCTTTGCTTCTGCTGCCCTTTATTGTTTATGATTTTAATTGCATTAAGTTGTAGAAAGGGTACATTTAATACTTCTGCTTTTTGCTTTTGTTTTTGAGGTTTTTTTATTCCCTATTACATGTTTAATTTTTGTGAAGATGTCATGTGTCTCTGAGAAAAGGTTATTCTTCTTTCTATTCTCATTCATTTTCCCAGAGGTCTATCTCACGTATATCTCATTTGTATGTGTCTGTATATTCACATGCATATGCATGTATGTGTTTATGTTTAGACATGAATATATACGTGTGTATATATGTATATGAAACATGATGAGTGTATAGTAAATAGTATGTATATATGGTGTGGATGTGATAAACATATAGTTAATTTTATACATACATACACACACAAATCTCCTTAACTCTCTATTTTGTGATTAGACTTATCTAGATTAAAGAGGAAAAATAAAGGTCTCCCACTAGTATAGTTTTACTGTCTGTGTCTTCTTTAACTGATTTAACTTTTCCTTTAAAAATGTAGATGCCATGCCATTTTGCACATGCATGTTTAGCATGGATATTATGTCATTGGATATGGTATTATTTAAGTAGTTTCCAAGTATGTAGTTTCCCTTTTTATTGCTTAGGTTTAATATTGGTTTTGCTTTATCTGAGATCATGATTGCCTCCCCTGAATTTTTTTTAACATTAAAGTACAATAGATTCTGCTCCAGTCCCTTACTTTAACTTTCTCTATATAGTTATATTTCAAGCATGTTGTTTGTAGAAAACATATTCTTGGATTGTGATTTCTCATCCATTCTGCTATCCAGTTTACATTTTATGTATGAGTTTATCCCATTCTTATATGTAGTTATGATTATTAGATTATTAACTGTGTATTTCCCTCTATCCTCTTCTCTCTCTCTCTGTCTCTCGCTCTCTCTCTGTTTCTCTCCCTCCCTCCCTCCGTCCTCCCTCTCTCTTCCTCTTCCTCTCACTCTCCCTCTCTCCCCCACTCTGTCCCTATTCAAAATGCTGATCACTCCTTTCTTTGGGGACAACTAGGTGGCATTAGTGGATAGAGTGCTGATCCTGGATACAGGAAAACCCATCTTCCTGAATTCAAATCTGACCTCAGACACTTACTGTTTGACCCTGGACCAGTCACTTAGCCCTATTTCCCTCAGTTTCTTCATTTGTAAAATGATCAAGAGAAGGAAATGTTTAACTACATCATTATCTTTTCAAAAAAAAGATACTCAAATGAATTCATGAAGAGTTGGATATGACTGAAAGTGACTCAACAACTACCCTCCTTTTTCGTCCTTTTTCGTTCCTCTTTTTATCACCCCTTTCTCTTTTCCCTTTCCTTCTTACTTGCTTGTTGAAAAATGGAAAATACTCGATTGGTATATAGATATTGATGTCTTTCCCTATTTGAACCAATTGAGATCTGAGTAAAATACAAGCGTTGCTCCCCCATTCTTCTTCTCTTTCCCCCTTCTCCTAGTGCCAACCTGATCATTATAATAACTCATATTTATGTAGCATTTCCAGACTTTTAATGCCCTTTAAACACATTGCCTCATTTGATGCTAACCACAATCTCAGGTGGTAGGTGCTAATATCTGCCCATTCTCGCAGATGAGAAAACTGAATTTTGGAGATGTGAAGCTAAGACTATGATGTCCTGATCAAATGCAAAATCTCTGGCTTTTAAAGCCCTTTGGAGTCTAGCTTCTTCCTACCTTTTTCATTTTTTTAATGTTTTCCTCCCTTCCCTGTACTCTATGTGTCCGAACATTGACATCCCTACTTTTCCCCATGTAACATACTCCATTTCCCTGATTCCTGCCTTTTCACAGGAGTTCAGGGGATGCATCCTTCTCTTTGTGTCCTGGCTTTTTTAACTTAAAGTTTCTGCTAAAATTCTGGCTTTTACCAAAAGCATTTCCTAGTCCCTCCTTCCTCTCCACCACTGTTAGTGGCTTCCCTCTGGAATTACCTGCTGTTTACTTGATCCCCATCTTTCTCGGCAAATAGTTGTTTGCATCTGATCTCTCCCATTAAAAAATAAGCCCTTTCAAGTCTGGATTTTTTTTACCTTTCTTTGTAACCCCAGCACTTACCACGGTGCCTGGCACATAATAAGCACTTAATAAATGCTTATTGACTTGATTTAAGTGTTTTATCCAGGGTCATATTACTAGTGGTGTGTGGGGTGAGATATAAATCCATCACATTATCCTCAATGCCACTGTCTGAATTAGAGAGCAGAGACTAGAAAAAGAAAGACCAGGAGGAGGTTATTGCAATAGTGCTAGTGGGAGTTGACAAGGACTTGAAGTGAAACAGAGTGTCAGTGAAGGAAGACAAAAGGACAAACCAAATATTTGCACACTTTTTGAACATGGAGATTAGTGAAAGGCTAAGAAAACTTCAAGGTTGTAAACTTGTGTCCTTGGAAAGATAGTGGCATCCATAGCAGAGCCTGGAAAGTTTAGAGTCAGGTGAGGTGTTAAAGAAAATATAATAAATTCTGTTTTGTCAAAGTAGATGATAAGGAGCTAATTTTGAGGGAAGTCCCTGGCAGAAAATCAGGGATTTAATTTTTTTGATAAATCATCTACCAATAATATTTCTATATAGCACAGAGCCATTAGATATGGCATCACAGCTACCTCTAAAGAATAATTAGGAGTCTATATTCAACCCAAGTAGTAACAACCATCCCTTGCATTTATGAGCAGAAAGCAATGATTGAGAAAGGTAAAGAAACATGAAGTTGATTAGGAAAAATCACTTGGAAGATATTATAAGACTTCTGCTATTATTACAAAATGGATTGATTCCCTTTGAGAAACAATAATGATATACTGAAAATGATACTTGGAATGTAGATAAATAAGAGAGTATCAAAGCTCAGAACATGAGTAAGAGGCTGGTACTCCATAGGCAGCTTAATTCTCCCTTTGTTATTTTGTGATTACCCTTCCTTTTATAAATGTCCTGTAGTTAAAGTGGTTGGGGGAAGGAGAAGGATAGGAATTAAGATGGAACAAGGATTAGAAAGAAAAAACTGTCCAGTTAACACCATTAGCATCTTTGTGCTATAACAAAATTTTAATGCTAGTGTGATAGCCAGTAGTTGTTTTATTTTTTTTGATCAGAAAAGTGC
This sequence comes from Pseudocheirus occidentalis, assembly GCA_028646575.1. Taxonomy (NCBI): domain Eukaryota; kingdom Metazoa; phylum Chordata; class Mammalia; order Diprotodontia; family Pseudocheiridae; genus Pseudocheirus; species Pseudocheirus occidentalis. The sequence continues at coordinate 13,022,779 of CM053598.1, read as the reverse complement.
CCTCCATTGAATCCATTACCTATCAATTAGTTGCGTAATATAGCCAGTTCACTCCTGTCTTTATTCTTTATGGCCCTGGATGAAGAGACTTTACTATTTAATAAGCTACTGCTCAATTTGCTTGTGTTTCTGTGTCTGATGTCTTAATGTCTTACCTCCCTGAAGACTTTAACAATCAACCTTGTGGAAAGTCTGCCTTAGCTGATAGTATGTATATTTAATCTTTAAATGCAAACTTGTGTCACATCAAATATTGATATGAGGAAAAAAATATTTTGTCTAATTCTGCAGACCGCCTCCAGTAAGTGAACTTGCACCAATAGGGACTCCAGTTGGTGTTATCAACGCAGCAGCCATCAATCAAAGTATTGTATATACTATTGTTTCAGGAAATGAAGATGGTAAGTCAATCTCAAGAGCTTGAAGCTTATTAAATATCCACAAACTCTGATTTTAAAGAAATCCTGGGATTCAATCTTGGGATATTAAATGTTATTTTATGCTGCATAGTGATCCAAATTATTTTTCTTTTCTCCTCATGCCTTAACATTGGGATATGATATATAATAATGAGCTCTTAGGCTTACCAATTAAGTCACATGATATCCATGATTATTTGTTGGTATATATGTTACAGATGCAATTAGATTCATCTATTCAAGTGTATATGCATACAGACATATGGAAGGAGAAGTGCTAGAGTGGATAGAAAACTAGGCTTAGAATCAGGAAAAACTCAGTATAAATCCTGTATGCCACATTGGATGGGCAGATTTTGTACGAAGTCAGTGTCTCTCAAAGATTACAAGGTGCTGATCTTTTCAGTTGAAGGAGTATCTGTATTGAGATTTCCCTGCATGAATAAGCTCACAGGTCTGGCCCAAACACCACTACCACTCCCCCAAAAGGTACATGCTTAGATATATAAGAACATACTTTTTGGTAATGCTGGAAGTTTTGCAAAATGCTTTGCATACTTTATTATATCATCTAATTCTCAAAACAACCCTATGAGTCAGGTATCATCATTGCCTCCACTTTACAGATGAGGAACTGAGGCTCCCATTAAGGATCTGGTCTAGGGCCAGATGGGTAGTAAGTCTGAGACAGGATTCTACCTGAAGTCTTTCCAATGCTCTGCCTGCCTTCACACAGCTTCATCTCCTAAAGCATCTTGGCAATGATGCTGGACTATGTTGTCCTTGGAGTCAGAGAGATCCGGACTTAAATTATTCTCAGATATTTACTAGCTGTCTGACCCTGGGCAGATCATTTAACCACTCTTGGCCTCGTTTTCTCCTCTATAATTTGGAGATAATGATTGTACCTGCCTGCCAGAGTTGTTGTGAGGATTCAGTGATACTCCACGCAAAGTTCTTCATGCAAACCTCTAAATTCTATGTAAATAGTCATTATTGTTGTACTGCTTCCTCTTATGTGCCCTAAACTCCAGTCCAATGGGCATGTTTAGAATCAGAGACTTAAATGAGACCTTGGACTCTGTGGAGTTTAATCACTCATTTTACAGGTAGAGAAACTGATACCCAGAGAAGTCCAGCCATTTATTCATGATGGCACAGAACATGTGTCAAAGGGAGGGTTTGAACTCAGGCCCTCCTAACTCCAAACCTAATGTCCTATCCCCTGAACCATTGAGTTTTCTCTTCATTGAACTGTTCCATGCATTTTAACTTATTTTCAACGCCCAGAGTTACGCATTCTCATCATCTTGCTCATCTTGCAAAGTCCAAGTCCAATGCTGTCCTCTCCATGGAGCCTTCCCAAACCCCTCAGATGAAAGGAACTCCAGGCCCCTTGGAAATTTTGGAACTAGTCAAATACCTCTTCATAGGGCAGCTACATGGCACAGTGAATAGAACACTGGCCCTGGAGTCAGAAGGACCTGAGTTCAAATCCGGCCTCAGACACTTGACACATGTGCTAGCTGTGTGACCTTGGGCAAGTCACTTAACTCCAATTGCCTACCTTTCCCCTCCAAAAAAACCCCAAGCCCCCAAAATAACAAATGTGTCTTCATTTATACATGTTCATATTCTATATTATATTTTCATGCTGTATAAATAGGATCATGGGATCCTAAATGTAGAAAATATTTTAGAAGCCATTTAGTCCAATCCCAACATTTTACAGATGAGGAAACTGAGGCTTAACTATATCTTCTTCCTCATTGAATTGTACATTTCTTAAAGACAGTTTTACTGCTGTATCCTCACAGACACATACATATGTACTTATTTACACATGTATGTAACCCATTCCGATATATGCACATGCTGATAATTCATTATAATTCAGGAAACGTAAGCATGTCATGGTTACATACTTCCTGCACTGCTGCACATCTCAGTCACTCTTTCACTTAGTTTTTGATAGTCTAGAGGAGACAAGAATATCTCTGCCCCTCAATCACCTTGGTGATTATAGCTTTGAAATAATGATGCAGCCAGAATCTGTCTCTGTCCCTTCCCAAAACCCCCTGAACTTGGCAAGACATGAGCAGACTCAAGCTTCATTGCATTAGCCTTTGGAATGGAAGGTCACCCCCACACCATGGAAAGGAACCCAACTTCTGTATAGGGTGGCACACAGTTGTGCCTTAGAAAAAAATGTGATCAATGGAATTTTGACCCATTGAGCAGCCACATTTGGGCCGATCTTGCAGTGATTAGTCTTTCCTATAAGGATCAAAAAACATCTTTATGTTAGGCTTTAAAACCTGAAATTGTTTCTGAAAAAGAAACATTGGAAGGATCAGTGCTTTTGTTGATACTTGTGTCCACCCTACCCCCCCCCCCCCCCGTTACATGAAGTACAACCTCTTAACATCCTAGTGGATGATTTGTGTGGGTATATCCCTCTCTGACCAATCTTTTCATTCATCTCTCCAAGCTTAGCTAGGCTGATCCTTGAAAACAGATGTATTATCTGAGCCTTGGTGGCCCTGTATGAGTAGCCAGTAACAGAAGCTTTCAGAAGGCCAGGTCTTCTGGACTGCACAAAGGCACTGAAGCAGGACTTGAGTGAAAAAACAATGCAAGACTTTCAATGGGGAATTTATTTCAATTCATTTATAAAAGATATACAGACCTGAAGTGATAGCAATATTTTGAAAAGATGTCATAAATGATCACAATATTAAATAAATAAGTGGATGTACATTAATTTTTATCTCTTTTTAGGAAGAGTATAAGTTATTTATGCCATGTTCTTCCTTATAATACTGGCCTACATCTCTTTTCTACCTTGTAGCCCAATTCTCATTCTCTCTCTCTCTCTCTCTCTCTCTCTCTCTCTCTCTCTCTCTCTCTCTCTCTCTCTCTTTCTTCTCTTTATCTGTCTTTGTCTCTCTGTCTCTCCCCCATCTTTCTCTCTCCTCAGTCTTTTCTTCTTCCTTTCTCCTCTCTCTGTATCTATCTCTGTTTCTGTCTCTGTCTGTCTCTCTCTCTCTCTCTCTTCCCTCTGTCTCTCCCGTCTCTCTCTTCCCTCTATCCTTTTCTGTCTCTTTCCTCTCTCTCTATCCATTTGTGTCTCTGTTTCTCTCTCTCTATCTCTCTCTGTCTTTTTCTCTCTCTCTTCCGTCTCTCTCTCCCCTCCCTCTTTTTCTGTCTCTCTCTTCTCTCTGTATCTGTCTATCCCTGTCTCCTTCTCTCTTTTTCTCTGTCTCTGTCTCTCCCTACCCCCTCCCTTCCTCTCCCTCTCCATTCTCTTACCCTCTCTTTCTTTTTCCCCCTTCTTCTTTCTTTGCTTCCCCCTCTTTTTTATGGGTGTTGTCCAAGATTGATGATTTCATCAGTGTGGGGAACTCCAATAGGGAAAGTAGGATTTCTCCTCCATTGAAGCAAATCAACAGCTCATTTACAATTTAAAATCTTAGTTGCTGGAAGACATGAAAAGGTTAAGTGATTTGTCTAGGGTAAGTCACATTATTAGTACCTGTCAGAGACAGGATTTGAAATGAGGTCTATCTGATTCCAAGGCTAGCCTTCTATCCACTCTGTCCTGTAGCTTCTCATGAAGAAAAGTTTCTGACTTTTGTTCCCTTCCTTCCCTGAAGTCATACTCAGTTTGCACATTCTTGAAACTTTTAAAGCACTTTCTGTGTGCAAATGCATATGGAATATGAAGGAGCCAAGGGTCAGTTTAATGCCCACAGTTGCAAGGCAGTAAGTGATGGAGGTGGAATTTAAACGACCAGGGCTCTATTTTGTCAGCTATCAGTAAAATACAGAAATAATGACAAAATTACAGTGAAGAAACTCCCCTTTGCTTGGGGTCAAGACCTGGAAGTTCTACTTTTTATTCCAGATCACTTTGGGATAAATAATGTCACTGGTGTGATCTATGTCAAATCGCTTCTCGACTATGAAACAAAGACAAGCTACGTGCTCCGCGTGCAGGCCGATTCCTTGGAGGTGGTTCTGGCCAATCTGCGGGTCCCTTCCAAAAGTAAGTCCTGTCTATTTTCTATTATAGATATTATAATAATATATTATTATGTATATTTACATAGTTTTATTATATAGTACATTAAATTCTCTCTATATAACATACTACATATTATATTATAATATTTATATAATTAAATATTATAATAATAACTATTCTCCTATAGTTCCATACTAAAGTCCACTGTAATTCTTAAATATGAATAAAGTATAAACTAGCTAATTTATCTTGGTAACTGAGGAAATCTAGAACATATTGTTCATAACTGCTGGTAGAAATGCCAGTAGAAGAAAATCGTTTCCTCGTCTACAATCCCCAAGTGCAATGGGCCTAAGCTTTTAATCCATAATTGAGACTCAGAAGCCTTTCACACGTAATGACTCACACTCATGCCTTCATCATGTGGAGTAGGTAAGGGTTCACAGCCATCACGGTCTTTCTTGGAAATTGAGGCCATGATAGGTTACAAAGACCCAGGGGATGACTGGGCCTGGGATTGACAGGACCTGAGTTCAAATCCAGCTTCAGGCTCTTACTAGTTGTGTGAGCCTAGCAAATAAGTTTACTTTTTTGCCTCAGTTTCCTCATCTGCTAAAAGCAGTGAAGATAGCACCGAAGGTGTGACGGACATCAAGTGACGCAATGTGTGTGTAGAGTATTTTCACATCTCAAAACACTGTATTGTAGTAGTTAGCGACGGATAACTGGAGCCGTGTTTCTACTTAGATCCCAACATCTCTTAAATCGCACTTGTTCCGTTTTCTGGAGGTCTTAGA
>CM053598.1:12993392-13017036 GCA_028646575.1 Pseudocheirus occidentalis | reverse complement strand
CACCACCACCACTACTACCACTACTACTACCGCCACTGTGACTACTACCACCACCACCACCACCACCACCACCACTACTACTACCACTACTACCACCACCACCACCACCACCACTACTACTACCACTACTACCACCACCATCACCACCACCACCACCACTACTACCACTACTACTACCGCCACTGTGACTACTACTACTACTACAAGGAGCACTGTTCCTCCTGCACTATTACTGCAACCACTAGTAGCATCATAACTAACATCACAGCTACAACTAGTAGCGCTACTATTACTGCTACTATTATATACTACCACTATCACTTCTAACACTGACTACTATAACTGCTACTACTACTAGTACTACTGCTGCAAGTACTAACACTACTATTATTACTACTACTACTACTACTACTACTACCACTACTACCACTACTACCACTACTACCACTACTACCACTACTACTACTGCCACTACTACTACTACCACTACTACTACTACTACTACTACTACTACTACTACCCTAAGATGTTTAGGACAGGGAAAATTTGATTGAAGAGAGGATAGGATCTAAGAAATAACATAAGTCTTGGCACATAGTAGAAACTTAATAATTATTGCTAATTGAGTGACAACTACTATGGTCATGCTAGAGGTCTTTAAGCAGAAGTTAGAGTATGCCTTCTCAGATGTGTTGTAATGTTTTGTTTGTTTTCCCCTTATTGTATGGCTTGGACAAAAAGGCAATTCAGGTCTTGGTCGGTCCTCTAGCTGTGATTCTGAGGTAGCCTGGAAATAAAGACAATGAGAACTGAGAATTTATAGGGAGACAAGAGTTGGAGTGGAGAAGACAACTATGACTCATGTCCCAAACATATTGGTGAGGAGAGGGAGTACCTAGAAGTCCAGAGATGTCAGCAACAAGAATCTGAACAAGATGGGGGTAATTTTAAAGACAAGAAATAATTATGATAGGGTGACAGTGGAAGCATCTGAAAATGCCTGTGCAATGAGACATATCCTATACAATCACAAAATTACAAGCTTAGATTGAGAAGGAGCCTTCCCCATCATCTAGTCTAGATTCTGCATATTATGAATTAGGAAACAGTTTTAGAGAAAGTAAATTACAATTATCATTAATAGTAACAGTAGTTAGTATTTATATGGTGGCTCAAGATTTGCAAAATACTTTATATGTACTTATCTATTTGAATCCTCACAACAACCTTATGAGGTAGTTATTATTATACCCATTTCATAAATGAAGAAACTAAGACAAAAAGAAATAAAATTACTTGTCCAGACAGACACACACACACACAGTCCAAGACAGGATTTGAACTCAGGTTTTCTTGACTCTAGGATCTTAATAAATATCAGATCTACTTATTCATAAGATTTGCCAACCAGGACCCAAGTTCATATAAGTAATAAATAATAGGGATAGGAATTGAACCCAGGTCTTTTGAAGTTATATCCAGAAATGTCTCCCCTATATCACTCTTGACTCTGTGATCAGGGAATGAAATTATCTAGCCTTGGACAGAGTACAAAACAGGTGGTGTCTTCCAAAACAAGTTATTTTCAGCAGATATCAGAAAAGGAAGGAATTTGAGAAAAAGAGAAGTAAAAAGAGTTTGTCAATAATAAAGTTTCAGAAAGCATAGTCAAAAAGGAATGGGAGAGGAGGGTAGTGACTGGGGAGGTTTAGGGCTTAGTTTACTATGGGATATGTTAGCTACTTATTCCACTCTCCATTTCTTGTCCCTGATGATCTCAGGAATGAGTTATTCAAACAGCCATCAGAATGAAGATGGCCCATCCCTGTGGTAAAGTGAATCACTGGTTAAAAGGAGGCAGAAAAGGGATGAGCAGGCAAAAGGGGAGGAGGTGGAGGAAAAAAGAGACTTCCTCCTCCCATTTTCTTTGTATCTAAGTCTGGAACAGAACTCCAGCTTACTCAGTGTTAATTTAAACCCTTGTTGATTTTTGTTGCTCATTTGTTTTAGTCATTTCTGACCCATTTGGAGTTTTCTTGGCAAAGATAGGGAAGTGACTTACCATTTCCTTCTCTAGTTCTTTTTATAAATGAGGTAACTGAGGCAAAAAGGGTTAAGTGGCCTCCCCAGTGTCCCATAGCTAGTAAGTGCATGGGATGGGATTTGAATTCAGTTCCTGACTCCTAGATCTCCCTAAAAATATATGTAAAGAGCTTATTTTAATAGTGGTTATTCAGTCATGCCTGACTCTTCATTTGGGGTTTTCTTGACAGTGGTGCTGGACTGGTTTCCCATTTCCTCCTCCAGCTCATTCTACCAGTGAGGAAATGAGGCAAACAGTGTTAGATGACTTGCCCTGGGTCATACCACTAGTAAGAGTCAGAGACCAGCTTCAGACTCATGAAGAGTCTTCCTGATTCCAAGTTCCATGTCCTATTTATCATGCCACTTATTTGTCCAATCCTAGTTCTTGAAAAATTTCCCTTACATTTTCCAGTGTCTCAAACTGACACATACATTATCTGTCTGAATTCTCCTTAAAATCATAGTGTGTAAGTATCCACCCACTATAGAGAAACAAGGAGTTGAGTTCCGGCCTCATGAAGGAAATAAGCAGTGATTATAAACACATCTCAGCAATGGAAATGGAAATTGACCCTTCCAGCTCATATGGCTCTTAATGGATGGACAGAATCCACCATCCAGAGGCATTTATTTATCTAGGGTCTGACATGGTAAGAGTGCTGCAGAGGATTCAAAGAAGGATAAGAAATGAATCCTGGCCTTTCATGGCTGAGCAGATTACTAAGGCACTTAGAACATGTTTCCAAGATGGCATTACTTTTTAAAAAAAGTAAATATAAAAGAGAAGGATAGAGGATTAGAAATGGTTTGAGGGAGAAGGAGGAAACTTCTTGTCTCATATAAGCAAGGAAAGCTTCAGGGAGAAGGTGGCATCAAGCACAGCTTTGAAAATTGGAAGGATTTCAAAAGGCTGAGATAGATGGAGATCATTTTCCTCGGCATGGTCAATGGTGGGAGCCAAGGCATAGGTGAAGGGCAGCCCATATTCCCTAAGACTGGTAAAGATAATGAGAAGTAAAGTGGAATGAGACAAAGCTAGGGTGATAGGTTGTATCCAAAGTGTAGAGAGCCTTGAGTGATGAGCTCATGGGAAGAACTCATACTATGTTTCCTCCGTAATGGGGATCCATTGAAGGTTTTTCATCAGTGCCATGACGTAAGTAGAGTAGATCATAAGGATATCTCTGGCAGAGGAGCATAGGATGGAATGGAGGAGACAAACAAGAGACTTAGGAACTTACTGCCAGCATTCTAAGAGCTGAATGTTTGCAGAAATAAACAATCTCTTAGTCCATCCACAAGCATTTCTTCACTACCTATTATGTACCAGGCATCATGATAAATGCTAAGCTAAAAAAAAAAGGAGGGGTAGTCCCTTCTCTTGAGAAGCTTATGTAATGCTGGGTGTAACTATCATATACAGTCCACCAAAAAGGAGATACAGGACAAAAAGAGAGAGAAATACCAAGACTTCTCTGGGAGGTGGCTGCACCAACATGGCGTTGTTAGGAAAAAATCCTCTTTCATTGGGCTTTGAAGGGATTCTATGGGACAGACAGTAACACATGAAAATCTACTGGTTTACCCAGATGGGCAAACTTAGCAGGGTTCAGTTTTGCATGGAGAGATATATTAAGCAACCACATAACACGCAGGTGTATAATAGAATGATACTGATTATAGGAATATATAAGGCTAGGTGTCAGCCAACAGACCCACCAGCCATGAGTTCAGTTTTTGTCAGATCCTGAGCCAGCAGCCCAAATAGTGATGTTTCTCCCCAGACTCCAGATGTCCTGATTGCTGGGTAGCTGAGGTGGGTCATCAGCAAACACCTGGTCATGAATGGCAACAACTGGGACAACAAGGGTCTTATATACTCCCCCTCAGGAGCTGGGTTGAAAAGTATTGACACAATTGCCTGGACTTGTACCAAAAACGCATAGGTATAAAGATCAGTCTGCACCCTGATGACACTGTACCATTTTATCAAACTTAAATTCTCCCTAATTGACTTTGCCCAGGTATCTGAAAACACACACACACACACACACACACACACACAGTGGTGTAGGGGCAGAATAGAGCAGGGAGAAAAGGTTAGCAACTGTGTATATCAGTCCTTTCTCTGGTCAGAAAGCCAGGAGCTGTGCTTGCTAAATAAATAGATGGAGAGAATTAATGATGGAAGCTAATTGGTAGAGAAAATAAACAAAAAAACCTCAAAACTCAAGCTAGGAAAATGTGACTATCAAATAGACTGTTAATGGAGTTAGCTCAGGATTTGGACTTTCCAAGCATATTCACAGGTCAGCAAGAAAGGAACTGTCCATTGAAATCCATTGACAAGAGTGTTACTTCAATACATCAAGTAAGTGTATAAAGAAAAAATTAACTTATTTGTAAAAAGAATTAGAAAATCATTAACAGCACAAAATTTCAACACTTTGCTAATGGAATATGATCAAACAAAAAGACAAGGAAAAGGGAAGTCAGACATTTGAACAGAGTGCTGGAGAAAGTAAATTTGATAAATATATAGAGAGAGCATTGATTTGAAAAAAGAGAGGGTGTGCTTTTGTTCTGCCACATTTGTGAAAACATTATGTTTACTTCAAAGACATAAATTCAGAGACAAACTGAAATTGCTGCAACAATTGCATACAATATCGTATTAAAATAATTATCAAAAAAGAAAATGCTATCAAAATATATGGTCTCATATAAACAATAAAAATGACTTATAGGAGCCTGCTTGATTTAAAAAAACAAAATATTTAGAAATAATAAGTTTTAATGAAAATGATTAAAGCATAAATGCAGAATGTGACCATTTATGTTAAGTAGCCCAAGCAATACTCAGAGGCAAATGTTTATCCCTAAACATTTATGGTAGCAAGAAAGAAAATGAGAAAATTAATGAGTTCAATTTGCAGTTAAATAAACTAGAAAATGAAGAAATAACTGTACCAAAAGCAAGCACAAATAAGGGTAGAATTCAAGTGAAAGAAGATATGAATGTGACAGATAATAAATGAATAATTTAAATTACAGATAAGGAAAGTGTTTTTAAAGAAGGAGTGAAACTGATAATTAGCAAACATACACTAAAAGAAGAGAAAGAAGCATGACATGACCAACATCAAAAGTGACAAAGGGGAAATTCCAAGAATGTAAACTAATATTTTTAAAACTTTCAGATGGTTACATTGACATTTATGTCAACAAAAGGAAATTGTTGAATTAAATGTACATTTTTGTCTTGGTGGTTTTTTTGTTATTTTTTAGAGGCAGAAAAGCAAGGCAAGTATATTTTTTTTAAATGCAAAATATGTAACAACAAAATCCGCAGAAAATAGATAACCAAAATATACCAATTTCAGAAGTATTTAACAGACTATTTAATGAACTTCCAAATAAAAACTATCAGGATCAAATGAATTTACAATTATATCCTTACAAATATTCCGACTGAATCATCCCGTTGCTACAAAAATCATTTTCTAAAACACTCATAGTATCATACCTCATTTTCAATCTATTAGCCTAATATGATGCATCCCCAAAGCTGGCAAAGATATTTTAGAAAATGAAAGCTTTGTGCCAATAAAATTAGTGAGAATTGCTATAAAACTATTAAGGAAAATGCTGGAGAAGGGATGCTAACAAGACCATTTGATTGTCTCCATTAAATATCTGACTATCTACCTTTTCACAAGAAACTACTAATAAGGCTGCAACACTTCAGCTCTGCTCACTGCCAGGATTCTCTTCAACTAAAGATCTTTGCTGATAAAAATTAATAGAGCTCTTAGTAGAATGATCCCCACTAAAAAGTCAAATTTTGCTCAAGATAAAGAGATATTCAATGAGGATTATCAGGCACATGTTCCATCAAGGGGAATCTATGCAAACTTGTAAAGGTATGAAAATGGCTCTACTAATAACATTAAATATTAATGAGATTATCAAATATAACAAATGTTCTATTTTAATTAATGTGGCATTAAATAATCAGAGAACTTAGAATCAATTGAAGATAGTACAGATATTTAGCAAGAAGAGAAACCTTAAGCATAACTTGATAACTGTCTTCGAGCAATTTTGGGATCCTCATGTGGATAGGATTTGATTTGCCAATTTGGATTCAAGTAGTAGAACCATGGAGGAGCCAAGATAGCAGAGTAAAAGAAGGAACTTGTCTGAGTTCCCACTCCAACCAACTCCAATACCTGTAAAAAAAAAGACTCTAAAAATTTTTAGAACTACAGAACCCACAAATTGACAGAGAGAAACGAATCTCCTGCTGGAGGCAGCTGGCAGGCTGACATGAAGAGTCTATTACAGGGGCGGCTAGGTGGTGCACTGAATAGAGCACCAGCCCTGGAGTCAGGAGTACCTGAGTTCAAATCCGGCCTCAGACACTTAACACAAAAACTAGCCGTGTGACCTTGGGCAAGTCACTTAACCCCAACTGCCCTCTAAAAAAAAAGCAACAACAACAAAAAAGAGTCTATTACAATGGGCTGGGAGCTGAGCACAGTGCTGTGTGAGCTGCACCCAGACCCAGAGTGGCCCCAACCAGCTGAGGCAGACTTCAGGAGAGTAAATCACCTGCAGCTGTGGCAGTTTCCAGGCTTCTCAACCCATAAACACAAAAGAGAAAGTAAAAGGTCAGTGGGAAACACTGCTGATTCAGGGTGAGAGTAGAGCATGGTCTGGCTCCTACCTGTGGGGCTACAGGTGATGTAGGCATGGTGGCTACAGCTGCTGCCATATGGCTGCCTCCAGAGCTCCTGGCCTACATATCATAGGGGACCAAGCAACCATTCATAGGGTACTTGTTCTTGCTTTGACTGGCTTAGATCTGGGTTGCAGTCTTGAGTGCTGGTCCTGGGGTGAGGAACACCAGTGTGTGCCAGAGCTTGTGGTGGCTGTAGAGAGGGTGCCCTCCTCATAGCTCTGACAACAGATCTGGCAGCAGCTGCATAAACCCCAACAATTTTGGGCATAGAACACTTCACTCTGGAAGCAGAGTTCTAACATAGCAAAAGTCTCATAACTGGCTGGCAAGGTGAGCAAACAGAGGAAGTACAATAAGACTGTAGAATCCTTTTTTGGGAGCAAAGGGGATAAAAACATAGAACTAGAAGAAGACAACAAAGTCAAAAATCCTGCATCAAAAGCTTTCAAGAAAAATATTAACTTGTTGTAGGCCATGGAAGAGCTCAAGAAGGATTTGAAAATCAAGTAAGAGAAGTAGAGGAAAAATTGGGAAGAGAAATAAGAATGATGCAAGAAAATCATGAAAAATGAGTCAACAGCCTGACTAAAGAAAATAACACCTTAAAAATGAACTAACTCAAATGGCAAAAGAAGCCCAAAAAGCCAGTGAGGAGAGGAATGCCTTAAAAAGCCCAATTTGAAAAATGGAAAAGGAATTTCAAAAACTCATCTAAGAGAATAATTTCCTCAAAATTAGACTGGAGCAAATGGAAGGTAATGATTTTATAAGAAATAAAGATACTTTAAAAGAGATCCAAACAAATGAAAAAATAGAAGGCAATGTGAAATATCTTATTGGAAAAACCACTGACCTTGAAAAGAGATCTAGTAGAGATCCTTTAAAAATTTTTGGACTACCTGAAAGCCATGATAAAAAAGAACCTAGAAATCATCCTCTAAGAAATTCTCAAGGAAAATTGCCTTAACATTCTAGAACCAGAGGGCAAAATAGAAATTTTAAAAAATTCACCAATCATTTCTTGAAAAAAAAGAAAACTCCTAGGAATTTTATAGTCAAATTCCAGAGTTCCCAGGTCAAGGAGAAAATATTATAAGCAGTCAAGAAGAAACAATTTGAGTACTGTGGAAACACAATCAGGCTAACACAAGATCTAGCAGCTTCTACATTAAAGGATTGAAGGGCTTGGAATATGATATTCTGGAGTTGAAAGGAGATAGGATTAAAACCAAGAATAATCTATCCAGGAAAACACTATAATGCTTCAAGGGAAAATATGGTCATTCAATGAAAGAGAGGACTTTCAAGTGTTCTTGATGAAAAAACCAGAGCTGAACAGATAATTTAACATTCAAATACAAGAAGCCAGAAAAGCATGAGAAGGTAATCAGGAAAGAGAAATCATAAGGAACTTATTAAAGTTGAATTCTTTACATTCCTACATAGAAAAATGAAAATTGTAACTCATGAGACTTTTTTTCTTAGTATGTGAATAGTTGAAGAGAATATATGTGTGTATACACATATATATCTATATATATATATATACATACATGCATATATACATATACATAGTAGGGGGGTTGTGTATACAAATATATATGTGAGTGAGTGTATGGGTTTGTACATGTATACATAGGCAGAGGGCACAGGATGAGTTGAATATTAAGGGATCATATCTAAAAAATAAAATTAAGAGGTGAGAGATAATATATTGGGAGAAGGAGAAAGGGAAAGATAAAATTAGGTAAATTATCTCACAGAAAAGAAGCAAGAGAAAACTGTTACAATGTAACAGAAGAGCAGGAAGGTGAAAGGGAATGTGTCAACCTACTTTCACTGGATTTCTCTTAAGGAGGGAATAACATACACTCAATTAGGTAACTTACTGTACAGGAAAGTAGGGGGGAAGGGGATAAGAGGGGGGAATGATAGAAGGGATGGCAGATTGGGCAAAAGTATAGTTAGAAGGAAACACAGTTGAAAAAGGACAGGGTCAAAGTACAAAATAGAATATGTGGAGCCAGCATAGGATGGAGGAAATATAATTAATCTTTCACAATGTAACAACTATAGAACCTTTTTGCATAACTACACTAGTGCAACCTATATTGAATTGCTTGTCTTCCCAGTGGAGGTAGGTGAGGAAAGAATCTGGAAATCAGAGTTTAAAAAACATATATTTAATTTTTTCCTGCAAAAATATAGTAAAACCAATAGCACTAAATGGAAGGAAAAAGATGAACAAAACTTGCTAACATTTGAGCTATCCCACAGTTCAGTGGGCTTCCTTGGCAAGGCAATGGGTTCCTCTTTATTTGAACTATTCAAATACAGTCTAGATGATACCTTGGGTATTATTGTTATGGCCCCATCTTTTGAGGCTACAGGGTAGATATTACATTTACACACAAATATAAAAGATTTTAGGGGGATTTCAAAAGTATTCTCTTTCTATCATCTCAGGAACCCACCACTTGTACTCCCCATCTTTTTAGAGGCCAATGGCTAGAACTACAGTTCCATTTCATCAGTTAGTGTTGTATTACCTTTTACAGAGATATTTACAAAAAAGTCATATCAAGAAGAAACATACCAATATTTTCCCCAATATTTCAGGTGTATAATCATCTCTTAAACCATTTAATTGTTTTTTGTTTTTGCTCTTTGGAGGGGGGAAGGTAGGGCAATTGGGGTTAAATGACTTGCCCAAGGTCCCATGGCTAGTTTTGTGTTAAGTGTCTGAGGCTGGATTTGAACTCAGGTCCTCCTGACTCCAGGGCTGGTGCTCTATTCACTGTGCCACCTAGCCACCCCTCCTAAACCATTTAGTCTTTGAAGATGGTAAAGGTTTAGGCTCACAGCTTATCTTAGTTCCTATACAGCGGTCCACTGTTTTAATGCTAAAACCTTCACTTTTCAAAACTTGCCTTCTGGGCAGATATAACATCCAAGCTTGAATCATGGTGTCTGAAATCCCCATAGCTAAAGTTACTGGGTTCTGAACTCAGCTTCCTGTACCTAGACCTAGAGAGGACAAATGAAAAACACTAAAATCCTCTCTCATCTCTGAAGACCACATGGCCTAAGGTGGAGGAGGTGACCTTTTAGACCTCCCCTCATCATTGCACTGTGTCACCTGCTGTGAGTGAACAGTCCTTCTCCTAGACACAATGAAAGAGGCAAGATGTACTCGGTCAAGTAGTTTTTAAAATGAGACATTTCTGCCTTTGCAAGCCAATAAAATAGATCCCAATCACATAGTAGGCCAATGCAGATTGTCATATATCTAATAGTTCTTTTGTCTCTCCAGCACCTCCCATCGGATGACTCCATTTTAGGAATGTACCAACCCCCCATTATACTTTATCATATAAATTTACATGGGGTCTAGGGGTTTATTTAGAAATCTGTTCCTGAGAAACTTTCTGTCCTCTGACACTCTGTGGTTCCATGATCAGAAATTTGAGGGGGCCAAAGATGAGAGTAGAGGAGGACCAGTTAATGAGATTTCAATGCCTTGCCTAGAGAAAAGAAGGTATAGTTGGAGTCATACTGAATACGTTCAATTGTTTGACAAATTGTCATGTATAATAGTGATTAAAGTTGTTCTTCTTGGTGAGCAATTGAGAGAAGGTGGATGTTACAAAATGACAGATTTTTGCTCAATATAAATAAATGCTTTCTTACAGTTATAACTGTCTAAAATAAGAAGGAATTCTTCAAGGAATTCACATTCCAGTAAGGGCAGCAACATGCAAACATCTCAAAAGATAGTGGGTTTCCCTTCTCTGAAAGTCTTCAAACCTCTAGAGCAGTGATTCTCAACCTTCCTAATGTCGTGATCCTTTAATGCTCATATGTGAGCATATCTGCACGTTGGCGGACCCGCCTGGAGACAGACAGAGGAGCAGTGTCTTGGTAACTAAGGCCATTGGAAATATATGTTTTCTGATGGTCTTAGGTGACCCCTGTGACCCCTGTGAAAGGGTCATTCAGCCCCCAAAGGGATCACAATCCACAGGTTGAGAAATGCTGCTCTAGGGTCTGAATGGGTTACATATTTATGAGATATACAGGAGTGTTCTGTGCCAGGCCTTACACAGGTGACTCTTCTGGTTCAGTCTTTAAATTGGAACAAAAGTAATCATTATAATAGCTAACATTTATGTCATTTTCATGTTTGAAAAATCACTTTCCATGCTTCATGTTATTTGATTTTCACAACACTGTGAGGTAGGCACTCTTATTATACCTATTTATACATGAGAGTTGTTCAAGATTGTACGATTAGTATTTATAAGCTTAGCAGGTGATTATACAGAGTCACCGTGGCTCACTGTTAACCAGCTGGTGGCCAACCCAGTGATGAGCCTGTGTGAATTTGGCAAGACTTATCCTAGAACAATGAGTATATATGGTCTATCACTGGGTTGTAATTTGAGGATTGTCCAGCTTGCTAATGTGTAATAAGGCTTGCATTCCATGAGGTTTTGAAATGACTTAGCAGTTTCAAGATAAGACTTAGCAACAATCAAGACTTTTAGTTTCTTACATCAAAAGAGCCACATCCAGAATCCTTCCCTTTCCTCCTCCCAGAGAGTAGCCATACAGAATACATAGTATATTTTTTGAAGGATCAACTCATGTAAAAAGTTCAAAAACATGTCTAGTGCGTGTTACCTGCAGACTTTTCACTCCCACAAAGGGGTCAGTTCGGGCTGTCTTCTCACATCTCTCCTTTCTAGTTGTGCTCCGTCTTTATCATTTTATTACATTTCCATTTGGTTTTGTTGTTGTTGTTGTTGTTGTGCTTTTTTTCTTTCCCTTTCCATTGTAGTCACTGTGTAAGTTGCTTTCTTTGTCCTATGGCCACCACTCTGCATCAGATCATGTAGAACATCCCATTGCCTCCATTTCTCTATCCTTCTGAAATCGATCATCATTTCTATGACCCAATGAAGCATCAAAGGAAGATAATGATGAAGGTGATGGTAATACCATCTAGATGCATAGATTAATCAGTCACAATTAATCAATCACAATCAAAATCAATCAATCACAACATCTAAATATGATCTCAGAGATTGAAAGTGACAATAATACTCATGGAGGGGGAATGTATTTTTATAGAATGGGAATAATTGAAAGGAGAGAAAGAAGGAGGACTCTTGCATAAAGATCTAATCTTCACCATACAGTATCCTTATTTATCTTATTTGATAGTAAAGACACACATTAAAAGAACAAGCATCTATCAAATGTCTGAGGACTGTAACCTTGACATCTAGTTTCCTTGAATAAAATAATTGGTTCATAGAATCATTGGATCATAGAATGATGCCAGCAGTGACCTCAGAGAATATCTAGCCAACATCTTTCATTTTACTCATGAGGAAAACTAAACCTGGAAAATAATAGTGACCAGCCCACTGTGCCCAGGTAGTAAGTGGAAGGCCTGGGATTTGAACACAAGTACTTGGAATAGAGATCATTTGCTAAATAGAGATTTCATCACTTATCAATGATGAAAACACATTTGTCTTTAGGATGAAAGTGGGATTTTGGATATTTTTTAATCTACAAAGCTCTAATTTCCACTTATTACTATAGAATAAAAGCTGGTGTTAAGACAAATAGAACAATTCTACTCATGAAAGGAAAGAACAATTAGCAAGCTTCAGGCTTTATCCTTCCAGGTAGAGTGTAAAATATAAAACTTGGTTTGCTTAAGTAATAAGGCAGAACGTCTTGGTCCCTTATAATATGAAAACATTCATTGCTCCTTGATTCCTGATGTGAAATTCAAAACTTCAGGATTCCAAAAACATTGTAATTTATTAATGACAATGAACACTCTGGAATCAAGGCATAGTCCATTAGTCAAACAAATAATTAACTGAATTTGTTTGCTATGGAAACAGAGGTTAATTCATTAATTTTCTAATAGTCCTTTCCTGCTTTGGAATGAGGTCTAATTTATTTAGTCTCTAATTCTGACAGATATGTAACCATGAGAATGAGAACATAATGTGCTCTGGGAAGAAGGCTAGTACTTAACTAGAATTTCTTTCAGGAGAGTCTTTTCATCAAACTACTTTTGAGCTACAAAAAACCCTTCATTTTTCTGTATTTTATTTTGATTTTATTTATTTATTGTTATCTTTTAGACTTCACCCATTGCTCAGTTACTCACAAATTCTGAACTCATCTATGAAAAGTGGGAAAAAACTCAAAATCAACTTACAACACTCTTCACAACCTGACCACCCAAATATTTTTCCAACTTTCTTACATTTTACTCCCCCACATTTATTCTCCAGCAACATTAGACTCTTCTCTCATACACTACTTCATCTCATTCATACACATACTCATCTTCATTCATTTGGAATCCTGAAATGCCTTTGGACTGGTTGATCCCCATGCCCAGGATGCACTCCATCCCAATGTCTGACTCTTAGAATTCCTGACTTCTTCTAAGATTCATCTCAAGCACCAACTCTTCCAAGAGGCCTTTCCTGGTCTCCCCTTTTGCTGATGCCATCTTTCCTTCTATGATGTATTTATATTTTTTAGTTCTGGTTTATATATGTTGTCTCCTCCATTAGAAAGTAAACTCAATTAGGAAAAGAATACTTGCTCCTTTTTTCTTTGTATGCCCAGTGCGTAGCTAAGTATCTGGCACTTAGCAAGTGCTTGACATCCTTAATGATTGCCTCATTGATAAAATTACTATGGCTATCATTATATTTGAGCAATATTGTATACACATAGACCCCTCTACTTACAGGAAGGAAATATGTATGACCACCTGCTCCCTGGATTATTGTTTGTCCTTTGTTCTTGAAGAGAACTAGTGACATCAGGAAAGTGATGTCTTAACTTGCAGGTGAATTGGAATTAAGTGATACAGGGCTGTGCAAAATCATCACTCTCACTCTTTCCTCCAGAGTCATCTGAACCCACTGTCAAGATATAAATCAGGATAACTGGCTCTGATGCAGTGGGAGACCTTGTCCTTTTTAAGCTAAGGTCTTTCCCAGGTCTCAGTTTGTCAGAGGAAACACCTATTCAATGATTAAGGCTGAGTAAGAAATGAGGCAAGGCTAAAAATAATGTCCTCTTTTACCTAGTTGAAAAATATCAGTCTGGGAGGAGAAGATCCCATGGTTATCGGCCATTTGGGTGTGACTGCCTTGTGGTTTTATTTATAACATGATCCTTTTTTCTAACCTATTTTATTGAATCAGTCAATCAACAATGATCTCTTAAGTGTTTTCTACATGCCCTATTGTGCCAGGCCCTTGGGATGAAAAGGCAAAAGTAAGATCATCTCTACGTTGAAGGGCATTACATCCTATTGAATTTCACCAAGGTCATATACCTAATAAATATCAGAGATGTACTTATTGGTTCTAAAGTTAGTACTATTTATAAATATATCAACCTATTTTTACTTCAGTAACCAATTTTGCCATTGGGAACAAATAGGAAGGCAATTAAGATTAATGATAAAATATTTTCTATATTTTTATGGTGCCAACCTGTAATGCATCTCATTTCATATCCAGATCTATAATAAATAAGACTAACTAAACCATACTTATGATTAAGTTTTTTTTTCTCATAATGCTCCTAAGACTTGGGTTGCAGACATGTAACTAATCAAACAAAATTTACACAGAGGTCCAGAAAACCCAAGTGTTATCAGAGTCCACTAGGGAAGGCACAGTGCTGGATGTGATCATATTTTTAACCATGGTGTTCACAACATCGTTGTACATTTAAACATTGGAAATCTGATTATAAAAACTAATAACCCCAAGTACTTTACAATAGCTTTTGCCTATTATATCCTAGGCATCTGCCATAAATATAACAGAAAAACAACTGCATTTTTAATGAAACAGAGATTTATTCTAGGAGGTGTGGGAATAATATGGTCTGACTAAGAAAACATTTGTAGTCTGTGATGTTGCTGTACTTGAAATTGTGACTGACAAATGGAAATGGGATTTATTTAGCACACTTCTGAAACCAAGTGCTTTGTGGTTGGGTTTCAGCTTTTTCCCCCAAATTAGTCTGTTGTACCCAGAGCAATGATGTGTGACAAACATTTCTAAATTAAATTATAGTGAGAAATAAGTTTGAACAGCAGAGGGCTTTGGGGAGTAGATGACATGATATAAGAATAGCAATCTTGTCCCAGAATGATAATGTCTTAGACAGGGATCCCAAAACATCAAGAAGGGTTAGAATCTGCTCAAACTATTCCACAGTAATCGTGAATATATTAGAAATATGAAAGAAGAAATGTCAGGACATGGAAACGTGTTGGATAAACTGAGAAAATAGTTGAGGATGTTACCAAAATTGTAAGCCTCAGTGACCAGAAGGATGGGTGGAGCCACTGATGGTAACAGAGAAGTTTGGAAGAAGAGGGGCACCTGCCTCTCTCCAACCATGCTGCCAGAATGCTTCCGAGGTAGAAGAAAGAAAATATAAAAATAACTGAGAATGAAATTAGAAAGAGATATAGAGTTCATATCATGCAAAGCTTTTTGTGCCAATGTAGGGAAAGGGAAACCATGAAAGGTCAACAGGGAAATGACATGTTGAAAGTTATGTGAAAGGGAGTATAGTTTGGCCATCCATAGCAATTGGGGCTTTCTGTTTCATAAGGAAGCAAAGTCCAATTCAGACACTTACTACATATGAATAGGTAGATGAGCTCAGAACTGAATGGAAGAAGGAAACTAGACTAGATAGAATTTGAAAAATCAATATTGTCAATGATCTCAAGATATTCAGTTTGAAAAAAGTTTATCATTTAAATACCACTATTTTGGACTACAAAGTGGGGGAATTCCACTATCAAATGGTAATCATAGAGAACCCAGAGAATGACATATGATGAGTATATGTTGACTGCAAGAGATCACCAGTATTAACACCTATGAGATGTGGAATACTAGATAACAAAAGAGGATAGAATGTAAATATAGTAAATAGGGAGAATCAAAAAGACACAGATGTTGTGTTATAATGTCTGTTGTTAGTGCCAAACCATCAAACATAAAGGACCATGATGATTGCTAACTAGCTATGTAGTTCAATAGATAGATAGCTGAGAGAGAAAGAGGGACGGAGGGAGGGAGGGAGGGAGGGGGAGAGAGAGAAAGAGAGAGAGAGAGAGAGAGAGAGAGAGAGAGAGAGAGAGAGAGAAAGAGAGCAGTAAACAGTCAAATGGTAAGCAGGTAGGAATACAAATATAGATACATACATATTTGTGTATATGTATGTGTGTATACATACATATATAATTCTATATTTGGATTATGTGGATATATGTAGCAACTTAGATTTGAATATGGATATAATTGTAGGTATAGATAAAAATGGAGATAGAGATAAATACTTTGATGGACTTATGGACACAGATATAAGGAATAGTTATAGGTATATGTAGACACATATGTATGTATACATGTTGGCATATACATGAGCATTTAGGTATAAGTATTGTTGTAAATATGAATATATCAGTGTTTAGCACCATGCCTAACACATTGTAGGTATCTAAACAAATGTTTACTGAAATGTGTAAAGAGATTTAGATGATCAGCATAGGGAATTGATTTCATTCCAGCTGACCCATAGCTCCTCCATAGGATAACCCTAGAGAAATAGTTAGGACAGTAAGGGGTAAGTGACTTTGCCATCTTCAGTTACAGTTTAAGATCAGAGATTTAGATCTGTAGGGGACCTTCAAGGCCATCTAGCCTAGTCTTTCATTGTGCACCTAAGGAAAATGAATCCTGGAGCAGAACAAAAGTCTCCCTGACTCTATGGGTCTCCAAACACTATCCACTTCATCACATTCTCTCAATGTTAATGAGAAATATTTGAAAACTCTTTAATTCCTATGTTATCCATCTACTTCCTTCAACAAACATACATTATAAATTATAGACTTAGGAACTGACCTTAGAAGCAATCTAGTTGAGCCTCTTATTTTACTGATAAAAAATGCAATGTATAGTAAGGTCATGGCTTGCCCCAAGTCACACAGGATAAGGAATAAGATGTGTATCTAGAACCTTTCACTCCAGACCCAAGTATTCCTTTAACTCTGCCATGTAGCTGAGTGCTTTACTTTATGCTAGATATAGAAGTAGACACTAAGTAGTTGATTCAAGACATAGTCCTACATTTAGTTCTACCTTACGTTTTAGTAGCCAAGAAAAACCTGTGCCAAATACCCAAGGCAAATGTGCTCCAAGGGGTGTCCTGAATGCTTTCTTAGTTCATAAAAGGGAGCTTCTGGCTGTGGGGGTTAGAGATAGAAAAGGAAAGGGTAAAGCACTCAATCCTGAATCAAAAACAATTGATCTTCTTGTTTTGTAGAATTAAGTATGCTCATTGAAATTAAATATTCCTGTGGAAAGCAGACAGTGACATCATTGTATGTTGATCTCTAAGTGCTATCCAGTACTGTAATCTCTTCTGAGTAATTGGCTATGCAGGCAATATTAGGAAATATCACAACCTCCATTTCCAAGATTTATCATGACATATCTATCCAGTTGTTTCTAATGACCAACATTCAACACCTAAAATAAAGTGGGTTTGGTTTTGTTTGTTTGTTTTCTGTTTTATCCATTGTAAGTGATGCATCTAAATGTGGTTTAATTAAGCTAAAGGGTGATTTGGATTCTTATAGACCCGTCTTGTTAAATCCCCATAGACTCTTATGACATTGATTGACTAGGCCAGTGCAAAGTTCAATGATGTGGGAATGATGAACAGCTTTAGATACAGGTGACTTCGAGGGAACCAGGCTCGAGGCATGTGCCATGGAGTTAATGCACAGATCTAATATTAGATGACACCACATTGCTTAAGTGCTCTTGTTAGATACCGTTAAATGCATGAGCCATTTTGGAGTTTGCTAACAGGGATTTGATGAACAGTTCTAATCTCTGGAATGGTCCTGAAGTGGTAAACATTCCAGGAGTTAGATAATGCTGGATTGATGAACTATTGTGCAAATAAGTGATGGAGAATTTCATTGACCTGAAGAGTTAAATTCTGAATTATTTTAAGGCTGACAGCCATCAGTGGTTAGAATAGAGAAAATAGAATTTTGGAGCCAAAGCTGGACATAAACTTAGTGATCAGCACAGGGAAGCACATCCACACAGGTACCAATGGATCACTTGAGAGTCAGAGGACTTTTGTTACTTGTTTGCAATTATATAGAAAACTTATGGCAATGTCATCACTTGAAATCAGGTTTCCTTATTTTGGATCCAAAGCTTCACCAAGATACACTCTGAGAAGTGATGCAGGAAGCATCCTAAGAACAATAAAAATTAGGCTTATACGCACATATACATGCATGCGCACATGCATACACACACATACATGCACACACACACACACACACACACCACTGTTATTTAGTTTTTCTAAACCCAGTTTTTGTTCTCTCTTTCTGTTAATTATCCTAAGGTTCCAAGAGAGGGACAGGAAAGGGATATGTTGGGAAATAAAGATGATATAAAAACAAAAGATAACAGAAGAGTTTTTAAATCTATAGGTATTCATGCACACAGATTATATCTTAACTAACCAGGTTGCAAAATTTTAAAAGTTAGCTTGATTGTCAGCCAAGGTATTAGAATATAGGACGAAGGGTGTTCTAGCAAATGTTGAACAACTGACCTCCCCCCCAAAATAAACTTGAACATACTATATACATATGACACACTTTTAAGTTTAATCTACATTGTTAGCATTTTCTCCATCACTTTCTTAAGTCTAGACCAGCAGTTCTCAACTTGTGGGTTATGTTCAATTTGTAACAATGAAAATAGATCCTGCATATCAGATAGATTCATAAGAGTAGCAAAATTACAGTTATGAAGTAGCAAAGAAAATAATTTTATACTTGGGGGTCACCACAACATGAGGGGCTGTATTTAAGGGTCACAGCATTAGGAAGGTTGAGAACCACTGGTCTAGACAATCAACTACAAGTAATAAACCAAGTTTGATTAGTAACATTTGCTCATTTTTGAGGTGCACATGCTGACAGGGAAAGTTTAATAGTTGACTCTCCTAAGCCAGTTCAAGATGGTTCTAGAACACTTATTAGTGTCATTTCACAGGCCAATATAAGATTTAAAATCAAAAGATTCATTCACAAAGAAAAATGTACTTTAAAAGATATAAGCATTTGAAGTGTGTAATGCCACGCACAAGCAGCTTCCCAAAAGAATGCTACTGTGAACAGCTTTTAAGGTTCTGATTACACAGTATAGTGAACACTCCATTTATTCTATAACAAATCAAGGCAAGCATTCACAACAAATCACAACATAGTATTCACAACATTACATCTTAACACAGAAAATCACTATATAGTGTTCACAACAGCTTAACATTAAAATGGCCACATAGTTTTCACCAAAGTGGTCACAGTATTTAGTACAGAGAACAAAAGAATAATCATCTGGTATCCCTAAGGAGGTTTGCCTCCTCACTCAGTCATTCAGTCATCTCAAAATATAATAGTCAGTCTTCCACTCATGGGTCAATCATAGATTAACTTAATCAGTCACATATCTAGCAATAAGTCACTAAGTATCATTAATCACTAAATACAATCATTAGAAAATTACACAAACCCTCCACCCCTTGGTCTCTAGTAAACTTCAATTTCATCATATATTCAATATCCAAGGAGAGGCCTTTTCTTCATCTTGACTCAGGGTGGTTTCTCAGATTCTGTGGTTCCCCTACCATGGTCCCAGCTCCTATATGAATCTACCAAACAGTCACCTGGATTCAGAAGCAGACAGCTTCCAGGTTCTTGTCCTGTCCTCTGGGCAGTTCCTGCTACACACTGAAGTTCACAGGGTCCAGCACATCTCAAAGCCTTCAGAATTTCCATTTCCAGAAACTCAAGGATCAACCAAGCCACAAATAAAGTCTTATCCCAGTCATGCTTCTTCATTCCTATGGCAGTTCAGCTGGCCCCAGGACCCAGAAGAAATCTCAGCCTTCGAGGAAGCCTTCTCAGCAGCAACTTCAGCCTTCACCTGATTCTGGTCTCAAGAAAACTCCAACTAGGTTCTCAGTCTAGCAAGTAGCATCCCAGTTTCCAGATGCTGGGAAAATTCTGCTTCCTCTACTAGAAGCCAGCCATGAGAAAAAATTCTAATCTGTCTCTCTCTGGAGCTCTTCTTATATATACACAAAGCATTGACTTCCTGTTTCAGCCAAACCCTTCCTGTTATTTCAGCAACAGGAAACAGAGTACACACCCTCTGCCTCTTAGCCACAAAAATTTGATTAGTTATTAAGGGCTAAGTACCTGCCTACTTGACATATTAAAAAAGAGATCTTCAATTTTAAACTAATTACCATTATATAGTGCCAATACAATATTCACAGAGCCATTGGTGACTGTAAATATGCTGGCATAGTGCTCAATAGCAAAATATAACAGACTCTCTGTGTGGAATAAAGAAGCAAAACATTTATTCAGACACCAGAAAATCAAATCCCAAAACCAGAAAGCTGAATCCATCACAGTAATGAAGAAGTTAATATACCATAATAGCACAGATAGATACATCATCCTTTAGCCTTCCCACAAACAAACATTTAGTCATAAGCCTAGCTGTCTCCCTGGGTGAGTCCTCATTTCCTTCTGTCTTTAACTAACTGACTCTCAGCTTCCTGTGGGCTCTGCTCCACTCTTGAGCAAACCCCTCCCACCACACACTCCATGGATTGCTTCCAGTCTATTAGGGGGCAGGGAAATCTTCAAATCAAGGAAGATCTTCATATTCCCACTACTGTTACAACACTCTGGTCACTTCAAGGGTCAACCATGACTGCCAAGGAGAGATGATAAGAAAGTTAGCCATCACCTGACAGAAAAGGGGAGGACTCAAGCAACTGACTGAAATATGTGCTTTTAGACATTGCCAAGGGATAAATTTGCTTTACTTGACTATGGTTACTTGAAACAAGGGTATTTTCTATTTTTTTAATTAGAGGAGAAATCTAGGGAGAAGGGGGTATTAGCAATAAGGACACAAGATATAAAAGAGAAGGGTCATTGTAGCATTTTTTAAATGCACAGAAGAAAACACAATGAGATTCAAAAGGAGATAAAATAGTGCAACTTTTAAACTAATTTAAGTTATTCTATTGCTTTTTAAAAGATGAGATTTACATAATAAAAATCTGTGTTTCAATTGAATCCTCTTTTAGCATTCTTTAATTATGGAGAAACTCATGTTTGCCAAGTTTAGATGAAGAGAAAATTTAAAAAATATTTTTAAAATGATAAGGTTGGACTCAATGGTTTCAAAGATTTCTTTAAGGTTTAAACACTGAACTGTTGACTCTGGTGCTATGCATTATTTTATCTAGATTCAGTTAGCCATTCAGAACCTTCACAGAAACTTTTAAAAAATTTTCTCATCAAGGGCAGAGCCAAGATGGCAGCGTAGAAGCAGCAGCGTACCACAGCTCCAATGCAGCCACTCTAAACACCCATAAAAATATGACACTGGACAAATTCTAGGACACTCAAACTCAAAAAGTACAGAAAACACATCTCTCCCAGAAGGCAGCTTGGGAGCAGGGGATCATCACAGCAGGACGTGAGCAGAGGTCTGCCAAGTTTGAAACCGAAACCGTGGCCAGGCCCGGGGTGGTAGGAAGGAGCCAAGCAGAGCCACAGCCAGTCTACAAGACAGAAGATCTACAGCTTCCAGCACCTCCACATCTACTAAGGTGTGAAAAATAGGGATTAAAGAAAGGTGTTAAAAATAGGGATTATAGAAAGGCAGCTGGCTGGAGGGTCTCATTCCAGGCCGGGAGCTGAGACCAGCCCAGCCTGAAATGGCCATGTGGCCAGGCTCTGGGGCGGCCTGGAGGAACCAAGCCTCCCAAGCCACAACTTGAGTCTACTTCAGAGAAGATCTAAAGCACCTGGAGCAATATGCATAAGCCAGAATTAAAGGTCAGTGAAAGTGACTGAAGCTTTCAGGCTAAATTTCGGGAAGGAAAAGCAGTTTGGCCAATCAACCCCCGGGGCAAGGAAGCAGTACGTGAAGGGCAGAAACTGCTGTAACCAGTGGATGCGCCCACTGGGCTTTTTCAGAGCCTGTGGCCTGCGGACTCCACAGAAGGGCTGAATCGGTTGATCAGGGCCAAGTGCTCTTGCGTTGAGTGGCCTGGATCCAGATCGTGGTCTTGGGTGGTTGTCCTGGGGTGCGCTTTCAGCAAGCCAAAGTTGGGGGGACTTGCAACACCCCCTAATAGCTCCAGCAGCTGGGAAAACCCCAGAGATTTGGAACAGAGCTTTCCCCCCTGGAAGCAGAGTTTCACAGAGCTAAAAAAAAAACAACCAATTAATTGACTGGCCAACATGAGGAAAAGGAAGCAAAATAAGAACAGCAATCAAACTCTAGAATCCTTTTTTGTGGACAAAAAGGATCAAAGCATGGAATCTGAGGAAGACAACCCAGTCAGAACTCCCACACCAAATGCTTCCAAGACATTTGAAGAATGGCTAGAAGCTATACATCAACTGAAAAATGACTTTGAAAACCAAATAAGAAAAGTGGAGGAAAAATTGGGAAGATAAATGAGAATGATGTGAGAAAATCATGGAAAGAGAGTCAACAACCGGACTGAAGAAAACAATACTTTAAAAAATAGATTACATCAAATGCCAAAAGAGGTCCAGAAAGCCAGTGAGTAGAAGAATGCCTTAAAAAGTCGAATATGTCAGATAGAAAAAGAATCTCAAAAGCATTCTGAAGAGAATAATTCCTTCAGAATTAGAGTGGACCAAGTGGAAGCTAATGACTTTATGAGAAACCAAGATACTATTAAACAGTTACAAAGAAATGAAAAAATAGAAAGCAGTGTGAAATATCTCCTTGAAAAAACCACTGACATGGAAAATAGATCCAGGAGGGACAATCTGAAAATCATTAGTCTACCTGAAACCCATGACCAGAAAAAAAACTTGGAAAGCATACTTCAAGAAATCCTCAAAGAAAATTGCCCTGATGTTTGAGAATAAGAGGGCAAAAAAAACTTGAAAGAATTCACCAATCACCTCTTCAAAAAGATCTCAAAAAGAAAAATCCTAGAAATGTTATTGCCAGGTTCCAGAATACAAAGCTAAAAGAGAAAATATTACAGGCTTCCAAGAGAAAAAACATTTGAATACTGTGGAAGCACCATCAGGATAACCCAAGATCTGGCAGCTTCTACATTGAGGGATTGAATGGCCTGGGATATGATATTTCGAAGATTAAGGGAGTTGAGATTAAAACGAAGAATTAACAACCCAGCAAAACTGAGCATGTTATTCCAGGGAAAAATATGGTCATTCAATGAGGTGGAGGACTTTCAAGCATTTTTGCTGAAAAAAAACAGAACTGAACAGAAAATTTGACAATCAAACACAAGAAGCATGAGAAGGTAAACATGGGAAAGAAGTCATAAGGAACTTATCAAATTTGAATTATCTACATGCCAGTATGGAAAAAAACAATAATAGTAACTTGTGAAACTTTTCTTAGTATGAGGATAGGTGAAGGGAATACAAATGGATATGTATGTATACTCACACATATGTCTATATAGGAGTCTATATATGCATATGAATACATATCTGAGCATTTGTATATATGGGTTTATAGAGGGCATAGGAACAATTGAATACAAAGGGATGATACTTTAACAGGCAAATTCTGAGGTGGGAGAGGACTA
>CM053598.1:12936031-12992892 GCA_028646575.1 Pseudocheirus occidentalis | reverse complement strand
TACTCACACATATGTCTATATAGGAGTCTATATATGCATATGAATACATATCTGAGCATTTGTATATATGGGTTTATAGAGGGCATAGGATCAATTGAATACAAAGGGATGATACTTTAACAGGCAAATTCTGAGGTGGGAGAGGACTAGAATGAGAAGAGACAGGGAGAGACAAAAAAGGGCTAATCATCCCATGTGGAAGAGGCAAGGGATAACTGTTACAACTTTACTTTCATTTACTCTCATCGAATCTAGCTTAGGACATAAATGGCATAAACTCTAAACTGGGCATCATGCCACACAAGAGAGTAGGGGGCGTGGGGATGAGAGAGGGATGACGGAGGGCAGGACAGGGTCTGGGGGAGGGATGCTGGATGACCATACTTCAATAAAGGGACAAGGACAGTGTAGAGAGCAGAACAAGTGGGGATGGGTAGGAAGGAGGGACATATGATCACTGTCACAATATGTCCACTATGAAGATACCCTGTATAATCACACCTACACAGCCTGTATTGAATTGGTTGTCCTTCCAGCAGGGGTGGGTGACAAGGGAGGAACCGAAAGAATCTAGAATATAAAGCTCTGCAATACCTGCAACTAGGAATCAAGATATACAGGGGGTGGGATAGGGAGACCCTCCCTGCCCTACCAGAAAGTTAGAGAGTGGACCAGGGGAGGGGCTCCACAGTGGGATCACTGTTTTGGGGGTGGAGGGGATAGGGGAAAGATGGGGAGAAAATTTGTAACTCAAAAATCTCATGAAAATGAACAATGTAAACAAGAAAACAAAGTTTATTACATTAAAAAAATTTTCTCACCACTGAATTCAAAGATAATTTTTGTAAGACAGATATACATTAAGGAAATAGATTCTGCTATGGTGTCTTTTTTAGTTAATTTATTTATTTTTAGTTTTCAACATTTACTTCCATAAGTTTTCAATTTTTCCCCTGCCCACAATGACATGCAGTCTGATATCGGCTTTGTATATACATTCCTATTAGACAAATTTTCGCATTAGTCATGTTGTATAGAAGAATTAGAATGAATGGGAGGAACCATGAGAAAGAAAAATTCCATTTAAAAAAGAAGAAGAAAACAGTCTGTTTCACTCTGCATTGTTCCCAAAGTTCTTTCTCTGTATGTGGATGGCATTTTGCATCATGAGTCCTCTGAAATTGTTTTAGGTGCTTGATTGCTTGAGAAAGGCTGTCTGTCAAAATCAGTCATTGTACACTGTGGCTGCTACTGTGTACAATGTTCTCCTGGTTCTGCTCACTTCACCCAGCATCAGTTCATATATGTCTTTTCAGATTTTTCTGAAGTCACCTGGTCATCATTTCTTATAGCACAATAGCATTCCATTACGTTTAAATACCATAGCTTGTTCAGTCATTCCCCAACTGATGAGCATCCCCTCAATTTGCTTTGTCTTCTAATGTGGTTATTTGAGAGAGTGGTGTAGTACAATGGGGGAAAATTCTTAATTGAAAGTATGGAGGCTATGATCATCCTAGTCTCCATACTTATTACGTAAGTAACCATGAGAAAGTCACTAGATCCATTTCCTCACCTGCAAAAGGAGAATAATCAGGTTTGCATTACCTACCATTTTGGGTAAAGAACACCATTAGCCTCAAAATTTAGTATCAATATCACTTACATTTATGTGAATTAATATAGCTTCTGATCGTTCAACACTCAAATCAGTCAGTGAACTTCACAAATAGAGATACTCCATTGTGCAGAAGAATCCATCCACGACTTATTCTGTAAAATTTTTGATGATAACCAGTCTGATAAATATTAGTAGAATATCCATCCAGCACACCAGAGGCTTTCTGTTGTGTGAATCACCCACTTTCTTTTTCCAATTATCTCTCTCCTGAATAATATCTTTTATGACATTACTTGTAAAAATCACCATTGGTCATATATTACTCACCTTTTATCCTTGCTATGAGCCTCTTTTGTCTTTTATTTCACTCAGTTTGTATTCTTAAGTGACCTTGGAGTACCATGATCCACTGCCAAATGAGGTCACTGGAAGAATACTAGTATTTACCAAAAAAAGAGTCATTTTGTTTCATGGAGTAGTTTTAGATCTTTGAACACAATATCCAGTACTCCATGCAATCCAAGCAGTTCCTCTGACTCTGTCTCCTACAATCCCCCCTACAATCACAGGCAGTTTTCATTAGCCATCAGTTAAGTTTGTGTAGAGACATCGAGGTAGTAAAATGAAAAGACTACCAGGTCCGGAGTCAACCAAACTTTGATCAAATCATAGCTGGCAATCATATAGGTTATTAGTACTTGATGGTCTCTTGCTCTTATTTTTTGGTGCCAGTGTTTTGCAAACTTTTTTTCACATAGTGAAATGTCCTACTTTCACGGTTTTTCTAAGTTGCATTGCTCCCAACACAGATTTCTTCCTGTGTAATTGATCTGGCTCAGATGCTAATCTTTTTTCTTTAGGGTCATTTCTACTTCTTCATATATAAGCACATCACAGACTGAGATAAGATTACAAATCATAAGTCTCCACTCTAATCAATAATGAAAATAGTTGGTTATAGAAGTGTTGATAAATCAGTTTCATTCTTTAGCTGTTTTCTTCTTGCTTGTTTAATATTTGTGTTCTTGGGATAATGCAGTGCAACTCTGTCTTCCCTCAAAGCTTCCCACATTCTCATTTGTTGTCACCAGCTTTTACTCTCTCCTTGAGCGATACCACTGCTTCACATCATCTGCAGAGCTGTTCTGTAACACAGTTGGCAGGCTTAACTAGTGATGATTTTAGTTCCCATCACTGTCATTTTAGAAGACAATTGAGTGTTTTTTCTGGCTCAGTTGATTTCTAAGTTCTTTTAGCCTCATTTTGACAACTGCTTTTCATTTCTTCATATTACCTTAGAAATGGTGATAGCCCATGTTAATACCTTTCCTTTGTCCATTTCCTGTTTTTAAAATATTCTCATTTTAAAAGACTAGCAGAAGACAAAATAAAATTAGAACTAAAAGGAAATCATGATCTAATCCTCTCATTTTAAAGAAGAGGGAATGGAAAAAAAGAATTTATGCCATTTGTCTGAGGTCTAACAGGCAATAAAAAAGACCCTGGATTAGACCCCAACCAAATGCAACAGTCTCTACATTTTTTGTTAGGCCTCTGGAATATACAGACCAAACCAAAATCATTCCTTATTCATGCAAATGGAGTGGAACAAGGCTCTTTAACTACTCACATATTTGGTAATTCTGTTGTTGATCAGTACCTTCGAGATGTTAGAATGGGGATGAGAATGGTCTAGAAGAATTCACTCTTCCAGTAGCAGTTCATGCCATTATATATGACAGCATACCATGCTGCTTCTGGATAAAGCACTGATAAGTCATAGGGAAAACAGGTTGTATCATGGACAGTGTTTTCAAAAGCATGCTTAAGTTAATTGCAAGAAATATACTGCCTTATTTTGAGGTGATATTTATTTTTGAAAGTATATTTAAATACTTATAGACTTTTAGAAAAATCAGTTGTGTGTAAATATCCCTACATTTCAAGGTACAATCTGTTAGCAATTAAAATGGAATGTATATATATTTGTATATATATATATATATATATACACATACATACATTCATATATATATAAAATATGTATATTATATCTATATATACACACACGCAAATATATGCATATATGTGTATCTATTTTGGTAGCATCTACTGGGTACACAGGTGTGCTTTGAAATTTGAAAAAGTGCAATGGTTGATATGGATATATCAAGGGAATATCTAAGATGTACCTATTTCTATTTCCCATACATTTCTAGGTTAAGACAGTAGGTGCCTTTGAGCCTGATGGTACATATTGGAAGAAATGGGAATTTGGGATCTAAAAGTCTGAATCTGAAGCCCAACTAGGCCACTACCATCAAAGATATGACTTTAGGCAAATCTAGTCCCCCAGCTAAGCCTTAGTTCCTCCATGTTCAAAGTGTTGGATTGGACTAGATCATTTCTGGGGTACCTTGGAGATCTAATATTCTATGAGAAAAAAATGAATGTTAATTAAAAGGAAGAAATTCTAGAGGGTCATTAGAATGGAAGCTGCCCATGTTGCCCAGAAGGGGAACAACCCCTGACTCTACCAGTTGTCAGCAAATTTGTCATTGTTTCTGTTGTTCAGTCATTTTCAGTTATGTCTGACTCTTTCTTTTACTTCATTTGGGATTTTCTTGGCAGTGATACTAAAGTGGTTTGCCTTTTCCTTTTCCAGCTCATTTTACAGATAAGGAAACTGAGGGAAACAGAGCTGACTTCCCCAGGTTCACACAGCTAGTAAGTAGTTGAGGCCAGATTTGAACTCAAGAAGATCAGTCTTCCTATCTCCAGACCCAGCACTCTATACACTGTGCCATCTAGCTCCCGAAAAATTTGTTTTGTAGTCATTTAAAAAGAGGTTAAGGAGGAAAAGGGAATGAGATATTGTGAAGCAAATGGTAAAAGCCCAGTCAAATGAGATCATTTATTTACATTCTTTCTAAGGTCCAAAGCCACATCCCAAGGATGACCGCACCTCCCCTGCACTGTCTGCCTTTAGATGGCATCACTATGGAATGAGAGAAGTTGATTCTATGAATTCACAAATAGCCATCTCTCTCTCTCTCTGTTAAGTCCATATGACGTCTCTGGATGAAAGAACTCTTGCAAATATCTATTACACTTAGATATAATTACCCATTTGGAGAACATTTCTATAATGGCATGAACTGCTACTGGAAGAGTGAATTCTTCTAGACCATTCTCATTCCCATCCCAACATCTAGAAGGTATTGATCAACAACAGAATTACCAAATATGCAAGTAGTTAAAGAGCCCTGCTGCACTCCATTTCCATTAGTAAGGAATGATTTGGGTTTGGTCTGTATATTCCAGAAGCCTAACAAAGCATTTTTTAACTTCATATATGATTTCATTGATAGAACAAGTTCCAGATGAAACAATCCCTACTACAAATGCAGATCCACAATTGTTCTGGGATTTAATGTCTTAAAGAGTTGCCTGGAACTCAAAAGTAATTTGAGAGGGAAGTGCTTGCTCAGAATTATGCAAGCAATGTAATGGAATACTATTGTGCTATAAGGAATGGGGAGGATATGGTCTTCATATTCACCTGGAGAGTCTTATACAAACTGATGCTAAGTGAGAAGAACAGAACCAGGAGAAATTTGTGCACAATCATAGACACATTGTATGTGTGACAACTAACTTTGATAAACTGGACTCTTCTCAGAAACACATAGTTATAAGACAACTCTACAAGTCCTAGGATGGAAGGAGATACCTACATTCAGAGAAAGATCTAGAAAAGACCAGAGTTTAAATGGAGACTGAAGCAATCTACATGCTATCTTTCTTTTTCATGTTTGGTTTTGTTTCTTCTTTCCCAATGTTCACTCTCCATTGCTTACAACCCTTCTATACAACCAGACTAATGTCCAATGTGAAAGTATTTACAAAACCTATGCTTGATTGCAGACCTCCATGGGAGGGGAGGGGTGGTAAAGGGAAGGAAGAAAATCTGAAACTCAGGGGATTGAGGAACTAAATCTTGTAAACAAAAGTAAATAAACAAATCAATTTTTTTTTGCTTTTTTTTTGGAGGGCAGTTGGGATTAAGTGACTTGCCCAAGGTCACACGGCTAGTTTTTTTTTTTTTGTATTAAGTGTCTGAGGCCGGATTTGAACTCAGGTACTCCTGACTCCAGGGCCAGTGCTCTATTCACTGCGCCACCTAGCTGCCCCAAAAAATCAATTTTTAAAAAGAATTATACGAGAATATGTGTCCCAGGTCAGCATCTCTTCATACACTATTCATAAAAACACATATTAGGTCTTTCTAAACTATATATCAGAGCACACTGTAAGAGTTTAATAATAACTTGTTAAATTAAATTGACATAAATTGAAACCACTAGACTAACTGACTACATGAGGTGGTAAATATATTTTCTTCCTATAGATTCTGATGACTTTTCTAGAGTCCCCAAATCAGTTATTAATTGCAACTACCTAGTCAGCATGGAGTTTTGCTTACATTCTGATCTAATGTAATCATGCCAATGTGGTTGTTAGGGAGTTCACATCAAAAACAACTCAAAAAATATGATGCTTTTAAGGATAAATGCCAGGAGAAAATAGATAAATGAATACTGTAATATTTTTAAATCAACTCTAAGAAAAACTATTAAATAAATTTACACTTACTACTTAAAACTTCAAGTTCATTATTCCTAGCCATTGAGAAGTTACATTCCTTCCAGTAATCAGTTTTGAGTTTAGTAACATCCACAAAATCATCAGGCTTCCATCCTCTGTTTAAGAAATATGTATATAGCTAGTCCACTAGGTAGCACCATAGACAGAGCAATGGACCAGAGTCAACAAGATTTAAGACTAAATCCAGCCTTATTAGGTGTGTGATCCTTGGCAAACTACCTGACATTTCTAAGCCTCAGCTTCCCCTTCTGTAAAATGGAGATAATTATTATGGAGAATCAAAGGAGATAATGTATATTCAATGTTTTACAAACTTTAAAGAGCTATATGAAGGCTAACCATTATGATAATGAAGAATATGATAATGGTGTATATGGTAAGAGAACTGTTGAAAGACTTCTAGGACTTGTAGTTCGATGGGACCTTCAAGGCCATCTAGTACAACCCCTTCATTTTAACAAAGAGGAAATTGAAACCCCGGGAGTGGAGGTTAAAATTCAAGTCATTGAGACAACAAGTCTCCTGGTTTCAAACTCAAGATTCAAAAATCCACCAAGGCACACTGACCCTCCCAAATTTTTTTGTTGTCCCTTTAAAATAGCCATAACTCATTCTCAAGGTATAAATAGCATGTCCTAATGTAGATAGAGAGAAAAGTATATAAATATGAGATAAACAAGCAAATATGTCATGTAAATATGTTTTCCTACATTTATGAATTACAGTCTTTTAATGACTGGAAATGTTTTATAGACAGAATAAACACATGCACACACACACATTCCTGATGAAATTAACTGAGTTGTAAATAGTGATTTTTTTAAACTGATCTATGATATCATTGGTTAAAGGAACTTCTAGAGAGGGACTTCTTCTATAAACTCCTTCCTTCCTCTGTATTGTTTTAATGTCCTTAACACAGCTCAATGCCTGGCATAAAACAGGCTTAAAAAGCAACACCTAATAGATTGGTTGTTTGCACTGTAACTTACAGTTTTAAGGGATTTCCTGAAGGAAAGAAGGTTAAGGGACTTGTCTAGGGTGAAACAGCCAGCATGGCTCAGAAGCAGATTTTAAAGTCAGATTTTTCTGAGTCTTATTCCAACTCTCTCTATCTGTACTTTGCTATAGAAATTTAGCCCCAAATCTAGCCTATGATCTGCAAAGAAAATTTCTTCTCCCCCATTCCATAGAAAATGTTATTTTAAAATGTCCGTAGGTTCTCAAAATTGCAATCCTAGAAAACTTTGAGAGCTAATCTAATAGATTATGTCAATGTTTTCTATTCATGTATATCTTCTCCTATCAGTGAGAAACAGCATTTTTTTTAGTGTAAAATAAGACATTTTGTAATAAGGAAGATTGATTTCAGGTCTTTTCTAATCCCCTTCTTTTTAAAATATTGATATCTTTTGACTTTTTAATACCTGTTTCCCACCATATCCCCATCTAGAAAGTTGAATTTGTATCAAAAAGAAGGAAAAAGTAAGGGGGAAAAAGCAGTAAAACTTACCAGCATATCAGAAAAGTATGGCATTCAAGGTCATGTTGACCACCCAAGGTCTCCCATCTCTTCATAATTATGAGAAGGGAGGAGAAGGAAAAGGCAGAAGGAAATATCTTCTCAAATCTCTACTTTGGGTCAAACTAGGTCATTGTAATTTAGCAAAATCAGTTTTGATTATTTTGCTGTTGTTTTCATTTATCTTATCATAATTGTGATTATTTTTTCTGGCTCCAGTTACTTCATTTTATGAATTCATATCAGCTTTTCTTTATTCACCATGTTTGTTGTTTCATACATCACAGAAAGATTTTGTAGTATTCATGTGTTACAATAAGTTTAATCATTCACCAAGTGATGTTTCTGGGGGTCAGTATGGCATAAGGGCTAGAAAACTTGGGTTTAAGTCCCATTACTGACACATGCAGGCTGTGGACCCCCCACCACTCATGTGGACACTGAGCCTAGGCACATCCCAGTGTCCATATGAGAGGTGTATGTTAGACAGAGAGCCAGAATGAGGAGGCATAGCAATCTGGGATCAGTTTCTACCTCTTAGCCAAAATGTCTGATCGACCCTGGAAAAAAGTTATTTAGATT
The DNA here is from genome assembly GCA_028646575.1 of Pseudocheirus occidentalis. Lineage (NCBI taxonomy): Eukaryota > Metazoa > Chordata > Mammalia > Diprotodontia > Pseudocheiridae > Pseudocheirus > Pseudocheirus occidentalis. The sequence continues at coordinate 12,984,499 of CM053598.1, read as the reverse complement.
CTAAAGACCCCTCAGGAAACTTTGTTGCTATAAGATGCAGAAATGTTAAAGACTATGATTAGTTACTTCATCAAGATTTGTGTATGTGTGTTTACATACATATATCTGTGTGCACACACTTATCTTTACATATATGTATATGCATACACACACATATAGTTACCTGAGGCAATAAGAGGCTAAGTGATTTGCCCAGGGCCAAGTCAAGACATGTCAAAGACAGAACACGAACCTAGGTTTTCCAGAAAGCCTGACAATTTCAATATGGAGAAATATAGACAAAAACATAACTAATGTAGTTATAGACAATATAGCCATATAGACATATGTATTTAACATAGCTATGAATATGGATACAGATACTATTTTTATCGAGGTATAGATATAGATATTCATTTATGTAGGTAGAGGTACATTTTGGTCGATGACCCTGAAGAGAAACAGAGCAATAGACTAAATAGGTTTGGGAATGGAATGAAATGGAAATGGAATGAAAATGGAAATGGAATGGAATGGAAATGGAATGGAATGGAATGGAATGGAATGGAATGGAATGGAAATTTGGCAATTATAGCAGGGAATAGAATTTTGGTCATTATAGAAGATAAAGTACCACTAGCATTTATTCAGTCACATCTGGGAACAAAATGTATTATTGTCAGCCAGTGTTACCCCAGCGGTGGTCACTATTGGGAAGTAGCCTGTAGGACTTTGGAATAATCAAATAATACCTAAGATAAATAACCCCATCACTGAGCTGTTTTCTTTATTTAAAAAAATAGTATTAAATGTCCTTAGCAATGCAAACTGTCCTCTATGCTAATGGGACCCCCTTTTAGAGCATATAAGAATCATTAATTGGGTATACAACAGAAACCTATTCTTTTTTCCCTCCCAGGCAACTCAGCCAAAGTGTACATTGAGGTTCAGGATGAGAATGATCATGCTCCGGTCTTTCAGAAAAAGTTATACATCGGAGGAGTGTCTGAAGAAGCGCTGATGTTTTCCTCTGTGCTCAGAGTGAAGGTATGAGGTTATAAACTAAGGCAACAAATATATGGCAAACTATATCAGATGTCCAAAGACCTTAATGTTAGAATATCACCAAGACTGTATTCATTAAGCAATACCCTAGCTCTCAAATGTTTCTGGGGCTGTCTCTTATCTAAGTGTTTACTGTGGAACCTGAGTCATCAGGGACTTCTCATCATTCTTCTTTCCACATCCATAAAATGGGAACAAGGAATTCATTTATGGTATGTTCAAGTAACATTAATCTTCATTAAAAGTAGATATCAAGAAATTTATTATATGGAACTTCTTATTGACCACGAGAAACTGATGAAATATTCTGGCAGGGTGAAAGGATGTGAGATTGAACATTCAAATTCATGTTCTTTTGGGAGGGGGCATAATTTTAAGATAATTCATCTGACTCTCAGCTCTGTTGTTGATATCTTTGGAATAGAATGGTCCTTTAAGGGTTATACTGGACACAGGGAGCAACAAAACAAACATAAAAATCTCCATAATACATGATGTTTTTAGAACAGGAAAGTTATAACCATTGAGAAAGAGCTTTTAAAAACTGAAGAAAGGGGAAAGAATTCCAGAATGTCAAAGTTAGAAGAGGCCTAAGAGGTCATCTAGTACAACCCATACCTGTACAAGTGTCCCTTCTTTACCAAATCTGACAAGAATTTCCAACAATGGGCTGCCCATCATCCTCGACATGAGGATCCCACTTTCAAGCGACTTCAATTAGTAGGAAGGAACATTTTCTATAAATGTATCTTGAATTTCTTTCTTTACAATGTATACCAATTGAAACTCATTCTGCCCACTGTCACTAAGAACAAGTCTGGTCCTTCTTTCAGTATTTGAAGACAATATCATGTCCTTTCCCATCTTGCAAAAAATAAGTGAGAGAGAAAGCAGAGATAAATCTGTGATGGCTGATGGGCAGTCAGAATCTGAGGAAAAGCCAGGATGGATATATACCAGGGCTTCTTAACCTAGAGAGAGACAGAAATGAGTGGCTCTGTGTTTTTTTTACATGTTTTGATAACTATTTCAATATATTTGATTTCATCTTTAAATTATGTATTTTATGCATTTAAGAACATGATTCCAAGAAGGGATCTCTAGATTTTGCCAGATTGCTGAAGGGGAGGAAGACATAAAAGAGTCTACTCTAATAATAATTAGCAATTTAAGGTTGTAACAGTTTTGCAAAAGAGTAAGATAAAGTGCTGTGCTTATTTAGACCTCCTTAAATAAACACTTGGCTTTGACAAATAAGAAATGGTTAAAAATACAGGCATGAGTTAGAATCTAACTCATTAGCACAGGATTTCCTTACTTTTTAGAGAAATGTAACTAGTTTAAAAGTTACCATAATGAAGAAGCCAAACAAAGTCAGAAATTTCCTCAACCAACAAACACAACCTCTTTGCTAAAAAGAAAGATGTGACAGTTAAGGGCAATGCTTATTTAATATATAATCTCATGCAAACCTTACAAAGGAGAGTGGTGGGAGAATTGGGGTAGTTTTGCCCAACAAAAGAATTTAAAATAGGAGGGAGGGAAAAAATGGAAGGAAAGCTTGATGTGTTAGAGAAGTCATTTTTATCATTTGAAGAATATTTATAAATGAAGCTGGAAGATGCCAATGAGAAGTGAAGTGAAACAGATTCTCCATCTGCTTCTATGAATAATGAAATAGGAACATCTACACCATTCACTTCAGAAGCCTGTATGCTGGATGCAGAAATAGAAGTAATGCAAGAAAATGGAAAGTGGTTCAGCAAATCAATGAACCAGTCAACAACCACTTCTTAAGTAGACTCTATATGCCAAAATCTATACTAAGTACTGTGGATATAAAGTAAAAAATGAGATAGCCCCTACCTTCAAGAGGCTTATATTTTATCATGGAATACAACTAGTTCTTTTGATGCTTGAAGAGGAAGGGATTCTGTGTTTAAGGTGGAAGAATTTTTAAAAATAGGGAGGATTTAATTTTTAAGAAGAGAAGATAAGAAATGAAAAATATCACATGGAGTATTATTGCAGAAAAATTATCAAGATGACATTAACCTGCATCCATCATTATGCCTATTTTCATCTATCTATAAATCTTCATAAAACAGTCCATGTACTGGTCAAGGGTAACCTTGATGAAAACATGAGAAGGGAAAAACAGGCTTCTGAAGATTATTTTCTGTAAAGACTATATCCTTAGAATCACATAATTGACAAGTATAGATAATGAATTATTCCACTGTGATGTGTGTATATGCGTATGTCCACACATACAAACATTTGATCAAAGATGGAGGGAAGCAGAATCTGTTATGATATAGAATTCCTAGTGAGAAATAAAGGAAGGAAGAAAGGAAGAAAAGGAAGGAAGGACGGAAGGAAGGAAGGAAGGAAGGAAGGAAGGAAGGAAGGAAGGAAGGAAGGAAGGAAGGAAGGAAGATAGACAACATGTTTACTATGTGCTAGGTGCTTAGGATACAAATACAAATATAAGCAAACAAATCCCCACCCTTGAAGGTCAATACAACACCTAGAGCAGAAGTAGAAATATGGGGTAAAGGGCACCTACGCTGGCAGGTGATGAGGAGAAATCTGAAGAATGAGTTCAGGCATGAATGAAGTAAAGCATGGCTGGGATACTTCTAGCTGTTGTTCAAATTGCTCTCTAGATTCTCAGAGTATTAATTAAGAGTATTATATAATTAAATCTGTAATTTAATATCACTGCTCTTGTTTTAGCACATTTATTCTGCTTCTGACAACATGCAGGTCATAATAGTTAGCACTGAAGCAAGTCAGGTTGAGGATCACAACTTCACTTTCAATTAGCCAGCTAACTATGGGATTGTTGTAAGTGTAACATACACCAGTAGACATTATTGCAGCAAAATCCTATCCCTCTGTCTCTGTCCTATACCCAGTTCTAGCAGTAAAAATACATAAGAAAAGAAGATGGCATAGTACTGGAATGGAGGGAAAGCAATACAACTGAGGGAAAGCAATACAAAAAAAAGCAAAATCTGGGTCTTCCTGTCATTTTGACCAAGTTATGTCACATCTCTGGATAGCAGTTTCCTTGTATGCAAAAATTAAGCAGTTGTACAGAATCCTTATGCTTCATTTTGTCCTCTTCATCCTACAAGTCTCTTCCTTCTCCTCAGTTCTGGTATTTATTTTGTGCAGTAAAAGGGTAATTTGGCAGGAACAACAAAGGAATTTTGCAGGTCAATTCAACTCTACTGAGCATCTGTGATGTGTCAGACATTTATTAGTGTCTGGGAAAGAAAGAGAGAGAAGAAGGAAGGAAGGAAGGAAGGAAGGAAGGAAGGAAGGAAGGAAGGAAGGAAGGAAGGAAGGAAGGAAGGAAGGAAGGAAAAGAGAGACTTGGCTCTAAAAATAAAGGTTGACATATCCAAATCATTCACTTTACAGATCAGAAAACTAATGTCATATGAAATGAGTTACTCAAAATCAACCAACTTTGTGATGGCAAAATTATGACTAGATACCAGATGTCTGTATAAATTCTATGTACTGTGCACTTTCCCATACTGCCTTCTATTAATCCCTAGCTCTCTGATTCTGTTTTGCTTCTCCTCCTCTTCCTGAGCATAGTTATTTAAATGTCTTTATCCTTGTTAAGGCTATCAAGAGTTTCCCAACCAATAAATAAATGAATTTTCTGCCAATGCAATCTTTTTCCATTTAGATTTTATAACTAAAAGATACTTAACTGTGACAAAAAACACTATTTTCAACAGATAAGGAAAATTAATATCTGTAGTAATGGTATAATTAGTATCATGTATAATTACATGGTGCATGTAACACAAGTCAAATTTTTGGTATTATCAGGAATGCCATATAGAGCCAATATCATTATGATATTTTAGGAATATTAATGTATATTAGCAGTTAAAATTCCTAGTGAAACTAGCTAATAAAACATCCTATACTATGTTTATTTTATGATTTTCCCCTAGTTTTATGACTGAGGAAATGAAAGATATTCAATTTACAGAGTTGATAAAAATTCAATTATGAATTTGACTTGTAAAAAATTGGATAAATAGGGTGATTGATCTAGAGCTGCAAGAGATTAGAGAGGCCTACATAAGTGTTAAGTGACTTGCCTGAGATCATATGGGTAATAAGTGGTAGAGCTGGGGTTTGACCTTGGGTGCAGTGACTCCAAATTTGAAGCTTTTTCCATTGCACTGTGATACTATGAGAAGTGTAAGCATGTTCTTAAGATACATCTAATTTATTTAACCTTGTTTTTACAAAAATTGGATGTCAGTCAAGTACCATTTATTAATCCTACTATGTGACAAACACTATTTTAAGCCGCTTGGCTGGTTGTTGACCTTCATTTTCAAAGAGGAGCAAAATGGCATCACTATATTGGGATTAAGGTACTGGGTGTGTGACTGTGGCCAGTCAAACCAATATGAGCTTGGAACGTTCTACCACAAGTCAGGCACAAATAGTCTGTAGGAACATTTGGAGTGGAGATGTCTCTAAATTTATTCGTCTCATGCTTCCTTTGATCTACTGAAATTCTACTTTGCTTATAGAGCACAGCTCCTTCTTTGATGTGGGCACATCTTGCTGAACACGCTGAACCTAGAGTCAGAAAAAACTGGGTTCAAATTCAGGCTCAGACAGATACTATGTGATCCTAAACAAGTCACCTAATTCACGTCCCCCACTTACCTTATTTGCAGATCTTATATTTAAACATGTAAGAAAAGACAAAGAATTTTTAAAATTACACAAAACAATTTCAAGAAAGAGTAAACACTAAAACTAGGGGCACAGACAGAAGGCATTAGAAAAAGTCAAATGTAGAAGGTGAAACCTGAGCTGTTCTTCAAGTAAGGCAAGCTAGGGATTGGGAAGGGCAGAGGTAGAGAGAAGCTACATCCAGATATGGGAGAACTGCTTTTGCAAAAGCAAGCAGGAACACTAAATAGGCACACAGAATCCCAGAATGCTTTGTTGGGGGTTTCTTTTATTTTCTTTTATTGTTATTGTAGTTGTTCAGATCTGATTTAATTGACACAGGTAACTCCCAGTGGTAGGTGATGAAACTCCCTTTCCCAAAGTAGTTCAGCACCTGCTTGTAACTGGCTGTCTCAAATGCTTCCTGCCCCAATGAGAGGTTACCCAGGCTACCACAGCCAAGATGTGGCATATGAAGGGCTTGAGCACAAGGCTGCCAATCTCCAAGCCTGCTTTCTCAGGGTAAAGGGGAAGAAGACATTGAGTCAGCTCCCTCTGAATTTGAATGGTTGAATTCAATCAATCCAGAAAAACAGATCAACAAAGTCAACAATCAAGGATAAAGATTGCAGCAATGACTAAAGAGATCATGTTGGCCAATCTATGTCACATATGTGGATATATGTGTGTATGCATATATATACATATATTTATATATGTACATACATATATCTAAATATTTCATGCAAGAGGCTCCTTTAATGCCATTAAACTGTTTTTCTTTTCCCTTTTAGACTTCCAGTCATGCAGTCCATGCATTGAACTAATACATCAGCAGTAAATTCAAAGTTGAAGTGACAAAACTTTAACAATAGGAAGGAGGGAGGGGCTGGGGGAGGAAAGTTGATATCACTTGTAGTCCTTAAGTACAATGTGATGAACTTGCCCTCCCTCTTCACCCCTATCTCTATGTCCCCAGCAGCATACTCACACCACTTCTGTGGGGTCTTTGTTCTTTCCATGGGACCATATCTTCCCACCATACTCAGCCCCAATCCAGCAGCTGAGCTTAGATTGAGGGTACCTGTTATGTTTCTTACCCTCAGGAAATTATGTACTATGGGACAGATAGATAGATAGATAGATAGATAGATAGATAAATTGATGGATAGATGGATGGATGGATGGATGGATGGATGAATGTATGGACAGACAGACAGATATGTGGACAGATATGTAGATATATAGATATGTACTACATATATATGCTCACAAATTTACATATGCAATACACATGCATCTATATCAGTGTATAAAAGGTATATGCATATGTATGTGAACAAAAACATGTGTATACATAATTTTCCTAAAAGAATGAAAATGTAAGCATATCTATAACCCACACATATAAATGTACACTTATATGCAATGTATATATAGCTACATACATGTAGGTAGACATATGTGTGGATCTCCACACATGTATATAGTATCATTGGCTTTGTATAGCTAGATAGAAATTTAAAAGGAAACTGTTGCATCCTCTGCAAAGTAATGAGGCTACTAACTGTACTATGATTGATTTTCCAAAGCAGAGGGTGAAAGTCGCAGCCTCTCCTGGATCCCAGCTGATTGATGATGTATAGTCTGTAAGGAGTCCAAGGAAGATCAATTTGGGAAACACATTTTCTAATTTATTTAATTCATTTCCCCCAAATCATTGCCACTGCTTATGCTAAAAATATCATATGGTTTATTCATTAGCTTAATTAAGTGCAAAAATGTAGGCAGTTGCCAGGTTCTAATAAGGTAATTGCATCTCTTCTCTGCTCCCTTTGGGGAATCAAGATGGTAAAGACTGACATCTCTTGGCCCCAATCTCAGGCATTAAGAATCCTGCAAAAGTGCTTGAAGCTTTTATTCTAGCACTGCCTTGAATTCCAATAGTTTTTTTGGAATTTTTCCCACATTTTATCATGGAGTCATTAAGGTTGGTAAATTGCTAGATTTGTGACAATAATTAATAATAATAATAATAATAATAGCAGCCCATCTAATTGGATAGTTTGTAAAGCATTTTTCACAATATCATTTTTTGTAATTTTCTGAAGAAGGTAATATTGACATATAAGAAAACAGTCTTAGGGAAGTAAGACCGGTTGCCAAAGGTCATAGAGCTAGTAAGTGTTTGAGGCTGGATTCCAAGTCAGGCCAAAGAGCATTACTGGGCATCTACTGTGTTTGAAGCTCTATACTAGGCTGCTGCGCTATGTCAAAGACAACATCAGATCAGTCTGTGCCCTCAAACAGTTTGTCTTTTATTGCCAAGGGAAGTCAACAAGTACATAAAAATGTACACAGAAAATACTGACAAAGTAAATACAAAACGATGAGAGTGGGCAGAGGGCCCAGCAACCGGGCAGGAGGCAAGTAAGGGTTCCCTATGAGAGCCAGTGGTTGAGCTGAGCCTGAAGAAAGCTTGAGGTGGAATCTCAGAGAGGGAGAGGTCAGAAGAGAACATACCCCAAACCCAAGGAAACTTACAAAGGAATAAGAAATTAAATTTAAGTAGTTATTAAGCATCCATCAGCCAAGCAGTCTGGGGTCAGTGTTCAACATTCAAAATCTTAAGTGATCCCTTCTATTGACTGCATATGCAAATAGGGGGGAAAGAGAGGAGAATCCAGATGATACCTGCAATTCAGTCCTGGATCTTCACTAAAAATAACAACAAGAACAACACACACACACACACACATATATACTTATAAATGTGTGCATACACACATATACATATACATATGTATACATATACATACATACATATGTGCATATATAACACTATGTGCTGAGGACTATGTTAATGGCTTATAAATATTTCTTCATTTGATTCTCAAAACAACTCTGGGAAGTGATTATTGTCCCCACTTTACAAATGGAGAAATTGAAGCAAACAGAGGTGACTTGCCAAGGTTGCTCAGCTTAGTAGGTGTCAGAAACCAGATGTAGACTCCTATTTTCCTAATCCCAGCTAAGCAATCTATACACAATACTGCCTAGCTGTGCCATGACTACATAGTTGTGTAGTTTGAAAGAATCACTTAATGCCTGAACTTTAGTCATCAATAAATTAAAGAGACTGAAGGAAATGAATTCCAAGGTTAATTATGGCCAATGTATTTTAGGAAGTTCATTGCTAAGCTGGAAAGTATCCAGAGAAGGACAACCAGGAAAGGGAAGGGGCTCAGGTAATGCCTATGATGATCCATTAATAATTTCTAATTGACTGAGTGCTTGGAAGGAAAAGAATGTTCAGCCTGGCAAGACTTAACAGGGTTATGACAGCTCTATTTAAGTGTTTTGGGAGCTGTCAAGTGGAGGAGGGTGTAGACTGGTTCTAATTGACCTTAAGGTACTGAACAAGGGCTAGTAGGTAAGAGTGACAAAGATATTAATCTATGGAAGTGAAAGGGTGGAGAAAAAATAAAACTTCCTCAAAATTAGTGCTCACTCAAAATGGAAGAGAATGCCATGAGAATCCTGCAGCCACCCGTCAGTCACCTTGTTTGTAGACTATGATATGGACAGCAAAATATAATTTCTACTACTCCTTGTGCATTATTTCCTCATTGCTTGAGGGCAGGGATTATCTTTGGCATTTTCTTTATATCAGTAGTGCTTTGCACAGAGCTTAGCACATAGTAAGGACTTGATAAGTACTTTCTCATTCATTTATTCACATAGTCAGGGGTTGGGTCATTTCTAAATATTGTATCTTCTGCTCATACTTAAGAGGTGAATTCATGGAATTGAAATGTCTTCATTTGTAGGTATGATAAAAAGGACCAAAATGAACATGTTTAACTACATTTCTATATTAAATATTTATATATATGACATATATCCAGAGTCTCTGGTTTATCTGAATATGGATTCAGGTACCAAAAGGCAAGGTATGGTTGCCACTCTGGCACCTTTGGGGGAAAACGTGGAGACCAAAGCATTCTATACACTAACCTCAGATCTAGCTAGAAATATGTCTCAAAGCTGAGAGAAGAAAAAGCCCAACTTATAGGTGATATCTAGAGTCCACCATGTATATGTAGAGGAATGGAAATGGTATTTTCCTCCTTTGGATATTCATTACTATCTTTCTAATACATTTTATTCATCATATGCTTAGCTTTTTAATGGAACTCTTATTTCCATTTTAAATCATTAACTGCTTTAACTTAATGCTGGTTGCTCACCTTTGCAATTTGTCTGAATGTGCAACATGGATAATAGCTATCACCATTGGTGGAAGGAATTTGAAGAATCAATAGAGGTTGGGTTTCAAAACAGCCCCATGGCAACTGGGAGATATTATCTCTTTCCTATGCTCTATCCCCTATCCTATTTCTATATGTTCTCTCATTTTATGCCTTCATTACCCTTTGTGGGTTTAATTAACATTTCAATGCAGATGATTCATCAATCCCTGCTTCTAACTCCACTCTTTCCTTTGATCTCTGGGTCCTAGGGGCCCAAATATCTATTGGGCAATTTGAAATTGGACAATTTTGCCATAAGAATCTCATACTCAAATGAAAACCTCAATGTTATTATCTCTGTCCCTTATCTCTCAAGGTTACCATCACCCCCCACTGTCACCCAGACGAAAAATTGTGGAGATATCCTCATCTTCTTACTCTTATTCAGTTGGCACATCTTTTCTCTTCTAAATCTCTAGCATTATATCTCTCCCCACTCTTTTCTGTTCATCTGATTACCACACTGTGCTAATCCTTTCTTCATCACCTCTTCACCTGGACTATGACAAAAGTTTCTATCTATTCCAATCCATCCTCCACTGCCCCATAAACTCCAGTGGTTCCCTAATGGTTCTATGATCAACTCTAAAATATTCTAGGATTTCAAGTTCTTTATATTAGAGCCCCAATATTTCTTCCCAACCTTATTATATCTCATTCCCCTCACATTCTTTATTTTTACACCTATACTGGTCTTCCAGTTCATCATTCCAGAAATACCATCTCCCTTGTCCATGCCTTTGTCCTAGCTATAACAGAGTATATCTTTTCCTCATGTCTGCCTCTTAGAATATCTAGTTTTCCTCAAGACTCAACTCACTCACCATCTACATGAAGTCATTTCTGATCCCTCCAGCTCATAATACCTTCTTTTCAAAAATGAGGCATCTATGTTTATATACCTTTTATGTGCTTATATCTACATATCCAGGTAGAACATAAGTTGCTGGAAAGTTGGATCAGTTATCCCCAGTGCCTAGTATGGTGATCAGCACATATTAAACACATAATTCATTATTATTGATTCATTGATTGAATTAAAGTAAATTAATTTCAACGAACATTGAATAAATACCTATTATGTACAACATTATATTATACAAAATACAGACAAACTAAGTGAAAGTTATCATTCAAGTGGAAGGGGGTCAAGGGATGGCTAAATAGGAAGCAACAGGAAACTAACACTATTAGAAAAGGCAAAACTAAAGCCAAGTTTAGTGCAATCTAAGTGTTAAAGAACAAGCAAAGGGTAGAATCAAAGCAGGTGGATAAGAGTTTTAAAGTTTCAAAGTAACCAAATGTCAGTGTAGGAAAGGTCCTTGTCATCCATCTAGTCCAACCTGTAGTCCCTAAAGAACCTCCAACTACCACATACCCAACCAGGTGTAACACCATGCAAAAGCAGATTCCCAAAAAAATGCTACTGTGAGCAGCTTTTAAAGTTCAGATTACACAGTAATAGTGAACACTTTGTTTATTCCATTACAAATCAAGGCAAACATTCACAATAAAATATTCACAACATTAGATCTTATGGATATGAGTCCTTTAAATACTTTCCTTTGAAGATAGCTATCATGTCCATACTGTCTAATCTAATCTTCTCCAGACTAAATATCTTTATTTCCACAATCTTAATGCCATAGTAGCACCTAAATGTCAATGCTGTTGTGAGGATTAAATGAATTAATATTTGAAAAGATCTTTGTAAATCTTAAACTATATTAGATCTAAAATCACAATATGGTGTTCATAACAGCTTAACATTAGAATGGCCACACAGTTTTCACTACAGTGGCCACAATGTTTAGAACGAGGAACAAAAGAATAATCATCTGATTTCCCTAAGGGGGAAACTCTCCTCACTTAATCAATCAGTTCACAATATATCAATCTTCCACTCATGGGGCAACCATTAACTTAATCAGTCACTAATCTAGATTCACAATTACTAAATATCATTAATCACTAGTACAGTCATTAGAAAACCACACAAACCCTCGACCTCTTGGTGTCCAGCAAACCTCAATTTCATCCAAGGGGAGGCCTTTTCTTCATCTTGACTCTGGGTGGTCTTTCTGATTCCCTGGATCCCCTTCCATGGTCCCAGCTCCCTCCTGAATCCACAAAATAGTCACCTGGATTCAGAAGCTGACAGCTGCCAGGTTCTTGTGTAGTCCTCAGAGGTAGACAGCTCCCAGGTCCTTGTCCAGTCCTCAGGGCAATCCCTGGCACACAATGAAGTTCACAAGGTCCAGCATATCTCAAATCCTTCACTTCTTCTCTTGCCTGGAACTCAAGGAGCAGCTGGACCACAAACAAACACAGTCTTATCCTGGTCATTCTTCTTCAGTTCTCCAGCAGTTCAGCTGGCCCTAGGACCCGGAAGGAATATTGGCCTTCTAAGTGGCCTTCACCACATACTGGTCTCAGGAAAACTCCATCTCTTTTCTCAGTCAGCTTCCAGATGCTGGGAGAAAATCTCTCTCTCTCTCTCTCTCTCTCTCTCTCTCTCTCTCTCTCTCTCTCTCTCTCTCTCTTTCTCTCTCTCTCAAGGAAACTCCAACTCACTTCTTCAGTCTAGCAGTCCAGCTCCCAGACGCTGAGACAATCATGCTTCCTCCAACAGGAAAACTCCAATCCTGTCTGTCTCTGGAATTCTTCTCTATATGCATACACTGGCCTCCTGTCTCAGCCAATCCCCTTCTTCCAGTCATCAGGGGAATTCATGCCCTCTCAACAGGGGGCAGGCCTCACACCTTCCATACTTGGCCCTAAGTTACTAAGTGCTAAGTGTCTGTTAAACTGATTGCTGTTACACCGGGTCATCCAATCTCTGGGAGAATGAAATCAATTAACCTCTGAGGCAATCTGTTCTATTTATGATAATACTCAGCATTTGGGAATTTGGTTTTCTTTCCACCAAGCCCAGTTGTCCTCACTGTGATTTTCATCCATTTATCCTAATTCTATCCTCTTGGGCTAACTATCTCTCAACCTATTTTTTTGCAACAGTGAGTCCTTTAAATACTGTCCTTTGAAGATAGCTATCATGTCCATGCTATCTAATCTTCTCCAGACTAAATATCTTTATTTCCACAATCTTAATGCCATAGTAGCACCTAAATGTCAATGCTGTTGTGAGGATTAAATGAATTAATATTTGAAAAGATCTTTGTAAATCTTAAACTATATAAATGCTAATTATCATTTTATTGTTGCTATTTCTCTTTTATTATTATTCTATAGCAAGAATTTGAAACCTTTTACCATCTTCGTTGCCCTTCTCCAGAAAGTCTCCAAATTACCTGAAAGACAAAATATCAGCACAGACGTCATCTAACACAGATAATGATGGCACTGTTACCTCCTTCTTCTTGACAGTTATCTATCTCTGCATGCCATTTTTTATCACATTAACACCTTTTTACCAGCTTGTTACTCTGTTGACTCATACTGAGCTTGCCATCCATAGGATCATAGGCCTATACCTGGAAGAAATTTCAGATGTTGTCTAGCCCAATCTGTTCATTTTACACATGAGGAAAATGAGACCCAGGGAAGTTATGTAATTTGTCAAAGGCATTACAGGTAGTATCAAGGGTGAGATTTGAACCTGGGTCTCATGACTCCAGTGAACACTTAAACTTTCTAAAGTTTTTAATTAAAAATGAAAGAGTAACAAGAATAACCATGCTATTGTGCTTTGTATAGGAAAATAAAAGTCTTGCTCAACTTCTACCTCATAGCTAGAATGAAAGTTAGTTCACACAAGATAAGATGAGGCCATAGGTGAGAAATGTACATATACATAGCTTACTGGAAGAGAAGGATGCAGGAGTAGGGAGAATGACAGCTCCTAGGGATGGGGTATGATGGTCAATAATGCCCCTTTCTTGACTCTTCTCAGCGACTGAATTCTCAGGGATCAAAGACATTTAGTGACACTCAATTCAAAGAGGCCATTTCCGAACCTCACTATTTTGCAAATGTTTGCAAAGGTAGAGGCTAGAATAACACTAACTTGTGTTTCTGTGAAGCTTTAAGGTTTTGAATGTATTTCCCTTGAATGACCCCTGAAAAGGATAAAGATAGCACAATTGTTATATTTCTGTTTTATAAATTAGGAAACAAAAACATTAAAAGTTTATGTGATTTGCTTATAGTTATATGTCTAGTAAAAATCAGAGGCAGGATTTGAACCACATCTTCTAGGTGCAAGATATACTTCTTAAGTATGAGCTGAGAAAAAGGATACTGTAGCTAGAATACCAGTTTTTGTGACATGGGACCTAGCTTCAAATGCCTATCATTCTACATGCTACCAGCATGATTTCAGACAACTCATTTTAGTTAACTGGGTACAGTTTTCTGATCTGTGAATTGAAGGTATTGGACTCTGTGATCTCTGAGATCCCTACAAGTTCTAGCTTTCTTTTTTTTTTTGCTTTTTTTTGGAGGGCAACTGGGGTTAAGTGACTTGCCCAAAGTCACACAGCTAGTAAGTGTGTTAAGTCTATGAGACTGGATTTGAAATCAAGTTCTCCTGACTCCAAGGCTGGTGCTTTATTCACTGTGCCATGTAGCCGCCCCCAAGTTCTAGATTTCTGAAGGTATGAGATGATGATTTCATCAAATGTCATATAGAGTCAGGCATTGTCTCTGTCTAAGCCAGCATTGTTCTGAGACAGAAAAATGCACATTCCACACAAAGCAAACACAAGTGACAAAAGCAGCCCAATCACTCAGGCATCTATCCTTGAGCTTAAAACTGGATAGTTGACACTTCTTTTCAGAAATCATCTTCAATCTTAGTATAAAACACTTTTCGCCAAATCTAGTTGTTGTCAACAGTAGAGTGGACAAGCAATTAGAAGAGGGAAGAAGCCCAAATCAGAAAGATTTCCTGCCTCAATACATGTTTGACTAGATCTACCATTGAAATGCAGCATCATTTATGTTGTCACTAAAGGCATATCACAGAGGAGTAGTCAGTTACCAGCTCCTTCATATCTCTTTAATGGGGTAGTCAATTCTCTTAGGCCTTGGCATTGATTCGATCAATGGAAACTTTTAAAGGCCAGATTGATGTGTTTTAAGTTGCATTGCCTATTCCATACCAAGCTGAGGATATAAAGGATAGAAGGTGTCATTTTTGTCAGTATTTTATCAGAGATATGATTATTCTCTTTCCAAACTTGATAGAAATAAAAGGGCTTTATGTAAATTCGTTACATCCCTTTGATTTGTCAGAGAACATGATTAGAGAGGACACACTCTCTGTTGAGATGAGATCAGTATCTGAGAGACTACCTGAGTGGGTCATTGGGAACTTAGAGGTTGTGTAGTCTTTCCTCTTATTTTACAGATAGAAAAACTGAGGCCCAGACAGCAAGAAGGGCATACCAGAAGGCACACATCTAATGAGTGGCAGAACTTGGATTTGAATTCTGATCCTACACAGAAAGAGGAAGGCAGTGGCTAGAGACCACTGGACTTAGAAGCAGGAAAATCTGGGTTCAGATACCATCTTAACCACTAGTTCTGTGACCCCCGGTTAATTGTGGCCCTTCTCTGGTCCTCAGTTTCTTGTTCTGTGAAATTAAAGTCTTGGATTTGATACTTTCTGAAGCCTCTTCCAGCTCATGTGATATTACCCTGCGGTTCTGTGTTCCTGAGTTCAACCATTTGTTACTCATCACTTTCTAGAAAAGAGGATAGTGCATCAAGTCCTTATTTCTTCTACTTTGGAGTTTTCCTGGTAATGAAGCATGGATAGGAGAAAACCAAGGTTTGCAGGATTCGGATTCTTCTCATTACTGTAAAATTCCATTCAATGCAATACTTTGTTTTAATTAATTAATTTTTAGTTTTCAGCATTCATTTCCACAAGATTTTGAGTTACAATTTTTTTCTCTCCCTGTCTTTTCCCTACCCCCACCCCAAAATAGGAAGCCCACCAAGGACCCCTTCCCCAAAGCTGTTCTCTCTTATATCCTCCCCCTTCAACTCCCTAACTTTCTAGTAGGGTGAAATGGGTTTCTATGTCCTACTACCCATATATCTTATTTCCCAGTTGCATGTAAAAAGACACAAAATTTTAAACATTTGTTTTTAAAAATTGAGTTCCAGATTTTTTCCCTTTTTCCCTCCTCACCCACCCCCACTGGGAAGATAAGCAATTCAATATAGATTATGCATGTGTAGCTACCCAAATCATTTCCATAGTAGTTATATTGTGAAAGACTAACTATATTTCCCTCTATTCTATCCCTTCCCCCCACTTAAACTATTTTCTCCTCTGACCCTGTCCCATTTCAAAAGTGTTTGCTTCTAACTACTCTCTCCCCCATCACCCCTCCCTTCTATCACACCCCCTCTTATCCCCTACCCCTTATTTTCCTGTAGGGTAAGATATGCTGTTGATTGTGTATGTTATCTTCCTTAGGCCAAATTCAATGACAATAAGGTTGTGCTGTTCCCTTTCACCTTCCTGCTCTTCCCCTCCATTATAACAGTTTTCTCTTGCCTCTTTTATATGAGATAATTTACCCTAATCTATCTCTCCCTATCTTTTTCTCCCAATAAATTCCTCTCTCACCTCTTAATTTTATTTTTAGATATCACCCCTTCATATTCAACTAATCCTGTGCCCTCTGTCTATATATACATGAACATACAAATGTCCACACTTACATATATATTTATATATACATACATTTTCCTATACAGTATGTATACATATATATTCCCTTCAACAATCCTCATACTGAGAAAAGTCTTATGAGTCACAATTACAAATTTTTTCATGTAAGAATGCAAATAGTTCAACTTTAATAAGTTCCTTCTGATTTCTTTTTCCTGTTTACCTTCTCATGCTTCTCTTGCTTCTTGTCTTTGAAAGTCAAATGTTTTGTTCAGCTCTGGTTTTTTCATCAAGAATGATTGAAAAGCCTCTAGTTTGTCGAGTAACCATATTTTTCCCTGATGCATTATACTCAGTTTTTCTGGGAAGGTTATTCTTGGTTTTAGTCCTAGCTCCCTCAAACCTCCAGAATATCATATTCCAAGCCCTTTATTCCTTAATGTAGAAGCTGCTAGGTCTTGTGTTATCCTGATTGTGTTTCTACAATACTCAAACTGTTTCTTCCTGACTGCTTGCACTATTTTCTTTTTGACCTTGGAAATCTAGAATCGGGCTATAATATTCCTGGGGGTTTTCTTTTTGGGATCTTTTTCAAGAGGCAATTGGTAAATTCTTTCAATTTCTATTTTGCCCTCTGATCAATATCAGGTCAATTTTGCTTGATAATTTATTGAAAGATGGTGTTTAGGCTCTTTTTTGGATCATGGGTTTCAAGTAGTCCAATAATTTTAAAATTATCTCTTCCAGATCTATTTTCCAGGTCAGTGGTTTTGCCAATGAGATATTTCACATTGCCTTCTATTTTTTTCATTTGTTTGGATCTGTTTTATAGTATCCTGATTTCTTATAAAGGTATTAGCTTCCAATTGCTCCAATCTAATTTTGAAGGAGTTATTCTCTTCAGTGGGTTTTTGGAATTCCTTTTCCATCTGGCAAATTCAGCTTTTTAAAGCATTCTTCTCCTCATTGGTTTTTTTGGGCCTCTTTTGCCATTTGAGTGAGTCTATTTTTTCTTCAGTGTATTTTTGGGTCTCCTTTAGCAAACTGTTGAGTCTCTTTTCATTATTTTCTTGCATTATTCTCATTTCTCTTCCCAATTTTTCCTCCACTTCTTTTACTTGATTTTCAAAATCCTTCTTGAACTCCTCCATGGCCTGTAACCAATTCATATTTTTCTTAGAGGCTTTTGATGCATGGGTTCTGACTTCAGTGTCTTCTTCCCACTCCATGCCTTGATCCTTTTTGTCCCCAAAAGAGTATTCTATTGTCTGTTTGTGCTTCCATTGCTTGCTCATATTGGCAGCCAATTAATTGAATTTTGAGCTCTTTGTCATGGTAGAACTCTGCTTTCACAATGGAGAGAGCTATGTCCCAAATTGCTGGGGGGGGTTGCAGCTGCTGGAGATATTACATGGGTGCCCTCTCTAGAGCCCCCACACACTCTGGCTCACTGGTCACACACTCCAAGACTACCACCCAAAACCATGATATGGATCCCAGCAGGTCAAAGCAAAATTTGTTTCTCTCTGTCACTTTGTGGATTCTGTAGCTCTAACGTTTGTTTAGAGTCATTTTTACATGTATTGGAGGAGGTGAAAGCCAGAACAGTGTGGAAGTCCTTTTTCTACTCTGCCATCTTGGCTCCTGCAATAAGTATTTCTTTTCAGCAAACTGAATATATGCAATTTAGTGGTGACTGGGAATATAAAGGAAAAGATGATAAATTACCCCTGTCAGAGAATTTACATTCCACTATGGGGTTACAATGTGTAAATAAGGAAGCAGAAGCAAGCTCATTTGAAGAGGAAGAGCAGAATACAATTAGATAGGAATAGGGGAAACTTCTAGTAGGATGGGAATTTTTAACCACCATCTGGGACCAAAGTGAGCCCCTCTCAAGGCATTTCCAGCTCACTCCCTCTTAGTGGAAAGAAGGAGGAGAGATCCTCTGCTGAGAGAAAGTGAGATGGTCTCTTCAGAGGAAAGACCTTCTACTCCAATGAAACAATCAAATCATGTGTAATAAGTACCTAATTATGCTAAGCACTGTACTAGGCATTGGAGGGGATTTTGAAAATAAAAATGAAACATTTTATGGTTCCAATTTGTACCCATTATCCTATCCTCTCCCTCTGCTATTGCCTATTTCCTCTTAGAATGTGGCCCTTCAATAACTCTCCAAATAGTACAAACTTCAGTTGTACCCTATCAATGGAATCTTTTTGTAGTGCCTAAAATAGTTTCACATCTTCCCAAACTTAAAAAAAATGACATTTCACCCCAAAGCTACCATTCTACAACCTTCCTCCCTTTCACAGTCACACACCAAAACAAACAATAAAAAACTACAGTAAATATTTCTATTTCCTCTCCACTCCTTTTTTCTCAGATCCCTGGAATCTATCTTCAAACATCACCTCTCAACTAAAATAGCTCTCTCAAAGGTTGGAACAAAAAATAAAAGAATTAGTAGATTGAATTGTTTTTTCTTGGTTTTCATATTTCCACACATTTCTCAGATTTTAACTTCATCAATAATTCCTCTCCTTCTAGATATTCTCTGCTCCCTGGGTGTCCATTATATTGTACTCTCTTGGTTTTCTAGATATCTGTATGACCAGTGCTGGATATTTGTTTAAAGAATATTATTCCTTTTCTCATCACCTACATATGAATAACTTTCCCAGCTACATTCCCCCCCCTCTCTCTTTCTCTCTCTCTCTCTCTCTCTCTCTCTCTCTCTCTCTCTCTCTCTCTCTCTCTTTTCTCTCTCTTTTTCTCTAACTCTCTCCTCTTCCCTCTATTCCTCCATCTCTGACATAGTCTTCTTTTTGTTCAATATCTCTGTGCATATATACCCACATACATATACTTATATTCATAATATAGATATATTTGTATATATTTATGAATACATAAACATACATAAATATGTACATACATAAATAAGCATGTATGTATATCCAGTCCCAGCTACTCTACTCATTTCCTATCCCACATCACCAATTGTCTGCTGGTCTTTTCAATGGAAGTTCAAGTTCAATGTTTCTAGAGCAGAATATGTTATGTTAACCACTATCTTCAACTCTCCTGTAGACTTTCCTATTTCTGTTGAGAGTACCATAGTCCTTCTGGTAACTGAATCTTTCACCTCAGTTCCCTCATTAACTCACCCCATGTAACCAATAAATCCAATTTATTCTACCTGGACAGGAAATCTTTTATTTGTTCCATTCACAAAACCACCACCATAGTACTAGATGCTGTCTAAGTAAAACTACCGTAGCAGCCCTGTGATTATATTCCTGTACTCTAGCCCCTTCCCACTCCAATCCATCCCAAGAGTATCTGCCCAAATAACCTTCCAAAAAATCACTTCTGACTATGGTAGTTCCTGCATCAAGAACTTTGAGTTATCCTCTATTTTCTTTAGGACAATATAACTTCCTGGTTTCTAATCTAGAGTCCATTCTCAATTTGACTCTAGGGTGTTTCTAGTTTGCAGTGCCTTATTATATTCCTGCAGTCTATGTTCTTTGCAAACCAATCTATTTGCTGTTCCCCAGACTTAGCATTCTTCCTGTGTCTCTACATAAGCTACCTCCTATACTAGTCACTTAACCTCCCTACACTCAAGTTTCTTCTCTTAAAAAAATAAGGAAGGTAAATTTGGATATGGTCATGCCTGAAGACCCTTTAAGTTTTAAATCTCAGGACTTTCCCTCCTCACTTCTATTATTTAGAAACCCTAGTTTCATAAAAGAATCAGCCTATGGACTGTCTTCAACATGAATATTTGCTGATTACTCAAGGTAGCATTTTTCCTTCTTCAAATTCCCAAGTGTATGCTTCTCTTTTTACATATTTCATAAACAAGTGTAATGGAAATTACTTGAGGATGGAGACTATTTTGTATTTTGTCTTTATATTGACAGCATCTAGCACAACATCTGGCACATAGGTTCTTAACAAATTCTCACTAGATAAGCTTTGGTTGAATTAGCTACCATATTGTAATGCTCTTAGGACATAGACATAAATTTAAAAATATGAAAGTGAAAATTATTTACACAATTGAATTTATGGGTAGACTTTGGGAGAAATAGTTCTAACCTATATACATGAGCAAAGTATGCAGAACATAAAAGAGAGAAGAGTTGAGACCTAATGATAGGGCAATAGAGAGAGAAATTAGAGAGAGAAAGAATAAGAAAGATTTAGAGAGTTAAAGATAAGAGATGGAGAAAGAAGGACAGGTAGAGATTGAGATGGAGATAGAGAATAAAGACAGAGTGTGATAGTCACAGAGAAAATGATAGAGATAGGAACAAAGCTATTATTGTATCATAATCTAGAAAGGAAAGCAGAGGCCAAAAGGAAAGGATCATTAATAGAAAGTAATTAAATAGAGGACATTTCTCTTTTCTTATTATAAAGTAAGATATCTTGAGAAGACTGAACAACTTGTCCCCCAAGTAAATGAATCACATCAGAGTATGGAATAAAATCTCTTCTGTCATCTACTGATCCAGTTAATAGTCTCATATTTCATAATCAATTTTGGGATTATGAAAATTAAAGAAAACTAATAAAATTCAGGACCACTAAGTAATAGTGTTTTTTTAACCTTCACCTTCTTAGTGGCTGGTATCATCAAAGATTCTGAAATTTTCAATGAAGTGGGATCATTAGGACAATGGGATCTACCTGTCTAAATGGCAATCTACCCAAATGGTCAGGAGGATAACCCTTGTACTTGGGAAGACTTCAGGTCAAGTTCTTTTTCTGACATGTATTAGCTCTGTAGGAAGGCATTCCACTTATCCCTGTAGCACCACAAGACACTTGAGACTATAAATGACAGTCTGATGGTCAGTTGACATTAGTATCAGGAGTTTCTACACAAGAGTCTTCCTAAGTCAATAAAATCACAAGTTTGTTTCTGCTAACAATAATTATGATAATGAGCAATGTTCCTTCTCCTATGCTATGCATTTGATGTTTTAGCAATAAGGACAAGGA
The DNA here is from genome assembly GCA_028646575.1 of Pseudocheirus occidentalis. Lineage (NCBI taxonomy): Eukaryota > Metazoa > Chordata > Mammalia > Diprotodontia > Pseudocheiridae > Pseudocheirus > Pseudocheirus occidentalis. Next base: position 12,962,746 of record CM053598.1, on the reverse strand, counting down.
TTAGATTGGTCATTTCACAATTATCAATAAGTCCTGGATGAGGAAACTCTCTCTACCAGTTCAGATTGGCATCCTTGTTGCAAACTATAATCTTAGCGAGTTGTCTAGAGCCCCCAAAGGTTGTACCTAGGGTCACGCTGACAGTATATATCAGAAGGAAGACTTGAAATCAGGATTTCTTGGCTCTGAGATCCGTTCTCTATCCCCCATACTGTGCTCCCCCTATGTATGGTTAACTGTCTTAATTCAACCCCTAATGAACCATGGTATTTATTTTCAAAGTTAAGAATAAAGTATGACATTGTCAGAAGGCACCCTGTAAGAACATGGATTAAGTTATCCTATAGATTAAACCACATTCCCCATATATGCAGTCTCTGTCTAGTGTGTTTTAACGGTTAGGGCTATGCTCTGAAGAACCCTGAAAAGTAAATATTATCAATTCCACTTTGCAGCAATAGAACTTAAGTTTTGAGAAATTAAGAGGCTTACTAAGAGTCATAAGAATAATTAGTAAATAGGGAAGGATTTGAACCCAGGTCTACTGACTTTTTATCTCGTATACCTTCTGATTTGCCAGCATGCTTCTCACTGTGGCACAAAAAAAGTCAGTGACCTAGATATATGTGCAAAAAAAGTGAATAAACCTACTAGTCTTTTTTCTCAAATAAGGGCTCAGCTTAATTAATTGTTAGGTCCTACAAAATAGAAATATTCTAATTACAGGAAATAAGCACTTTTAAAAACTTTCTTATGACCTGAATTCATTCTTTTTGACTTGTAATGACTAATGTGACTTTTCTAACAATTTTACAATAGTCTTAATTAATTCATAATATCCTAAATTGTAGAGATATTATTGTAATACTTTTATAAAGACAAGGCAATCTAAAATATAATGAATCTCTTAGAAATTCATGTTAAAACACATTACAATCACTCCCTGTCTACTAGCTATTTTCTTACTTCCTACAAACATGCCCATCTCTGCCATCCTTTAAAAAAAACCTTCATTTGATCCCTCCATCCCTGCTATTATCTTATATCTCTTTGATGGCTGCACTCTTTTTCCAGGCTATTTACAATTAGTGCCTCTAATTCCCTTTTTCTCATTCTCTTAACTCTTTGAAGTCTTGCTTCCGACCTCATCATTCAACCAGAACTGTTCTCACCAAAGTTCCTAATGGTATCTTAATTGACAAATCAAATAGCCTTTTCTCAATCCTTATCCTTCTTGAAATTTCTGCACCCTTTGACCTTGTTGACTTCTCCGTATACTTTCTTGACACTTCCCTTTCCTGGTTCTCCTCTCCAGCCATTCATCGTTCTCCTGTGCTGAGTCTTCATTAGCATGATGCCAAATAACTATGGTTGTCCATCTGGTCTCTATCCTAGGCATTCTTCTTTTCTTCATTTAATACTATTTCACTTAGTGATCTCATTAGCTCCCAAAGTTTCCATTATGATTTCTGTGCAGATGACTCAGAGCTCCTTGTCCAATTCAAACCTCTGTCTGGACTTTGTCTCATATCCCCCAAGTCCTGAAGGCACCTTAAACTCAGCATATCCAAAAGTGAATTCATAATCTCTCCCTCAACAACCCTTCCCTCTTCCTAACTTTCTTGCTACTGTAGAAGGTACCACCATCCACATAATCATGCAGAATCAAAACCTAGGGTTTATCCTTGACTCCTCAGTCTCTCTAACTACCCATATGCAATGTGTTACCATGAACTCCCATGTACACCTTTCATGACATACTTCCTCTGACCCTTCAACCTAACTGGTATAGACTCTCATCAACTCACACCTGAATTTTTGAACTAGCCTGATGACTGGTTTCCCTGCCTCCTCTCTCCCATTTTAATTTATCCTTCATTCAGTTGTCAAATTTCCCTTCTTAAGACATATCTGATCATTTGACCATGACCATCATTCAGTAAACTCCAGCGGCTCACTCCTGGACCAAATATAAAATCTTTTCTGTTTGATACTCAAAACCCTTCATAATCTTGCCTCTTCCTATCTTTCCAATCTTCTTCCTTCTTACTCCTATCCACATACTCTACAATTCAGTGACCTTCCTTGTTGATGGGTATCCTCTCAATTTCTAAATCTTTACCACTACAAGAAGAGATGCTAGAAATAGTTTTATTCAAATAGGTCCTTTCCTTTTTCTTTGATCTCTTTGAGATGCAGACCTAGTAGTAGTATTGCTGGGTCAAAGGACACGCACAGTTTTTTAGCCCTTTGGGCACATTTCCGAATTGTTCTCCAGAATGGTGACATCAATTCATAACTCCAACATTGCATTAATGTACATTTTTTCCACATCCCCTCAAATATTTGCCATTCCCTTTTGTCTCATATCAAGCAGTATAATAAGTGTGACGTGGTATGTCAGAATCATTTAAATTTGTATGTCTCTAATCAATAGTGATTTAGAGAATTTTTTCCCATGACTTGATAGCTTTGATTTAGTCTTCTGAAACACTGTCAATTCATATCCTTTTACCATTTGTCAATTGGAGAATAAGTAGTTCTCAATTATAAGAATATGCTTTACCTCCAATAATGAAAAATGCCTTATCATCACTTATAAACTTTAGCTTATTCATGTCACCCCATAATGCCCCATGTATACACACATGTGCCATAAACATACACCCATACCCACACCCACACACCTACACACACCCCCACACACACTGAGACAACAGTTTTCTTGAACTTTAGGAGAAGAAATTCCAGGAAATCCTATCCATATTGACATCACAGCGTAAACCAAAGCAAACAAGTATTTAATTGTGAAGAAAATAAGTTTTCTAGGCATTTATTTGCCAAGTTACACAAAATGTGAATTCCCTCAGGAGGCAGCATGGCAATGGTGTTATATTTGTAGTCAGAGAGCATTGGTTCAAATCCTATGTTACCTTCAATAAGTAATTTTGCCTCTCTGGGCCTTAGTGTTAGCATGCAAAATGGATTAAGTTGAACTATATGACTTTGAATATTCCCTGAACCTCTAAATCTGTTAGGTTGTTCTTTACTCTCAGTGAATTAACTGTTTCTATAAGGATAGTAATATTTTATTGATGAGGTTTCATTTTATAAAGTAAACTCATTTTAGATATCTTTTGTGCTTATGTGCTTTGCACATAGTAAGTGCTTGATAATTTTTCAAATTAATTTGATGCATCAAATTGCTCATATAATAAAAAATTTATACTTTATTAATGTGCCTCAGAGAGGCAGTTAAGTACAATAGAAGCAGCATTGAACTTGAAAACTGTGAGCCCTGGGTTCAATACTTCTTTAGACATTACCTTGCTCTGCGACTCTGGTAATATCATTTAAATTCTCTAAGCCTCTGTCTTCTTACCTGTTAGAGGTAAATGAGAGCCCTTCTAATCAAGGCCTTTGCAAGGAGTAAAGAGATAAAGTGTGTATAAGGCAGTTTACAAATGTTAAAGTACTATATCAGCATAGCTGTTAATATTAATACCGCTGTTACTCTTACCACAATTACAGACATTTATAATTCTGTAAAGTCTTTCTTTGTATCAACACTGTTGTAGGAGGTACAAGTATCATTATCCCCACATTTCAGATGAGTCATCCAAGACTAAGAAACCCATAGTTACATAAATAATAAATAAAAGAAGAAGCACTTGAATTTAGGTGCTAAGTCTGGTGCTTTCGTGACTATACAACCCCGGAAGGTGTTTTGGATGTGAACAAGAATATCCAAAAATGGCTAAGAAAATTCCAAGTCACAGAATCCTAGAGGCAGCACTGTCATTCATTCTCTGCATTACCTTGAACAGATCACTTAAGGTTTCTGGGTCTTTGTATCCTCATCTGTAAAATGAAGGGATTGGATTTGATGAACTCTTAGGTTGCTTCCATTTCTAAATCAATGAGCCTATGAATCATTGAATCTCTGATTTGGAAGAAAGTTTGGTGGCTGTCTACACCATCACCTATGTGAAAAACCAGTTTATTTAAAAATAACCTAAAAAATCATGGAAGGTCATAAATATATCGTAAGAGCTAATGTAGAATTTTGGGGGGTAATATTTTCTCTGATATTTCTTTCTGTGCCTTCTGAATATGCCACAGATAATGATTTATTCATATTTTGAATTATCACATAGTGTATTTAAAGGAAAGACAATTTTACAGAAAAGCTAGGTCCCTTGCCCTGGGTCATGGGTCTACACAAAAGGAGAACCCTTGTCCAAATCAATGGAGTTCCCTAAACATTTATTAAAATCTACATTTTGTCCATTTTGCATGTGTAAGTATAGAGTTTGACTATTACTTCAGAAGATATTGCTGACCCATTACCACAGGGAAACATCCTTCTAGATGTTAAAAATAATTATTCCCTGAGAGAGAAAATGTTAAATAGCCTGTTGACATAAAGTATAAATTAATATTGAAATGGATTTTCTTTTTCCCCCAAGAAACTCAATTTTTCTGTATTCTCATAAAATCTGTTTAATATCAAGAAACCCTAATGTCTCCTCTTATGAAACTTTAAAATATGTCAGATGACTCTATTTGCTTATGTGGATGAATGTTATGTTCAGGAATGGCAAGTACCCTTCCTGAGGGCAGATAATTTTTTATCTTTACATTCAGTGGTGCCTAACATATTGCCTGGCATACAGTTGGCACTTCACATATGCATGATTAACTGAATTGAACAAAAAGTTGGAACTCATATCATGACTCTAGAGCTAAAAGAGAACTTGGCGATCATCTTGTCCAGCTCCTTCATTTTGCAGGTGGGTAAACTGAGGCATAGAGAGACCTAGGGACTTGCATACACATAAAAAAGAGGATACACATAGTAAATCTTCTATTTGAATTTGGGCCCTCTGACTCCAAGTTTAGTGTGCCCTGCTGTTTTCCTTTCAACTCAAAATTTGGACTCAAAATGTGTGTGATAATAGTCATTCTACAAAATATAAGGTAGGACAGTGCAATAAGGAATTTAACACAGTCCAGATTCTCAGAACACTTTAAAAATTGAGGAAAATATTGAAATGATAAAAAATGACCTGGGGTATAAACAATGTGGATCTCCTCTGACCTTTCATCATATTATACCAAAACAGAATTATGTCCATTTTTACAGATACCATTTAATATATGAGCAATTCAAAAGACTTTTCAAAATGTGATTTTCCTTGATTTTTCTGAAGATTCACTTGTCTTCTGTAAGATAATTTCCATAAATATACCAGAAAATTCTGGCTCTGTGGCCATATGGATGTCACTTGGTTGCTTGGTACCCTCAGATAACTAAGGATGTATATAAGAGAGGAGTTGTCAGTCTGCATGAGTGCAAGGAGTTTCTAGACAGAGAGTTCCCCATATTAATAAAATCACAAATTTTGATCATCTTTCAAAAGACCATTTAAATTTTTTACATTTTGTCTCTTTGGAGACTAAGAGATCAAACTGAGAGTATGTGAGAGGTAGTGGAAGGTACAGCTGGTTTGGAAAAGAGTATCAGGGTTCACACTCTTCCACTTCCAGTTAATTAATGAGCGAGCTTAGGCAAACTCTTGGCCTATTTCTTCTCTAAAATGAGGAAGTTGACCCAGATGGCTTCAAAGGTCAGTTATACCTTGACATCTATGATCTGCTCCATGCATTCATGGAATGAAGTTAAATGGAAACTATTCCAGATTTGCAGTCAGAGAAACTGGCTTTATGCTTCTGTCCTGCCATTAAGTAGCTATGTAACCTTGGGCAAATTCTAGCTCTCTGGGTCTGGCTCAGCTCTTCACCTATGAAATAAGAGAATTTGAGTCGGCAACCTCTAAGGCCCCTTTTTGCTCTAACTCTATGGTGTCATAAAATATTTACAACTTAGAAGCCACATATGGCTGGGAAGTCAGCTTTGAAACTCAACTAACCTCTCCATTCCTTTGGTCTCTGCTATGATTCTGGTATTTGCATATTAGCTAGATTTTCCTTTGATTCATGTAGTGTTTCAAATGGAATTTACAAATAGTTCATTTTCACTCTCCTCCTGTTTCTTAAAAGAAATTCATGTTGCTTGGTGAACACAGCTAGGACTAGAGGGTGGTCCATTGGGTAGATTCCAATAGTCTATGAAAGCAAAAGCTATTTTTCAACTTTGGCTTTTATCTCTAGTATTTATCATTGTGTTTTACATATAATGAGTACTCTAGGGCAAGGGTTCTTAATTTGGTGTCCATGAACTGGTTTTTTAATTCTTATAATTGCATTTCAATAATTGCCTCCTTTGTGTTCCTAACACAGTGCCTGATACATAGTAAGTACCTAGAAATGCTTGGTGATTTGTTGATTTTATGTATTTAAAATAGTATTCTGTTGTGAACTTATCCAACCATTTTGGAGAGTATTCTGGAATTATGCCCAAAGAGTTACAAAATTACCTTTCACCCAACAATAGCACTTCTAGGTCAATTTCTCAAATGTTAGGGGAAAAGGGAAAGAATTTATATGTTCTAAAATATTTGTAAAGAGCTCTTTTGTGGTGGCAGAGAACTGGACATTGCAAGGATGTCCATCAACTGGGGAATGGTTGAATAATTTGTGGTATATCATTGTGATGGAGCACTACTGTGATGTAAGAAATGATGAGCTCAATGATCTTAGAAAAAATATGAAAAGTTCTGCACAAAATAATGTAGAGCAAAATGAGCAGAGCCAAAAGAACATTGCATATAGTAATGGCAATATTTTTTTAAGAATGGCTTTAAATGAATAAGTCATTTTGACTATTATAAATGTGAAGGATATATGGGAAAAGATGCTACCTGAAGCCAGAGAAAGATGTGATGAATGGAGGTATGTATAGAATACACACATATATACATATATGCTTATGTGCATATACACTTATACCTATGTAGAGACATAAATATTGACATATATGCATATTTGTGTCTAATGGTAACCATCTCTAGGGCATGGGTAGGGAGAAGGGAAAAGATAAAAAAGAAAAAACTCACACCATAACTTTATATTTAGAAGGAATAGCAAGTTGCACAGAATATATTTGCAATTTCACGTTCAATCATCTTTTTATTATACACACTATGTAAATGCTTATCTTATTCCATAAATTAAAAATTAAATAGATTAATATATTATTGCAAAAAGTGCTCCAAAGGCTTTACCAAGCATCCAAATGGGCCCATGGTACCAAAAGGCCTTTTGGTATCCCCGTTCTAGGGAATATTTGTAGGGTGGTCAAGAGCAGTAGAAAATGAGAAGACCTGATGGGAGTGCTAATAGTAATGAATCAAACTGGACTACTTGTTCATAAGAACACAATATTTTTTTCTCTGTCCACAGTGTCTTATTTCCTGTCTCCATAACTTTGCACTAAGCTATGACTGAAATGTGCCTTTAAATTTGTTTACAAATGGGTCCCAACCAATGGTCAAATTTTATTATGTGTTCCTCCCCTTCCAGCAGTCTACAGTTTAGCCAAAATGACTTACTAGCTTTTCCTTACCCTTGACTGTCCATCTCTCACCTCTGAGCCTTTGCATAGGTTGCCCCGCCACCCCCCCCCATTATTTCTGGAATGCATAACTACCTCACCTCCAGCTTTCAGAATCCCTTTGTTACTTGTGAAACTCTGCTCAAGCATCAATTTCTATGTGAAATATTTTCTGCTTCCTTAGTTTCTAGTATCTTTCCATCAAGCTCCAAAATTGAACTTGTATTTTTTAAAAATGTATTTATGTATATTGTGTCTTGTCTTCAAGAAGAAGATGTAAACTCATTGAGGAAAAATACTATTTCTTATCATCTTTGTATGCTCAGTATCTTGGATAGTCCCTGATCCCTAAAAAGTACATGATAAAGTCTTATTTATTGATTGGAACCCCAAGATTACTTCAGGGAAGATACATCACTCTGCTCATCAGCTTCCACAGAATGAAAATGAACTTGATGTTTCCTATCGAGCTACCTTTGCCTTTCTGGTGAATGAGAGCAGTCAGAAGACTTGAGTTTAAGTCTGGCATCTACACTAGTTATGGTACTATAGATCCCTAGGCTTTGGGTTACTCATTGATAAAATGAAGTTACAACTAGGGTTCATCTCTAATGCTGCCTTGTATGTGAGGAAGACCTGACCTCACATCCCACAATTGTTATTGACTCCATCACCAAAATATCTATAGCTTCTGTTCATCTGTGTACCAGGTAACCGTTATTCTTCTATCCCTGCCTCCCAAAAAATGTCAATTCATGAGCTGACATTTTTGTCCATTTTTGTCTTTGTATTTTTATCCCTCATACCTGACAATATCCCTTGTACCTTGTTAAATATTTACTGAATGAATGGAATCATAGATTTATTACAGAAAAACTGAGTACTGTTTTCTTTATTCACCTTTAAATTCAACATACATTTACACGTTGTTTACTATATGCAATGCAGTACTCTAGTTTGCAGTGAAGAAAAGACAAAAATAAGTGAATCCTTGCCCTCCAGAAGCTTACGTTCTACCAGGATGGAAGAGGATTTAAAAAATGTGTTTATGCATACACACTCACACACACACACACACACACACACTACACAGAACAAGTCTAAAGTATTTTCCCCCTGAGGGAATCAGAAAAAAAAAACTTCTAATAGAAGCTGGAATTTAAGTTTACCTTTGAAGGAACTAAGAGCAACATTTTGAGCAGAAAAGAAGTGGGCAGCTATCAGAAATTTCATTTACAACACCACATTTGCTTATCTGGGCCAGAATATTCACAAACATAAGGATTGATTTGATAAAAATGATGGGAAAATTCAGAAACTAGTAAATGAAAAACAAGAACTCCACAAGGTTTATCAGAAGGACATTTCATCCATCTATAAAAAAGCAGCATTTAACTCTATCAAAAGTAAAATTCAAAAGAATGTAAAATTCAATTGAAACTTATAGAGATGCAGGTCCCTTGACTCAGTAAGAAGGTGAATAAGATTCAGTTTTGTGCTGATAATAACAATCCAAAGTTCTTCTATGATGCCCTGAAGGCTATTTATGGGCCAAAGAACTTTGGAACATCTCAGTACTCAGTGCTGATGGAGACACATTGATGAATGATAAAGGTTTGGTCCTGGAGAGATGGGCTGAACACTTCTACAGTGTTCTCAACAGACTTTCATCAACCAACACTGAAGCCATTGACAGGATATCTCAGGTTAAAATCAGTCCCTCTCTAGCCAAAATTCCAATGTAAGAAAAGGTTTTGCATGCTGTTAGGCTCCTCTTTTATGACAAAGCACCTGCTGATGATTCCATTAAGAAATCTAGAAGGCAGAGGGTCCACTGATCATTAAAAAAGCTGATTGAAATCTTGCAGCTGATTGACAAATGGAGATTTTCCTCCAGGAGATCAAGAATGTCTCCATTGATCAACTATATTGAAGTAAAAGAAATAGATTGTACTATGATAACCATGGTGGGGGAGAGCAGGCTCTCTCTTAATCATTGCTAGTAAGATTCTTGCCAGAGACCTCCTTAATAGACTGATTGTTAATGAACTAATCCATCCTAGAAGATGGTCACCTACCTGAGAGTCAATGTGGCTTCAGGAAGGACCAAGGAAAAGTCAACATATTGTTTGCTGCCCAACAATAACAGGAGAAGTGACAGGAGCAGAACAGAGATCTGTCCACAATCTTTGTAGATCTGTACAAAGCTTTGATGCTGTCAGTCATTAGGGCTTCTGGAAGGTTCTGGCAAAATATGTTTCCCCAGAGAAGTTCATCAATATTATACTTCAGTTTCAGGATGGCATGCTTGCATGGATGTTGGACAATGCTCTCATGCCATAAAGCAAGACCATGTGCTGGCTCACATGATTTTTAGCATATTTTTTGTCAGACACTTTGAATGAGGATGAAAATAGCATCAGTATGAGCCACCTTATAATAGTAAATGATTTAACTAGAAAAGGCTAAAAAGTAAGAGAAAATTGGAGGGAGAATTAGTGCATGATTCTTTGATCACAGATGATTGTGCATTCAGTGCAGCCTCTGAAAGGCAACTGAGTGTGAACTGACTCTCTCCCACTTGTGGTGATTTTGGCCTGACAATTACCACAGAGGTTCTCCATCCACTAGCACGACATCATTCATACATGGAGCCGTTGGCTACAGAAAATGAAGAAATGTTGAATGCTGGGGATAATTTCACTTCAGTTGGCAGTATACTTTCCATGGAAGTACACATAGATAATTAGGCTGATGCACACATTGCCAAAGCCAGCTCAGCATTTGGGAAGCTCCAAAAGAAGGGATCAGAGGAAGGATCAAGTCACCTATCAAACTGAAGGTCTACAGAGCTGCTGTGCTAACCTCATTGATGTATGCTTGTACAGTTTCCCAGCAACATTCCAGGGAACTGAATTGCTTCCATTTAAATTGTCTTAGGAAGACTCTGAAGATCACTTGGCAAGATAAGGTATCTGACATTGAGATCCTCTGTTGCAACAGAGCATTCAAACTCTACTGCAGAGAATGTAACTCTGACGGATTGACTACATTGTTCAAAATGTACGTTAGTCTAAAAGAATATTTTATAGAGAACTCACATGAGGCAAGCATTCATGTGTAGGTCAGAAGAAGTGATACAAGACATTCTTCTTTTTTTCTTTTTAGAAGGGGAGGGCAGGGCAATTGGGGGTAAGTGGCATGCTGAAGGTCACACAATTAGTAAGTATTAAGTGTCTGAGACCAGATTTTAACTCAGGTCCTCCTGACTCCAGCGCTGGTTCTCTATTCACTGCACCATATACAGGACATTCTTAAAGTCTCTCTGAAGAACTTTGGGACTGATTGTGAGGAATAGGAGACACTGTCACAGGACCATCCAATGTGGTGTGCACATATCAAAGCTGTTGTGCTTTATGAGCAAAGCAAAATCACAGAAACTCAAGAGACATGTGGGCTGCACAAATTTAGAGACATCTCCATGCCAGATGTTGAGATGTGCTGTTTAGGGGTGGCTAGGTGGCGCAGTGAGTAGAGCACCGGCCCTGGAGTCAGGACTACCTGAGTTCAAATCCGGCCTCAGACACTTGACACACTTACTAGCTGTGTGACTTTGGGCAGGTCACTTAACCCCAATTGCCTTCCAAAAAGCAAAAAAAAAAGTGCTGTTTGTGCCCAACCTGTGATAGTACCTTCTGAGCTGGTATTGGGCTGATCAGCCACAAGAAGACACACTAGACTTTGACCTTCACATTATGATGTTGTTTTGGTCTTCTCAGAGTACTAAGGACAACAATGACCACCAGGGCAACAAAGGATTGAGGTGAGGAGAGAGTGCATTCCAGGCAAGAAGGACAGTCTGCTGGGAGCTTTTGAGGTAGAGACAAAATGTTGTGCATGTGGAAAAGCAAGGAAGATACTTTGAGTTCATCAATAGGTCTTAGCATGGGGGCAGGATAGTTTGGAAAGATAAGTTAGATTCATATAGTGAACAGTTTTAAAAATTCCAAAGAAAAGGCTTTGAGTTTTACTTGTGTGGTGATACAGACTAAAGGAAGCTGCTGAACAGCAGTGCAATATCAACATGGTGACTCCATGGGAAATAATCTAGAGGCAGGGGGACCAGGTAGGAAACCATTGCATTAATCTAAGAAGAGAAAAGAGCCTGAATTAGGGAGGACAGTGCCTATGAGAGTGAAGAGAAAGGGTTGCATGGAAGCCATGTTGTGAAGAATCAGTAGGACCTGACAACAGATTGGATGAACACTTTCATGATCCAATAGGTATCATGAAAGGACAGAGATAATTAGAAAACTTCTGGTGGCCTTCACAGATCCTTAGATGGTAATTACCCCCACTAACATTTCTGCTTCCATTTTAGTCATTTAGGCAATATAGAAAAAATTTAGATTTCTGCTGCTAAAAATTAATAGGTTCACCTACTCACCTGCTCTATAGAGGCCATTATTTAATCATTTTCTCTTGATGTTGTTCACTAAAGAGTGAGTTCCAAAAAAGTCACTATAGTAGGGAGATGATGTAAGAGGGTAAGTGGTTGCCTGGGTCTAGGTTTTCATTTAGAAATAGAATTATCTCAACTTCAGTTGATTATCTTCAGAGTTTCTGACTTTAACTCTTTTGGAGTAACTTTGTGGTGCAGTTTGGTACTTTCCCTTTTCACTGCCTGACAAGTATAACACACCATAAGAAGCTTATCCCACAGTCTGTGAAATCCATTCTTCTTGTGTGACCTTTATCAGATATTAATGACTACTGTCAAGAGTGCTGAAGCAAAGCTGGATTATGGTGAAGTCAGATTTGCATGTGAAACAGTCCTCTTGTAGAAAACTTGATTTACTTACACATCAGATATCAGCCTTGTCATTTCAGGAATTTCTTCTGCACTGCTTTACCTAATTGGATGCAATGTGAAACCCTTGTTATAAGTTGGTTAATGATAACTATTTTAAGAGTCCAAGTGACCTGAAAGAGGTAGTATGGTGTAGCTGATGAAGTGTTCAACTTGGAATCAAGAAGATTCATTTTCGAATTCCATCTCTCATACTATCTAAATGGCTCTGGGCAGGTCCTTTAACCTTTTGAGTCTCAGTTTCCACATCTTTAAAAGTTAAGAATTTTGAGTCAGTGCCCTTTAATTTTCCACCCACTTCTCAATCTATGATCATCTGACTATATTTTCTTTATAAGTTCATCATGGAGGGGAGAGGGGAAAGATTGAAAATCTTGCCTTTGTTGGAGTCAGTTAACACCAAATTGGAGTCCTATCTAGATATCTTAAAACATAAACCATCATCAAACTTTAACTTATAGTTTGTAAAATAACTTTTACTCAAGTCCTCCTTTGAGGTTTCATGGTGGTCTAGAGGTGACAGAGTACTTAAGTCTACACCAATGGAAAAGCAGCTCTAGCAGATCTAGAGAGGCCAAAAAGACATTCGCTATGGTTGCTAGGGCCATACCACAAGACTGTCATCTGAGGACTAGATTAACTAGTGCACCAACACTCATCACTAAGAGGTGTAGTCTTTGATGACCATAACTCACAAAGATAGACAACTAAGACCTGGTGGGATTTCTACAGGTCATTAGCAGGAGCATCCACACTCCAAAGATTGCTGATCTTGGAAACACGTGTTGATTTAGTAATGAGGAGGTTCCTCCCTACTCCAGCATTTAATCTGTAAACCTGGCCTTTCATAACCTGAGAAAACAAAGTCCAGGACTTTAAATCAATGACAGATTTTTCCCTGTCCCTTTACTTCAATGTTTGAAAGATCTGTTATCTCATAGTTTGGGACAATTTTTTCAAGGTTGCAGGTTGTAGGCATTCTATGACTACAATTCTTTCTAAGCCTTTTCTGGGACCTCACAGAAGCCCACCATAGGGCCTCCACTTAATATACTGAGGCCTTCTTTTGGGATAGGGGATATTAACCTGGAATCCATTAACTTCTTTTCAGAAAAAATATTTCGTTAACTGTTTTTAATACAATTGATTTCCTTTATAATCCTACAAATTTTCTTAATGAATTTCAGCATATTATTTCAAAAATGGGGCCAAAGACTTAGCCAGATTGACTTTCCAAAGATTTGTCCATCACACACACACACACACACACACATACACACACACACACACAAACACACACACACACACACACACAAGCAAGCTCTGTTTTAGGCCTGTATTCATGGCCTCGGTTTTCCTATATTCTTGCCATGCGACTGGCAAATTTTCTTTTCTTGTCCTACGCACTTCTGATGATATCCTTGACACTATCTCTCCTGAGTATGTCTTGGTCAGTCATGGATTATAACTTGCATGTCCCTGCACCTTGACATTTCTCCCCAGTAACCTTTAACTTTCACTGTTAAAGATCTCAGTATTCCAGGACTTTGAGCCCTTCAGCATCTTGATGTGATGTCACAAAAGGGACCAAACTATCATTATCCCTTCCCTGATCGTTTACGTGTAGAATATAACTTGAGATTCTACTGTTCTAAGTTATATTTCCCCCATTAATGGCTTTTCATTTCAAATTCATAAACTGCATATTATATTGCTAACAATATGGTGTTATGCTAATATAGTGTGCTTGGCAATAATAATGATAACTGGCATTTATACAACATTGTGAAGTTCACAAAGCCCTTTATATATAATACCTTATTTGAGTCTCAAACCAACCCTATAAGATGGGCACTGCATGTATGAATATAACCATTTCATAAATGGGAAATTGAGGTGAAGAAAGGTGGCAAGATTTGGCACAGGACATATGAGGGTCAGAAGTAAAAAGAAAATACAGTGGTATAATGGAATCTGTTTGAGAGGATTCTTCTCTTTGTATCCCTGGTGCTTAAGACAATACTTGGCATTTTAAAAAGAACTTAATAAAATTCTTGTGGAGCTGGGTGGAGACTTCTCAAGAATTTGGGGCATGGAGTCAAGAAGAACCATATTCCAATCCTGCCTTGGATACTGACTGTCTGCCCTAGGGCTAGTCAATTACCATCTATCCGCCTATTTTTTCTTCATTCATAGAATGAGGACCATAATTGTGTTTGCCTCTCAGGGTTGTTGTGAGAGGGAAAAAGGTGATAATATTTGTAATGCTTTTTGCAAACCTTAAAACACTAAAGAAATGCATGCTATCATTAATTGCTGAGCCAAATCCAAAGACTGAAAAAAGTTGTAGTAAAATGAATCAATTTTTTTAATGACATGATTAAGTAGTGGTGGTGACAAGAGCATGGAGCTATGGAATCGGGGACTGGATTCCTGGGTTGAATAGTGGGCATTATGGGTTTGAGTGAATTTCCCACTGTCTCCTCAGGAAGATGGGCTATCCAGGAGAGACTGGAGAGGACATAATCTCATTGATTTACAGTTCAAAAGGGTATGAAAGGCCATCTAGTCCAAACTTTTCATTTTAAGATTGAATAAACCGAAGCGGTATTTGTCCAGGGTTCCAGAGGTTGCAAGTGGCAAATTCAAACCCAGGTACATAACTGTAGAGACATGATTTATCCCACCATACCACCCTGATCATTCAGGCTTCCCTAACTCTAGTCCTCTGCAGATCTAGAAAATCTTCTTGCACCTACACTACTCCATAAGTACTTTAAAATCAAAATTACATTAAAAGCAATGTAGATCCAGATGTCAAAACAAGACAAAGCTGGCCATTTATGAGTCTTGCTTCATAGATTTTAAATGAGATTCAAAACCTCCATCTCAGAGCCCTTACCCATGGAGGCATATGTGCATATTTAAAACAGAACTGCTTATAATTCATAGGAGAAAGTAAGCCTTCCATTTTTAATTGTGCATGACTCTAGTGTGTATGACTGGTAGGCGTATGAATTTTTATTTGTAAATTTATGTCCTCTGATGGCAGCATGAAAAGGCACCGTGAAAAATTATGAAGAAAAGAGTTGATGTTTCTGTATAAAAATGACTCGTGTTAGTTCTTGGTGTTTGTTGACAAGGTGCAGTCATTTCAGGAGACTCATGCTAAATAAAGTCCCTGGCCTAATTTTAATTGAAAAATAAATAAATATGATGAAGTAAAAACAGCAAATGTGGGGTCCTAAAGAATTGGATAAAGAGATATGAAAAACAAGAAAGTCATTAGGTATGGAGGAAGCAAGGAAGCTGGCTCAAATTTAAATTGTGGGCAAGTGATTTCTCCCTCAATATCCTTATGTGGAAAAAATGAAAGGATTTATCTAGATGCTTTCTGTTGCACTTCTGAATCTAAGATCCGTCACATTGCCTTTTCTCCTTTCTGAATCTCAGTTTTCTCTCCTGTACAATGGGAAGTTTGGACAACATGAACTCCATGCTCTATTCCAACTCTATTACATGGGGCCCTGAGCAAAGTCTTTGCCCATCCTGAACTTCAGTCTCCTCATCTGTAAAGTGAAAGGATTGGGCCAGTTGACCTTGAAATTCCCTTTCCACTAGGAAATCTATGATTCATGATTAGGGGCAAGTGCCTATTCCTCTATAATTTTCAGTATCTTCTTCTGAAAATGAGGCTAAAAGGCCTCTAAGTTCTCTGCCAAGTCCTGCCTTCTGGGTGATTGAGTTAGCTATTGAAAACTAAAGTGAATCAGCCCCAAACATCCAAACGAATGTAACTTCATAAGGCACTGACTAGAACTGCTTGAGTTACTAGTTTGGAGTTTTCGTGCTTTGATTGCATATATTCTCTGGGATTTCATCTGGACGATTCTGGATGATGCCAGGGAAGCCATCCACATTCATCAGAAGTACAAAGATTGTAGGCAATTTCTGAACAAGTATGGAGATGAATGTGGGGAAATCTTCAATAGCCGAAATCTGAACTTCAGTATGCTTTATTTGTCACTTCCTACATCACTGCATTTTAAAAAGAATAATGAAAGTGTTCTGTCCCCTTTGATTCTGAAAATCTCAGCTGGTGATTTGTGGCAGGACTGTATAGAGGTCTGCAACATCTTACTTGGTTTCCATTGTTTCTTCCGAACAAAATCCAGTGAACAAGTACATGATGTTCTCCTGGGAAAGGCAGTGTCGGGGAGTGGACTGAGTACTGGCTTTGGAATCTGCACGGACTCAATTTCTGTCACCTCCAAAATTCAGATAGCTGTTTTAAGTGCACTGAGCCTCAGTCCTCTCTATAAAATGTGAATCATGATATCCTAAATTTGGAGCTAGGAAAGATTTTTGAGACTATTTCCATTTTAAATGTTAATTTTGTTATCATGAGAACTTCCTGGACCAGGGCTGCTCATGAACTGTCCCTACCTTTGTAAGCTTAGGGAGATGCTTAAACATCATGGAGGTAAAGTGATTTGACCATAGTTCCACATCTAAGTGTCAGAGTTCAGGCTTAGGCCTGGTCTTCCTCACTTTAGGCCCAGCTGCACTCTTTCTACAACCCCATGGGACCTGTACTCTCAGTATTGCTTGGAGTATATGACTTATGGAAGAAGGCTGGCCTAAAGCTAATGTGCATGAAGGGTACTAAAAAAAAACATATAAATATGGCTTTTAAATTAATTTATTTTTTTCAGTTTCAATTTTTTCTCCTTCCAGCCTCCCTCTCCAACACCCACTGAGAAAGTAAGAAAAATAAAGCCTATTTCAAATATGGAGAATCAATCTAAGCACATTTCTGCTTAGCCCATATCCTTCCCCTTCCAGTATCCCAGGGATGGGGTGGGGGTAGGATAACCAAGAAGGGGCATTCAGTCCATATGAAGAATGGTTGAAAGAATCAGAGATGCAGAGATGTTCACCCCGGGGAAGACTTGGGAGGACCATGAAAGCTTTCTTCATGAATTTGAATTGTTTTCAAATGAAAGAGGAAGGAGACATATTCTACTTGGATCTGGAAAGTAGATCTACAGGAAATATTTGGAAGTTACAAAGAAATAGATTTAGGATAAATGTAAGGAGACACATTTGAACAATTAGTGCTAAGAAAAGCTAAAACAGTGCTGATTGTGGGGAGGGGGAGAGTGAGCTATCTTTTCATGAAAGTATTCAGAGAAACTGTGGAATTACCAATCTGGAGGGTGTTGTAGGGTGATTTTTCTCCTAGGTATGGTTAGGATTAGTTATGGGAAACCTTCCAGTATGGAAATTCTCTCTCTCTCTCTCTCTCTCTCTCTCTCTCTCTCTCTCTCTCTCTCTCTCTCTCTCCACACACACACACACACACACACACACACACATCACAACCCATGTCTATTCCACAGAAACCAATGGAATGAAGAACACTCAATATAGATCTTTTGTTTCTATAATCAGAAAAGTCTAGAATCAATCAGAACCGATTTGCCAAAGGAGACAGTGCAAATAACTGAATCAGTTGAAAACTTATTGATTTGATCACAAAGTTGACAACTAAGGAAATATACATATAATCTAGGTATTAATCTGCAAAAGTAAATGAGACTTTCTTTTCTCTATGCCAACAAAATCATAGGTCCAACCTAAAAATAAATAAGTATATAATTAGATAGATAGATAGATAGATAGGTAGATGGATGGATGGATGGATTGGTGGATCAATGGATCAGTGGATCAGTGGATCAATAGATAGATAATCAGATTCCAAAAGATAGCAAGAGGGAGGCAATGGAAAAGATATTGGAGTAAAAATGATAAGAACAGTTTTAGGTTCCAACTCCATCATTTAAAATCTATCACTTGAGTTGACTTAACGCCTCTCAGCCTTGGTTTTTCATCAATATAATGGGTAGGGTGTGGCAATAACCTTTCTCTTCCTACCCTCACTAGGTTGTTATATCCTTTATACATTGTAAAGCACTAAAATAAATGACTGTCAATGAAATATTAAAAGATACAAGGAATAGTTCAGTAGGAGACGCAGAATCAAGACAATATACTTTAGTGCTAACTTTAATATATACTTTAAAAAACCTATCCAACAATAGACTTTCATGGTGTCTTATGCAACCCTCTATTTTTCCTCTCCTTTATTTAAGGGAATTTTTACATTTGTTGATATATGTCAAGTTCATAATAAAGAAAATTTAAGTGTACAGAATCATAAAACACTATTATTGAAAATTACTACCAGGAAGATGCCAAGGTAATGTGGCTTTTATCCAATAGGTATAATCATATAACCACTTATATAGCATTGGAAAGTACCTCAGAAGTCCTCTGGAACCAACATCACTTTATAGAGGTGGAAGGGGCTCAAAGAATTAATTAAAGGCAAGTCTTTCCCAATAGGCCCAGCTCACTGAATGGTACAGATGAAACATTTATGCTTGTTGAATTGAATCACCTGCCTAGCACAGGTACATAAGGGAGAGAATTCAGAACCAAACCCAGTCATTCTGATTCATCACATGTTATACCACACACTGCATCACTAGAGCAAATTAGTCATTTATTCAAAATAGAAATGGCATTTTTCTTCATGCTCAGTTTCTCCTCTGCTTTTCTTTATAGGCAACTGACAAAGACACTGGTAACTATAGTGTCATGGCATACAGGCTTATCATACCTCCAATTAAAGAGGGAAAGGAAGGATTCGTGGTGGAGACATATACAGGTCTTATAAAAACTGCCATGCTGTTCAAGAACATGAGAAGGTCCTACTTCAAGTTTCAAGTCGTTGCAACAGATGATTACGGGAAAGGACTAAGTGGCAAAGCTGATGTCCTGGTAAGTGTAAAGGATCTTGGAGAAATTATGGTGAAGGAAGGTTTGAGGATAGAGGGGAGTGGGTATGTAATGAAGATAAGAAGGAGATATGGTGGGAAAATAGCACTGGAAACATCTCAGTTCAAATAAGAAATCAAGAATGTCTCAGAAATTCTTTAAAAATCCTAACTGGGATTCTGCCTTCCATCACGAGGTTTATTCATAGGAGACATAAGAACTTGAAAAACTCTGCTTAGGATCATTTTGACTATATAGTTTCTTATTTTCTTTTTATATGACTTTGTTCTTTTAGGGGAATATGTCTCAATTTAAAAAAATCCTTTCATGGGTAATGTCATGTTTTAATATTTAATTTGCTAGTAAGTTCAAATGAAAGTGGATTTCTCTAGAGTTGGGCAGCAAAAATTAAAACAATTGGAATCATTCTGTACTCCATGAAATCAACAGATCTGTCATCTCACCAAATTCCATGTTGCTTTGAAAAACTGAGACCCAGCAGCCACTCACAAGACCAAGCCAAAATGTGGGAGAACTTCCTTGCTTTCTCTTAGTGCCTTGAGGAAGAGAATATTAATGGTTTATCATTGAACATATTATCACTATCAGTAAATCAAGGCTCAAAGGTAGAAAAATAGGGATAGGATGTGTTATAATAGCAGGAAGCTCAGATTGGTTCAATGACAGAAAGTGTGAAGGGGAATAAGGCATGATAAGCCTGCAAAGCTTACATGAGACAGACTGTGGAAAATTTAAAAACTAGAAAGAATGGAATTTAAGAATAACTAGCATATTGATTCAGTAGTAATACAATGAACATAAAATAGTATCAAAATGTTATTTCAGAGTGAAATTGTAATAACATTTTCAGATCAATTGAATTACTTCGTCACTTAATCCCAAACAAGTCAAACTTAGTTTATACATCTGTACAATGGGAATAATAATAGCACCTATCTCTCTTTGTTGCTGAATATAAAGTGATATATGTTTGCAGAAGCTTGAAAACATTAAGACGCTGCTTAAATGCTAGTCATTTTTTCCATTCTTTTCCATCAATACATGCTTATGAAATAAAATGGACATTTCTATAACACAATATTAAAATGGCAAAAATGCTGTTGATTTTTTTTGCTTTTATAAATGAGGAAACTGAGTGTGAAAAAGTTTATATGATTTGCCAATCATAAAAGGAGGTACTAAGTGTCACTGGCAGGTCCTCTGAATCCAAAACAATTGCTCCTTCTGGACCACATTATCTCCCTAGTTCCTGTATATCCTAATAAAAGTGACAACTTGGTGTAGTGTTTAGGACTGAATTCTGAGTCAGGAAGACCTGTCAAATCCTGTCTATGACACTTACTATCTATGAAGCCATCTCTAAGTCGTGTAGCTTCTCTGAGACTTGATTTCCTTAAGCAGTGAGGATAAGGTGGGTAATTTTAAGCAAATAACTCAGCAAAATTTGGGGCATTATGTGGCTGTGTTAATTGTTATCACACATGCAAAGGGCCTCATTCCATCCAATTTCATGGAAAAGTAGTAAAGAATGAATGAATGAATGACTGAGTGAATGATTGAATGAAATAATGAATGAAAAGAAAAGGGAAATGAAAAATCGCCATTGTAATTATGCATGTGGCTACACTTAATTCTGCATGTACATAGCTCCAGTAGAAATGGACAAATGGACTGAATATTATTGTGCCACTAGACAAGGTCATAATGACTTAGGAAGTAGGAGACATGCTACAGATGTAGGATATTTATGAGTTTTGTAAGCATTATCTGGTAGAGTGTTGTCATTTCTGTTCTTGTTACAAAAGTTCTACCAGGTCACAATTCTTTGGTAAATTAGGTACAATTGAAATATTGTAAAGGTGAGCCATCTAGGCAATATTAAATAGCAAAATCAAGATTAGGTAGGGAATATGTCACAAAAATAGGCATGAAGTTTCTAGGCTACTTATTTTCATACCGAGAAAATGTTACAGGAAAATAAAATGAAATCCTCAAACTCTGGAAAATTGATTTGCAAAGAAACTTAAACTCAATTTTAAGGAACTCTAACATGATTCACAGAGCTCAGTCACACTGACATCAATTACAACCATTTCTGATTGAATCAGTTGCATAAACCATGACCAGCTATTCCAATCATTAAGAATCCCAGGTCAGGGCAGTGATTTGGAAATTGAAACTTTGATCAGTGATCAGCCTACAGAAAGTTAATTTTGGCAAGTGTATGGGCACATACTCAGAGCATTTAGTGGAGCAGAGCAATCAGTACATGCTGAACACACACATTCTCTGTATGTTTGACTCGGGGCCATAAAGCAAATGCCTTATGAAAGCAATATACTCTTGGATATTCCTAGAGTATTTCAATCATCACCACCAAAATGGACAGCACAAATTTAAAATTCCCTCATTTTTTATTTGCTTATATAAAGATATATATGATAAATTCAATTATGTACATTATGCAATATTCAATATATATATATGATTAAATATATATTCAATTATGTATGCTAAATTTATATATATGTATATATATATATATGATAAACTCAATTACAGGAAAAAAATGGACTTTGATATTTTTTCAAAAGGCAGTTGCAAAAAATAAGGTAACCCCATGTGGAAGAGACTTTTGCAAAAAGACATACTCAAATGAGTCTTATAGTTGGGGAAGGGAGACAGGTTACATTTAATTGTAACTTCTAATTTTTCTCATTCTAGCAAGACCAGGCATAATTTCTTTTTTTTTAACATTTGTTTTTAAAACTTTGATTTCTTCTTCCCACCTCACCCACCCCCACTGGGGAGACAATCAGTTCAGTATAGGTTATATACATGTAGTTATGGAAAACATTTCCATAGTAGTTATATTGTGAAAAACTAACTATATTCCCCCTCCATTCTATCCCACCCCCCTCTTATTTCATTTTCTACGTTGACCCTGTTCCTTTTCAAAATTGTTTGTTTCTAACTACCCTCTCCCCCAATCTGCCCTCCCTTCTATCAGTACCCCTCTTATCCCTTTCCCTCCTACTTTCTTTCAGGGTAAGATACCCAATTGAGTATGTATGTTATTCCCTCCTCCAGCCAAATTCAATGAGAGTAAGGTTATCCCATTCCCTTTCACTTTCCTGCTCTTCCCCTCCATTGTAACAGTTTTCTCTTGCCTCTTTTACATGAGATAATTTACCCTATTCTTTCTCTCCCTTTCTCCTCTCAATATATTCCTCTCTCACCTCTTAACTTTATTTCTTAGATATTATCCCTTCCTATTCAACTGATCCTGTGCCCTCTATCTAGGTATACATGTACACACATATATACGCACTCACATACATATTTATAGACACATACACCCTTCTACACATAGACACATGTATACATATATACACATATATATTCCCTTCAACTATCTTCATACTGAGAAAAGTCTCATGAGTTACAATTATCATTTTTCCATGTAGGAATATAAATAGTTCTACTTTAATAAGTTTCTTATGGTTTCTTTTTCCTGTTTACTTTCATATGCTTTTCTTGCTTCTTGTATTTCAAAGTCAAATTTTCTGTTCAGCTCTGATTTTTTCATCAAGAATGCTTGAAAGCATTGAATGACCATATTTTCCCTTGAAAGACTGTACTCAGTTTTGCTGGGTAGGTGATTCTTGATTTTAATACTAGCTCCTTTGAACTCTAGAATATCACATTCCAAGCCATTTGATCCCTTAATGCAGAAGCTGCTAGATCTTGTGTTATCTTGATTATGTTTCTACAATACTCAAATTGTTTCTTCCTGATACCTTGTAATATTTTCTCCTTTACCTGGGGCTCTGGAATTTGGCTGTAATATTCCTAAGAGTTTTCTTTTGGGGATCTGTTTCAAGAGGCTTTTGGTGAATTCTTTCAAATTCTATTATGTCTCTGGTTCTAGAATAGCAGGGCAATTTCCTTGAGAATTTCTTGCAGGGTGACTTCTAGGCTCTTTTTTGGATCATGGCTTACAGGTAGTCCAATAATTTTAAAATTATCTTTCCTGGATCTATTTTCCAGGTCAATTCTTTTTCCAATGAGATGTTTCCTATTGCTTTATATTATTTCATTTGTTTGAATCTGTTTTGTTGTATCTTGATTATAGTATCATAAAGTTATTAGCTTCTATTTGCTCCAATCTAATTTTGAAGGTATTACTCTCTTCAGTGAATTTTTGAAATTCCTTTTCCATCTGGCAAATTTGGACTTTAAGGCATTATTATCCTCATTGGCTTTTTGGGCCTCTTTTGCAATTTGAGTTAGTCTGTTTTTTAAGATGTTATTTTCTTCAGTCAGACTGCTGACTCACTTTTCATGATTTTCTCACATCATTCTCATTTCTCTTCCCAATTTTTCCTTTACTTCTCTTACTTGATTTTTAAAATCCTTCTTTAGGTCTTACATGGCCTCTAACAAGTTCATATTTTTCTTGGAAGCTTTTGATGCGGAAGTTTTAGCTTCTTGTGGTTCCATATTTTCATCACTTTTGTCCCCCAAAAAAGATTCTAGGGTCTGATTATGCTTCTTTTGCTTGCTCATCTTGCCAGCCAAGTACTTGACGTTTGAGCTCTGCCATGGAAGAATTCTGTCTCCAGAGGGATTTGCAAAGATTTGACTGTCTTTTCTCTGTCCCAAATTGCTGGGGTTTTCATAGTTGTCAGAGCTATGATGAGAGTGCCCTCTCTACAGTTCTGGCATACTGGCCACACACCCCAGGACCACCACCCAAGACTGCAACCCAGATCCAGTCAGGTCAAAGCAAGAGCAATTACCCTCTGAATGGTCATTTGGTCCCCCTAGTATCTACAAGCCTGGAGCCCCAGAGGCAGCCATGTAGCATCAGCTTCAGCCTCCACACCTCTACCACCTCTTGCCTTGGGGGCAGGGCCCACACCATGCTCTCTCTCACTCAGTTCCAACAGAGTCCCCCACTGACCTTTTACTTTGTCTTTGGTGTTTATGGGTTGAAAAGTCTGAAAACTTCCACAGCTGCTGGTGATTCACTCTCCTGAAGACTACCTTAGTGGGTCTGAGCCACTGGGTGGGGCCTCACTGGATCTGGGACCATGCAGCTCAGTAGAGATTGCGCTTTGCTTCCAATCTGGTGTGATGGACTTTTTCTTTCGGCCTTCCAGACTGCCTTCAGTGGAAGATTTGTTTCTCTCTGTCACTTTTTGGATTCTATAGCTCTAAAATTTGTTTAGATTCATTTTTACAGGTATTAGAGGTGATTTGAGTGGTAGCTCAGACAAGTTCCTTCTTTTATTCTGCGATCTTGGCTCCATTCCCTATAATTTCTAAAATGATGTGAAAAGAAAGAAAATAACATTTCTCACAATCATTAAGATCATTTCGTACATTTATACAATTGAAACTTATCTGTTAAGTCAATGTGTTGGTTGTGAGATGGCTTAGTGTCTGGGATGGGGGGGGGAGGGAATAGAACTATGGTTGGAGGCAGAGAACTTGATTTTGAACCCCAGGTCAGTGACTTACTACTCTCTCTGTGGTCTCAGGCAGTCATTTCACCTTTCTGGGTTTCTGTTCTCTCTTCTCTAAAATGCAGGGGTTGGATAAGATGACCTGAAACATCCCTTCCAGAGCTTAAGATCCTAGAGGTTTATGTTTGCTTTGTGAGATCTTCAAGGTTTCAAATTTTGGTCTAGTCATTGTTCAGTCAAAATGCAAATGAAAGCTCCTTTCACAGTATCAGTTTTGTTTTGTGGAATTCATTCTTCTTAAAGATATTGTTAGAATGAGGAAGGCTGATATGTTTGTCACCATAAACACTGCTTATGGTGTACTTACATGTCACCTGTAGAGAAGTCTATAGTTAGCAATTTTGACTCCCAGGACAGACAAGTCAACACAAAATGGAATCCTCGATCAACTTTTTATCCATGATGTAAAAATAGTACAAAAATAATTAATACAAAATCACTTGAGAAGGAAGGGCACTTATTAGGGCATAAATGATTGTGGTTAACATAGGAGTCCTCTGGTAGCATTCTATTTTAATTAATTGAGGCAGCTAGTCATTTACTCTATTTAGTGATTTCTAGACTAGTAAAGACATGCAGGTGCTATCAACATATAACATAATTTACTTTTTTAATTCACCATCTTTAAGAAGCAATATTTTAAAGCATATGCCCTCTAAATTTCAGTGCTCTTGGATAGATACAATATTTACATGTAAATTAAATGACAGCATATAAAAATGAAATATATAAATGTACCATTGTAGGGAGATGGCAATCTAACCCAACTGGGGCAGGAAAAGAGAAATAGACTTTATGCACAGTGTTGTTCCTGAGATGTTCTGAATGAAATAAGGCATTTTAAAAGACAAAGGTGAAGATGGGGTACATTATGGTTAAAAAATATACATTAATAAGACTAGCATAGTTCCCTTCTTCACTTGTGGAGCAAAATTTCAAGGGACTAAATTTATATTCCTTGATTTTAGCATAATTCCAGTCTATTTGTGTGTGTACAGACCATCTTTCTGTCATCTATCTTTCTGTCTAATGGATGAATTAGAATTCTAGTCTTCCTGATATCAAGTCCAGTATGATCCTGGTATGATATGTAGCCTCGGGCAACACTGTGAATAGAGCAATTAACTCAGAATCAGGAAGGCCTGAGTTCAAATCCACTCTCAGACACTTACTGTGTGACCTGGGCCAGTTACTTAACCTTTACTTGCCTCAGTTTCCTCATCTACAAAACAGGGAGCTGCCTTTCAGGGTTGTTTTCAGGATAAAATGAGATGATCTTCACAGAGGGCATTGCCAACTTTAAAACACTATAGAAATGTTAGCTGGGCTCATTGTTATTAATGATTTTCAGTTGTGGTAGTCTTCTTTCCAAAATGTAAGAAATGCATTTTCTTTCACTCTTTCATCTGTGTATCCAGTGCCCAAAAGAGAGTCCAGCACATAATAATTAAGGAATACATGCTTGCCAGATGATGAATACACAGCTGCACAGATTTCTTAATTGATTTGTTCTTAATTTTTAAAACGAGGAGATACCATGTCTGGACATGTTAGGAAGGGCAGAAACTTGGTTTGGAATTTTCTGTTATACCATCATGCACATGGATAGTCCCGCTGACCCTCATATTGGTGCTTTTCAGGTATCTGTGGTCAATCAACTGGACATGCAAGTCATTGTCTCCAATGTGCCTCCAACACTTGTGGAGCAGAACATCGAAGAGCTGACAGAGTAAG
The DNA here is from genome assembly GCA_028646575.1 of Pseudocheirus occidentalis. Taxonomy (NCBI): domain Eukaryota; kingdom Metazoa; phylum Chordata; class Mammalia; order Diprotodontia; family Pseudocheiridae; genus Pseudocheirus; species Pseudocheirus occidentalis. The sequence continues at coordinate 12,936,231 of CM053598.1, read as the reverse complement.
CCATTTATGGTCATTTCTGTTCATATTGGTTCATTATAAAACTTGGAAGTGTCAAGCTGTAAAGCCAATAAGCAGTAGATTCCTGAGAGAATGCTACTGTGAACAGCCTTTAAGATTCAGACTACACAGTATTAGTGAACACTGTTTATTCCATTACAAATCTTTATTCAGTACAATGTTCACAGTTTCAACAATTCACA